>OY740811.1:24078300-25278300 GCA_963514005.1 Raja brachyura | reverse complement strand
CTTCAGAAGAGAATCAGGTCTGACTCAAAAGAATGATCACTTGATGCATTAAGGAGCAGAAAGCGCTTGGGGTTAACTGGAGAAAGTTATAATAGCACAAATCATGGTTTGAGCCTGGTCTTTATGAGTATATAAACTGTACTGGGCAGATGGCTCAACAGGTAAAGATTTACAAAAAAACAATCTGTGCAGATCACGTTGTTCTCTTTTGTCTACCTTTCCAGGAAGAGATAAGTTAGACTGACATGTTCCAGAGAATCAGTTCTAGATTTACATTGCATGTCAGGCTGCCCTTGTGTGTAAAAATAGGAAAACAATATCAGTTCAGAGTACACAGAGGCAAGTGGCAGAGCAGATGCTGGAAAACAAAGTGTCGGAGGAACTGAGCAGGTTGGGCAGCATCTGTGGAAGGAATGGACAGATGATGTTTAGGGTTGGGACCCTTCTTCAGACTGATGGGGGGGAGGGGAGATAGATGACAGAATAGGTGAGGGGAAGGGGTGTGGCAAGAGCTGGCGAGCGATGGTGAAGGGGCTAATTGGCAGGTGGGTCAGGAGGGGGAGCGATGGGTGGAGAGAGTCACCAAGGCTGGAGGTGATATGTGGAGAAGGCAAGAGGGTGTAGATGGTGGACTCTAATATGAAAGGCAGTAATATGAAAGGAGGTAACATGAGAAAAAAACGTTTTCACCCAGAGAGTTGTGAATTTGTGGAATTTTCTGCCACAGAAGGCAGTAGAGGCCAATTCACTGGTTGAATTTAAAAGAGAGTTAGATAAAGCTCTAGGGCATAGCGGAACCAAGGGATATGGGGAGAAGGCAGGCACGGGTTACTAATTGTGGATGATCAGTCATGATTACAATAAATGGCGGTGCAGGCTCGAAGGGCCAAATGGCCTCCTCCTGTACCTGTTTTCTATGTTTCTATGAAGGCAGCGAGTGAAACGTAGAACCCAAGGGAGGGATGGGGGGTAGAAAGGTATGGGGGGGGGGTGGTTAAGATAAATAGGGGACATAGTATGGAGTGGTGGGTGGATGGTGGATGTAGGAGGGGTAAGGAACTGGGTGACGGGGAAGGGGGGAATGTAAAGTAAGGTGTACACTGGGGGTGGGAGAGGAGACAGTTGAGCAGCTGAGAAGGAATGGGGTGGGCTAACTGGATTTGAAGAATTCAATATACATTTTATCTCCTGATTCTCCGGATGGGGGGAAAGCTGGAAGAAGGGATGGGCAGGATGAAGAAAGAGGAGTGGGGAAGTAGGGAGGTGGTTACGTAAACTTGGAGAATGTAATGGTCATACTGACCTCACTCTGGCAATGGATGAGGTCCAGCACATAAACTACAGTATGGGAATGGGAAGAGGAGTTAAAATGGTTACAAACCAGGAGATCTAGTAGGCCTTGGTGGACCTCATATTCCTCTTGGTTAGCTTTCAAACCAATGGTATGAACATTGAATTCTCCAAATTTAAGGTAAACCACCCCCATCCATTTTTTCTCTACCCCCTGCTCCCCAGCCCCTTATTTTGTCCCCTCCCCCTTTCCTCTGTACCCCACCTGCACTTATTTCTCCCCTCCCCTTCTACTTCCATCCACATTCAAATATAGAAGGGGAGCAGTGAGCGAGGATCTCACAGAACCCGTGTGGAAGAGAGAAGGAGGATTTAAGATCATAAGTGATAGGAGCAGAATTAGGCCATTCGGCCCATCAAGTCTACTCCGCCATTCAAACATGGCTGATCTATTTCTCCCTTCTAACCCCATTCTCCTGCCTTCTCTCCATAACCCCTGACACCCACACTAATCAAGAATCTATCTATCTCTGCCTTAAATATATCCACTGACGGCCTCCACAGCCTTCTGTGACAGAATTCCACAGATTCACCACCCTCTGACTGAAGAAATTCCTCCTCATCTCCTTCCTAAAAGAGAATCTTTTAATTCTTGAGGCTATGACCTTTAGTCCTAGACTCTCCCACTAGTAGAAACATCCACCCCACGTCCACTCTATCCAAGCCTTTGTGTACGTTTCAATGAGGTCCCCTCTCATTTCTATAAAGTGGGCATACTTTGGGGAGATTTTGTAGTGGAGCAATAACATGGTGACACAAGTTGCTAGAATCTCGAGTCCAATAACACAGCTTGTTGTGGATATTTTTCCTGGGTTCTCAGTTATTTCCAGCTGTTTATTTCTAAGGCTCTCGTTCCGTTCTCTAGATGCCATGATGTATTCTTTTCATGCAACATTGTTAAATCGGTATTTTTAAAGTAAATAATATGTTTTTTTATTTTAGAAGAGACTATTGTGTTTGTACTGGCTGCTTTAATTCTACCCATTTCAGTGCAGTGTTATAACACAATTAGTTTCTATTGGTGAAATCTGATTGTTAACTGTACTTTTGCATTGTTTTCTGCTGTGACTAAACCACAGCTGTAGAACATTACCACCCAAGTAGAAAATCACCAATTAAACCAATAATTAAGGGGCGGAATAGAGTAAAATAAGCCCAGTAGCGATTTGACGTCACTGTATTTGTGCACAGAACATGTGTCCTTAACCCTTAAACATCCCAGAGCTCTGGGGAATGTGAAGAACACATGCAGAGGACCTAGCCTTTGCATATGAGGTTACTAATATTGAAGTCTTGCAACCATGTTTCCTCATTGGTGGAGCTTGTATAATTGTGGCCAGTGACCCCTCTCCCTCCCACCATTTCATTCATCAAGGCAGCGGAGACAGTTGAAAGATCAGGGTCCCCACTCTTACTGTGCTCTGTCATCTTACCCGCTGAGTTGAGTGATTGCAAAAGGCACGGGCTACCTTCCATCATTGGTGGTACGATACTGTACTGTATCATATGATGGAACTTTATTTATCCCAGGAGGGAAATTGGTCCGCCAACAGTCATAAAACACAACAAGATACATGAAACATGCAATTAAAGTGACGAGTGGAGTCCAGAGTTTGGGATGTGCAAAGATTGGAGGTGGGGGGGGGGTTACAGTTGTACAGTTTGATAGCCACAGAAAGGATCTCCTGTGGCATTCTGTGCTGCATTTTGGTGGAACCAGTCTGTTGCTGAAGGTGCTCCTCATGTTGACCAGTGTGTCATGGGGGCGGGGTGGTGAGCTGTATTGTCCAAGGTGCTCCGTAGTTTGAGGACCATCTTGAGGTGAGCTCGAGCTGGTGGCGGTGGCTAAGGAGGTTGGGGCTGGCTTAATGTTGACATAATGTTAGTGAGGAAGAATCAGGAATGATTCCCGTGGTATTATGGTCTCACCATCACAGTAACGCTCTGATTCTTCATCCAAGCACAGATTCTTGAAAATAATAGCCTGGATGAAGGGTACCAGGGTAAAAGCACAATATCATCTCCGTTCAGTTCCAGTCACCAATGGATTCAAGCAGGGCCCTGCGTTGGTCCCAACCTTTTTAAGTGTGAATTTCTCTGCTTTGTTCGCCAATTTTGTTTTGTAATTTGTGATTGTGACACTTGGATTGATACCAGATAGTGTGCTGATGACTTTTTCTTGAACTCCATCACTGAGATGGGCAACTTTGGCATCATCATCTTCCGGGCAGTGAGGCTGAAGTGGTGGAGCAGGCTGCAGCAGGAAAGCATTAAATGCAGTCAAGGGCCAAACTCCCGAAGCAGTTAGCAAGCCCACCTGTCTTGTCTGTGTACTATTCTGTGCAGCTTATATCAATGGAGAAATCAATACTTGAATTGGCAAAGCACATATGGCCTTTGGCAAACTATGTGCAAATGCGTGGGACCTCAAGGGCAACAGTCTACAAACAAAGCTGAAGTTCTGCAAAGCCTTGTGTTGTCAATCTTGAAGTATGCATATGAAACCCAGCCACCCTGCTGTCTTGGGCAGCTTACAGCCCAGTGGTATGAATATTGATTTATTCACCCTGGCAGTCCATCTCTCTCCATCCCAACCCCCCCCCCCCCCCCCCCCCCCCAAGTCACACCAGCTTTTCAATGGCTAACAATGGCCTTTTTCCTTGATCATTGTTACTTTTTTGCACATCTTTCATTCATTGTTCTTTATCTCTTTACACCATCATCTCTCCCTTTTCCCTAACTAGTCTGAAGAAGGGTCTCGACCTGAAATATCACCCATTCCTTCTCTGTCGCCTGTCCCACTGAGTTACTCCAGCTTTTTGTGCCCACCTTGCTGTAAAGTTGAGCCATTTTTACCTAGGCAGTCTGAAGGAACTGATTAAGGTAAGAAGGCAAGATAATGTCTCAGAAACAGAAACATCAATTTTCCTCTCATTTCAATTCCCGTGTTAACAAAGTACAGGCTATTCATCCATCTTCTCGGATACTAGATCTTCAAATGGGTATTCCGACAATCCACATTCTGCAGAATAGATCGCAGATGAGGCAGGTATCTCATCTGGATGTAGAAACAAGGCACTGCAGATGCTGGGTTACACCAAAGATAGATACAAAGTGTTGGAGTAACTCAGTGGGTCAGGCAGCATCACTGGAGAAAAAGGTTGGGTGACGTTTTGGTCAGGACATTAGGATGTTGGACCAACAGCTTTCAAAGAAAATCTTATAATGAGCACTCAAAGACGGAAAACATTCTCGGGGAGCTGAAAATAAAAGTTATCTCTGAAATACTTAAACATTGATGTGGAGTTCTGTGAGGATCTTGTTCCATCTGATGTCGTCTCATCCAGACCAAAGCTGCAGTCTATGAATGGAGAACTGCTGAGGCAATGCAGAAGGGAAAGCATTTGGAATATTACATCTGCAGCATACCCATTAGTCATGCAAACCAAATGGTATCTCCTGCTTAATGTTCAGAGATTTAAAAGGGCACATTAAACTGATTCAGGTTAATGTTGAACCTAAATCAGTGTGATGAACATGCCCAAACTAGAAAAGCAAACGAAAACCATCAGCAATTGGGTATGTGTGAAAGAATAAGTGAGAGGGAAATAAGTGGGAGAACGGGACTGGGAATATCCTGGGAGCCATCATAGCCTCACTGGGCCAAATGGCCCTCTTCTGTTGTAGAACAAAACATGACATTTGAAATGAACCCATTTTATGATAGATAGATCCTCAACTCCACCAGTGGCCAGTAGGGGTGGTTGGACAGGGGTGGAGGGAACACAAGCAGTTGCAATGCTCCATCTAATCCCTTTATAGACCGGGAATCAAGTCTGGGACCACCAGGATTAGAAATCGCAGTACCACACTGTGCAATGTATCTACCCTCCGTGACATTGTGACCTATAAATCCTATTTCACGGCTGGTCATTATTTCAGGTTGAAGGATCTGCAGCAGATGCAGAAGCTGTCTCAACGCTGGCGACTCTTCCAATGGCCCACAGTTTACTGCTGATCTGTCTATTTTGAATGGTCTCTGTAAATGTTCCTTATTTCTTCTTTCCCTTTTTTGCTATCAGTGTTTAGGCAGTAATTGGTCTGACACAAAAGATTATCTTTCAGATTTTCTATTCTGTCAAATTTTTTTTTTACAGACTCTTAGCTGCAATCTTAAACCCATAAAAAATGAAAAATGGGAAAAAAATCTCTTTGCAGACGTTAAGTGATTAACAGTTTCCCGCTGTATCTAGTCCTATGATCTGACCTTATAATCCGATAGCCTCCCACTAAGGGTACTAAAGGAGATTCAGCGAGTCTGCTGCAGCGTGTGAATAACAGAATTTAATGAGCCATTACTTCACAATTATAATTTAACGCAGCTTACTTCCACTGCCCCCTCTGTCTCATCCTCCCCTTGATCATTACTGCTGACTTCAATTCTCTTCATTTCACTTAATTGGTGCCAGTTAAGGGGGTTTGTGACAAGTCTGTGTATTTTTTTTTACCCCAGCATGCTGCAGTCAAGGTGCTGATAATTGCACAATTGTTATGTGCAAGGCAAGACCAGTCTTACGCAGCCCAGCACTCTCTGACTCTGCTAATTGGATTTCAGATTATTAGAATGCTGCAGTGTCACCCACCAAATGAGAAGGTTAGATAATCTCAACGTACCTTTTTATTATTAAGGACAAAAGGAGGCAATAATTGAAATGGCATTGTAGTTTATAATTAATGGCTTGTGTTTCCCAGCAGCAATAAAGGTCAATTTTCCACAAGATGGTTTTAAGTGCTTGGCAGTACAATTTCACTGGGAGACCTGCAGGAAATGGACTCGTTTTAATTGCAGGCTGCGGTCGTTTTTGTTTTTGAGGGGGGGGAGTGCTAGTTGTTGGAAGTGGATGAGGGATTAGATTAGTATTGTCTTCTCACAACCCGAGTGATCCAGAAGCTGTACCTTTTTTCCCATGCCCTTCCACAGAGGAGTACCTTGAAAGATACTGGCCCTGTCCAGATAATTGATTATAATTTTCATTAAATTATCTTCAAAATTGAAGCTATTACAACAATTGAATGTAGCACGTTATTAGGTAATGTGTTGGAGATGATCAGAATGATTAAAAGGAGTTGATGGGTCAGACAGAAAAGATGGATTTCCTTTAATGGGGAAGTTTGGAACGAGAAGGCATAACCTTAAAATTAGAGCGAGGTCATTGATGAATGTCTTGAAGACACTAGTAATGTAAAGGGTGGTGGAAACCTGGACTATTTGACGCTAAAAAAACTGATGAGGCAGTGGCCAATTGAAAATTTCAATTGAGGGTTAGAGCCACACGGGAAGGACTGACTTTCTGAATGTGCTGAATTCAGTACTGCTGTGCTTCAATATTCAGGATCACCCTGGCGGATTGACGGGGCTGTTCTGCAAAGCAGTCACTCAGTTTACTCTTGGTTTCTGCAATGCAGAAGGTAGAACATCGTGAGTAGCAAATGCAATGCACAAAATCAGAATAAAGTGAGCTGAATTACTGCTTCATCTGGAAAGACTTTGGGGCTCTGGATGGTGGGTGGAGTAGAAGTAAGAAGGATATTATTACATCCTTTCCGCTTGCATGGAGAAGTGTTGTGAGAAAGGGAATTCTTGCAGGAGGTGGAAGAGAGAACATGAGGTTATGGAGCCAATAGGCCCTCCTTCTGCTGGGGAAAGGTGGGAAGGTGCATTTGGGAGTGGAATCCATGATTTCCAGCACCTTCGATGAGATTACGATACAATAGAAATGTATTCATCTCATTTTCCCTCCTGGGGTAAATAAAGTTCTATCGTATCGTATCGTATCGTATTCTCATTGAGGGTGCTGGAAATCATAGAGGAGAATCTGTTGAATGTGGAGGCTGGTGGGATGGGAGTAGGGACAAGGGAAGCCACATATTTGCTTTGGTTCAAAGGAATTGAGTTGTGGAAATAGAAGAACTGCTGTCGAAAACCTCGTTAGCTGTGCTAAAGGGGAGGGCACAGTTAAGGAAAAAGAAAGACATCCAAGAGGCAGTGGTATGCAAAGTCATGTCATTAGGACAGAAATGATGGAGCCAGAGAAACTGGAATGGAAGTTGGGTAGGAGGAGGAAATGAGTCAGAGTTGTACAGCGCAGTAATTGGCACTATAGCCCACATGTGGCCCTTTCTCACAACCCTTCTCCATGCAAACGGAAAGGATGTAATAATACCCTTGTTACTTCTACTCTACGCGCCATCCAGGGCCCCAATTTCTTTCTAGATGAGGCAGTAGTTCAGCTCAATTTTTTCTGATCCCCACTTTTTAACCATGCAGAGAAATCTGCATTCGGACCATATAGTCAAGATGGCAGTGGGAAGATTGTGGGCTTGTAATGAATATTCATAGCTAAACTGTGTCCAGAAATGCAGATAGAGAAGTCTAGCAAGGAAATTGAGGATTCAGGGAAGCTGCAATTGGAAGTGAATGCAGGGTGGAAGATTTGTAAATCAATCTTTATCTCCACCCTATTGTAGGTATTGGCTTTGTTACTCCACTCCCCCTCCCCCCCCCACCCAGCCTCTCTCTGTGCTAATTGTTTTCTCTCTGATGAAAACAGTTAACTCCGGCCCCTCTCCGCAGTTGCTGCCTGACCTACTGGGAATCCCGGGCATTTTCTGTTTTTATTAGAGATCTGTAGTCGTTTTGCTTTTCGATTCCAGTGTGCATTTAGCTTGTCAAATTGATGTTACAATGATGCAAATTCAGCCTCCTTTTTGACCATTTTCCAGGCAGAGACTTTAATTTCCACAGAACGCCTTTTTAATTAACTGCCTGTTATTTCGACAAGATCTATTTTCGGTTTTTGTTATGTGAATGTCAAAACTTCAATACTTACCATTCTCAAGTCAACTCAAATCATGCCTTGTGCAGCATTCTGATTAACAGGAAATTGCATGTAGACTGCTCTCCGAACAAATTCAACTTATTTTGTGCATAAACCCAATTAAAGGTTTTACTAAGATTGACAATATGCAAGTCTGTTGGGTGAAAGATGGAAGAATTTTCATGCACAATTTTACAAGTTAATTATTTAAACCTTTGGATAACTTAGTCGGGCAAACCAGTAACATTAAAAAAAACTAATGAGACTAATTATTATCTGAACACGTACATGTTATTGAACACGTACGGTTAGTCTGCCTGGGCCTTCGCGATCTCCCAGTTGCCAAACATTTTAACTTCCCTTCCCATTTCCACACTGACTTTTCAATCCTGGGCCTCCTCCATTGTCAGAGTGAGGCCACATGCAAAATGGAGGAACAGCACCCCATATTTCGCTTGGGCAGTTTACAACCCAGTGGTGTGAATAATGATTTCTCTAATTTCAAGTAACTCCTGCAATCCCTCTCCATCCCCTCCCCCACTCCTTCCCTCCTCCATCATTGTCATCCTATCATTTCCACTGTTCACATCCTTGTATCCCTCTTGATATCACCTCTTCCCCAGCCAACAATGGGCCATTATGGGCTCCATTATAAAGTCATCTATTGCTGACCCTGATTGCTCTGGCATGTCCTTGCCTCCAATTTATTTTGCCCCCCCTCCTCCTCAGTTCTACTTTCAGTGTGAAGAAAGGTCTGACCTGAAACGTCGCCTATTATTTTTCACAGAGATCCCTGGGATGGCGGGACTGTCATATGAGGAAAGATTGAAAAAACTAGGCTTGTATTCACTGGAGTTTAGAAGGATGAGCGGTTATCTTATAGAAACATATAAAATTATAAAAGGACTGGACAAGCTAGATGCAGGAAAAATGTTCCCAATGTTGGGCGAGTCCAGAACCAGGGGCCACCATCTTAGAATAAAGGGGAGGTCATTTAAGACTGAGGTGAGAAAAAACTTTTTCACCCAGAGAGTTGTGAATTTATGGAATTCCCTGCCACAGAGCACAGTGGAGGCCAAATCATTGGATGGATTTAAGAGAGAGTTGGATAGAGCTCTTGGGGCTAGTGGAGTCAAGGGATATGGGGAGAAGGCAGGCACGGGTTATTGATAGCGGACGATCAGCCATGATCACACTGAATGGTGGTGCTGGCTCGAAGGGCCGAATGGCCGAATGGCCTCCTCCTGCACCTATTTTCTATGTTTCTATGTTTCAATGCTGCCTGACCAGCTGAGTTACTCCAGCATTTTGTGTCTATCTTCCATACAAACCAGCATCTGCAGTTCCTTCCTGCACCCTTTCACACTAGTTCTATTATTCCACTTTTACATTCAATCCCTACACACTGAGGGCAATTTACAGGGGGCAATTAACTTACAAAACCATACATCTTTGGGATATGGGAGGAAACCAGAGCATCCGGAGGAAACCCATGTGGTTACAGAGAGAACGTGCATACTCCACGTAGACATTAGCCCAGGTCAGGATCAATCTTGGGTCTCTGGTGCAATGAGGTAGCAGCCATGTTTTAATATAAAAAGAAAAGGAGTGGAAGTGATCTTGTGAGAGTGGGAGATATCCAAACATGCACAAATTTAATTCTCCCCTTAGCTAAGTCTGTCTCCATGGCTTTGCTAAGATGAAGAATGACCGGGAAATTGAGATGATATCAACATTGCATTAAGTTATTATAAAAGGTTTAAACTCTGATTTTTACCATTCAATAAGAGGAGTGGACCATTAACTTTGGGTAATATGAGGAGATGTCTCCAGTATTTTTTGTATGGGACAAGACAACAGGAGTCACAAAGACAGGAGTTCTGAACAAATGAGCAGCCTTGCACAAGTGACAGCCAGTCTGTATGAAAGGGCTGAGCTCACAGTGTCTCCTATAAAACTTACCATTGGCAAGAGCTTGCAAAATCTACCCTGTAAAATAATAAAAATAATGTAATGATAGCTAAATATAATCAGAACTACTCATCGTTTAAAGACAGGAACTTGGATTCAGCTTTTTTTTTTCTGAGCAGTCTCGTGCTATTCAGAACACTTTATAAATTTTGGTGGTTTTCTCAATGCTCCTGCGTCTGAAACCTCGAGGTATCTTTGATGTTTATTGTTGGCAGTCACTCCTTTAGCAGGTTGTCCACACTGCCCTTTGTGGCCTGACCCCATGACATGTGTAACCTCTTCCATGTTTTATAACACCGGATGCTCCACCTCCCTTTCCCAGTGTTTTCCAGTCCAACAAGTCTGGCCTCCTCACCCTTGACATTTCTGAAACGTATTTATTAAATTTTATTGCTGTTCTTTTATCCTTTAAGACATTCTTAAAAACTTCTCTCTTCCACCAAGCTTTTGGTCAACATCCGTAATATCTTCTTTGATATAGTGTTCATTTTCAAATAAATTATCACTTTGTAAAGCATATTGGATGTATTACAATGTTAAGGGCACCATGTGTATCCAAGCTCTTGTGGTAAATAAAACGCTCATCTTTCATCCTCAATCCTACTAAATTACTGATGAAGGAAGCCAGGTTTGTCTCAGTCCCCTGTAGATTTCAGAATCAAGAAAACAGCTGAGTGTAGCACAAAGTGAACTCAAGATATGTTTGCACCACAGGGATTATGGTGCTGGAGAATCATCATTTTAACAAGATGGGAAAGATGTTTGCATGCCAGAAATTATGGGGATATTACACGGCAGAAGCAGGAGAAAAGTATGGAATGGGAACACAAAGGATATATTGGGCAATGGGTAGATCATAAAAAGGTTGGTCAGCTGGACAAGACTGACCGGGAATGATGGGGGAAGCTCAGCCTCTGTCAAGAGACTCAATCCAGGATAAGTACAAAATGCTGGAGTAACTCAGTGGGACAGGCAGCATCTCTGGAGAGAAGGAATGGGTGATATTTTGGGTTGAGACCCTTATACTAACTGAGAGTCAGGGGAAAGGGAGTATAGAGATATAGAAGGGTAAGGTGTGAAAACAACAGATCAAGGCGGAAGAGGGTAATGAAATGGAGAATGCTCCATGTCAACTGAAGACAACGCGGCATACAGCCAGTAATATTCAATCAGGAGGACTGTGGAACTAATCGGAGATCTGGGATACATCGCGTACATGATTCACGGTTTCACAGGACACGTTCCGATACATTAATGGCAACAGTGAAGAGCATTAATGTCATGCGATAGAAACCTTACAGACACTCACAGGAACCTCCATGGAGATTGGTCACTTTGACTAGTCTTTGCAACAGTGATTTATAACGAGTATGTGCAGGCCAATGGTGGGATTAGTTACACCTGGTCAGGATTAACATTGTGGGCCAAAGGGCTGTGCTGTGATCTACGTTCTATCTAGGCATCTCCTCGCTATACTCAAATTTAAAATAAGGTGTCAATGTGAGGTCCTACAGTACATCTCCTACTCTCTGCACCATGTAATTAGACTTGGCACGAAACCTAGATGATGCAGGGAAACATTGGTACTGTAAATAGAGCTGTTGACATGGAGGAATTACTGGGAGAGAAATTAATTATAAAACCTGTTAGACATGCAGAATGAGATATGGTAAATTGCACTGTTCTGATGAGAAAATCACATAGTACTTAATATTTTATTAATATTCCACGTGCAAATTCTGTTCTTTGCAAGTGTGAAACTTAGTCATCAGGGCACTAATCTATACGGATCAGCTTTTCCAGCATTCAATCTGTAGCCTGCAATGCCATGGTGATTCAAATGCTCATCTAGATGCATCTTAAATGTTGTGAGAATCCACTGCTCCTCCAATAACGTACTCCCAATCACAATCACCCTCTAGAACATGCTTGGAACATATAACAGTACAGCACAGGAACAGACCCTTCAGCCCACTACGCCTGTGCTGGGCATAATGCCAAGACCAACTCTTATCTGCCTGCACATACTCCATATCCCTCCATTCCCTGCAAGTCCACGTGCCTATCTAAAAGTATCTTAAATGCCACTATCATATCTGCCTCCACCAGCCAGCCAAACAGCATGTTCCAGACACTGTGTAAAAAAACCTGCCCCGCTCATCTTCTTTAAACTTCGCCCCTCTCACCTTAAAGCTATGCCCTCTTATCCATCCTGGGGAAAAAGGTTCAGACTGTCTACCCTATCTCTGTCCTTCATAATTTTAAATACTTACGTCATGTCTTCCCGCAACCTCTGGTGTTCCAGAGAAATTATCCATAAAAAAGATTTCTTCCAAAATTCCCTCTAAATCTCCTATCCCTTTGAACCAGTAAAACTGCTGAAAGAACGCGCTTCTGACTAAAACCCCTAACTATTTCCCTCATAATTTTGTACACATTCACCAAGTCCCTCCACTGCTCCAAGAAAAAAATAATCCAGCCTTCCAGTCTTCTCATAGCCAAAATATTCCATCCCAAGTAACACACGGATGAATTATCTCTGCACCTGTCCCAGGGCAGGGAAACCTTCCTGTAGTATGGCATCAAGAACTGGTGTAGGACTCCAGCCCTGACATGACCAGTGTTTTTGTATAGTTGTACCATAATCTCACTGCCCCAGTTAATGAAGGCAAGCATTCTGTCTGCCTTCTTAATCACCTTATCTACCTGCACTTCTGCCTCCAGGGAATCTCAGACATGCACACCAAGGTCCCTCTGTTCCTTGCTAATTCCTAGAATCTTACCACTCATTATGTGCATCATAGCCTCATTAATCCTCCCACAATGCATCCCCAAAAGCAGTGCTAATTACCAGGGACCTCTTTACCTCGTGCATCCATGTTGCTATAGTAGTGGAAGGAGGGCTTTAACTTTTAAAAGATGTGAATCCTATCCTGTAGATTGTTCTGTGAACCAACTCTCACACAACAGCACTTGTTGAAATGCCACTTTTATTTGTACTTCCCAGGTGCGCTACAGCAAATTATGTCCTCCAACTCCCAACAAAACCTGTCAGCAAAGGCTGGAGAGTCACCAGAGATATTTAGTTTGTTACTGGGATCGGTGGTACTTTAAGAGTGTTTATTTATCACGTGCACCAATATGAACCGCTACAGTGCAGCTTGACAAGCACATTAGCTGCGACAACAATAACAAATATACAGTAAATTACCAGTTATTATCAGTAAACCAGACCATGATAGTGCTAAAAACCAAAGTATGTAGAACAACCATAGTAGTGCAAAATCCGTAGTGATTTGGTGCCAAGGTAGGGTTGTGGTTAGAGATGTGAAGTAATGGTTGATGGGAAGAAGCTGTTCTTGTAGCTGGAAGCAACAGTACTCGTGCTCCTGTATCTTCCCAATGGGAGCAGTGAGAACATGGCCATGGTGATGTGGGACTGCTGATATTGGCTGCTCTTTGGGCAGTTTTCTTTGATGGTGGGAAGGTCAATACCCATGATGGGCTGGGCAATGTCCACCACTTTCTTCAGCTTCCTTTGTCCTTGAGTATTTGATAAGCTCTGCCGCTCTCTTTCTATTTGATAGTGTGTACTAGTAGTGCATGGCTTTAACGCTCTATCTAGCACTGGTTTTGGTGCTTCACGGGCTCAGCCCATACTGCTTCTCCATGCCGAAGTGAATGCCCATTGTATATTGGTAGAAGAATCAAGGCAATGCATTGTACTCTGTGTATTGGTATGAACTGCACTCACTATAGTCTCTGGAAACAGTTTAAATGGACGCCAGCTGAATACATGTGGTGGTTTGAGCCTCTTGACCGTGTTGGCCTTAACAAAGCCAAATGCATTCTATTTTTGTCTATTTTTTTCTTTCCATTTAAAAAAATCGTCCATTTTAAAGCATCTTCGGTTTCCTCCCACACTCCAAAGACATACAGATATGTAAGTAAATTGGCATGGTAAATGTAAAAATTGTCCTTAGTGTGTCGGATATGCAGGGATCGCTGGTCGGCGTGGGCCAAAGGGCCCGTTTCCGTGCTGTATCTCTAAACTAAACTAAACTAAACTACTCACCAATGAGTCAAAAGATTGTGATCTCAAGACTGACCTTGGTGAGTGGTCTGGGATGATGCTGCATTAACTTCTCCCGAACCCATGCTTATTTCCTTCGCTCCATAGATGCTGCCTCACAGGCTGAGTTTCTCCGGCATTTTTGTCTACCTTTGACTATAAATGACAGTTCACTGCAGACCAACCTTGCTTTAAGAAATTCCATTCCCAGATTTATATGAGAAGGCCTTGGGCTCGGTGGTTTTTAAGAATGGTGGTGGCAGCGTTCAGATTTACAGTCTGCCAGCGACTGTTAAATTCATTTGCAGAGGCTGGGGGAAGGGTGCACTGCACTGATTCTGTGCTAAGATATTTCCCACGGAATTGCACACACACTGAACGAAGGTCCCAGCAGATTTCACTCCAATTTCTCCGAAGTTCCCATTGTCATTGACCCTGTCCGTGGGTTATCTGCAGCAAATGTGTTCCATTTGCCTCGTGGGTGTGAGACACAAAGGGAAATAGAATGCGGCAACCATGGGCTAGTGCCGGGAAGTATCAACTCTGAGCATCGTTTACAAAACCTTGGGCCCGTGTGCTGCTCTGCCCTTGAAAATGCATCTGGCAGTTCTGCACACTGCACACAGTATACCAGCTTTGCTGACTTACGCAGAACATGTTTCATACGTCCTTTAAAAAGCCTAAAACCTCTCAGTAACTGAAGACGTAGTTTCAGAGAATGTGATGCAGCTGTTTGTGTTGGGGGAAAAGGCAAATTCTGCAGATCTTGCAGTTAGCAGTGGCCCAGTGGTGTCTCATCCCAGCCTTGCATTACACCCTGTGCTGGAGGGACTCAGCGGGTCAGGCAGCATCCGAGGAGGGAATGGACGGAAGGCATTTTGGTTTGGGACCCTTCTTCGGATTGGAGTCTTAAGAATCAGAAGAAGGGTTCTGTCATGAAGCATTATGTTTGTTCCCTCCACAGACGACCCACTAAGTTCCCCCAGCTTGGTGTTTTGCACAAAATTCCAGCATCAACATCTGCAGTTTCTAGCCAGAAAACATCTTATTCTCCTCCTTTGTATACAATGTGACATTTTTTTCGCCTTCCATCACAGTGAGGAATGTGGAGGAATTACTGTGGTGGATGTTTATGTTAAAATGTGTTTTGTGTGTCCAGTTGCTTTTTATTTGTATGACTGACTTGGCAAATGAAATTCCTCGTATGTTGCAAAACACACTTGGCTAGTAAAGTATTATTGTGATTATATTTGTGATTTGGTGGAATTTTTACATCCTGAGGCTGAGAGCAGCAATGCAACGCTTCTGCAGGGTGTTGAACGCACAAATCCAGGCTGATATTCTGGTGCAAGCCAAGGGGACATCAGAAAGGGGATATTTTGGGTGACTGTTTCAACTAATGCCCTGCCTGCTAACTCAGGTGGTTGTGGAAAGTTTTACACTTCCAAGATAGAGCAGAAATCCTGTGACCTACCCGATATTTATCCCCTCAATCTTCATCACTAATATAAATAATGTGACCTTTGGTGCCGTGCTGTTTGTGGGACCTTGGTGTGCACATATAGGCTGTTGCTTTACTTGCATGATAACATGTCTACCCTACAGAAAGATACTTTATTGGCTGCAAAAGACTTTGCCGTGTTTCCGTTGCAGTGTTCCTCGCTAACATTTAACCTATAAACTGCGCACTCAGAGATGATTTCATAAGAACCATCTTGGTGCACAATAGAAATATACAGCATACATTTTCTTTGCACATTTCATGTCCCCAGAATATCCCAAGGTCTTTTGCAGCCAACAAAAACTTTTGAAGCAAAAAAAAAC
The DNA here is from genome assembly GCA_963514005.1 of Raja brachyura. The sequence goes on along the minus strand of OY740811.1, from coordinate 25,262,205 downwards.
AAACAGCTGGAAGTACTCAGTGGAGGCGAAGGAATGTTTAACATTTAAGGTCGAAAAGCTGCATCAGGACTCAGACTATAGCCGGCATTTAGAAGTGAGAGGGAGGGGTGTGGCAGAAGCTGGTAGGTGACTGGTGGAACCAGTTGAGGAGGGGTGATGGGCTGAGGGCTGCTGGAAGTAAAGATGGTGGAGAACACATGTACTAAGCAAGGATATAATGACTTGGTAACGAGCGTTGATGAGAATGATGTTGAAGTGCAGTAGAAACAACAGAAGGAGATCATAAGGTCATAAGCGATAGGAGCAGAATTAGGCCATTTGGCCTATCAAGTCCCCTCCACCATTCAATCATGGCTGATCTATCTCTCCCTCCTAACCCCATTCTCCCGCCTAACCCCAATCTCCTGCCTTCTTTCCATGACCCCTGACACCCGTCTGGTGTCACAGACGTCTGGTCCTAGACTCTCCCACTAGTGGAAACATCCTCTCCATGTCCACTCTACGAGAGAGATTGACAGAGTACGAAGGAACTGCAGATGCTGGTTTAATCTGAAGGTTGACACAAAAAGTAGGAGTAACACAGCGGGACAGGCAGCAAGAGTGGTCTCAACCCAAAGCACCACCCATTCCTTCTCTCCAGAGATGCTGCCTGTCCCGCTGAGTTACTCCAGCTTTTTTTGTCTATCTTCAAAGTGGGAATGCCTGGAGGAGACTTCGCTGTGGAAGAGCAGAATGGAGATATAAGTGACTGCAGGTGCTGGAAAGTGGAACAAAAACTTCCAGCAGTTTGTTATTTGCTCCAGATTCCGGCACCTGCAGTCTCCTGTGACTCATAATAGTTTTGAAGTGCGGACACTGTTATTTTACAGGAAACAAAATATAACCAGTAAGATTCCTCAAAGCAGTGAGGCAAATAACTGGATCATTAACTTTTGGGAATTCTTTTGAAACAGGAATGTGGGTTGGGACACTTCACTTGACTTTGCCGTGTCATGGGAACTTCACTGTCCAACAGAACAGGAAGATGAGGTGTCAGTTTTTACATTTTGTTTTAACACATGGTACCTCTAAAGTTTGGGAAAGAACTGCAGATGCTAGTAAAATCGAAGGTAGAATGCAAAATGCTGGAGAAAATCAGCGGGCGAGGCAGCATGTATGGAGAGAAGGAATTGGCGACGTTTCGGGTCGAGACCCTTCTTCAGACTGATGTCAGGGGAGGGGGTGGGACAAGGAAAGAAAGTGGGCGGAGGCAGTGGGACTAGTGGGAGGACTGGGATGGGGAAGGGGAAGGAGAGAGAGAGAGAGAGAGAGCAAGCTCTTGATGTTGGTTCGGTGGTAGTCAAGATACATAGTGAACTTAGTTTTACTGGAATGTAGAAACAAAGAACAGCAGATGCCGGTTTTCACCAAAGATAGACACAAAGTGCTGGAGTCAGTGGGTCAGGCAGCATCTCTGGAGAAAAAGGATGGGTGACGTTTCAGGTTGGGACCCTTCTTCAGACTCAGAAGGGTCCCGACCCGAAATGCCACCCATTCTTTATCTCTGGAGATGCCGGTTACTCAAGCACTTTATGTCTATCTTTAGTTAACTGGACTCAGGTCAGTAACATTTGGCCGGTTCCACCTCCTGTCTGTATATAAATTGATATGAATCACAGTTATAGTGGCACCAAGGGTGGCATTTCAGCCCACTGAGTCTGTCGCAAGTGCAAGGGCCAGAAGCCCTTGTTATGCACACTGTTAAGAAAGAGAGGACCAGTTTTCACACAATTTCAAAGTGCTTCATAGCTAACGGGGCAGCTTTTAAAGGGGAGTCCCATTGCAAAGCAGGAACTGCAACAGCCAAATTTCCAACAGCAAGGTTTCATAAATAGCTGTGTGATTATGAGCAGATAATCTGCTCTGGTTATATGATGGAAAAATAAATATTACTGCGGACACCATGGAGATCTCTGCTGCTCCTCTTGGAACCCGTTGCACTGGATCATTTCCATCCTCCTGTGAGGGCAGGTGGAGCCGCTGTTAAAGGTCTCATTCACAGCACAAGCACCTCTATCCGTCATCAGTGCTGCATGAATCCATCGATCTTAAGTATTTTGTAAAAATATGCAGAACAGGCCTAGAACCCACATCCTTCTGACTCAGAGTCAAGAGATCTGGCAGCAGAATGAATGTTTATTCTGAATAGCTACATGGATCCTTTGCCAGAAGGATATGGGCCCAAGGCAGAGTGCCTCAGCAAGGTACCAAAGCTTATAGGAAGCGGGGACGAGGGGGAAATGGAAGGAATACTGGCATGATGATAGCCGGCTTCACAATTCAAAGGGACGTTCTTTACAGGCACGTGTAGGAAGGAACTGCAGATGCTGGTTTAAATCGAAGAGAGAAACAACATGCTGGAGTAACTCAGCGGGACAGGCAGCATCTCTGACGCGAAGGAATGGGTGACGTTTCTGGTTGAGACCCTTAACGTCACCCATTTCTTCTCTCCGGAGATGCTGCCTGTTCCGCTGAGTTCCTCCAGCATGTTGTTTCTCTCCCCTTTACAGACATTATCAGGCAGAACACTTGACTGCAGAAGCGGAAGGAGATTATGTTCAAGCAACATTTCCAACGCAGAAGCAGTCAAATAAACAAAAACCCTGGGTTTTTGTTATTCCCTCAGTAAAGCAGTCCAGAATTTACAATTTCCTACTGAGGTAAAGGAGTGTGTGCCTTTAAAAAAAAAAGAGAAAATGAATTATGAAACACAGGCTCCATCACACAGTCAGTCACCCTGAGCGCAGCGTAATAAATTCCCCAGAGAGAGAGAGAGACTGCCATCTGTTAGCCTGTCATTTTCCATAACGCCATGTGGCAGTTTTCCAGACAGTCTCACGCAATGTTCTCGTCTGCCTTCTCTGACCTGGCACAGTAGGGCCACAGGAGAAAAGGAGCTTGCAGCAAAATGACTGACTAATCATTTCCTGCTGCTCCCACCAGGACTGCGGGATTAGAGGTAGGAAAGCTTGCCGTGTCGGCAGTCTTCCCTTGCAGGTGGCAAAAAGCAACATTTTTCAAAAGCAAATGTACGATACGCACACATACGCATGGCGCACGCTCAGATAAATGCATGTGCATTGCACACAACAACACGTTGAGGCCATTTGCTGCAAGACACAGTCCGTGTCATTATTGCGGCTGAACAGATACAGCGGGGCAAAGTCCTGACGGACCATTAATCAACAACAGAAAGTGACTCCGGCAAAATATAGCACAATGCCACAGAGTCTTTTCCACACAGGCACCTAATGCTGGGGTGTAGTGTGTGTTGAAAAGAAAGGTTTCTGGAGATTTTTGAATGCAGTTAAAGATGCAGCAGAGTGGAGGAGATTTTGTAACATTTATTCTCGAGCCATGAGCACCACTGGCAAGGTCACAATTCATTGCACTTCTTTAGTTGTGGAGTCAAACAGTGTGACAACAGGCCCTTTGGCCCAATTATCCCACAACAGCCAACATGTCCCAACTACATTAGTCCCACTTGCCTGCATTTGGCCGTATCCCTCTAAACGACTCCCTGAAGATCTCTCTTGGTCCGAGAACACTGATGCAATTATAAAGAAAGCACATCAGCGCCCCTACTTCCTGAGAAGATTACGGAGAGTCGGTATGTCAAGGAGGACTCTCTCGAATTTCTGCAGGTGCACAGTAGAGAACATGCTGACTGGTTGCATAGTGGCTTGGTTCGGCAACTTGAGCGCCCAGGAGCGGAAAAGACTGCAAAAAGTTGTAAACACTGCCTTGTCCATCATCAGCTCCGACCTCCCTACCATCGAGAGGATCTATCGCAGTCGCTGCCTCAAAAAGGCTACCAGCATCATCAAGGATCCACACCATCCTGGCCACTCATTCATCTCCCCGCTACCTTCAGGTAGAAGGTACAGGAGCCTGAAGACTGCAATGTTCAGGTTCAGGAATAGCTGCTTCCCCACAGCCATCAGGCTATTAAACTCAACTCAAACAAAAATCTGAACATTAATAGCCCATTGCACTTTATCTGTTTATTTATGTGTGTGTGTATATATATATATATTCAATGGTATATGGTCACACTGATCTGTTCTTAATTTGTATTTATCCCTTCTATATTCTGTTGTGCTGAAGCAAAGCAAGAATTTAATTGTCCTCTGGGACACATGACAATAAACTCTCTTGAACCTTGAATCTTGAAACCTGTCCTATCCATGCACCTGTCTAATTGTTTCTTTAACATTGTGATAGTAGTCCCTGCCTCAACTACCTCCACTGGCAGCTCGTTCCATACACCCACAACCCTTTGTGTGAAAAAGTTAACCCTCAGATTCCTATTAAATCTTTTCTTTTTTTTTTTGTTTAATTTCTTTTATTAGAAGTAATCGATTTACAATATTGTAAACAGCTTTACAAACATCAACTTAATTCCAAATTTTTTTAAATAACCCATTGAAAGTTATTATCTTCTATTTTTTAGGAAAAAAAAGATAGAGATAGAGTAGTTTTAAATCAATAAGAGAGTGATTAAATAATAATTTGATTATATAAAAGAGAAAAAGAAAATAGAAAAAGGAAATAAGGTTAACAAAAAATGAAAAAATATTATATATATATATAAATGAAAAACAACCAAATATATTTTATCTAAAACTATTACAAATAATAGTATCAATGAAGACATGCTTATTAATCCTGGTATAAAAATATGTTATTCTCATCAAGTCCCGCAGGGTACCCGTCAAGCTGTGTTGTCAAGAGCAGCTACTTCTCTAGGTACTGTATATATGGAGACCATATTTGTTCGAAAGAGTTATATTTGTCCAGTAGGACAAATCTGATTCTTTCTAATTGTAACATCTCCAACATTTCTGCCGCCCACATTTTAATTGTGGGGGTTAAAGTTCCCTTCCAAAATTTCAATATTATTTTTTTCCCTATTATCAAACAGTAATCAAAGAAATTTCTTTGATTTACTGTAAGGACCGAGTTTGAATCCAAAATTCCAAGTATTAATATCTTTGGGTCTGGATCCAATCTAATTTTAAGAACCTCAGAGATAACCTTAAAAATTTCTGTCCAGTAATGATTCAATTTGGGACATGTAGCAAAACTGTGTGTTAAATTTGCTTCTAAATTCTTACATTTATCACAAATTGCAGAGAGATTGGGAAAGATACTATTTAATTTAGTTTTTGAGTAATGTAATCTATATAATACTTTGAATTGTATCAATGTATGTCTGGCATTTAACGAACACCGATGTATTTGCTGTAAACTTTCTTCCCAGATTTCTTTTGTTATGGATAACCCAGTTTCTTTTTCCCATGCTTGCCGATATGTTTCAGTTGTTGGGTTCTCCTTATCCAAAATTATGTTATATATATATGCTATTAATTTTTCTGTATTTGGATGTAAATTAAACACATCATCTAATAATCCTGGTACTTTATTTTTGTAATCTTGTGTGTTGGATTTTATATAATCTCTAATTTGTAAGTACCTAAACAAATGTTGCGGAGACAGTCCGTAAATATCTTGTAACTCTTGAAATAAAAGAAATTTTCCTTTTCTATAAAGGTGCTCTATCCTTTTAATTCCTAAATCATCCCAATATCTAAACCCTCCATCCAATATAGAGGGTTTAAATAATGGGTTATTCGTTATTGGTAGTCTGAGTGAAAGATTATCTAGTTGCAAAGTCTTAACTATTTGTTTCCAAATACGTCTATTATTATAAATTATAGGGTTATCCCTATACATTTTTTTTTGTACTTCCTTTGGAGCAAAGAGAATCGAGCCTACCTTATAAGGTAAACAATCTTCCTTTTCCATCTTTAACCACATTGGTTCCTGATCCACATTTACCCACCAAAAATTCATATTCTTAATCTGAACTGCCCAGAAGTAATATAAACAATTTGGAAGTGCTAATCCTCCATTTATCTTAGATTTACATAAATGTTTTTTACTTATTCTATGATTTTTATAATCCCAAATAAAACTATAAATAATATAATCTTTTTTTTTTAAAGTCTTTGGGAGAAAAAAAGGAATAGCCTGAAACAAATATAATAATTGTGGTAAAAACACCATCTTTATAGCATTTATTCTACCAATCATGGATATAGGAAGTGTTTTCCAATACAGAATATTTTTTTAAAGTTTATCTAATAATAGAGGGTAATTAGATTTAATTAGCGAATTATAAGATTTAGTTACATTAATTCCTAAATATTTAAATTTGTCTTTAACTAATTTTATTGGATATTGTTGTAATATGTTTAAATTAATTCCTGTTATAGGCATAATATCACTTTTGTTCCAATTAATCCTAAATCCTGAAAATGTACCAAATTTAGTTATAACATTAAACAGTTTTGGTATACTAATTTCCGGTTTTGTAATATAAATCAACACGTCATCTGCATATAAAGATATTTTGTTGGTTGTAGTGTCGGTATTATAGCCATAGATTTCAGGTTCAGATCTGATTCTTTCCGCCAAAGGCTCTATCATCAAAGCGAATAGTAAAGGCGATAATGGACATCCCTGTCTACATCCCCTAGAGAGTTTAAATTTAGCTGATACCATTTGATTAGTTAAGATTCTTGCCATTGGATTCGAATATAGAATTCTTATCCATTTACAGAATCTATCCCCCAATTGATACTTTTCCATTATATTAAATAAATATAACCATTCCACCTGATCGAATGCTTTTTCCGCATCTAGCGATATAACTGCTAGTTCCCCATCCCGCACTTTTTTTGAATATATAATATTAAACAAGCGTCTAAGATTATGGGATGAATAGCGTTTTGGAATAAAACCTGTTTGATCATGATGTATTAATTTAGAAATCACTAAACTTAATCTCTGAGATAAAACTTTAGTTAATATTTTTTGGTCTGTATTTAGAAGTGCGATCGCTCTATATGATCCTGGATCTTCCAAATCCTTATCTACCTTAGGAATGAGTGTAATTGTGGATTCGTTTAAAGAATCTGGTAATTTGCCTTGTTCATATGCATATCTATATACTGTATGTAATCTTGGGGAAATCAAGTCTTGAAATTTTTTATAAAATTCGGCCATCAGGCCATCAGGGCCCGCTGCTTTTCCATTCTTTAACAAACTAATTGATTCTTCAATATCTTTTACTGTTATTTCAGCGTTTAACAAATGTCTACCTTCCTGGTCTAGCTTGTTAATTTGACACTCTTGTAGAAATGTATCCATACCAACTGTTTGGCCTGTTACCTTAGATGAATAAAGATTTTGATAGTATTGTAGAAATCTGTCATTAATATCTTTTGGTATCGTCAATATATTTCCATCCGTAGATCTAATTCTATGTATCAATTTTTCATCTTCTGATTTTCTAAGCTGTCGTGCTAACAGTTTTTGTGGTTTGTCTCCAAACTCAAAGTGCACTTGCTTGGTTTGTTGAAATAATTTAATGACTTGGTTAGAATATATTTTATTAAGTCTATATTTTGCTATTGCAATTTTATTACTTAACTCTTTAGAAGGGTGTTTTATGTTTTCACTGTCTAGTTGTTTTATCTCTTTTTCTAACTTTTGTTCCATCTTTCTATTTTCTTTATTAAAATGAGCCTGTGCTGATATTATTGCACCACGCATAAACGCTTTAAATGTGTCCCAAAGTAACGCTGATGAAACCTCAGGTTTGTCATTAGTTTCAAAAAATAATTTAATCTGTTCCATTACGTGTTTACAACAGTCTTTATCCTTTAATATCTGGGGATTAAATCTCCAAGTAGTCGTTTTATTAAGTATATCTTTTAGTTTTATCTTGAAAGTTAGTGGCGCATGATCTGAAATAATAATATTATGATATTTTGCGTCATATGTAAAAGGTAGTAATTTTGAATCTACTAAAAAATAATCTATCCTGGAGTAGGTTCCATATACAGGCGAAAAAAACGAGTATTCTCGTCCGGATGGATTATCTAGCCTCCTATATCTTGTGAACCTATGAGCTTTCTTGGTCAACTAACTACGAAGGTTTCCAGATATGATTCGAGTCACTTGGTCAGCAATCCCGAGATCAAGACTAATGATCAAGAGAATGTATTGATGATCGTGAAGCCCGATATTGTTGTAAAAACCCAGGTGGTTCAATAGTATAGAAAATCTATGGGTCCCATCCATTATCAACCAACATAACATCTGTTGACCTGAAGTTGACCAGCAAATTGTTTCAAATACAACCACTGCCACCACCTTCCCAGAGAATGATCTTATGGAGGTGGAGGGGTGATCTTACAGAGGTGTATAAAATCATGAGAGGAATAGTCCGGGTAGACGCACAGAGTCTCTTGCCCAGAGTTGGGGAAATGAGGACCAGAGGACATAGGTTTAAAGTGACGAGGAAAAGATTTAATAGATCCAAATATCTTTAACATTCGATGTACTTATAAAAGAATTTATAAGTTTACTTGAATTAGAGGTAGCTTTCCTTTTTGTAGAAGACCTGTCTAGGTAGCTATCTAAGGTGCAATTAAAATCACCCCCAATAATTAAATTATATTGAGTGGAAATAGGAATATTATTAAATATTTTCTTAAAAAATAATGGGTTATCAAAATTAGGGGCGTATATATTCACCAAAATTACTTTCTGTGAATATAATTCCCCTGTAATTATTACATATCTACCCTCTTTATCCTCTATTATAGAACTTTGTTTAAAAGGTATACCTTTCCGAATAATTATTGCGACTCCTCGAGATTTGTGTATAAATGAAGAGTGATATACCTTGGAAATCCATTTTGCTGTTAATCTATGTTGAGCATCTCTTTTAAGATGCGTCTCTTGAAGGAAGATCACGTCTGATTTCAATCTATTAAATCTTTTCCTCGTCACTTTAAACCTATGTCCTCTGGTCCTCATTTCCCCAACTCTGGGCAAGAGACTCTGTGCGTCTACCCGGACTATTCCTCTCATGATTTTATACACCTCTGTAAGATCACCCCTCCACCTCCATAAGATCATTCTCTGGGAAGGTGGTGGCAGTGGTTGTATTTGAAACAATTTGCTGGTCAACTTCAGGTCAACAGATGTTATGTTGGTTGATAATGGATGGGACCCATAGATTTTCTATACTATTGAACCACCTGGGTTTTTACAACAATATCGGGCTTCACGATCATCAATACATTCTCTTGATCATTAGTCTTGATCTCGGGATTGCTGACCAAGTGACTCGAATCATATCTGGAAACCTTCGTAGTTAGTTGACCAAGAAAGCTCATAGGTTCACAAGATATAGGAGCAGAATTAGGCCATCCAGCCCCTCGTCTACTCGGCATTCAACTTTGTAGGTTAATGGCTGCTCTATCTTTCCCTCTCAACCCTATTCTCATGCCTTCTCCCCATAACCCCTGACACCCGCACTAATCAAGAACCTATCAATCTCTGCCTTCAAAATATCCATAGACTTGGCCTCCACAGCCGTCTGTGGCAATGAATACCACAGATTCACCAGCCTCTGACTAAAGAAATTCTTCCTCATCTCCTTTCTAAAGGTATGTCTTTTTATTGTGAGGATATTACCTCTGGTCCTAGACTCTCCTAGATTGAAAGCTTTCAGCTCAAGACACTATTTGTTGCATTCACAACTGTGACATTGGGGATTGGGGTTAAGAAGTTGGAATTTGGGAGAATAATGGTATTTGTGGGTCTCTTGGCCTGTGAGAAAAATATGCAAGAAAACTGTTTGATCCCACTATGGATTTTTAAAAAATAGAATGATAATTAATAAATGTCAGCATGGGGCCACATATGAATCCAATCAACCTCCTATACTTTCAACACAAAATTGTCTGTAATTCAGCATTAATGGGAGCATTTAACAAGAAAAGAGAGATTGGCAGATGGGTTCTACTGGATCGATAAAATAAAATCACACTATTGAAGTGGGGGGAAGAACAGCAGCTTTTTTACTCTGCTGTTTGCCTGATATGTGCGTGTTTGATGCTGATGTAAAGTGCAACAATCTCACACACTAACAAACGTACTACTCACAAAAACCTGACCCAAAACATGGAGATCCTCAGCAGGTTGAAAATATTTTTTTAAAACGTGGCATCTTGCCTGTAGCTTATTTACATAATTGTAGTTCCTCTGTGGCAGATTGCCTGGGATTGCCGTTCCCTGATAGATTGAACATGTAGAGTCCATGCTTCTGTTGTAGACATGCTGCGGCAATGAAGATGGTAAACCTTGCTTTAGCCAGAACAAAGGTGTTGTATACTGTGTCATGCTCTGTGGATTACTTTCCCGATAAGATAAAGCAGGAAAATGAATTAATCCAGGGTCATAATTCGTAAGTACTGGAGCAGGACGAGGTCATTTGGTCCATCAAGTCTACTCCACCATTCAATCGTGGTTGATCTATCTTAACTTAATGGATTGGACACGTTAGAGGCAAGAAACATGTTCCCGATGTTGGGGGAGTCCAGAACCAGGGGCCACAGTTTAAGAATAAGGGGTTGGCCATTTAGAACGGAGATGAGGAAAAACTTTTTCACCCAGAGAGTTCTGAATCTGTGGAATTCTCTGCCTCAGGAGGCAGTGGAGGCCAATTCTCTGGATGCTTTCAAGAGAGAGTTAGATAGATCTCTTAAAGATAGCGTAGTGAAGAGATATGGGGAGAAGGCAGGAACGGGGTACTGATTGGGGATGATCAGCCATGATCACAGTGAATGGCGGTGCAGGCACGAAGGGCCGAATGGCCTACTCTTGCACTTATTGTCTATTGTCCTTCTCAACCCCAATCTCCTGCCTTCTTCCCAAAACCCTGACACCATTACTAATCAAGAATCTTATCAGTCTCCACCTTCAATGACCCGTGCAAAACACGTGTGAGAATGCTGATAGTGAGCTGTATATGGAGAGAAATTTAACCAGTTTCTCCTACTCTCATATAAATACAGCACCAGCGACCAAAGCTGCAACATGTAGGAAAGCAAACATCAAGGCAATCAGGCTTTGATTATGTAATGGCGACTTTGCAGTTAACGCTGCATTGTTCATGGGTCTGCAAATGAAATACCTTTGTTTCCATACAGTTATAGAGTCATACATCACAGAGACAGGCCCGTCGGCCAACTTGTCCATGCCAAACAAGATGCCCTATTTGTCCCATTTCCCTGCGTTTGGCCCATATCCCTCTAAACCTCTCCGTACCTGCTCCATATCCCTCTAAACCTTTCTGTACCTGCTCCATATCCCTCTAAACCTTTCCGTACCTGCCCCATATCCCTCTAAACCTTTCCGTACCTGCCCCATATCCCTCTAAACCTTTCCGTACCTGCTCCATATCCCTCTAAACCTTTCCGTACCTGCTCCATATCCCTCTAAACCTTTCCGTACCTGCTCCATATCCCTCTGAACCTTTCCTATTCACGTACCTGCCCACAATGTCGTTGTTGTACCTTGCCTCTACTACTTCCTCTGGCAGCTCGTTTCATTTACCTACCAACCTCTGTGTGGGAAAAGTTGCCCCTCATTTTTCCACTGCAGCTGCCGAGTTTATACATTTTGAATCATCCTTTATTGATGGAGTTTCTCTTTGTATTCTAAACGACCTTCCTCTTGGGACTGAAATGCAAGCTTTTCCCAACAATCTGCAGCAAGATATTTGCCTCAAGTAAAGTTCCCAATTGTGAAGTAAGATTGAACTGAGTGGCGCAAGGTAAGTGAGGCATTGTCCATGTGCGTGCATGCCTCTGTCTTATTTCAGGAACCAGGACATTTTATTCGGCGGAACAACAAGTCCCAGGTTTGTGGGTCACAAAGTATTTTGTTGAATATACTAGTTCCTTCAAATTCAGAACTTCAAGTGGTTCTCATTGTTACTCAACCAATTCCAAAATTGTTTAATTCTGTATGGTCTAGATTTTTCAATATGTCCACATGCAGAGTCAAGAGAAGAGAGTCACAGGTGTTTCATTGTCATATGTACTGGCAACGGAACAATCAAATTCCCACCTGCAGCAGCTTAACAGGCCCATCAACACAATACACACAGATAAAATATAATAGTCAAAAAATAAAATTCATATATTAATTACTGTAATACTAGGTTGCATTCATCGTGCAAAAAATTAATAGACAATAGACAATAAGTGCAGGAGTAGGCCATTCGGCCCATCGAGCCAGCACCGCCATTCAATGTGATCATGGCTGATCATCCCCAATCGGTACCCTGTTCCTGCCTTTTCCCCATATCCCCTGACTCCGCTATCTTTAAGAGCCCTATCTAGTAAGATATCTTTACTTTAGAGATACAGCGTGGCAATAGGCCTTTTGGCGCACCGAATCCATGCCGACCAGCCATCACTCCATGCACTAGAACTATCCTACACACTAGGACAATTTACAATTTATAGAAGCCTGAAACCTGTACATTTTTGGAGTGTGTGAGGAAACTGGAGCACCTGGAGAAAATGTTTATATATATTTAAGCTATATTTAAGAGGGAGTTAGATGTGGCCCTTGTGGCTAAGGGGATCAGAGGGTATGAAGAGAAGGCAGGTACAGGTTACTGAGTTGGATGATCAGCCATGATCATATTGAATGGTGGTGCAGGCTCGAAGGGCCAGAATGGCCTACTCCTGCACCTAATTTCTATGTTTCTATGTAAAACCCACGCGGCCACAGGGAGATCGTTCAATCTCCGTACAGACAACAGTTGTAGTCAGGATCGAACGTAGGTCTCTGGCATTGTAAGGCAGAAACACTACTGCTGCACCACTGACCACTGTGCCCCCCCCTGTCGTAATCCAACCATAGACACTGTCCATAGAAGGACCCTCACGGTTGCTGAGATCAGTGTTGTGTAGTGTCCAAGGGCCTGATGGTTGCCGGGAAGAACCTGTTCTTGAAGCTAGAGGTAAATGGTGGTGTTAATATTGGCTGCCTTTTTAAGGAATAATAATACTTGGAAAAAAAAAAGTTGTTTGCTTACCTGAATTATCAGAGCTGAACACAGGACTGAACTGAGTTGACCAAAATAAGTAAATGATCAGCCACTTCAGTATTACTGTCCTCTATAACAGTGAACAGTGTCACTTGAGTGTCCTCTGTATCAGCAGTTTCTATTTTAAACCAGGGAATACCTCCAAGCACTGGAGTTCCTGGACCAACAAAAAGTAAGAAATTATTACATGTAAATCGACAAATAGAACTCCATTGACTTTGACAGGTCATCACCTCATCCTATCTACTGAAGGCGGTAATAGTCCTTTAGAGAAAAAAATAATTCAGTGAAGAATAAAAGGATTACTGCAGTCATTTGAAAATGGGAAAATGTATCATCATTTATTGGCCTCATAAATGTAATTATTTAAAAATCTCAGCCTTGTCACTTGACCTTATTCATTTTCAGCAGTCCTTTCCCTGAGGGTGTTTTATAGGCCACAGCCCATAACCAATTCAGCAACACCATATCCTGTTTGGATTTCTGTAATTATTTAATTCCAATCGTTTCCGTTTTAAGAGTGATTTAAATTTTATTGCTGCAGTTTTGAGCTCCCTGCTCCTGTTTCTTAAGCAGATCAGGTATAGAGAAATCGCTGGCTGTCAGATTTCTGACTATACAGAGAGCTGCCAAGCTCAGCATATTACCAGGAGTGGGATTTTATAAAGAGCTTGAAGTATTTGCTAAAGCAATCTCAAAACAACACACGATGACCAAAATGATCGTCCCACTCCCAAACCTGCTGGGACTGATAGGGATGGTGCTTCCAAAAAGCTGATGCGCTATTGTTCGAGGGAACCATGCCAGAACCGATAAACCCACTGGCCCTTCTTTCCCACCCAACTAAATCTCATTGTCACATTTAAGTCAGCATCTTGCTAATGAGAAGCATCGCACGTACGTGTACAAACCATGTCAGAGCTTCACGTTAGATTTAGTGCGCAGATTTGTGTTGAAAATAAGTCCGCATCCAGCAAGGACAAGACTTGCCAGCGACATAAACAAAGGTTACATAGTTCAGTCTTTTTGAATATTCCAGATGCATATTTTATCTTCTTCACATTATATGAAGTGTAACCTTCTTCTGAAGAATGATTACTGCATCTAAAGATGATTAATTTCCTCTTTTTGCTACATGACATTTATATACGCTATCAATGAAGCAAGTTGCCTTTTTACTCTGAGTCCAGCAGTTGATGTTCTGCCTACTCATGTGGTTTATGTTGCTGTCAGCTCTATTACTGTCACTGTAGACCCTGGTTGCCCATCCCGAGTCAGACAGGAACTGACTATATATGTCTGGCTCAGGTATCAAAAAGATTATAAGTCCTTGGGCTCTGGTCAAATCAGGTTCTTTATAAATATTGCATCAATTCTCAGTGCTGAAGAATGTTGTAGGGTTGACAGCCCTTGGAGACAGGAGAGGTCAGGCAGTGTTGCAGGAGGTTTGCATTATTTAAGATATAGCTTCGTTGCTGAGTCTCACTGCCTGACCTGCGCTCAGTGCGCTCGGGTTGGGTTCAGATTGGTTTTGGTCAGTTTGGCTCCTAATTTATTCCCACGCAGATGTCTAAATCGTGGCCGACTTTCTCCTTGTGGTCCCTTATATAAAATGATATGAGAATAGGCGAGTGGCTAGTATAAGCTCCCCCTTATTTTAAAAAAATATTTTTTTTTATCGCAACAGAGTACCTTGATCATGATACTTCTGAAGTAGCATTGCCTGTATAAAAGGGGTTGTTAACTGTGAAAACCAGTCTGGCTTTTTCAATCATTCAATTATACTTTGTTGTCCCATGTACCGAGCAACAGTGAGAAGCTTTGTTCTGCATACAACCTGGTAAAATCGTACGGCAAGTATCACTGCGCCGCATTTCCTGCGCTGACAAAATTGCAAAAAGTTAATCGAACAGTCTTATCATCTGCTCTCGGCATTCAACCAGGCCTGCCGCATGGCAACAGGCAGCCCCCTTGTCGGGTTCCCCTTCGTTCACGACTGTATCCCCCCCCCCCCCCTATCTTTGCACATCCAAAATCCTGGACTTTCCACTCGACACTTTAATTTTTCATGTATCTTGTTGAGTTTTATGACTGTTGCCAGTCTAATTTCCCTCCTGGGATAAATAAAGTTCTATCGTATCGTAAGATGGAGCCATGTAGTTACACAGCACGGAAACAGGCCCTCCCACCCAATTTGTCTATGCTAATCAAGGTACCCCCTTTAAGTTAGTGTCTTTTATCTATATTTGGCCCATATCCCCCAACAGCCCCCAGGACCTTGCCATTCACTGTGAAATTCCTGCCCTGGTTTGACTTCCCAAAATGCAACACCTCGCTCTTTTCTATGTTAAGCTCCATTCATTATTCTTCAGCCCACTTGTTCAACTGTTCAAGATCCTGCTGTAATGTTTGATAGCCATCTTCACTAGCTATGATACCATCATGCCATCTGCAAAATTACTAATCATGCCTTGTACTTTTGCATCAAAATCATTGACAAAAACCACAAACAGTAATGAGGCCAGCACCAAAGATCCGCTCGAGCATCTTTGGCCAGCACCAAGCCCTGAGGAACACCACTAGCCACAGGCCTCCTGACTGAAAAAACAATCCTTCACCATCACCTGCTGCTTCCTTCCATGAAGCCAATTCTCTATTCGGTTGGCTAGCTCTCCCTGGATCCCATGCGATCTATCCTTCCAGAGCAGCCTACCATGCAGAACAGTTTCAAATGCCTTGCTGAAGTCCATATAGACAACATCTATGGCTTTGCCGTCACCAACGTATCGGCTGACTTCTTCAAAAAGCTCAAATAGGTTTGTAAGACACGAACTCCCACATGCAAAACCACACTGACTGTCCCTAATTAACCCCCAGTTTGAGTTTAATTTATTGCCACCTGTTTCCGCTGACTGGTTAGCACACAACAAAACCTCGGTAGGCACAGTGACAAGTTTTAGTTGTGTGCTAACCAGTCAGCGGAAAGACTATATCTGATTATAATCGAGCCATCCACTGTGTACAGTTACATGATAAAGGGAATAACGTTAAGTGCAAGTTAAAGTCCAATAAAGTCCGGCGTTCCACAGGGCTGTGTGCTGAGCCCCCTCCTCTACTCCCTCTTCACCTACGACTGCACACCTGTACATGGTACTAACACCATCATCAAGTATGCAGATGATACAACGGTGATTGGCCTCATCAGCGACAACGATGAGTCGGCCTGTAGGGAGGAGGTCCAGCTCCTAGCATCATGGTGCGCTGACAACTACCTGGCCCTTAACTCCAACAAGACCAAGGAGCTCATTGTGGACTACAGAAGGTCTAGGGGTGGCACGCACACCCCCATCCATATTAACGGGACGGAGGTGGTGCGTGTTTCCAGCTTCAGGTTTCTGGGGGTCAACATCTCTGATGACCTCTCTTGGACCCACAATACCTCAACACTGGTCAAGAAGGCTCACCAGCGTTTCTTCTTCCTGAGGAGACTAAAGAAGGTCCATCTGTCTCCTCAGATTCTGGTGAACTTCTACCGCTGCACCATCGAGAGCATCCTTACTAACTGTATCACAGTATGGTGTGGCAACTGCTCTGTCTCTGACCGGAAAGCACGGCAGAGGAGAGTGAAAACTGCCCAACGCATCACCGGTTCCTCACTCTCCTCCATTGAGTCTGTCCAGAGTAAGCGATGTCTGCGAAGGGCACGCAGCATCGTCAAGGACTGCTCTCACCCCACCCACAGACTGTTTACCCTCCTCCCATCCGGGAAGCAGCAGGTTCAGGAACAGCTTCTTCCCTGCGGCTGTTACACAATTTAACTCTGCACCTTGGTGACTGCCAATCACTCCACCCCCCACCCCCCCCCGGACATTCCTTCCCCCAGAAACATTGCACTACTGCTACTGTACATTTATATATTTTGCTGTTCCATTATTCTATGTTGGCTCTTCTGAGTGAGATGCTAACTGTATGTTATTGTCTCTGTACTGTACACTGCACAATGACAATAGCGATTCAATCTGCATCTAAAGTCCAATCAAAGTCTGAGCAAAAATCCAAATGCTTAGATATCTCATCAGTCATAACATATCTTATCCCTGAGAAATTAGGGCAAATTGTCATGTTTGAATAAATATAATTATTTTTTAAAAGGAGGCAGAAATAGAGAGGTGGTAGTGATGAGGGAAACTTTAATCTTGAAGAGCAGGTCACCTGGCTGCCATGGGCATTGAAAAGGAAGTGAGGCGTTCTTAAAGTCTGGAATTAGAGGGAGGCAGGGATAGAGTCATACAGCAAGGCCCTTCAGACCAACTTGTCTGTGCCGACCAAGACAGTTCCTATTGCCCACATTTGGTCCCTACCCCTCGAAACCAGAGCATTACGGGGCTGTAGTAGCTTCACCAGTTGAAACATCTGTGTTGGTGCCAGGAATCTTTTACATCTGGAGGTGTGAGTAATACTGCACAATAGCACAACATTCCTCAAAAAACGCTGAAGACATTCAGAAGCTTTCATTAAGTGATAATGGGGTGTTAATGAGAAATATCACAGGACAAAGAACCGCAAGGACATTTCACATCACCACCTACATTTAGCTGGGAACGTAGGTGGAATAGCTGTGAGTTTATAAAGAATCCTCTTAGTGGATACTTTGTGTCAATACAGCAGGGAACATGTGACAGATATGTAATCAACGTAATGAATCAAATATGTAATCAATATTCTTCATCAACGTCTGACGAAGGGTCTCCTCCCACAATGCCACCCATTCCTTCTCTCCAGAGATGCTGCCTGTCCCGCTGAGTTACTCCAGCATTTTGTGTCTATCTTTGGTTTAAACCAGCATCCGCAGTTCCTTCATACAAATATATAATCAAGGGTACACAAAAGGGTCTGAAGAAGGGTTTCGGCCCGAAACGTTGCCTATCTCCTTCGCTCCTTTGATGCTGCTGCACCCGCTGAGTTTCTCCAGCCTTTTGTGTACCCTCGATTTTCCAGCATCTGCAGTTCCTTCTTTAACAAATATATAATCAAGCTGGTTTGTAAGGACACTAACCAGTGTTGTATCCAGTATCAGGTCATGATAGAAAATGGCAGAAATGCACAAAGATCTTGAGGAAAGGGATGTCAATACTGGGCTCACTGTGACCGCCCCGCTCTGAGGTTCCAAACTCTAAAGCTACTGTCACATTCTTGTAAATGCCACTGGTTCCTGAGTTCGACGTCTAAAGTTCAGTTTTATGCTACCTGTTTTGAAATATAAAAATAATATAGCTAGCTGCACCCTGTGTAAACTTAATAGTTTTACTCATCAAACCCAAAAAGCCTGAAAATCCAGTTTCCTGGACCAGTCTACCCGACAACTAGTCTCAGCAAGTCTGGCAACTTCTTGTTTTCTTTACTTAATTCCACAGGCTGTGCCATTTGAAAGAGGGGTCTGAAGAAGGGTCATGACTTGAAACATCGCCTGTTCACTCCCTCCCCAAATGCTGCCTGACCCGCTGAGTTCCTTCAGCATGTCGCTCAATACTCCTGCAGTCTCTTGTGGCCCCATTTTGAAAGACATTTAAAGGCCTCATCTGCGCTTGGTGGGTAAAGTAATACAATGCAGACTTGTTCGGTCCATGGGCCCAATGTTCCTGAGAGAGGCACTGGAGGTTATGGATGTATTTTTGTCACCCACCCAAATTCCATCGCTTCCAAAGCAGTTCCCACAGAATAGAAGGAAGAAAATGTAACCTCGCTACTTAAGAAAGGAGAAAGAGAGAAAAACAAAGCACAATAGACCCGCAGAGGAGGGAAAAGGCTGGAATCTATTATTAAACCAGTGATGAAAGAGCACTTGGAAAATAATAATAGGATTGGGCCGAGAGAACATACGTTCTTGAAAGGGAAATCATGTTTGACAAATGTTAGAGGTTTCTGTGGTTGTAATTAGCAGAACAAAAAGAGGAAACCGGTTCTTGTGTAACTTTTCAGATGGCCTTGTGTGAGGTGCTGCACAAGAAGTCATTGAACAAAATGAAAGTGTTCAAGAAGGAACTGCAGATGCTGGTAAATTGAAGGTAGACAAAAGAACTGGAGAAACTGGGCGGGCCGAAACGTTGCCGATTTGCTTCGGGTTTCGGCCCGAAACGTTGCCTATTTCCTTTGCTCCATCGGTGCTGCTGCACCCGCTGAGTTTCTCCAGCACTTTTGTCTACGAACAAAATGAAAGGACCTGATTGTGGAGTACTATACGTGTGCAAATTAAAGGCAGCGGGTAAATAAGCAGATCAGCTTCAGATTGGGAGGTTGTGATTAGTAAGTGCTGCAGGGTCCCAGCTGTTCACAATCTATATCACTGATTTGGATGAGGGAATTGAATGTAATACATATAGGTCGTGTTGACCACAGCAAGCATGCAGCGAGGTTCAGACTCCAGGAGTACGTGCTGAAGCTTGGTGCAGCCAACGCCAAGGCTCTGTGGGGGAGGGTGACAGTCTAGGGTCCTTCCGCTGCAGGACATGAGGGAAGGATGTGGTGGAGACGCCCCTCAAAATAAGGGAAGGGAATTCACGCCAATGGACCACATGAGTGGCAAGGGTGTGGGGGAAAATTGCGATTTGGGAAAGCAGTAGTGAATGTTTGTATGGCCTCCGGGAATGTCGGGTGAATCTTTTTGCACAGTTCATGTATTGTATATATTTATTTACTTGAATAAAGTCTGTTTTGAATTTTTTTTAAAAGGGAGGTTTCAAGGAGGTGGAGATGAGTTATATGATTTGGGAAAGGTTAAGGCAGAAGGAATATAAAATGGGAAAATATCAGGTCATCCATGTTGGTAGATAAATATAGGCAAGGTGGAGTAATTCTTAAATGGCGAGAGTCTGCGCTGCAACTTTACACTTTAGCGATTCAGCTTGGAAACAGACACTTCAGCCTACCGAGCCCACGCTGGCCAGCGATCACTCCGTACACTAACACTATCCTCATATCAATTTGCAATTTTACCGGAGCCAATTAACCTACAAACCTGGAGTGTTGGAGGAAACCGGATCACCAGGAGAAAACCCACGCGGCCACAGGGAGAACATACAGACTCCACAAAAACAGCACTCATAGTCAGGATCGAATCGGGTGCTGTGAGGTAGCAACTCTGCCGCTGCACCACTGTGCTGCCTCTTTCTTGAAAGTCTACAGTAAAGTCTAGAGCCTGAATGATGTTGGGAACCAGCTGTCCTACTACACTAATCAAAATGTTTAACAGGTAGCGACAATTTGGATGGCAAATGATACGTTAGCCTTTATTGCAAAATTTGAGTACATGGGTAAAGAAGACTTGCTCAAAATAAATGGAGACTTGGTGACACTGACTGGTACAGGTTCTCAACTTTACAAGCCTAAGATATGATCTCACGGAAATATACAGGGCCCGACAGGGTAGTTTCAGGGATGGTGCTTCACTTGACTGAGGTGGAAGACGACACTGTTCAGATCAGAGATACGAAGAACGACAAGTAGGTAGTGAATGTTGAGACTACTTTCCCCTGCAGGGTTGGAGCAGCTTTGTCACTGAGTATCGTGTAGATAGCTGTTTAAATATTATAGAATCAAGAGGTTTGGGTAATGCAGGAAAATGACACATGAGGCAGGTGCAATAACAACATTTAAAAGCCATTTAGACAGGTACATGGGTAGGAAAGATTTAGAGGGAGATGGGCCAAATGCAGGCAGGTGGGACTGACGTTGATGGGGTATTTTGGTCAGCATTGTGTCACACCAGTATGTTAATGTACAGTTACGCTGTTGGGTTGAAAGATGAATCTTCCTTCAATCACGAGTGAGAACTTCCTTGCTCTTCTTTAAATTATTGCCGTGAGATCTTTTCGAGAGCTTGAGTTTACCATCTCATCTGAAGGCCCTGACCTTGTGTGTGACAATCAGGCATAAAGGCTTGATAGTAGTGATTGTAATTTGGAGAATTAGATCTTTTATAACATTATTCTGGTACTTCCTCTTCTTCTTTCGTGTGGTGTGCACGGCCTAAAGTTGTTGGACAACTTGTTCTATTTGATCTTCCGTTTGTGCACGTTGAGTTGATTGCATATGTCGAAACAGGGCGGACCACGTGAAGGTTGCAATCTTCCACCCCATTCTGCTACTCACTGCCAGCTAGTAGTTGATGACAAAGTGATGCCCTTAATGTAAAGTTATCCAAAGGACAACTGCTTTCATTGAGAAGAACTTACTTGTGAACATTGTTTGCCAATCCTAGCATTATAGGACGGGAAAAAAACATAATTTAAACCAAACTAGGGCAATCAAAGAAGATGTATTAGTCTGAAGAAGTATCCCGACCCGTAACTTCATCCATCCATGTTCTCCAGAGATGCTGCCTGACCCGCTGAGTTATGCCAGCACTTTGTGTCTTAAGATGTATTAGTCATTGCCTTTAGCTGAGAGGCAGACTGACAATTTGTATTCTGGACCTTAGGCAAAGGATATGCTTCTAATGGAAAAAAAACGTAGTATTTATAGGGAACAGAAATATTATTCTCCAGTTAATTTGATGTGGATAAAAAGCGAGTAGTGAAAGCTTCTGTCCCTGTGGTCCATGAACAGATGCTGGATGTGTGTTCCACCATGCTTCTTCACTTGTGTCCTTGTAGCGTGCAGTGGGCAGGATCTCAGATGCAGTTATAATTGGGCCTTACAGTAACTAATTTCATTATCATGATGGCATTGCAATACCAAGATTCCCTCATGGAATTACAGCGTGTCCTCATTGAGACGGTAATTGTTTGACATGGGAACGTACTTCCCTCGCACTGTTGATTGGGTTACCAGAGAGTGTTCGAATCTGTCCCAGCCTGGGTGAGGTGAAAGAGAAATTCTAACTTGGTCTCAGTGGAACTAACCCAATGTATTTAGTCCAGACTTTGCAAACTGTCATCCTCCATGTTTGGATTATAAAGCAGGTTCAGAGAACATCAGTTTGTTTGCATCCCTGAATCCATAAATGTTCACCTCTTACCCAGCCAATAATCGCCCATTATGGGCTCCACACTCCCTTGGTCATCTGTTGCTAACCTGATTTGTTCTGGCCTTTTCCTACCTCCAGTCTCCCCCCCTCTCCCCCTCCCCCCCACTACTTTCAGCCTGAAGAAGGGTTTTGACCAAAACATCACCTGTTCATTTTCTCCAGAGATGTTGCCTGATCCATTGAGTTGCTCCAGCACGTTATGTCTATCTGCAGTATAAACCAGCATCTTCTGTTTCTCCCTATACATAAAACATCAGTTTGATGCAAAGTGTGAGTGTGTCAGCATCCCTGTGTTAGGAGTTTGTGAGTTCAAGTCCCATTGCAGGACTTCAGGCTTGAGTGTGTGCTGCATCATTTGTACAAATGAGACATATTTATGTGAATGAAGAAGAGAACTCTGGTAAGAAAATGTCGTAGACTCTGAGGCATGATGTGTGCAAAGTGCAGTCCGTCGGTCTAGACATGGAGAAGCCCTTGTGAAAGTGATTAGTGAAGAACAGGGAGCATCCGAGTCTGGCCTGCTTCCTTTCCGTAGCCAACACCATCATAAATGCTTCTCTCCAGAGACGCCGCCTGGCCCGCCAGGTTACTCCACCATTTTATGTCTACCATCATAAACTGTTCATTCATCTCTTTGCTGTTGATGAGATCTTGCTCAGTGCCAATTGCAGAATAATACTAAATGTTATTTGAACAAGGGTTCAAGAGACTATTCAGTAAATTGCTTCAGGAGATCCTGAAAGTATGACAGAGTGGTATAATAATTCGTTCCTATTTATATTGCCGGCTGTATGCATCCTTGGGGAGTTAGACCAACAGATTCCCTGGTCCACATTGCCACATTGCTTAATTGAGCTTGTGAGTTTGCAGATAAGAGATTTGCTAGAGAGCAATATATAGAAATGTTAAATCCAGCTCTGAACTCTAAAACTGAGTCGTAGGTAAGGTGCAATGGGGAGGTTAATGGTGCCCTACCTTCCTATTCTTCTGGGAACCCACATCCTCTAGCCTTGTTTTAATGACCTCCATTATCTGGTTCACCTGCCTTCTCTTTTATTATTCAGTCCTGTTTCATCAAACATTCCACGGGGGACCTAATCTCCCCCTTGCATGTCGAGCTCCCATCTGTGGCCCGCAATCCATGGAGGGGAGGGATTGGGGCTTGGAATTTGGAACGCTGGGATCCACCGGCAGCTTGCTGAGTTTATAGTGAAGGTGGCCGAGCTTGCAGAGAGGCACCACGAGGAGTACAATTAAATGAGAGTAACATCGACATAGTGGAAGAAAGGACAAATGCTCCATTCACATCTACAATGATGCAGCAGCTTCCCATAAAATCAAGAGTCAAGAGTGTTTTATTGTCATATATCCCAAATGGAACAATGAAATTCTTACTTACAGCAGCACAACAGAATATGTAAACATAGTACGCTGTAAACAATATAGTAAGTGGAAAAAAGGTTCAGTATATTAAGATTAATATATTATTGTATACATACACTCTCACGCACACTCCCATGCACACTCCCTCACACACACACATACATATATAGGTTCTTTACAGCGCCAGAGACCTGGGTTCGATCCTGACTACAGGTGCTGTCTGTACGCCGTTTTCTCCAGGTGCTCCGCTTTCCTCCCACACTCCAAAGACATACAGGTTTGTAGGTTAATTGGCTTCGGTAAAAATTGCAAATTGCCACTCGTGTGTAGGGTAGTGTTAACGTGCGGGGATCGCTGGTCGGCGCGGACGGTGGGTCAACGGGCCTGGTTCCACGCTGTATTTCTAAACTAAACTGTATATGGGTGTGTGTGTATATATATATATTAACAGAAACAAACATAGAACTAAAGGCAAAATAGTGTATTAGTATTGGTTTATTATTGTCACCTGTATGGCGATATGGTGACAAACTTTGTTTTGCATGCTTTCCAGGCTGATGATACCCCATGTGTGTACAGCAGGTAGTGTAAAAAAGAGAAAGGAAACATAACATAATGCAGAATATGATGTTACAGTCGAGAGACGTGCAGATACAAAAGGTGCAGATCAATTGTGAATCCCTCAGTAATGATGCTTTTGGGGGCATTGTGGTGAGGATACCTGCCTAGTTCAGCAGCACAGACACGTGACTGTAGTGCCTGGCAGAACCAGACCACCGTGCCCCCAGTTACTTCCAGGCGGCAGGAGCAAGCACAGAGCTTGCTGGACAGAATAAAGGCAGCAACATGGTGCAGTGCCTCTGAGTAAAAGTCCACGTTGTGTGGGGAAGGGGCACTTTCTTCTTTCAGGTCAGTGATTCTGCACGCAGCAGAGAATCAGCAATAGTTTAGTTTTAGTTCAGTTTAGTTTGAAGATACGGTGCAGAAACAGGCCCTTCGGCCCACCGAGTCCGCACTGACCAGCGATCCCCGCACACTGACACTATCCCACACACACTTGGGACATGTTTACATTTATACCAAAGCCAGTTAACCGACAAACCTGTACTTTTTTGGAGTGTAGGAGGAAGCCGAAGATCTCGGAGAAAACCCACGCAGGTCACGAACTCCCTACAGACAGCACCCACAGTCAGGATCGAATCCGGGTCTCTGGCGCTGTAAGGCAGTAGCTCTACCACTGTGCCACCGTGCTGCCCTAGTAGTGAGAGCTGTGTCACCCACAGCAGCTTTCTTCTGGACAATTTTGGCCCCACCTCTCCCAAGGATGTCCACGTGTTGTTTGACCTGTCCCTCACAGTGCTCGGTGCTTCCTTCATGTCCACTCATTGTTTATCAACACCAGAGTGAGTCAACCTGCACACAACCACAACTGCGATCGATGCAGCCCATTCATCCATTGCCACTTGGCACATGGCAGCAGCTTCATTCCTCTCCTCTGACGGATGGCCACTGGCCTGCAACATTAACTCTTTCACTCTCTCTCCTCAGGGACCGGCCGTCTCTACTGACGACCACTTTCCGAATCTTTCCAGTTTTCCAGCATCAGCAGCGTTTTGCTCTTTCCGTTTCTCCCTCTTGCCAACACTCCCCTCACCACTGGCCCTACCCTTTGCACCTGCAACCACTGAGCATTGCTGACAACTTAAACTG
Source organism: Raja brachyura (assembly GCA_963514005.1). The sequence goes on along the minus strand of OY740811.1, from coordinate 25,237,063 downwards.
AACCCATGTTGGTATGTGCAGGAAGGAACTGCAGATGCAGTTTTAAACCGAAGATAGACGCAAATGCTGGAGTAACTCAGTGGGACAGGCAGCATCTCTGGAGAGACGGAATGGGTGATGTTTCGGGCCGATGCAGGGATGCAAGTAACCCCAGCATTCCCTCTCTCTCCATCCCTTCCCCACCTACATCACACCAGCTTCCCATTCTCAGCGAGCAAACGGCTAACAATGGCCTGTTTCCTTGATCATCGTCACTTTTTTTGCACATTTTTCATTGATTTATTCCACATCTCTCTCCATCACCGTCTATATCTCTCGTTTCCCTTTCCCCTGACTCTCAGTCTGAAGAAGGGTATCGACCTGAAACATCACCCATTCCTCCTCTCCAGAGATGCTGCCTGACCCGCTGAGTTACTCCAGCATTTTGTGTCTACCCCATGAGTTGGTATCTGCGTGCTACAGGGGTGAGACTCGGTGAACGTCCTATTCACCTTCAACCACTGGATCACTTTGATTTTCCAGCCCTCACCTTAAAATCCCTTATTGTGACAAAACTGTCCAGTTAAAGAGATGGGAAATATGACAGGAGTATGGATTAGGCCATAAACAACCTCTAACTATTTATGTCCTATTATTAGGCACCACATCTGTGAATTTTATGGTAATTGTCACACTGTACTCACCAGCCAGCGACTTGCTGATGATTTAATGCCATTTTCAGATACCCTATTCAGCTTATCAGCTTGTAATAATTGAGAGGGTAGTAAAAGTATAATTAATTGACATTTTGCTCCTGGAGAGGTCAGTTCTCTTGTCCTCATCGCCGCTGTTGTGAGCCATGTCCTCTTGCCTGTCTGAGGGGAGGCGGTTGTCTGACCTTGGGCGGCAGCTTTAGTTACGAGTGTGTTAATTAAAAGAGACACATGGGGAGTTGCTCGCTGCAGCTTCACTCTGTGACCTAGGCTTTAACTTTATACTACAAAGAAGGAAGAAATCTGCATTATTCACTTGATCAGTGCGATGCGCTGTGCATGTCATTAACCCCGGGTCAGTGCAGAATTTCTGTCAGCCGAATACAGATTGTCACCAGCACAATAGAGAGGAGGAAAACAAAATGTTTCTCTTTCCCTCTGTTCAATGTCTTGCAAACAGGTTACAGTGATAAACATTGGGTGCTTCACTTGGTTGCACTAATCATATCTGGAGAGGGCAGCAGAGTTAAATACTGGTGCATTGATTCCAGTCCAATTGCCCATCACATTTATAGCCGTGATTGATCAGGGTTGTTGTAAGTTATACATGGTCTCGTTTCACAGACATCATCAAGAGTAGCTGAATATTTGTAGATTTCAGTTGTCCATAGGTCAGTGTGTGGAGTTCTGGGCGCAGGTTAACTGTAGAAGCTTCATGGGAGGCATGTGGAACTGCAGGTGCTGGTTTACCAAAAATACACAAAGTGCTGGAGTAACTCAGCGGGCCAGGCAGCATCTCTGGAGAACATGACGCATCGGGTCTATACCTTCATCAGTCTCGAGTTAGACCTACTTATACATTGCTGAACCTTGGGCAAGGATGGTGTGGATAAACTCCTGGGGACAGAGACCTTCAGGACAACTATTCAATCCTGCCCCTGCATTACTGTGCAGTCCAAGACAAAAGCCTTTCGCTGTGCCTCGGTACACACGACAATAAATTAAACTGAACTGAAGTGAAGACTCTGTAGCAAGGAACTGAAAATGCTGGTTTAAACCGAAGATAAGCACAAAAAGCTGGAGTAACTCAGCGGGACAGGCAACGTCTGTGGAGAGAAGGAATGGGTGACGTTCCGGGTCGGGACCCTTCTTCTTGTGTATGATGCATGGATCGCTCTACATGTGTGAGTCTGTGGTCCAAGGATGATGCAGGCCACTTGTGGAGTGAGAGGCCTTCACAACAAATGTGAGGCATGCCCCAGCAACACTGATCAGTCCAAGGCTACCATGAATGGTGTGTGGATCCCACTACATGTAGGTCAGCTTAGGGAGACAGGCCAGAATGAAACATCACCCATTCCATTTCTCCAGGGAACCTGCCTGACCCACTGAGTTACTCCAGCAATTTTTGTCTATCTTTGGTATAAGCCAGCTTCTGCGGTTCCTTCCCGAACATGTAGGTCCCTCTTCCGTTCTCTGTTCACCACTTGATCCTCCACCCCCCAATCCCTAACTGAGGTCTCTTTTGGGGCCCCTCATCGACCGACCGGAGTCTGATGACAAAACAGTCTGATGTCCGTCAGCACCACTTTCTGCGGTCTGTTCTATTGTGCACAACACCTTGGCCCCATATATCACTAGTTTAATAAACTTTCCACAGACCACTCACTATTATTGGACACAGTTCCATTGGGAGCAGCAGTCGTTTGGTACCTCTCCCATTATACAGTTTGGACAATCTTGGTGAGCTATTCTGCTAACGCATGCGTTTTTTTAATGTACTTTCCATCTGGTTATTCCATTGCAGTCAGGAACTGATAGTCCCTTCTCTCCTGCCTCAATTAACCCTACTGCTGCTCCCTTTGAGATTAGGAAATCAGCAAAGGCCAGAAATTAAATCCAGGATCATCTACTCCATACGGTGTTGCTCCACATTAGGTTCACTTCCCCTGTGAGCTACCATTGAGATTAGCTTCCTCCCTGCAAGCCCACAGGACGCTCTGAATGACACGGTTACACCACGCATAGATGATGGGTTCTGAGGCCAGACTCCAAACGTTAAGAAGATTTTAAAAAGTAATCGCACAATCCTGCACTCAATGCACTGAGTGGACATTAAAGAACGCAGAAGGCTCCGGGGATGTTTACAGTTTGGTTTATTGTCATGTGCACTGTGGTGCAATGAAAAGCTTTTGTTGCGTGCTGTCCAGTCAGCAGAAAGGCAATACATGATTACAATTGAGCCATTGACAGTGTACAGATACACGTTTAGTCCAAAGTAAAGCCAGCAAAATCCGATCAAGGATATTCTGAGGTAGACAAAAATGCTGGAGGAACTCTGCGGGTGAGGCAGCATCTATGGAGAGAATTAATAGGCAACATTTGGGGTCTCGACCCGAAACGCTGCCGATTCCTTCTCTCCATAGATGCTGCCTCACCCGCTGAGTTCCTCCAGCATTTTTGTCTACCTTTGATTTTTCTAGCATCTGCAGTTCTTTCTTAAAGGATAGTCTGAGGGTCACCAATGAGGTAGATAGTAGTTTAGCACTGCTCTCTGGTTGTGGTAGCATGATGCTACCACACAGCGGCAGAAGGCTCCGAGACGAAGGGGGTACCTGGCGGGGGCCCCCCCAAAAACAAAGGGGGGACCCAGTGGGTGGCCGCTGAGAACATAGACTGTTTGATGAACCTTTTGTAGCTTTGTAGATGCCTGGGACGTGGAGACTTTGTGTACTGCCTAGGTGAGGTCTGCTGTATGATTTTACCAGATACTACACAAATACAAAGAATATCACTGTATCTAAGTACATGTGACAATAAACTATCATTGAATCATTGGTGATGGTAGCAATTTATTCTGTGATTCCAACTCTGTTCAGTAGTAACACGATAATCTTACCAGGGAGACCTGTGTCTCTTATGATGACATTTATTGAATGCAGTTCAGAAATGAGTTGTAGATTCAACATGGTCCCCACTTCATTCCACTGTCTGCATTCAGTTACCTGAATTATAAACTCTTGGCTCACTGGTCCTTTTGTCCTCGGCTGTGGATTCAATCCCATCTAATTTATACTGACACATCCAATGATACCAGTGGCATCCAGCTTTGGTGCCTTTGAATGCAACTTTAAACCGTGTTCCTTAGGTCTTCAGTTTAGCTTAGAGTTACAGCACGGAAAACAGGCCCTTCAGCTCCGACCAGCGATCCCCGCACATTAACACTGCCCTACACACACTAAGGACAATTTTCCATTTTACACCAAGCCAATTTACCTACAAGCCTATGCCTTTGGAGTGTGGCAGGCAACCCGAAGATCTAGGAGAAAACCCACGCCGGTCACGGGGAGAATGTGCAAAGTCTGTTCAGGCAAGCACCCGGAGTTAGGATCGAACGCGAGTCTCCGGCGCTGTAAGGCAGTAGCTCTACTGCAATGCCACCGTGCCGCGCTGAGTAGTTGCATAGGTGTAGCATCCTATGCCATTGCATCAAGTACAAAGCAGAGTGATTCATTTCAGTTTCCAGGCCAGCAGTTATCCCACAAGCACATACAAGTACACCATTGATTTTCCGGCACCCTTGGTTCCAGAGCCTTGTCGGATTATCCATTTTGCTGGACCAAAGGAGGTCATATAATAATAATAATTGAACAATACACCTCTGACCCACTAATTATACCCCTCTGGTGTTTCTAAAGCGCCAAGGACTGCTAGAAGCTTAAATAAAGAATTAACAATTAACAAAGAGTAAACAATTAACTCTTTCAAGACAAGACACACATCCCAAAAGAGTGTGTGCTACACGCAATGCTCTCGACATTTTGTCCGGAATTGAAGGAGGTGCTGGAAAATCGGTGGTGTTCCTGTATTTCATCTTGATCACAATGTTGGTGCTGTGAAGCTGGTTGTTACAGCAGTGACTGCAAGTCAGAGTACTTCGTGGGTTGCACGGACGCTTAAGTCATCTTGAGGTCATGAAAAGACCAAGCAAATGCAGATTCCTCTCAGCTGCATTCCTAGCTGCTGATTGCAGCTGACCTTGTGTCTGTGGACCGTGCTCCGTGTATGTAGCCAGTGAACGGCAGTGCCGTGCTGAAGGTCCAGACTGCAAAGCCATCAGCCCCACTGAACTGCCCAGAGATACCTCCAGGAAAAGCCGTGCTATTTACATTCAGCTAATAACCTGAAATGCTAAAATAACAAACGACAACGTTCTGGACAATCTTAGTCAGTAAAATGAATAAAATTCTACACTGTCTGCAATTCAGGGAAATCCATTACAAAAGGCATTGAATGCAGATTATCTGTTGAGCCCGACCTAGAGGCCAGCCTTGGCTCTCTCATATTTATCATCTGTCAGCTTATCTTGGCAGTGTTGCCCACTCATGCACCAGTGGAACTACCTCTCCACTACATCTCTAGATCTCTCCAGCATGCAGGTATGTACTGTCTGGGATGTACCTACTTGAACCAGACAGTGAGTTCACCAATGTTGCCATCTCTGGCCATTGTGGAAAACTCTGCATTCACACTCCAGTTTCGGCCTTGGCCCAATGTTTTGTTCACCTGGGGACTAGCCTTTTGCATTACATGATAATGATTCCTCTCGGCCCTATTGGTCATGAATGGATGGATTGTATGGATCAGGCTCATCCTTTTAATGAAATCATTCATTAAAAGCCAGGTGGAAAGAACAGAACATTACAGCATGTGAACAGGCCTTTCGGCCCACAATGTCCATGCTGATCATGATGCCAAGACTAACTCTTATTTGTCCGCATATAGTCCATATCCTCCCCACTTGATGTGATGCAAGCAGGCTGATGGGAAACCCATTCCTTTGCCGTCAATTCTTCCTAGACTGGTCTTGTATAAGATTCTCCCTCGCAGCTGACAAACCGTGACTGAAGCCAGCGCAGTTAATGCTGGAAGGAAGAGGGGTGAAGGAACAGCTGACACTCAGCAACAAGAGCCTCGGAGCAGAGCAGAAGAAGTCATCCCATTACTCTGGGTCAGGTTCCAACCGAAGCCCTCGAGGATGGCAATCTGCTTCTCCACTGTGCAACCCTGTGCCCTTCATACTTCACATACTCTGAGGAATTTTTCTTTAAAGAAGAATTTAGGATGAGCACCGGTTCTGATTATTAGCGACAATAACCTGATTTAGTAAGCTCTGCCCTTTTTAAAAACCAGCCAGTCTCCAGTGGTCCTACGTCAAACTTATTCAGAAGAGAGAGAGAGAAGGTATTTGCAGCATGAGATGATCGCATAAACAGATTCCGTTGTCTGTGGACATAAAAGGATATGGCATTTACTTTATTGAGAAAAATATATAGTTGGACGCACAGTATTTGAGGAATATTTAGGATGCGTACTGGTAAACGACATATTCAATAAAGACAACCATTTTATCCCTTATTCTGTTGAGCAAGCAAACTGGGCTACTATGCCAAGTACTCTTTTGCTGAGGGACATCAGGACTCGGAGTTACAAGACCCTAATTTGGATGGTAGGAAATGTTACCATGCACACTAAGGCAAGGACGAGGGAGGCACCTGACCACTGCCGAGCTATCTCAACAGAAAATTGCTTTAATCCAAGTGTCGGTTGAACATTAGGTTTATCCCTACCACAGCTTCAGAGACTACCAACACTGACTTTGTATGCTCAGATACAACAATTGACCTCAAGGTTTGTGGAAACTTTATGCTGCCATTGAAGGAAGGACAGGAACAGGGGGGAAAGTCCAGGAGAAGAAGGGCACGTGCGCTGTGGGAAAACGTGCAAACGCATAATGCTTAGCATTTGGAATAACACTAATTACGACAAAGGTGGCCACCGTTCACAAAAAATGCTACCGCTCATTTGTCCAGACCACATTTGAAAAAACCTTTATTAATATATATGACATTTGTGGTAAGCAAAGCAAAGGGCAGCTCGGAGCACGTCTCATGCATCGCACCCACTGACCTATTACCCAGTGAAAATGGCCTCCAGATTGAAGCAAACACTGAGTTTCTGATTGTATTCCAGGCCTTTTAAATAAATGAAGATAGAAGCTGGGGCAAAGGGGAAAGTTGTTGTAAGCAGAGACTCCAGCGCTTTCCAGTACAGGGTTACCACCAAACCTATCACAGATGATTCTCTCATCCTTGGTATTTGCTGCTAAGCCCTTCGTTTGCTCTGAGGAGTTAATTGTGTGAATGTTTTTTTTTTAAATCTTAAAGAAATAAAAATCTGAACAGATGGGAAAGGATTAGGTGATTGACTCTGAGTGTCAGACAGCATGGAAGTGAGCTGTTTGCTAACATAAACAGATTTATCTCTCTGTACTTCTGGCGCGATCAATGGTTTCCACTGTGTTTGGCATCGTGACTTAAGTCAGTGAATATCATGGTGATGCTGCTGCTGAGGAACCAGAAGTGCACTGGTATTACTACCCACCGGGCATTATGCACACTCCCATGCCGCGTTATCTCAGCAAAGTCCATGGAACAATATTTCCTCTGTTCTTCTTTGTGGTGGGGAGAATAACGCAGAGGATGGCAAGAATATCCTGGGTATTTACCTCAGTGAGAGAAAGCTGGCAGATAAGCCCACAACACTCTTGGCTTAGCCAAGGAGAGAGTAGTCAGTCCCTGCCGGTAGATCAGAACCATGGACCATTAATATCAGATGATCACCTACCTGTACATAAGAGAGTTCAGGAGATACATGTTAACTCACAGGTGAGCAATAAACTGGAAGTCTGAATGTGGTTGAGGTGCTTCACGTAGACCCTTTCCACAAGAAGCTGCAAAAGGTAGAGGGTTATTCTAATAAGTTGCAATGAAGAAAGCCAGGCCGTGGTTTGTGAGAAGCAGACATTCAACTTTAAACCAGATGAGTTGAATATACTTTTCCATGCTACAAATGCACAATAGGAGTGCGTGAGTGGAGCAGAGGGGTCCAGGAGTTTAGGTACCTTGAAACTGGCGTCACAGCTGGCTAGAGTGGTCAAGAAAGCTTATGGTACTTTGGCCTTCATCAGTCAGGGTATTGAGTATAGAGGTTGGGATGTTATGTTGCAGTTGTACAAGACGTCGGTGAGGCTGCATTTGGAGTATTGTGTTCATGTCTTGGTCACCTTGGCCGAGGAAGGATGTTGATAAGCTGGAAAGAGTGCAGAGAAGGTTTACGAGGATGTTGCCAGGACTTGTGGGCATGAGCTATTAGGAGAGGTTGGGCAGGCTAAGACTTTTTTCCTTGGAGCGCAGGAAGATGAGGGGTGATCATATAGAGGTGTATGAGATCATGAGGGGAATAGATAGAGTGAAGGCACAGTCTTCAAGGACCAGAGGACATAAGTTTAAGGTGTGAGGGGAAAGATTTAATAGGAACCTGAGGGGCAACTTTTTCACTCAGAGGGCGGAGGGTATATGGATTGAGCTACTAGAGGAGGTAGTTGAAGCAGGTACTATATCAGCATTTAAAAGACATCTGGACAGGTACATGGATAGGAAAGGTTTTGCAGGATATGGGCCAAATGCTGGCAGGTGGGGGTAGTGTAGATAGGGCATCTTGGTTGGCTTGGGGATGTTGAGCCTGTTTCCGTGCTCTATGACTCTATGACTCTCTGATGCAAAAAAAATATTTCAAAGCGAGGTAAGTCCGATCAAAACAAGTTGTGTTAATTATTATACGCACAAATACGTGCTGATATAGTGAAAACCTTGCTTACAGCAGCTCAGGCTGACAGACTCAGCATCACACAAAAACATGGATCATACATAAAGTATACAAAATTCCTCAAGACTGTAGAAAGAAGATAAGACTGCAAATAAACAAGAGAAAACACATTTAGAAATAAAACACGTCCGTAGTAGGGCAAGAGGTGGTCCTTGGGCCGTTGTCGAGATAGGATTGTGTAGCTCGGTTCTAAAACCTGATGGTTGAAGGGCAGTGGATGTTCCTGAACCTTGCGGAGTGGGATGACAGGCCTCTGCACCTCCTGCTCGACGTAGCTGTGAGATGCGATCCATGATGATAGATGCATGATAATGGGTGGAGTTTGGTGATACGTCTGCAGGTTGAATGCCCAGCTTGTCCTGTCTGCCAAGGTCCTACTGCATGGAGCACAGATAACCGCAGAGGACTTATTTCAAGAATTGTAGGTAGTCGTTAGTGGGAAAAAACATCAAAGGTTAGACAGGTTTTTCCAACAAAGTAGCTGGGGAATATTTTGTATCGGTATCCGATCCATATTCTCCAGAGATGCTGCCTGACCTGCTGAGTAACTCTGGCACTTTGTGTCTTTTTTTTGTAAACCAGCATCTGCAGTTCTTTGTTTCTACCTTTATCTCCACCTTTAAGTCACTTTAAATCCTGCCTCACTGGCCTAGATTTTGGTCATGCTGTATGTTCTAGTACAGGGGTGGGGAACCTTTTCATGTTGGAATGCTGCATTAAGTTAGCTGTTGAGTTAGCATTCAATATTATCATGGCTGACCATCTAAAATCAGTACCCCGTTCCTGCTTTTTCCCCATATCCTTTGATTTCTTCAGCCCTAAGAGCTAAATCTAACTCTCTCTTTCTGTTCCGTAGAAGAGGAAGACTTCGCTCCCGTTGTGGTCATCCAGAGAGCAGAGAGAGGTTATGCGGCATTTCGGAGCATTGAACTTGCTCCTCCCCCGCACCGTTATCGTCCTTTCATGATTCTGGATGAACTGGAGAAGGTAAAAGCTTAAAAACAAAACAATTCTCAAAGCTCGATACAAGGAGTCTTTGGAGTGAGGCAATGAAGCAATCCATTTGACTTTGAGTTTAGTTTATTGTCAGGTGCATTGAGGTACAGTGAACAGCCTTTGTTGCATGTTAACCAGTCGGCAGAAAGACAATACATGATTACAATCCAACCATCCACTGTGCACAGATACATAATAAAGGGAATAACGTGAATAACACTTAATGCAAGATAAAGTCCGATCAAAGATAGTCCGAGGGTCACCAATGAGGTAGATAGTAGCTCAGGACTTCTCTCTAGTTGTTGGTAGGATGGTTCAGTTGCCTGATAACAACGGGGTAGAAATTGTCCCTGAATCTGGAGGTGTGCATTTTCACATTTCTCTACCTTTTGCCTGATGGGAGAGGGGAGGGAGAGGGAGTGACCGGGGTGTGACTCGTCCTTAATTATGCTGCTGGCCTTGCCGAGGCAGCAAGAGGTGTGATCACCGTGCCTGGTGAAGCTGATTGACTGGTAGAGGCACAGTCGCGTTAGGACGGGCTGGGAGTTAACTTGACATAAAGAGAAAAGGCATATTTTATAAATGTTTCCCTCCTCCCCTCCCCAACCACTTCCTCAGCCTGCGGGGAATGTGAGATACTTGGGCCCACCAGCACGTACAGAAAGCTTCAGAGCTTTTCTTGGACAGCTTACCGCAGAGGGGGCACTCCCTCACCGCTAATCTTTCCTGCCTCACTGGGCGAGACTTAACTGAATTTAAGAGGATTAATTCATTCAATTTTGCACTTTCAAGATTCCTCGCTGGCTCTGCTGTGCGGATCCCGCCACACAACCCAACCCAGCTGGGCTGATGCTGGTGCCTCTTGCTGACAACATCTCCATCAAGCAGTCACCTCACAGTGTGGCATTTGTTGGGGGTTCTGCACTCCATGCACCAGAAGCATGCGGTCTGGTGTGGCTGTACTTCTAATGACTATTCAGACTCACTGTCCCCGTTGATTCTGAAGTTCTCACTGAATCATTAAATAGGGAAGCGCAGTATGGTGATAAAAGTAAGACTTGAAAGACATGCATTTATCCAGAGCTTTTTAAGACCACGGGATGTCTCCAAGCACTTTACCGCTCATGAAATACTGTTTGAGATGTCTTCAGTGTTGTAGTGTAGATAGACCCGGCAGTCAATTTACAGACTGCAAGATCCCATAACTACATTATGATGGTCAGGTTATTAATCTAACTATATGTAGTGCAGGAAATACGAAGGAAGGAACTGCAGATGGACACGGTTTAAACCGTAGATGGACACAAAAAGCTGGAGTAACTCAGCGGGTCAGGCAATATCTCTGGAGAGAAGGAATGGGTGACGTTTCGGGTCACATAGATAATCAGACACTGATCAAAAAATACACTGATCATCTGTGTATTTCTGAATGACACAAGAGCAGCTTCTATTTTAAAAGCATCCATAATGTAACAAAATTCTCCTTATGTGCTTCACAAGAATGACACAAAACACAGTTTGACATGAAATCTCGTTAGGGACATTGGGCTGAGGTCCCAGAAGCTTGGTCAAAGAGATAGGGCTAGAGGAGCAAATCTGAGACATTTAGGGCAGGAATCCTAGGCTCCTGGCAACTGGGGAATTGACTTACTAACCTGCACGTCTTTGGAGTGTGGGAGGAAACCGGAGCACCCGGAGAAAACCCACAAGGTCACAGGGAGAATGTACAAACTCTGTACAGACAGCACCTGTAGTCAGGATGGAACCTGGGTCTCTGGCGCTGTAAGGCAGCGACTCTACCGCTGCACCACCGTGCCACTGCATGGATAACCAAATTGGCAAAGGGCAATTTGCTGCAGTAACGGGGATGGAGGGCGAGCACAGACCATGACATGACTTAAACCGGGTGTGTGTTGTACACCCTGCTGTAAAAATGACTGTGTTATATCTTCTCAAATGCAGAAAGCAAGCAAGAAATCCAGCAGCAAATCGCTGAGTGAGAAAGGGACAGAGTCACAGGAGAAGATAACTGAGAGCAGGTGGGTATGAGTTGCAGTGTATCGGTACAAGTACCACTGTGTAACGTTCAGTCTCTGCGGAGTAGCTTCAAGCACTTGTTAGATCATTTTGCGCAGACTCCACGGATGAGGTTGCTGCAGTAACGAGCTGCTGGTCTGGGAGCAAGGACCGCCAGGCTGCTGAGGTGACAATATCTTGATGGGCCACTTTCATGCAGTCGATTACAGATGCTCACAGAGACCTTTACGTGTAGTGCCCCACAGAGCACTAACATCATAAAAATAATTGCACATCTCAGAGTAGTTAACAAAAATAATTCTGAAAGGTCACGGTAAATGCTAGAAGTACGCAGGAGGTTTGCAAGCAGCTGTAAAGATAAGTAATGGGTTAAAGCTTTGGCAAGGGCTGCTATCTAACGCCTCCTTTATGCCATCTCAGTGGCACATTAATCTGTCACAGCCAGTAGGCGCAACAGGTAAACTTGTTGGGATTGCTAGGCTCAGAGTCCGGTATGGTGTGGTCCTTTATTTGTCACATGTACCAAACTACAGTGAAATTCGTTTTTGTCTACAGTTCAGTACAAGTATCTCTGTACATAAGCACTGATGCATATTAGACAATCATCTCAGATACAGTTCAAGTGTGGAGCAGAAGTACACTGAGACTTGTTTGGCTCCATTTTCAAGTCCCAGTTGTTGTAAGTGCAAGGATCTTGATCTGACCATGAAGGTCTGTTGTCCTGGATCCTGGGATTCTGTTTGGATCTTGCTGGGTTCCCAGTCTTCACTTACAGATAAGGATGGTTAAGGATTAGGTTTATTATTGTCATGTATTACTGAGGTACAGTGAAAAGCTTTGTTTTGCATGCCGTCCAATCAAATCATATAAAATTACGCATTTAATACAATCAAGCCAAAAGCCAAGTACAATAGGTAGAGCAAAGGAAAAGAGTGCAGAATAGAGTGTTCAGCATTGTAGTGCAACTGTTCCATAACCAGTTATAGAGCCAAAGTTATACAGGCCCTTCGGACAACCCAGCCGTACTGACCAAGATGCCCAACTAAGGTAGTCTCATCTGCACACATTTAGAGGGATCTGTATCCCTCTAAACCTTCCTTGCCTTCCACCTATCCAAGTGTCTATTGTGCAAGTCCAGCAATACCTGTAATACCTAATTGCAACTGATGAAACCTACAGATTCGCCTTCGGAGAGGGAATGGTTAACACAGTAAATTGTCTTTTCACGTCCGTCTCCAAACTAGCTCACAATGACTCTATCTATCGGTCAGATGCAGGCAAATGAGACTAGCTTAGATGGGGCATCTTGGTCGGCGTGGATGAGTTGGGCCAGTTTCCGTGCTCTAAGGTGGGAACAAAGTCACTGCTGGCCGCAGACGTTCAAACCAAATTACTCTTATAGTGTAGTACGAATTTTACATAATCGCACTGCCAGTGGATGGGGAGTGTTCATTGAGGAATCACCAACACGTGAGGCTCTCAGGTTCTTTGCCTGGATGAAGCGTTCATCACCTGCCGACACTGGGAGCTTGGGCCTCAACTATTGGGAGTATGTACGATCAGTTACACTGTTAATCAACAATGTGAATATCAAATTAGAGGAGGTCGTAATGTAAAAATTATGAACTGGTGTCCACGTCCGACTTTGGGCAATTAGCTCACTAATCCTTTCCTTCTTAAGATACTCTTAAAAGGTACCTATTCGGCCATGCCTTACTTACATGATCTGTGGATTATTGTGACTGGGTGGACAGTGGTGGTGTGGACTCGGTGGTACTGTGATAGTATTGCTGTGACAGTACAGTTTAGTTTAGTTTACAGATACATTGCGGAAATAGGCCCTTCGGCCCACTGCGAGTCCACACTGACCAGCGATCCCCGAACATTAACACTATCTCACACACGCTAGAGACAATTTACCTTTATATACCAAGCCAATTAACCTACAAACTTGTAGGTCTTTGGAGTGTGGGAGGAAACGAAAGATCTCGGCGAATACCCACGCGGTCACGGGTTGAACGTATAAACTCCGTACAGAGAGCACCCGTGGTCAGGACTGATCCCAGGCTAGGCAGCAACTCTACCGCCACGCCACCGTGCCGCCCCTTGTTGTAACGCAACTGTATTGCAATGTGGCTCTGCCTAAATCTAGTCCTGTCAAGGTTGTTTCTGTCGTTTAAATGCTTTAAAGACAGCACATCATACTAGTTTGGAGACACAAGGAACTGCAGATGTTGGTTAACAGAATAAGACAGAAAAGTGCTTGAGTAACTCAGCGGTAGCATCTCTGGAGAACATGGATAGGTGACATTTTCAGTCGGGGCCCTTCTTCGCACTGTTTGTGGTGGGGAGAGAAGTAAGCTGGAAAAGAGGTGGGGTCAGGACTAAGCCTAGCAAGTGCTAGATGGATACAGGTGAGGGTTTTGGATTAAAGGCTGGACCAAAGGGCTTGTTTCCATGCCGTGTTATTCTATCACTCCATGAAAGGGGAGAGAGGTGTCAGAGATAGTCCAAGTTGTTATATTGTATTGTTTACAAAAACACTGAATGCTTCGGAATGTAAAGATGGGAAGATAATGCAAAAGCTGCTGCTCACAAGATGAAAGGTCATTGAGTATGGTGAATGTACACCGGAGACCCAAGCTTCGAACTGTTAAATGTGATTATCTGCAAATGTACAACCTGTTTAAATATACACATGTGCATGCCGGTAGGTTAATGGGCTCCTGTAAATCGCCCCTTGATTAGTACGGGGTGTCAGAGCTTATGGGGAGAAGGCAGGAGAATGGAGTTGATTAAATGTTGGAGGAGACTTGAGGGGCCGTATGACCTTCCGATCATGTTACAGAAACTGTGAAGTGGTTCATGGGAATGTGGGGAGAGTAAAATGTGACCAGGGTGGGATTAGTGTGAAATGGTGGGCAGTGGTGCCGGGGCTCGGTGGGCCGAAGGGCCTGACTCTATGCTGTATGACTGTCACATTCTTGACACAAGGTAAGTTAACACTAATTGGAGGTCACTAGGCTGCTCTCTCCACAGATGCTGACTATGTTTTGGTTCCAGATTTTCAGCCTCGGCAGTGTTTTGGTTTGCCATTACGTTTAGGTTTAGGTTTATTATTGGCACATGTGCCGAGATGCCGTGTAAAGTTTTGTTTTGCATGGTACCCAAACAGATCAGATATAAACTTCACATAGCATTTCATTGTTCTATCTGTGTCATATGATGATAAAACACTCTTGACTCCTGAGGTACTGATCAATAGGTAGTACCTCAGGAGTCAAACTCAAATACAATAGGTAGAGCAAAGGGGGAAGATACAGAGTGCAGAATGTAGTTCTCCGCATTGTAATGCACCAGTTCCGTAGACAAAGTCCAAAGTCCTCAATGGGGTACAGTGAACCTGACTTATGGAAGTACCGTTCAGAAGCCTGATAACAGAGGAGAATGGACTGTTCCTGAGCCTGGTCGTGTGTGCTTTCAAGCTTACATTCCTTCTGCCGTACAGGAGCAGGGAGAAGAAGGAATGACAGGGGAGGGACAAGTCTTTGATTGTGTTGATGGGAAGTCTGGTCTGTGTGATGGACTGAGCTACATCCACAACTCTTTGCAGAGCTGTTCCCAAAAGAATCTGAGATGCAACCCAACTGCATTAGATTGGTGCATCCATCTAATGGACACCAGCACACTGCACTTATCAATGTGGACATGCATTGAAACACACATGTACATGCACACGCACAAGCACACGTACACGCACAGGCATATTAATTCCAACAGTGGCCGGTATTTAATGCGGCACTTCCACATAGACATGAACTCTGTAGTATTACACTCATATGTCTTGTCCTCACGAATGGACTTGGTTAATGACTGCAGAGCTTGATTCTGGGAGCTGCAACAAAAAGAAGGGGAGAAAAATAGCAAACTTATGGCAATACAACAGCAGCAAACGTTAAATAAGCTAAATGCTTCACAGATTTCCGTGTGCAGCCTCCAAACTGGTTGGGGAACATGCTGGCTGCTCTGATTCCCCCCCCCCACACAGCGGAGCGGTAAGCGTATTCTGCAGTGGATTTGTTGCAGTTGCTTGGAGCTGGGAAGCATGTTGTGGCAACAGTGCACTTAGCACCTTGTGTAGCAATCCTTGCCTGGCAGACGGGCCGCAGCAGGTGACTCTGTGACACCGCCTTGTTTCACAGCAGAAACAACTAGCACAGCTCTGGGACACAACTGTACTAAATGCAAACAAATGGGGCCCAAGAAACCCTGAGGTAGTATAAAGCTAACACTAAATTCTAGAGATTTTATTACTGGTATATAAACAGACCTGATGAAATTCATTGCTCATGGTGATTGAGTAAATAATCGGTACTCTATAAAATCCAATAGTGCTGTTTATGTATTTTCTTCTACGAAGGATTTAAGGTCCAGTGTTTCTCAATGTGCCCCAGTGTGTTGCTTGCAACAGTAAAAGCATCAGTCAACAATTAGTGGGACAAATTAAATCCACCAGTCGTCATTTACATGGTATTTGTTTGATATCATTTTCAAAGAAATGGCTTTGTATTGTCTACATTCATGCCACACCCATCTCTCCACCCAGCCCACAAAGCAATCCGTACAGATTAATGTTGAGCAAGGAAAGCTGAACTCTAGTACCTTTCCTAAGCATTCAGTGTTGTGCAGAGTCTATCATTAGGCTGCACCCTTATGGCAGGGGCGGTGATGAACTAGCACAGTGGAACAGCACATTGACATACAAATGCAAAGCTTATCAATGGACTCCTTCTAATTGTGCTCAGGCATTTCGCTGGGAGGCGTCAGGGTGTCAGAAGTGCACACCAAGCTCTTCTCCACAGTAAGGAAGAGAATATCAGGGAGTTAAACCTTCTCGTAGTACATGTGTAACTGGCCAAGTCTCCAAGGGTGAATGGTAGTGCAATTGTAAAAATGACGAGCTACCGAAGCCTGGCACAGTGTGGAGATGAAGAAGGGTCTCGACCCCATTCCTTTTCTGCACAGATGCTGCCTGACCCGCTGAGTTACTCCAACATTTTGTGTCCATCTTCAGCCCAAAAATAGGTGCATTCAGTTTTTAGAAATGTCACTCTCATGATATAGATATATCTTAGGCAAAGCTGAAATGTATTCTCATTCACTCTCAGCAGATGGTGTTAAGCCTCCTTCATGAACCATTGAGCACGTGTAGCGCAAGTATTCCCACAGTTGTGTTGGATAAGGTGCAACTATTGCATGTCCAAGACATATCACTACGTGTCATGAAGGGGCTGCTTGCATATGGTGGGGATGCCATTCATCTACTGCCCTTGCCCAAGGTGGTGGATGTTGAGGGCTTGAGAGATGCTTTCTTTAGCCTTTAGAGATACAGAGTTGAAACAGGCCCTAACGTCCACCGAGTCCGCGCCAAGTGGCGATCACCCCGTACACTAACCTACACACTAGGGACAATTTACAATTTTACCCAAGCCAATTAACGTACAAACCTGTATGTCTTTGGAGTGTGGGAGGAAATCAGAGGAAACCCGGAGAAACCCCACACAGCCACAGGAAGAACGTGCGAACTCTGTACAGACAGCACCCACAGTCAGGATCGAACCCAAGTCTCTGACACTGTTGGGCAGTAACTCTACCGCTGCGCCACTGTGCTGCCGCTAAAGAAGTCAAAGAAGACTTGGAAAACTCAAAGCTGTACATCCATTCAATGATATACACTCTGGTCACCGTGCTCAGGTGGTGGAGAAAGTAAATGTTTAAGGAGGTGGAATAGTGACCAATGCGCTCAGCCAATGTTGCCATGACTCGAAGCTGGACTACAGTTCAATACACAAGGTGCATTGGGCAGACAGAGCACCTACTCCCGGATCTGCCGCTTCATTTAACTTTAACTCAAAGAAAACAACCTGCAATGGCTCTGTCTCCATTGTGTACAAAGGGAAACACTATACATGGGATCTTCTTCAATTCTCCATTACTTCAATGAGCTGTAGGGGACGACTGCAAGAGGGCTCTTCATAGAGCCCAGCATTAGCATGGTGCTTATTTGCATGCTGGTTGACAGTGTCATTAGTCCGAAACATTTTCTACTAATTACAGGACATACTCATACAATATCTAAACAGAAAATGCCAGAACTGACCAGCACGTCAGTTAACATCTGAGAGAGAGAGAGATAGGTTAGTACTTCAGGTTGTTGATCATGCATCATAGCCCCTGTCTGTTCATGTTCATAAGTAGTTCATAACATGTTCAAGAATTAGGCCATTCGGCCCATCAAGTCTACTCCACCATTCAATCATGGCTAATCTATCTTTCCCTCTCAACCCCATTCTCCTGCCTTCTCCCCCTGACACCCACACTAATCAAGAATCTGTCAATCCCCGCTTTAAAAGTCTGCAGGGGAATCATCAGTGTTCGGGCAGTGCACTAAAGAGATTTGGATAAAGTCAATTAAAAATATCCAGATGGGTACGGTCTGAGCTGTACTTTAACGACTCCCCACTGCTCATTGCCTATTAACACAGCAGATGCAAACCTGCATCTGCCTTCAGGCACCTCCAGTGAGCTACTGATTGTACTAAACTATGCCGTGTATAAATGTTGCACCTTCCGTGGTCCAGTTAATTTAAGACGCTGTTGATCTCTCATTATGGGTTGTTAGGCCAAGGCCCAGTCAGCCTCTCCAGGAGATATACAGGTCGGCACAGTGGAACAGCAGTAGATTTGCTGCCTGACAGTGCCAGACACCCGAGTTCGATCCTGACAACGGGTACTGTCTGTACGAAGTCTGCACGCTCTCCCTGTGACCGCTTTGGTTTTCTCTGGGTGGTCTGGTTTCTTCCCACATTTCAAAGACGTACGGGTTGTAGGTTAATTGGCTTCTGCAAGTTGTCCGTAGTGTGTAGGATTGAACTAGTGTATGGGTGATCATTGGTCAGCGTGGACTCGATGGACCAAAGGGCCATTTTCCATTCTGCATCTCTAAACTAAACTAAGGCCCAGTGTCTCTGTTGCGAATATGAACAGTGAAGCTCTCTCTCTCTCGTGCCTTGATCAATATTTGCCCCGAAACAAAGTCACTAAAGTATATTATTTGATCATCCCCAATGCAATCTATGGAATCTTGGTCTTCTGAATGAACTGTTTCAATCCTACAAGAGTAACCACTGTTGAAAAGTACTCAGTGGGGTCTGATGTGCTTTGGTATCTCCTGAAGTCATGAAAACTACTCAGATTTGCACTACAGTCTTGCACCATTCTGCTGATTTTGCATTTGTTGTATTTATTGTATTATTTATCACCACCGTTGACGCTGTGAGTTTCATGCGAACAAAGAATTTCACCCTGGTGTATATGACCACATACTAATCTGAATCAGATCAGTTTCTTTGTCGTGTAGGAAGGAACTGCAAATGCTGGTTGATCCCAAAGATAGACACAGAATACTGGAGTAACTCAGCGGGTCAGGCAGCATCTCCGGGCAAAACGGAAAGGTGACTTTTTTAGGGTCGGAATCCTTCTTCAAACTTCCTCCAGAGATGCTACCTAACCCGCTGAGTTACTCCAGCGTTTGAGTCGATTTGTCTCTCGGTTTCTTCATTATTCCTTTCCTCAGCAGATATTGCCTGCTGCCTGGTCTATGGTTCCACAAGGACTGGGCAATGCCTATCACATCATTTCTTGACACTGTTCTTACGTAAACCTAGCAAATTTATGCCAACTGCACAACTGTAAGGGAAGCTGCCGTTGAATTTGATGCTGCCCTTGCCCTGGGTCTATATACACACACATGGACACACACACACTGTGTGTTGCACCATAAACCAAGGAAGATGGTGATGTTCGTTCCCCCTACCAGGACCAAATGTAGGCTTTGTTCCCCTGCAGAGAGAGACATGCTAACAAGCGCGGACGGACCGCTCCAGCTCTGCCCGCTCAGCTCCTCGCTGGGCCACGCATGAAGCAGCAGTCAAACCCGATTACAATCTCAGCCAATAACTTGCGTTTTTAATTCAATTAGCAAAAATAACCCATGTCCCACATGATGATGGTTAAATTGCTTTGGGCAAATGAATCCCATTTAAAAGCTGCCAAGGACATGAAGTACTGAACAAGCTGATCATTCAATAATCAACTGTTCTGATGGTGATTCCTCCCCGAACAGATTAAATAAAAAATACTTAAAAGCTTATGTTTTTGCTTTCCGGGATGGTCATTAAATCTTTCACTGTACAAACAACTTCAGGTTTTGAGTCTCAATGCAGTCCGTGGAGTTTGCTGAAAAACAAGCTGTATAACAAGCTGAGATCAGGTCTTAAAGAATGTTATTGCTCCAAGATGTTTTGTTATATTCCCAACTGGTTGCTCCATTCTTCTGAAGCTGGTGTTTCCTCCCGACGTTTTGATCTCGGTTGGACCTGCTGGAATATGGTTCCTGCCTCGTGACTGTTCCACACATTAACCTCTGTGCTGCTGCAACATGGCTCGTTGTGCCATTGACTCATTCTGGGAGGTGTTTTCTCCAGTGGCAGTGATGGTCTGTGTGATAACGACCCACTGCAGCCAGTGGCTGGGTTGACTTCTACATCCCACTGCAATATGACTCCACTTCCCCAGTGACTCCCGGGATATCTGGTTTCCCCGTTCATTCTGATCCTGCCGGCTGTGTCTCTGACACTCCTCCTTGGACGTGATCCTGCTTGATTCAGTGACGTTCCTACAAGGATGTGGTTCCATTTTGCCAGTGGCAGTCCTGTTGCGAAGAGCCGCTTGCCAGAGATTTTGCTGTCGAATGTGTTATCTCAGTGACATTCGTGCAGAAATGTTTAGTTTTGTTTGGAGATGCAGTGCGGAAGCAGGCCCTTCGGCCCACCGAGTCCACTCCGACCAGTGATCTCCGCACACTGACACTATCCTACACACTATGGACAATTTACAATTTCACCAAAGCCAATTGACCTGCAAACCTGTGGAGTGTGGGAGGAAACCGGAGAAAACCCATGCAGGTCACGGGGAGAACATACAAACTCAGTGCAGACAGCACCTGTAGTCAGGATCGACTCTGGGTATCTGGCACTGCAAGGCAGCAACTCTACAGCTGCAACCCATAATGTAGTCTCTCTTGATCCAATTCAAACTTGCTGGGATATGTTTCCACATGCCAGTGACATTCCAACTGGGAAGCTTTTGCTGGGACGTAGTTCTGCTTTATTCAGGGGCATTCCCGCTGACTTGTGTTTGCACTGATGCCAATGATGGTTCTGCTAAGACACTCCACTTCTAGCAGAGAGAATTTCACTGGATGTGAATGCACATGTGTGCCAGGGAGATGCCCGCTGGGATGAGACAGCACATGCCCCAGGGAGATGCCCGCTGGGATGAGACAGGACATGTGCCAGGGAGATGCCCGCTGGGATGTGACAGCACATGTGCCAGGGAGATGCCCGCTGGGATGTGACTGCATGTGTTGTGGCGGGATGCTGCTGGGATATGTTCATAAGTTATAGGAGCAGAATTAAGCCATTCGGCACATCAAGTCTACTCCACCATTCCATCATGGCTGATCCATCTTTCCCTCTCACCCCCCATTGGGGGTTAAGACTGCACGTGTGCCAGTGAGATGCCCACTGGGATGAGACTGCATGCGTGCTAGCAAAATGCCCACAGGGATGTGACTGCACGTGTGCCAGCGCGAGGCCTGCAGGCATGTGATTACATGTACCAGTGAGATGCCCACTGGGATGTGACTGCACGTGTGCCACCTTGATGCCCACTAGGATGAGACTGCATGTGTGCCAGCGAGATGCCCGCTGGGATGCAGTTCCATTCAGACAGACCATTGCATTGAGCTTGCACCTCAGAAGAATTCAATCAGCTCACCTGATCTTTGCTGAAGCTGATGTTCCACACTGGCCTGTGTGTCGGCCCTGCTCCTGCCGACACACAATGGCACTTCAGTGATTCATTCTCCGGAATATCAACTGGCTATTTATTCTTTTAGCATTTCCTTGTTCATTTCCTGTACCTGCTTCAATGTGTGAACTCGAGCAGTAAGGTTAAGTGCTTGTTTGACTGTGGATGCCATCATAAGGAAGTCCAAACCATTGTTGTTTGACAAGTGCAAATGCAGTTCTCTGTCAGGGGTTAGTGAGTGAGTTCAGAAAACTGCGCTCTGCTCATTTGCAGTAACACAGATCACTTCTCCGTGGAGCAAATGTTTTATTCTTGCTCTTGGCATTTTCTGAGCAGGAACACTCAGTCGCAAGGGCAATTTGTACCGAGTCGCTCAAGTTCTTTCCTTGCTCTCCCAGCCAGTACGTCTATCTATCCCCCTGTGCCTTTCCTATTGAACTCCGCAATTCTCCACAATCTGCAGAAATTACTGGGAATATTCTGCAAATCAGGAAGCATCGGCAGATGGATAAAATAAACAGGGGCTAACATTTCAGCTGAGTGTACACCAACCTGAAACATGTCCCCAGTTTGGGTGGCACAGCGGTAGAGTTGCTGCCCTATAGCTCCCAGAGATCTGGGTTCGACCCTGGGTTTGATTCGGTGCTGTCTTTATGGAGTTTGTACCTGTGATCGCGTGCGTTTTCTCCAGGTGCTCCAGTTTCCCCCCACACTCCGTAGATGTGCAGGTTTATGGGTTAATTGGCTTTGTACAACTGTTGGACAGTGCTAGTGTACGGGGTGATCGCTGGTCGGTGCGGACTCGATGAGCCGAAGGGCCTGTTTCCACGCTCTATGGCTAAAGTAAAAGCTGCTATCCAAGCACAAAGGTGATCAACCACATACATAAATACGCACCCAAAATCATTATTACACAGTTGGAAACCATTTGGCCCATACGTCTGTGCTATCTCCTGGGGGAGCATTCTTTCAGTTCTATTCCACCACTCTTTCCCTGTCGCTCTGCAGAGGATTTTCCTTTGTGCCAATGTGTTTCCCTTTCAAGCTCTACTTCCAACCCCTCCAAATGGTAGCTAGTTGCAGATCATCATAACTTTGTCTAGAAAAGCTTTTCCTCTTCACATCCCCCACATATGTATGTTGGGGTGGAAGATTGCAATCTTCACGTGGTCCGCCCTGCAATCAACTCGACGTGCACAAACGGAAGATCAAATAGAACAAGTTGTCCAACAACTTTGGGCTGTGCACGCCACACAAAAGAAGAAGAACATGTGTATGCTCAGGCAGACATGTAAATTTGATTTGCGGGACTATTTGCGGAAGTAAACCACTGATTACTACATCCAGTGATTCTGAACCCAATGTTCCTCAACTCATGCCCACCCTGCCGCTACACCGATCACTGAGGCTTCCCATGGCACCAGATGATGCTGCCACTTCAGGTATATTTTGCGTAAACAGGTTAATTAAAGTAGCTGCACATTGTGGCTCTAGGTTGTATTATTCAGGGATGTCCTATTCAAATAAGTCTTCAGATCTCAGGGAAGCAGTTGAGGTTTAGTTTTGTTGAGAGATACAGCGCTGAAACAGGCCCTTCGGCCCACCAAGTCAGTGCCAACCAGCGATCCCCGTACACTAGCACTGACCTACACACTAGGAGCAATTTACAATTTTTACAGAAGCCGAATTAATCTACATACCTGTACATCTGTGGACTGTGGGAGGAAGCCGGAGCACGCAGAGAAAACCCACGCAGTCACAGGGACAATGTGCAAATTTCATACAGACAGCACCCGTAGTCAACATCGAACCCGTGTCTCTGGCTCTGTGAGGCAGCAACAACCGCTGCACCACCGTGCTGCCCCTGATATTGGATGTTCCTGGAGTAATTTGATAAAAAGAGTGCAGAGGTGGGAGATGGAAAAGGGATATCATCCAGACTCACCCCGATAGATTGAGTGCACGCATACCCACCAGATCCATGAAGGCAGTGGGACAAATGGATTGTGTGATTGAGGTTTATGTGACATTTTACTTTATTTGCCAAGACTTTGGATACAAATATAGAGAGTTTATGCTGGTCTTTATAAAACACCAGTGAGCCTTCAGCTGGAGTAATGCACGCAGTCCTGACCACCTCACCACCTCGAGAATGGCACGGTGATCCTGCGGTAGAGTTGGTGCCTTACAGCGCCAGAAACCCGGCCTGACTATGGGTGCTGTCTGTACGGAGTTTGCATGTTCTCCTCGTGACATGTAAATTTGCATGTGTTTTCCCTGGGTGCTCCGGCTTCCTCCCACATTCCAAAAACCTACATGTTGTGTAGGTTAATTGGCTTCGGTAAAAATTGTAAAGTGTCCCCAGTGTGTAGGATAGTGCTAGTGCACGGCGATTGTCCATGCTGACGCACGGTCAGCATGGACTCAGTGGGCCGAAGGGCTTGTATGTACAAACTAAACTAAACTAAACCTGACAGTATGGCAGAGGGAACAGAGGCGAGTTATGAGGGTCGCAGAGCTGCTGAGTTATCGTTAGAGGAGAGGCAGAATGGGTGGGGGTTGCTCTATTTGGAATGGGGATAGACGAAGCAAAGGTTTCATCGAGATGTTTAAAACTAGGAGAGGTTTTGATAGAGCAGGGTGGGCTTATTCCCCTTCGCAGAGAGGAAATTAGTAGGCGGCGCAGGTTTTCAATTGGCAGAAAGATTAAAGGGGAACTGAGAAAACATTATCTCACTCAGCCAGAGGCAGAGATGTGAAACTCTCCACCTGAAGTGTGACAGAGGCACTGACCCTCAACACATTTACATGGTGTCTTGATGAGATGTGACCCAAAGGGCTAGAACTGCTGGAGTGGGGTCAATGTAAATCATCCTGTTTGGATCTCTGTGGTCATAATGTCATAAGTAATGGGAGCAGAATGAGGCCATTCGGCCCATCAAGTCTACTCCGCCATTCAATCATGGCTGATCTATATCTCCCTCCTAACCACATTCTCCTGCCTTATCCCCATAACCCCCGACACCCGTACTAATCAAGAATCTATCTCTGCTTTAAAAGTACCCATTGACTTGGCCTCCACAGCCTTCTGTGACAAAGAATTCCATAGAATCACCGCCACTAAAGATATTCCTTCTCATCCCCTTCCTAAAGGAATATCCTTTGATTCTGAGGCTATAACTTCTGATCCTAGACTCTCGCACTAGTGGAAACATCCTCTCCACATCCACTCTATCCAAGCCGTTCACTATTTCAATGAATTCCCCTCCTCGTTCTTCTAAACTCCAGCAAGTACAGGGCCAGTGCTGTCAAACGCTCATCATATGTTAACCCACTCATTCCTGGGATCATTCTTGTAAACCTCCTCTGGACCCTCTCCAGAGCCAGCACATTCTTCCTCAGATATGGGGCCTGAATGAACACAATGAGCTGAATATGCCTTAGATGTTTCTAATTCAGTGACGGCAGGGTGAAATGGATGGCTTCACTAGAGTGTTGTGGGCCCAGATTTGAATATTTCCTTGTGAGAGTGTCTAGAGGCAGCTGGTATGTTGAACTGCGCCCCATTGTTAGTACCATCAAGGAGGCAGAGGGAAGTGAATGAGTGGTGAGGCATGTTTCCTGCGTTCACCTCATCTGCTGTCACTGACATCTGGCTATAAACCCAGTGTACACAAACCCTGCAACTTCCCCCATCGTAGTCATAGAGTCATTCAGCATGGAAACAGGCCCTTCGGCCCAGCTTGCCCATGCCAACCAAGATGCCCCATGGATAGACATGGACAGGACAGGTTTGGAGTGATATGGACCAAAAGCGGGCAGGTGAGACTAATGTAGCTGGGACATGTTGGCTGGCGTGGGCAAGTTGGGCCGAAGGGCCTGTTTCCACACTGTATCACTCTATGATTCTATCTGCACTAGCCCTGCCCGCATTTGGCCCATATCCCTCTAAACCTGTCCTCTCCATGTACCTGTACCAAATGCTTTTTAAATGTTGTTATAGTTTCTGCTTCAACTACCTCCTCCGATAGCTCATTCCATATGTCCACCACCTTCCGTGTGAAAAGGTTGCCCCTCGAATTCTTATTAAATCTTTTCCCCTCTCACCTTAAACTGATGTCCTCTGGTTCCCGGTTCACCCGCAGTAATTACTGCGATGAAGCTGTTCCCTTTCTGCAGCAACCTTTCTCCCAGTTGTGGCATTAAGTAGTAAGTGGGGATGGTAATGAGAGCCTGGGGAGTAATTGCTGGTTGCCAGAGAACTGCAGAGCAGCAATTCAATCAACTGCTTCTGATTGTAACCCAAGCCCCAAGAGCAAAACCCAACATTGAAATAGCTTTAAACACACTGCCATCTGCTTGTTCATCTTTATTTCCTCTGCCATTTTCTCCCTTCCTTTTCTGATTTTTACCCGGGTTCATTCCATCCCCTGTGACCAGCATTTAAGTGGCTATAAGCTGAGCTAAGGACCATGGTTAGAAGCTCTCAGAGCCAGGTCCTCCTCTGCTCTATCCTTCATTCGAGTCCTTCAGTGTTACTGGAGGACAGATTCAACAGCAACTCTTAAAACTGGGCAACTCCTTGTAAAGGGAAAGTATCCACAGCTGGGCTGCGAAGAGTAAGGGGGGAGAGGGACAACTGGACAACCTTTTTGGATGGACTGAATAACTTATTTTGGTGGAGATACAAGAAAATGCAAATGCTGGAATCTTGAGCAAACCACAAAGTGCTGGAGAAACTCAGTAGGTCAGGCAGCATCTGTGGAGGGAATCGACAGACAATGTTTCAGGTCAGGACCCTTCGCGGACCTGGCAACTCCCTCTGCTCCTCTCTCCCATCGGGCAATAGGTATATAAGTGTGAAAACGCACACCTCCAGGTTCAGGGTAGACAAAAGTGCTGGAGAAACTCAGCGGGTGAGGCAGCATCTCTGGAGCGAAGGAAATAGGCGACGTTTCGGGTCGCGACCCTTCTTCAGATTTCAGATTCAGGGATAGTTTCTTCCCAGCTGTTATCAGGCAACTGAACCATCGTACCACAACTAGCAGTCCTGAACCACTATCTACATCATTGGTGACCCTCGGATTATCTTCGATCAGACTTTACTAGCTTTATCTTGCACTAAAGTTATTCACGTTATCCTCTATCATGTACCTGTACACTAGTTATCCTCTATCATGTACCTGTACACTAGATGGCTCGGTTGTAATCATGTATTGTCTTTCCGCTGACTGGTTAGCACGCAACAAAAGCTTTTCACTGTACCTCGGTAACGTGACAATAAACTAAACTAAGGTACAGCTCTGTACCTTTCATTGGAGGTCATTGGATGAGAGGCCAGGAGCAAAGAGTCCAACCTAAAGTTCAGATCATCCAAAGCCTGGACACACACCTGATGCAGCCTTGGACAAACACTTTGCATGCCTCTCTGATCAAACTAGGACTCTTCCTGACCCTCTGAACCCTGTCATGCACTGGCGTTGGGGAATCAGTTAGATCAACCTAAAGTTGCCCACCTTCCAGCTTTGTCCAGGAATTAAATATTACTGTTTAGAATGGAAGTAAGATGATGAATTGATGATGGGAAAAGAACCTGTTTGAATGATAGTCGAGAATTACTCAATCTGGTCCATCTGTCCTTGATCTGAAGCATTTGTTTTATTGCTCAATTGGTGTGGTAGGGCAGTGCACCGCAGGGGGAATGGAGGCGGAGTGACTCCAGCCAGGAGCTCACACAATGACATTTCCAGGATACATCCAGCCAAGCATCAAAGCCCTACTGCAGCCACTATTGTACAGCTGTCGAATGGATCCATTAGGTCCCAAGTTTCTTGCTGCCCTTGGTTCCAGTCAAATACTTGTCTCCAATGCCTCCGCAGTGAGATTAGATACACTGATAACGTTAGCACCTTTGGAGATGGACACAAAATGCTGGAATAACTCAGCGGGACAGGCAGCATCTCTGGAGAGAAGGAATGGGTGACGTTTCGGGTTGAGACCTATCCAGCTGAGTTACTCCAGCATTTTGTGTCTATCTTCAGTGTAAACTATCATCGGCAGTTCCTTCCTGATAGAATTCAGCGATGCGATACATCCCCCTCTGCAGTAGATCCGACCGCAGCTTGTTAGTGTAGGCCATGCTTGAGTTGTTGAAAATGGGAGAGGAGAATCAATGCAGCTGAACCCAGTCTGGGCCTCCAGCCGGCGTCACAAGAGCAGGAACTCAGGCTGGTTCTTCCAGTTCTGGGCCAACAAAGCCTTGTCACTGCCAAACGACAGCAAAGGCCAAGGAATCTGGGGCCCACCTTGCACAACTGGGTTCTTTATCGCAAGCGTCGCCGGCAAAAATAAAAGGGACTATTTGGATGCAAAGAAAATGGAGTTAATTTCTCAGCTCACCATGAGCCTTAAAGGTTGCCTGTCACCAAATGGATGGCCTGTCTCTTGGTGATGCAAATAATAGAGTAAAGCAGGTGTAAGGCCTGAACACAGACCAGCTGGATTTGACGGATGTAATTTGGTTGCTGTGGGCTTAAATGTTAAATCCCTGCTGCTCGGGATGAATGCTTCTCCTCTGACGCAATGCTGGAATAAGAATGTCGCGCACTGTATGGAGCGGATGCAGCCGCTGAGGTAATGGGAATGCCAGCTGTTTTAACCCCTTCCCAGCTGCATGTTGCCAGCTCAAACCAGCGCCAAGCTGAGCCGAATCGCAACGTTCAGCCAAGGAACGAGGAAACAATGTGTGCGATATGGTTTCGCCTTTCTTTTTAATACGGAACGGGCAGGCGCTGTAAAGTGGGGTTGCATGACATTTCACAGGTGGTGTATGGAATATCACCAGAGCTCTGTGTCCCTCTCCCCGTTCACTCTGAATGCTGGAGGCCACCAGCATCAGTCAACCATCTCCTGTATTCACCGTTTTTCTCCCCAAACAAAGCCTTGTCTGCTTTTCCACCGTCCATCTTAGAGTCGTAGAGTCATACAGTCTCGACCTGAAGCATCACCCTTCCGTTCTCTCCAGAGATGCTGCCTGTCCCACTGAGTTACGCCAGCTTTCTATGCAGCATGGAAACAGGCCCTTTGGCCCAACTTGCCCATGCCAACTCTGAGTAGAACTATCACCATGGCTTTCTGCTGAGCACAGTTTCACCACTGACTGAGTATGGTTTCATTTTTTTTTGTTACATTTCAAAATAGACTTTATTCAAGAAATAAATATATGCAATACACGATCCTTACAAAACTCCATCGGACATTCTCGGAGGCTGTACATACATACAATACAGTTTCCCCAAATCACAGTTTTACCCCACACCCTTGTCACTCATGTGGCCCAGCACAGACTCATACTCAGCACTGTATCACCACTCACTTTCACTATCTAGGTTTAACATTGACTCGACATCAGTACAAAGTCACCATTGACTCCAACTGAGCACAATTCCAGTCGCCTTTTGCCAACCAGTCTCGTGGCTGACCCTCAATGAATATTATTTCACCATTGACTCTCACTGAGCACAATATCATTGGTGGACCTTCCAAAGTATGGTAACAATATCAGCACTCACCAAGCATTGTTCAGCGTTGGACTCTTTTTTTATTTCAAAATAGACTTTATTCGAGTAATAAATATATACAATACATCAACCGTGCGAAAAATCCATCCGTCATTTTCGGAGGCTATACAAATTGCTCCATACAGTCTCTATACATTTTTCAAATTTCGCGAATCGATCCCCCACCCGTGCCACTCATGTGGCCCCCCGGGCATGGGATACCTTCCCTTATTTTGAGGGGCGTCTCCACCATAACGTGCCCCCCATGTCCAGCAGCGGAAGGACACTAGACTGTGGCCCTCCCCCACCGAGCCTTGGCGTTGGCTGCACCGAGCTTCAGTGCGTCCCTCAGCACGTACTCCTGCAGTCTGCAGTGGGCCAGTCGGCAACATTCCCCGACGGACATCTCGCTCTGCTGGGTGGTGAACAACGCTCGGGCAGACCAGAGAGCGTCTTTCACCGAGTTGATAACCCTCCAGCAGCACTTGATGTCAGTCTCTGAATGTGTCCCTGGGAACAGTCCGTAAATCACAGAGTCCTCTGTGATGGAGCTGTTCGGGATAAAGCGTACCAGGGACCCTTGCATTTGTCTCCAGACTCTTTGGGCAAATCCACACTCTGCAAAGAGGTGGGCAACCGTCTCCTCTCCATAGCAGTCGTCCCGAGGGCAGCGTGCGCTGGTAGTGAGGTTCCGACGGTGCAGGAAGGATCTGACTGGGAGGGCTCCCCTCACCGCCAGCCAAGCCAGGTCTTGGTGCTTGTTGGTGAGTTCTGGCGATGAGACATTTGCCAGACAAGCTGGGCAGTCTGCTCAGGGAACCACGCCACCGGGTCCATCGAGTCCTTTCCCTGCAGTGCCTGCAGGACATTCTGTGCTGACCACTGCCCAATGGACATGTGGTCAAAGGTGTTGGTCTGGAAGAACCTTTCCACCGACGACAGATGGGGCAGCAATGTCCAGCTGACTGGCACCTTGCGTGGCATCTGCGCCAGGCCCATCCTTCGCAACACCGGGGACAGGTAGAACCTCAGCAGGTAGTGACACTTGATACCCACGTGCCTTGGCTCTACACTCCGCCTGATGCAGCCACACACGAAGGTGGTCATCAGGATGAGAGCGACATTGGGCACGCTTTTACCCCCGTTGTCTGCTGACTTGTACATTGTGGCCCGTCGCACCCGGTCCATCCTCGACCCCCAGATGAACTGTTCAGCGTTGGACTCTTGCTGAGAATGTTCTTGCCCTTGGCTCGGGTTGTGCATTGATTCACCGCTGCATCTCATGGGATATGGTGACACTGTTGTCCTTCACTGAGGGTGGTAGCACCATTGGTGCTTACTACTGACTGTAAATGGTTGGAAGCGAAGGAATGTTGCCTAACACAGGAATCTTGAGGTTCAAGTCTACAGTTCCATGAAAGTGACAACACGGGAAGATGGGCTGGTGAAGAAGCCATGTGGCACACCTCCCTTCATAGGTCGTGGTGCTGAACGTACAAATTGAGGCATAATGGAGCAACTTTACAAAACAAGGTGGACAAGTTGAGCCGAAGAGCCTGTTTCCACACTGTGTGACTATAACAGATTAGACTGCACATGGAGTATTGTGAGCAGTTCAGGTCACCGCATAAGAGGACGGATATGGCAGTGTTAGAGAGAGAGAGAGCATAGGATGTTGTCTGGATTAGAGGACTTTGGTTTATGTGGAGAGGTTGTATAGGTTTAAGTGTTTTCCTTGGAGTGAATGAGGGTGACCTGACGATGTAAAATTATAAGAAGCATGGAGAGGGTAGATAGTCGGAATCTTTTTCCCATGATATCTTCCTCTATTGTTAGAGGAAGAAGCTTTAAAGGGGATTTGAAGGAAAAATTATTTGTTCAATGATTCAATTCAATGATTCATTGATTCAATGATACTTCATTGCCACATGTACCTACATGTAGACGAGAATGAAATGCTCGAAGAAGGAGAAAGAGGTGCAGCGCACAGGCCTTGAACCTGGTGAGATGCAGGAGGAGCCCGGCCGGGAGTCACCCCACAGAGCTCAGTCCCTCCACGCACTAGAGTCTCCCAACCCCTGCAGAGTAGTTATTAAGATGGCTGATCCGTGGGCGGTTGCTGCTGGGGCGCAAGTCGGGGCCTGATCAACCCCGGCTGGGTCGCCTGGGCGAGGGTGTCTGATGTTGTGAGACCCGAAACACCCGATGACCCCAGGTCACATCACTGAGGATGTGTCCCAGCGCATCTAGAAGATGTATATTTTTCACATTGGCACAGTAAAACATTTTGATTTGCATATAACCTGGTAAAATCATGTCGCAGACCTCACCGAGGCAGTACACAAGTGTTGCCACGTCCAGGCACTGACAAAGTTGCAGAGAGAGTAATAATATATGGAACAGGTAGGATGGATTGAAATCTTTGCTACGTTGTCGTCTGTCAGTTATTAAAATATCGGGGTAGATAATTATCATCGGTCAGTGGACAGGGATGATCGGCAAAGTCAAATGGCCTCAGTTGTTCTACACTTCAGGCATTGCTGGAAAATGTGTAAGAAGGAACTGCAGATGCTGGTTTAAACCGAGGACAGACACAAAAAAGCTGGAGTAACTTAGCAGGACAGGCAGCATCTCTGGAGAGAAGGAATGGGTGCTGGAGAATGACTGGGTCTTGGCGCCCAACAAACCTGGGCTGTACAACAAGTGTAAACGCAGAAAGGATCAGTAAGGCAGCAATGGGGAGCAGCACAGTGGTGCTGTGAAAGGTGAGGAGTGGCATTGTACAGAGAGCAACTGTGACTCCTTCCCATTTAGCACCTGTTTAAATGCGACCAGTATCTCTTTTCTTGAGAACGCTTTTCCTTTCAAACGTTTGCTTCTGCTGCACCCCTGGTGTACCTGCTTCACAGGCTCAGCTTGACTGAGGGCTAGATCTTGGTTTCCTTCCTATGTATTTCTCTAATGGTTGAAACAGAACAAAATAAAATATTTATACGTTGACATAGCAACCTATACGCTGTGGTGATTTTAAGACCATCTTAGAGACATAGTGAGTAAGAGTTCCCCTACACCTTGATGGAGAAGGCAGATGAAGCATTTGGTTCTCAGTAGAGGTGAGTCAATACCTAATGGGCAGCAACTTCAAGGCCAGTAAAGATTTCTTCAATCCTTGCTGCACTATTGAACTGCCTGACAGGTGGATAGAGGGGCATGAATTTCTGACAGACATTGAAACTGCTAACAGCTAGTGTGCTGGTAATGACACAGAAAACTCAGATCTCCGCTCTGCCGCTCCCTCTGCACTGAAGCAAAACGGTTTTGTGATGCTCTGCAGTGCAAAAAATGGGTAACGAGGGCATTAATACCACGATGATTGAGAACCATCACCTTGGATTAACCAGACCTTGAATGCGGCTATAAACACAAAATGCAGCAGTAACTCAGGGGGACAGGCAGCATCTCTGGAGAGAAGGAATAGGTGACGTTTCAGGTCGAGACCCTTCAGACTAAACAGTGTAGGGGCCCTTGTGTTGGGAAGAGAGTGGTTAGAGGGAATAGTTTGACATGGAAACCCCACTACCTGCAAAACAGAGAGAGAGGAACGAAGAGGAAACCTACAATTGGACACAACTCTGATAAAACTAAAGGAGATTATTTACACATTGTGTGAATGTGGAATGGGCTGGTAATTTATTTTACATCACCCTCCATTTTTATTTCCAATTTTAGTTTAGTGTAAAGATACAGAGCGGAAACAGACCCTTCGGATCCACCGAGTCGGTGCCGACCAGCGATCCCCGCACACTAACGCTATCCTACAGACACTAGGGACAATTTTACCTTTTTTTCTTTTACCAAGCCCATTAACCTACAAACCTGCACGTCTTTGGAGTGTGGGAGGAAACCGGGAGATCCCGGAGAAAACACACGCAGGTCACGGGGAGAACGTACAAACTCCGTACAGACAGCACCCGTAGTCAGGATGGAACCCGGGTCTCTTGCGTTGTAAGGCATCAACTCTACTGCTGTGCCATCATGCCACCCTACTGTGCCAATCTACTGTGCCTCTACAAAATGGCATAATATATAATTGCCCAAAGCTTTAGGCTGAACAGGTTTCAAAGTCACTTTGCTGGTGTATTAGGAATTATCTCTTCCCTGACACTCAGAGCACATTTTTTTGACATCAGAATGAGTGACAAAACCTGGACAGAAGAACATTAAAAAAGATGGACACAAAAAGCTGTAGTAACTCAGCGGGTCAGGTAGCAACTCTGGAGAAAAGGAAAAGGTGACGTTTCGGCTCGAGACCCATCTTCGGGGTCTGAAAAACGGTCTCGACCCGAAACTTCACCTATTCCTTTTCTCCAGAGATGCTGTCTGTCGCACTGAGCTACTTCAGCCTTTTGTGCCTATCTTCGGTTTAAACCAGCATCCGCAGTTCCTTCCTACATATTAAAAAAGGAGTTGGCCCCTCAAGCCTGCCCCTCCTACGCAGTGCGATCATGGTTGCCCCCGGCTGTACCAGATCCCTGTGGCCTTCAATGATCGGCCTTGATGTGGGAGGGAGTTTTCTTAAAGCTGCCTGATCCGCTGAGTTTCTCCAGCCTTTTGTGTCAATCTCAGCCTTGATGTGTTTGGCTGGAAGTGATAAACAGTGCTTTGACGGCTTAAAACATGCATTTGCACGCTTAAAAGGGAATAGCTAATAGAGGTAGGCCTTCGACTTGGGCCTGAACTTTTCATTCTTACTTTCACATTCCAGCATATGATAATTAGATCAGCAGGCAATCTCAGCATCAATTGCCACCGGTAAAACAGGTGTGAATTTTGTGCGCAGTTTTGGCAGAACCAGCCGATTACACAACCAGAAGAAAACAAAACAGCAGCGTTTGTACATCTTTTGTCAACACCTGGAGTCCAATTTAAAAAAAAAATTGATTACTGTAACTACTTTACAGGGTGCCACAGTGGGGCAGCTGGTAGAGTTGCTGCCTCACAGCGCTGGAGACCCGGGTTCGATCTTCGCCTCGGGTGCTGTCTGTGTGAAGTTTGCGCCTTCTCCCCGTGACTGCACGGGACTCCTCCCTATACTCCGGTTTCTTCCCACATGCCAAAGATGCGCAGGTTTGTAGGTTAATTGGCGTCAGTACAAAAAATGTCCCTAGTGTGTAGGGAATGGATGCAAAAGTGGGATAACGTGGAACTAATCTAAAGGGGTGATGAATGGGCGACGTGGACTGTTTCCATACTGTATCTGTAAATGTAACCACTTTACCTTGTTAACAAGGGTAAGGGGATTAGACTCACTGGTGAGAGTGGCCCAAGGAAAGAGTGCACAGCTCTTAATTAAGGACGGTGGTGCAACAGTAGAGGTGCTGATGCACAGCGCCAGAGACCCGGGTTCAATCCCGACTACGGGTGCTGTCGGTACAGATTTTGTACGTTCTCCCCGTGACCTGTGTGGGTTTTCTCCGGTGGCTCCGATTTCCTCCCACACTCCAAAACCTTTTGTGCAGGTTTGTGGGTTAATTGGCTTGGTTTCATTATAAATTGTCCCTAGTGTGTCAAGGATAGTGTTGGTGCGCGGGGACCGCTGGTCGGCGCGGACTCAGTGGCGGAAGGGCCTGTTTCTGCGCTGTATCTCAAAACCAAACTAAACTAAAGCTCCCGGGAAGCAGATTATAAAAGGAGCGAATGGACCTGACTGAGGCCCCTTCGAATTATGGGAGGATTGCAGCTAATTATATTTTCAATTTTTATTAGGCTGCATTTCCAAGGCCGGAAGTCTGAGTTGGCTTGAATGCCATTGTGTTTAGCCATAGTTGATATGTTTTGATTGAATTGGTGCCCATGCAGAGACCAGCCTGATTAGCTGCCAGTCAGGCAGGGAGGCTACACTGAGGCTACAACTCTTTAGCTACTTGTTGGGATCGAGGTGCTGGATACAACAGGGTCAACGGGTACGGATAATTGTGATGGGATGGACGAGGCAGAGACTCGGGGCAGGAATAATGATCAGTGAAAGGGTTAGGTGGACAGTCTGATATCCAAAAATGGGCAGGGTGGCTGTTTCCATAGAAAGGGAAAGGGGTTAATTGTGGAGTGTCTTGACTAAACTCTGCTGCTCCTCCTCTCATACAAGCCGTGGTATAGAGTCATAGTCTTACAGCTGGAAAACGGGCCCTTCAGCCCAACTTTCCCACACTGACCAACATGTCCCATCTACACTCCTCCCCCCCCCCCCGCCTGCATTTGTTCCATATCCCTCCAAACCTATCCTATCCTGTCTAAATGTTTCTTGAACTTTGCGATAGTCCCTGCCTCAACTACCTCCCCCAGCAGCTCGTTCCATACACCCACCACCCTTTGCGTGAAAAAGTTACCCCTCAGGTTCCTATTAAATCTTTCCCACCTCACCAAAATCCCATGTTCTCTGGTTCTCGATTCCCCTACTCTGGGCAAGAGACTCCACGCGTTCACCCAATCTATTCCTCTCGTGATTTTGTGCACCTCTATAAAATCACCGCTCATCCTCCTGCAGTCGAATGGTGTCCACACCTGCTTCACCTCTCCCTGCATCTCAGTGCAGGAAATCACTTGCCTGGCAGCCTGGAGCATCTGGGAGCCTGGGAGCATCAAAGCAGATTTGGAGATCAGATCTGAGACATGCAGCCTGCTGAAAGTATTCCAATGAATGCCTATCTCCAGAAGCAAGTTGTACACCCATTCATTTCCGCTTTTGTGAAAACCAAAAGTGCAGGAGTTCAAGAGGAACGGGTTAAAAGTTGAGGTTCTGTATATTTTAACATCCCATCCAAAGTAAACCCACCCATCTTTGCACCGTGGCACAGAGGTAGAGTTGCTGCCTTACAGCACCAGAGAGCCAGGTTCGATCCTGACTACAGGCGCTGTCTGTATGCAGTCTGTACGTTCTCCGAGCGACTGCGTGGGTCTTCTCCAGATGCTCCAGTTCCTTCCCACATTCCAAAGACGTGCAGGCTTGTGGGTAAATTGCCCCTAGTCCTGGTGATCGCTGGTCGGTTCGGATGCCGTGGGCTGAATGGCCTGTTTCTACGCTGTATCTGTAAACTAAACTATATCTTGCATACATTTTTGTAAACATGTGAAAAGACTAATGTTCAGATCAGCTGCACATTTACCCAGTTTACAACAGTGTCGGGATTTGTGACCCAGTAGATTGTAACTGAACCCCCGTTACAGCAGAAATCAGTTTACTTACAGCTCAGTGTCAGAGAGAGGGAAGGAATTTGTCAATTTGCAGAACTTCAGTGGAGTCAGTCTCACAGGCCTCTAGTATTACGCCGAGAGTAAATTATTAAAACTCACAGATTAGTTAGTTACTTGGTTTAGTTTTTGTTTAGAGACACAGCGCGGACACAGGCCCATTAGGCCCACCGAGTCCGCGCCGACCAGCGATCCACACACACTGACGCTATCCTACACGCACTAGGAACTATTTACGCTTATACCAATTAGCCAACAAACATGTACGTCTTTGGAGAGTGAGAGGAAACCAGAGATCCCGGAGAAAACCCACACAGGTCACGGGGAGAAGGCAGAAACTAGGTACGGATAGCAACCCGTAGTCAGGATTGAACCAGGGTCTCTGGCGCTGTAAGGCAGCAACTCTACCGCTGCGCCACCGTGCCATACCACCCTTGTCACATTGCCATGTGTATTGAGGTACAGTGAAAGGCTACTGTACCTCTGTACGCATACATGGGTTATGATGAGAAAACCAAACCGAGGAGGGGGTGACATTTGCTTGCTGTGGTTTTGCCAGCAGAAGTGCAAACAATGCTCCAAGTATGGGCTACGTTTGGTGCAGCTGTGGACTACAAGGAATGCCAGCAACATTCTGTTGAAGCATATCAATGAGCAGCAGCATGTGTCAGATACACACTCCCCCTTGCTCAGATAATGGCATCTCCGGAATTCTCTGATTCAATTATTCCCTTGTACCTCACAGCAGCCAGACATCGCCATGTACTTATTGATTATCCTTTCCCTAATAAATTAAATCAATTGCCTTCTCTAAACCATGCTCGCAGCCATGTAACAATTATCCTATAGACTGAAAGCACATGATATTCACACTGCTGCAAGCAGCCTGATATGATCTCTGTAGGATGTGAAGATATCTGTCTCGATGTTTTCATGCTGCTTCAACTGCATGCTTGTTAAATTTAGACAAAACGGATATAATCCTCGCCTACGAAAAGTTCTGATCTGGTTTCAGTTCACAGAATGACGCAGAGCAAGAGTACTGGGGACAAAAGAGCTGCAATCAGAACAAGAAGGATGCTGCAAGCTGAGCGTGTTTGATTATAGTTGGGATGAAGGCACCTCAAGTGCTCCCAAATTTATCATTGCAGCCTGGGCTCGCCAATGGACACCCACTGGTCGTCGTAGTCTAGGTGCAGGGATCACTCTTGAACATTATGTTGACAACAGACTTCTCCGTTGTCTTGCCAAACATTAAGGTGGATAAGTCCCCAGGGTCTGGTGAACGCTATTCCAGGATACCGAAGGAAACATGTGAGGCGATTACTGGGCCTGAACAGAGGTTCTTGTATCCTCCTTAACCTTGACAAAGGTTAAAGAGGATATTGAATTGTCTTTACAAAGCCAATGTTCCTTTGTTCAACAAGGGCAAGAGGAAATAGTAAGATTAAACAAGAACTTACCAGTTCGAAGGTTGATCTTTATTTTATGAGGAGTTGCGATGAGGGATTTCATGAAGAACCCGCCAGCACGCATACGCGCGACATTCTTCAAAGTAGCGGTGTGGAATCACAGAAACAACAACATAGAAATGACTTGGTATAGTAAGATTGAAGAGACTCTAATTACCAGTTGATTTATGATCGAGGGTTGGGAGCGGAGGGCACGAAATCCCTCATCGCAACTCCTCATAAAATAAAGATC
The DNA here is from genome assembly GCA_963514005.1 of Raja brachyura. The sequence goes on along the minus strand of OY740811.1, from coordinate 25,199,166 downwards.
AACCTTCGAACTGGTAAGTTCTCGTTTAATCTTACTATTTCATTTTGGAGTCACGTGAGTGACTTCGTGAAGACTTCAAAGCTCTGTGATTCCATGCCCTGGACCATGTCCATGCTGTCACACACCACTTATAAGGATGGATAGGAGTAATCAACTTTCCAGACTGCTTGTACTGAAAAATAAGAACAATATTTGTTAACAACAGAAGAAAAAACTCCTCACTCGGGGACATCTCCACGTTCTTGACCTGCATTCAGCACAGCCTCCGCAAACTGTAGAGGAGCGGCAACAGGTTTATTGTAGAACCGCTGGAAGGTGGCTTCGTTCGCCATCCTGCTGTGGCAAGAATATGGTCCATGGGCACCTCCATGACCCTTGCCGCCGACGTTGATGCAGCCCTGGTGGAATGGGATTTGAAGACATTAGTGTCAATACCTGACTTACCCAAGACGATCCTGAGCCACCTGGATATCATCTGGACCGTCACTCTATGGTGAGGTTTCTTGTGGGTGATGAGCAAGTATTTCTCCATTCCCCTCAGTTTTCTCGTCACTTCCACATAGTGACGGATATGGGCGGCTAAACATAGCCTTGCATCAGCGGGGTATGCCGGGAACTTCAGCTGCAGCCCTGTGAACCCAGGTCTATGCTGCTTGAGTAATTCATCTATGAAGAAGATTACTTCCGCAGGGGTAGAGATCATCCTGTCGATCCGGACTTTGTGGAGTGTCTGTACCCTCTGCGCTGAAGTCAGTGCCAGTAACATCACCAGCTTCAGGGTGAGTTTGTCCAGCTCAAGTCCCTCCATGGGCGACCATGTCCTGAGCAGGGTTAATACCTTCCCAATATCCCAGGTGATGTTATAACGTGGTCTGGGCGGATTGGAATTGAATATACCCCGCATGAGTCTGGACACCAGCCTGTTGGATCCTACCTCAATATTGTGGTAGAATGACAGCGCACTCCTGGCGCTGTTGATGGCACTGTAGCTCAGATGTTCATCATGGTGCAACCCCGCCAGGAATTCCAATACGTCGGTAATGGTTACAGCGTCGTATGCAATGTGGGAGCGGCCGCAGTAGGTTACCCATTTCCGGATGTGTGAGAGGTATTGCCGCCTGGTGGACTCCCGGCATGACGCTCCGATGGTATCCATGGTTCTAGATGATAGGCCATACCGCAGTAATGGCCTGTTCAGAACCTGCAAGCCAACAAGTTTAGATAACTGTGGTAGGGATGTGGTTCCCCTGACACAGGGTCTGTTACCAATTGTGGGCAACCCTCTAAGAGGACCCAAGGTTGACTGATCATATCAAGGACCACCGGATACCATGGCTGCGTAGGCCAGTCGGGTATGATAAGGATGCCCTTAGCAGCATCTGTCTGGATTTCCCGCAATACTCGACTGATGAGGCAAAATGGAGGAAATGCATAGAAAAACCATTTCCCCCAGTCCAGCGAGAACGCATCCATCGCCATTGCCCCAGGATCTGGTTCCCACGAAACGTATGTTGGTACCTGATGGTTCAACCGTGACGCAAAGAGGTCGATATCCGGTTCACCAAATTTGGCTGTAATTTGAGCGAATATTTGGGGATTCAACACCCACTCGATGTTGTCATTGAACCTGCGTGACCTGGTGTCCGCCACTGTATTGAGCTCACCTGGTAAATAGGTGGCTGAAATCCAAATATTCCGTTGAACACACCAGAGCCAAATTGTATTTGCCAATTCATCACATGAAATTGACCTGGTACCGCCCATATGGTTTAGATATGCCACCGCAGTGGTATTATCTATTTGGAGACGGACATGAGTGTCAGTAAGGTTAGAACAGTAAGCTTGAAGTCCGTGAAATGCTCCTAGCATCTCCAAATAGTTTATCCCTTGTGACAACAACAGGGTAGATTCAAGGGTGTCCCATCTGCCCCCACAACTAGAGTAGTTGTCCGTAGCTCCCCAGCCATGGGAGCTTGCATCTGTTTGTAAGTATACCATCGGATTGGGCAAAATGATGGGTTTAAAGGAGTCACAAATATTGTCAATCCACCATTGTAACTCAATCTTTGCCTTGAGAGGCAGCTGCATTGGTCGATCGAAATGTCCAGCGTTCAGTTTTAACGCTGAGATCTTGGCTCTCTGCAAATTTTGATAATGCAAAGGTCCGTATTGGGCAGCTGGAAAAAGTGCTACGATCTTGCCAATCACCTCAGCAGTTTGTCTAATTGATGGTATACTGGCCCAGACTAGATCCTTGCATACTTGGGTGACATCCCCAACTTTGTTAGTTGGTATGGTGGCCCTCATGCGATTGGAATCCACCGTAAACCCCAGATAATCCATGACCTGTGAAGGGCAGAACTTTGATTTATCTGGATGGATAATGAACCCCATTTCCTGAAAAATTTCCACAGTGGCTGAGACTGCCAGTTCCGCTGATTCCAGGGTGTTCCCAATGATAAGGATCCAGATAGGCCATCACTATATGACCTTGTCTCCTTAGCGTAGCCAAAATTGGTTTGAGCAATTTAGTAAACAATCTAGGGGCTGTGGTAAGCCCATTTGGCAAAGCCCTGTATTGCCAGAGCTGATCCATCCAGGTAAACTTCAAGAACTTCCTGTGGTGTTCCCGAATGGATAATTAATAGTATGCATCTTTTAAATTAATGCATGCCATAAAGCAGCCCTCAGAAATCAATAACTTGGCTGTTTCGAACGTGTCCATTTTGAAATGGGTATATGCTACAAAGGTATTCAAATGGGTCAGATCAATAATAACCCGACACCCTCCATCCTTCTTGGTTTTTGTGAATACGTTGGATACAAATTCAATCGGTTCGTGTATAGATCTTTCTAGCACGCCTTTTCCTTGTAGCCTTAAGATTTCAGCATAGCCTACTGCTGCTTCATTGCTGGACAGTGTAAATTTCCGATCTGGCATATGCTGGGATGGAGGGATGTTACCATTGATGAATTCAATCTCATGGCCTTGAATACTCTGTAAGATAAACTCATCAGAAGTGATGGTTCCCCATGCCACCGTGAAGAACCGTAGTCGCCCACCAACATGTGAAGTTAAGCACGCAGGCGCATGAAAACCAGACCGCCTTACCTCCATGGTTACCGGCGGTCCTTGACATGTTTGGCGGGACGTGGAGGTGCTGGGTTGGGCTGATGATGCGGCATCCGCATCTTCCATGGTGGCCGCTGGGGCCTAGCCCTAAAAAAGGCCGCGGTTGATGAGGCTGCTGAAATTGAGGCGGAGATGGAGCGTAGGTTCTTGCCGGTCTAATGGCAGGGCCTCGTGGCCTGAAAAATGGCCCTTCCTTGGCCTGCCTGGACGAAATTTGTGACCGCATCAGTTCCACCGTTTTGGCATGGTCATCCAACTCCTTGACCCTCTTCGGGAGGTCTTCCTCGAACAACTGTCTGGGTGGTGGCGAAGGAGGTGCTTTACACAACCCCCCAAATTTCGGGTTCAGCGTGGGTCGGATGACGCTCTTCCGGAAGGCGTTGATCTCATACTGTGTGGTACACAGTAGAGCCAGAGCATCTTCCTGCTCCGTGCTCAGATCCTCCCCGTCCACCGACCGCGCAAAACGCGGTAATCCCAGCAGTGAGCAGCTTCAGGATCCGCTGGAGCTTCATCTCCTGGGTCCTGATTCCTGTGCTGATGTTGCCCCAGATTGGCGTATTGACTATGGGCACGTTGAGGGAGTTGCAGTTAGCTGGGGCTTTGTGCCTGTTTTATGGCCTCCGACAGGACCTCCTCCTGGAGCTGATGGTTGGTCAGGAAGTCCACGGTGGCAGCCAGTTTGGGGTTGAGGGGTAGTCCCGATGCCTCCGATAATGCAAATTTTGTCGCTACATCGAGGAATTCTTCCTGCGGGGCCTCCGATGTAGCTGGTGTATGGCCCAAAATGTCCTCATCCTCTGGCTGCCACAGGCTGCCTGCTGACGATGGTGATGTCTCCCTGTGCCCTCTGGAGCTGGATGCTTCCTGCCTCTGATTCCGTTGCAGGAGGAGTTCCAACATCCGCTCCATCCGGTCAATACGCCCTTCGCCCTTAGAACTCGGGCGGTCGGAGTCCTCATGTTCTGCGGAACTGCTGAGGCTCCGTTCATCGGCCCGCACCTCGTCGAGGTGAACCCGGTGCCGGAAGCTGTCGCTACCAGCCGCCGCAGCGAAGCTGAGCGATTCCCGCGCGGATACGCTCAAACGCCTCCTTTGGCGGAGCTCGATCCCGCTGCCTCGGAGGGCAAACGCGGTGAGTGGTCGGCACCCAACGCCTCGGCGTGGTGACCCGACATCCGCGCGGGCTTGCCGACTGCCCTAATCCAGGGCCTAGACGGCGTACGGTCCCGTCCTCCCATCCACGGGGGACTCGGTGACCGTGGCGGGACTCCACCCGAGTGACTCTTCCTAGTCTTGGTGGTTGGGGAGTTGACACTGGTCCTTACAGGTCTCCCAGTGGACTTGAGTCCCGCCATAGCACCAGTCCGCAGTCTAGCGGCAGGTGATACCTTTGCCCCTAAAGGGCTAGGTTTACGGGCTCCATCCCTCCCTCTCCTCCGAGGGCTCAGGGAGAAGGGCCGTGCAGCAGCACGCGAGCCCTTGCCCAGGTCGACCAACGAGCCCGTTGGTGACAGATATGGAGCCAGGCCCAGCCTGCTCCGGCGCTGCACCGAAGTCCTGCTCTGCGGACCCCCACTAGAGCTGCGGTGTATCGGTGGGTCGGGTCCTGTGACGACAGGGCTCCCCGACTCCCGCGCCTATTTCCCGGCCCGACTCGTAAGTGCAGCTGTTGAGGAGGGCTCCGGGACGGGTGGCCGGCGACTCCTATGGATGTCCTGGCCCTTACTCCTTCCATGTTCCTGTTTGGAGAGAAAACACTCGCCACAACAGGAACACCAACTCAAGGGTGCTTAGCCTTACCTGAGTCGGCCCTCTGAAGGGCTGGTGGGGAGCCGCGCTCCCCTCCAGCCGTCGGCAGCAATGCGTTGCGACGATATGTCGCACATGCGTGCTGGCGGGTTCTTCACGAAGTCACTCACGTGACTCCGAAATGAAATTATAGGCCTGTGGTCCTTACATCAGTGGTGAGAAATTATTGGAGAAGATTCTTGAAGACTGAATTTATTTGCATTTGGAAAAGTATGGCCTTATCAGAGAACGTCAGCACGGCGTTGTGCAGGAGAGGTCCTGTCTCACAAATTTGATTGGGTTATTTGAGGAAGATGGTTGACAAGGGGAGGGCAGTGGATGGACTCACTTCAGACTCTAAAGATACAGGGATACAGAGCAGAAACAGGCCCTTCTACCCACCGAGTCCACGCCGACCAGCGATCACCCCGTGCAGTAGCACTAACACTAGAGCCAATTTTACAACTTTACCAAAGCCAATTAACATCCAAACTTCTTTTGGAGTGTGGGAGGAAACCGGAGCTTCCCGGAGAAAACCTACGCAGGTCATGGGGAGAACGTACAAACTCCGTACAGACAGCACCTGTGGTCAGGATGGAACCCGGGTCTCTGGCACTGTAAGGCAGCAACTCGACCACTGTGCCACTGTGCCATCACATTGAATCCATGGTGAGTTGGGTCCAAAATTGGCTTGTTCATAGAAGACAAAGTAGTCGTAGTAGTGCTTTTTCTGACTCTAGGTCTATTACCACTGTGTTCCGCAAGGATAGGTGCTGCGATCTCTTTATTATATACGTTAATGAAAACGCGTAGGTAGTCCGATTAGTACGTTTGCAGAAGAATGAGGAGTTGTGGACAGTGAGGAAAGTTGTGAAAGGATGCAACTGGAAATTTGGATGGCCATTTTCAGATAGAGTTTAATCTGGACAAGTGCAAGACAAAAACATTTTGGGAGGTTAAATCAACAGGAAAGTTTACAGTAAAGGGCAGGAACCTCGGGAGGATTGATGCCGGAGGGATCTTGAAGGCCAAGTCCACAGCTTCCTAAAAATGGCAAAACAAGAGGATAGATGGTAAAGAAGGCAAAAGCAATGCGTGACTTCATCAGTCAAGGTATTGACCATAGAAGTTGGGAAGTAATGCTGTAACAGTATAAACATTTTTTCTGAGACCATATTTGGAGTATTGTGTGCGTTATTTGTTTGCCACATTATAGGATGCTATATCCTACAGAGATGAAACTGTGCTGACCCGCCACTCCAATGTTTTTTTTACAGATCAGACGTTAGTATAAAAATAGACGGAAAACCGAACGAGTCCCAGACTGGCACAGAGTTACCGGCCATCAGATTGGGTAAGGCAAGAGTAACAACCTCTTGAATGGCAAGTACAAGCCGCTTAATGCTGCCAAGCAAGGAATGAGATTATTCCCAATCCCAGATCCCACCCTCAGAAGCAACGGGCTGAGATGTTCCCACACCCACAGCCAGGTAAAGAATGTAATCCAAGTGAATCACAGTGAGAGCATAGAAAGAGACAGGATACACGTGTCTGAACGTGTAGCCATGGGCATGTGTATGGGCCCCTGCTACACCTATTTTTTTTAATATGTAGGAAGGAACTGCAGATGCTGGTTTAAACCACAGATAGACACAAAGTGCTGGAGTAACTCAGCAGGACAGGCAGCATCTCTGGAGAGAAGGAATGGGTGATGTTTCGGGTCGAGACCCTTCTTCAGACTGCCCTGCTGAGTTACTCCAGCATTTTGTGTCTACCTATTTTTTTAATGGATCCGTGGAACAGTGTTTGTTCCAAACCTCCTCTGGCACCCTCTACAACTCTTCCTCCTCGACCTCGACGTCTGTATCAGTGCTGTTTCCTGCAGTCCTGCTGAATTCTATCACCTTTGCCACCAATGCCCACCCCGCTCCCAAATTCACCTGGACTATCTCTGACACTTCGCTTCCTTTTCTCACTCTCCCAGTCTTTATCTCAGGAGACAGACGAGCCATTGAAATTTTCTTCCAAACCCACCGGCTTCCACAGCTACCTCGACGACTCCCGCTCCCACCCTACCTCCCGTGAGGAAGCCATCCATTTTCCATACTTTCTCTATCTCCACCACATGGTTCTGAAGCTGACTTCTACACTCGGACGTCTGAAATGTCCTCTTCCCAGAATGATGGCTTCTCCTCTGCCACAGTGGGTGGAGCATTCACATTCCTTTGCTCCATTTCCTGTACGTCCGTTCTCACCTCCCCCTCTACCTGGACAGAGCAGAGACAGATTTCTCCTGTTCCCCTCCGTTCATCTAACATATAATTCTTTGCAATTTATCCCAAATCCAACCGATCCCATCATCAGTCACATCTTCTCCTCTCCCACCACTTCCCGCAGGGGCCACTATCCCCGTGACCACAGGTTTCACTCCTCCTTCCCCATCCACCCCTCTCCTCCCCTTGTACCTTCCCCATCAAAGGTAGGGCTCTTGTCCCTCCACCTCTTCATTCGCTGCCATCCAGGGATCTAAGCAGCCCTTCCAGGTCAGGCAGAGATTCTTGTGCATCACCTCCAATCTGGTCTATGGCATTAGATGCTCATGATGAGCAAAATCAAGGTGGCGACCATTTGTAATGGCCATTCTCAACTTCAGGTTGCATATCAGCTTAGCTCACCTCCCCATTCCCACACGACCTGTCCATCCTCGGTCTTCTCCACTGCCACTGTGAGGCCAAACGCAATCTAGGAGAATAATACTTCACATCCCACTTGGGTAGCCCAAAACCCAAAAGTACGAACCTTAAATACTCCAATTTCAGGCCCTTGCGCTCCTTTCCCACTCCATCCACGATCTCTCTCCCTTTGTTCCCCCGTTCTATCCACCCCTATCCCCATCCGCATCTATCTCCATCTGCCAACCCCCCCCCCCCCCCCCCCACCCTTACCTGGTTCCATCATCCCCAAACTCTGTCCCATCTCCTCCCCTGTATACCGGCCATCTTTACTTCGCTCTCCACTACCCAGTCCTAACGTAGGCTTTTAATGCAACCACATGTCCTTTGCCTCGACAGATGCTGCTTGACCCACTGAGTTCTTGAGACAGTTTAATCTCTGCTCTCAATTCTAATGGCATTCCAGTGGCATCGCGGGGAGATAGCATGGTCAAGAAGACTTTCGGCACATTGGCCTTCATCAGTCAGTGTATTAAGTGTAGCAGGTTAAATCTGAAGAAGGGTCTTGACCCGAAACGTCACCATTTCCTTCTCTCCATAGATGCTGCCTCACCCGCTGAGTTACTCCAGCATTCTTTCTACCTTCGATTTTTCCAGCATCTGCAGTTCTTTCTTAAATATTAAGTATAGCAGTTGGGAAGCTACAGTATGTTACAGTTGTACAATACATTGGTGAGGCCGTATTTGGAGTATTGTTTTCTGTTTTGGTCACCCTGTTATAGGAAAAATGTTGTTATTCTGGAAAGGGTGACGAGAATATTTATGTGGATGTGGCCAGGACACAAGGGCATGACCTAAAGGAAGAGGTTGAGCAGGCTAGAACTTTATTTCTTGGAGTGCAGAAGGACGAGGAGTGATCGAGGGTTAAGGTGAGAGGGAACAAATTTAATAGGAGCCTGGGGGGCAACATTTTCACTCAAAGGGTGGTGGGTATATGGAACGAGCTGCCAGAGGAGATAATTGCGGAAGTACATTAACCACATTTAAAAGACATTTAGATAGGAAAAGTTTAGAAAGATATGGGCCAAACGCAGGCAGGTGTGACTATGGTAGAAGGGGCATCTTGGTCACGTGGGCAGGTGGGCCTGCTTCCATGCTGTATGACTCTCATGACTATCTATAGACTCTTGGCTGTTGAAGATAAATTACCTCAAGTGCAAGAAAGAAAAGCTTGCATTTACATTGTGCCCTTCAGAAAGCTCCCCCAACTTAATCTCATGGGAAGCAGGTGATCTGATCATTAACCCATTGATGGTTTTTCGGAGCGTGCGGGTGCATACTGACTGCCTAGTTTCACCAAACGCCGACAGCGACCACGTTTGAAAAGCGGTTCATTTGCTGCGGAGCATTTGGGACATTCCGAGCCATTTCCTTCGCTGCCAACAAAGTGTCACCGTTGTATGAGCGGACATTGTTGTTCAGTTTGTAGTTTTCCAGCATTGTGTTACAGTGAACATGACACTTTAATATTTTTAATCCATTACGTCTGGCACACTCTGAGCTGGCACTGGACAGGGGGTGATTAGTTCTACAGAACATAAAAAGCTCTCCTTGGCTGTCAACATGAAACCATGAAGATAATCAGTGAACAGCAAAACCTAATCTGTGGTCAGGTTTCAGCATGTCAGCATCCCAGCTCTGAGACCCTGCATAGTTTCCTTGTTATCGTAACAGTGAACCAAGTCCTGTGGTTTAGGGTTATTAAATAACCTCTCCTTTTTAAAACCGCACCGGCCCACCTGTTGTGTAGCGTAATGTCAATCCCAATGCTCGATGTCACTACAATCTCAGAGGACAGTGTGCTGAGTGCACGGCGCAAGGCGGGTCTACCAGCGATCTCTTGAACATCCTGACCACAGGTCGCAGCCCGTGAAGGCAGGAATTAGTTTAATGGTTCCGAGCAGAGTCTCATCACACCGTCAGGTCTCTGCGGTCTGTTCAAGTCCAATCCAGAGACTTTGGCACCAAACCAGGCTGGCATCATGCGTGCTACTCAGTCGGAGGGGATATGTATTAGAAGAGTGGCACGGTGGCGCAGTGGCAGAGTTGCTGTCTTACAGCGCCAGGGACCCGGATACCATCCGCACAATTGGTGCTTGTCTGAACGGAGTTTGTGCGCTCTCCCCGTGACCTGCGTGGGTTTTCTCCGGGTGCTCTGGTTTCCTTCAACACTCCAAATACATACAGGTTTGTAGGTTAATTGGCTTCTGTTAATTATAAATTGTCCCTAGTGTGTAGGATAGTCCTAGTGTATAGGGTGGTGGCTGGTTGGCGTGAGCCGAAGGGCCTGTTTCCATGCTATATCTCTAAAGTCTAAAGTCTAAAGCAATTCAGCCAAGCGGCTGTACACCCACACCCTTGGACTTCACAGATCCCCCGTCTGCTTTGAAGAGCAGGGCTATTAATTCTGGAGTATATTTATTCTCCAACCAGCATCCCAATACCTGATTACCTGATCATTATGCGTAAGAAGGAACTGCAGATGCTGATTTGCACCGAAGATAGACACAAAATGCTGGAGTAACTCAGGCAGGTGAGGCAGCATCTCCCAGAGTTACACCAGTGTTTTGTGTCTACCTGACCATTATTCCTTGGAGGTTTTGAGCCGGTTTGCCTGCTGTGTTTCTGACTTTCCAACAAGGACTACAATTCAAAAAGCCCATTGACTGTAAAGGGCCTGGGATGTCACCAGGTCATGAAATATTCCACAGAAATGCGTGATCCATCGAGCTTACTGCTGGGCTGCTGTTTTCTTATAATCTCCATTTTCCTCTTTCGTTGTATTATGTGTCCAAAGACAAAGATAACACAACCTTCTACAATTTTGATTCAGCTGAATAAATATTTTTACAATGGAGGAACACACACACACACTGTGATGTGTCTGATTCATCCCAAGATTAATATTATGCTTCATCTGGAGACATTCCTGCTGCCCTAGAACTCGTCAGCTGCTGCTGGAGCGTGGGCATCAGCAGCCTTTCACTGACCAGCCCAACTTCTCATTCCCCAAACACTGCTCACAAGGCATCTTTGTTCCCTGAAGAAGGGTCTGACGGAATGCGTCAGAGTCTGAAGAAGGGTCCCGAACCGAAACGTCACCTATCCATGTCCTCCGGAGATGCTGCCAGACCCGCTGAGTTACTCCAGCACTTTTGTGTAAACCAGCGTCTGCAGTTCCTTGTTTCTAGGTTGTAGGGATCTTCGTTTCATTGTCTGGTGTTACCACAGTACTGAGGGAAGGTGAGGCACTAATTAATAGAGTGGAGGATTGGGGTCCAAGGCCTATACAACCCAAGGTGAGTGCGGTCCTGATCTCTTCCCAACAGTTCATTTTTTTCTCTGGCTTAGGTAGGGTTGTAGCGTCGCCGATAACATCAGGACATATGCGGAAAGTGTGAAAAAGGGTCTCGAACCGAAATGTCACCTATTCCTTTTCTCCAGAGATGCTGTCTGACCCGCTGAGTTACTCTAGCTTTTTGTGTCTATCTTCGGTGAAAGTGAATATGTATATGTGGGATATGTAGGCCCTGACTCCACACCTGATAGCACATTAACCTACCAAGCTACCAACAGAGCTACTTACTATTGGCCTGATAAACGGCCTTTGTTGTGAAGAGATTATGGGCAGCACGGTGGCTCAGCAGTAGAGTTGCTGCCTTACAGCACCAGAGCCCCGGGTTCGATCCTAACTACAGGTACTGCCTTTACGGAGTTTGTACGTTCTCCGTGTATCCGCCTGGGTTTTCCCCGGGTGCTTCCATTTCTTCCCACACTCCAAAGACATGCAGGTTTATAGGTTAAGTGCCTTTGGTAAAGATTGTAAATTGTTCCTAATGTGTGTAGGGTAGTGCTAGTGCACTGGTCGGCGCGGACTCGGTGGGCCAAAGGCCCGGTTTCCACGCTGTATGTCGAAGCTAAACTAAACTAAAGGTTCTGTACCGTACTATTCTGTTGCTGAAACCTTCCTACTAGGAACAGGAATCGGCATCAAAATATGGGACTGCTGGTGTCAGACCACACAAAGATGGCACAGGAGCCCCTGGCAATAGTCGTGAAGCTTGGGCCAGCCTGGCTCAGTGCTTGAACCTCGGGGAAAATGGGGAGAGATTAAAAATAAAGCAAAAACATTTAAAATCAGTGCACCTCTGATTTCAGGCGAATATGTGATCATGGTGAAGGATACGACGAGCCCGCCTTTCCTGGGTCGCACTCTTCCACCGGCTTTCAAGCTCCTGAAGGTCGTACCACAGAAACCGAGCAAAAAGGGCGTCAGAAAGGAGTCTCACAAAGTCCTCAGCAAGTAGACATGCCGCTGAAGAACCATGCGTGTCTGGAGCACCATCCCACCACTTCCCTTGATGTGTCTCCCGTCTTGTGACTTGCTGTCTCCACACCTCTGCTGTCTGACACTGTCACGCGGAACGGGCAGCCTCACGTCGACCTCTCCGAGCCAGCGGGCAGAGATTCGCAAACCATTCATCTGGGTCAGGGTTGAGTCCAGTTCTGAGAAGTGAAAGGGAATGTATTAAACCACAGTAAACACCCTGTCCCAAAATAGTCCCGTCTATAAATGGGAGCAAGAACAGAGACAGGAAAGTCCCAGTTGTAAGCGGAGGTGTCACTTCAGAGCAGAATTGTACCAGAGCGGAGTGCAAGGTTTAATAATATTCTACTTCATACCTTCCAATATGTCATTGTTCGTATTTCTTTATGATAAACAGGCATTTAAAATTTTCACTTCCCAACGAGCTCTAAAAGCCCCAATTGCTTTAACCGCAGCTGTTGCTGAGAAAAGCTTTCTGTCTCGTTGAGACTTTGGTATTTCTGAAGCAAAACAGGATGGAAGAAAGATAAAGCAATTTTTTTTTTGTCTCTGAGGTTTGATAATCTATTTAGGGAGGCTGGTGTGATGGTGCCGGTGTCTAACCTCCCCCCGTTGGCTGCCTTGTACAGCAGGTTCAGTCCCTGCATTGTGCCTGGGGAACTGCTTTCAGGGGCACCTCCAGTTGTCTCAATGGTCCAAGCAAAGATGAACTGCACCGCTCTTACATTAACCAGTCACAGTGGACGGCTAAGGACAGAGGCAACTTTGGATGTGACCCCTCTTGAGTGAGGGCCATTCACACTGCACCCATTCCTTCACTGGTGAGAAGTGCAGGGTTAGGTTAAGTCCAGAGACTCGGGTTCAATCCTAACCACGGGTGCTGCCTGTACGGAGTTTGCACCTTTTCCCTTGACCGTGTGGGTTTTCTCCGGGTGCTCCGGTTTCCTCCTACATTCCAAAGACGGCAGATTTATAGGTTACTTGGCTTTGGTAAAATTGTGAATTGTGCATAGTGTGTGGGATAATGCTAGTGCACGAGTGATCACTTGTCGGCATGGATTCGCTGGGCCAAAGGGGCTGGTTCCACACTATCTCTAAACTAAACCAAAGCTGTGGAGAATGATGAGGGTGCTGCATTTCTTGCAATAGATGTAGTGTGGCAGGCCTGGAATGTGGAGGGCTACCACTAGGCCTTCCTAGCCACCTGGTGCCTTCCGCCTCTGGTGTTTCTCCAACCTTCAACTTTCACTCTCCCCTTTTTTAAAGATAATTTCTCCTCTTCCTAAAGTTTCTTCCAGCACCCTGATTTATCAGCAGGTTGATCCAAATGTCTCTCTGTTCTCAGTCAGTACTTTGGCCCAAGTGAACAACCCTTTGGTGATCACTTTGGCCAGTGATCAACCTTTCTGAACCAGCTTGTCAGGCTGTAACTCCCTCCCTCCCTCATCCCATGGCCACCAACCCCTCTCCCAATCACACCCTCTGGGCCCATCGTGGTGATAATTAAGACTTCCACTTGTGGGATTTGCCATTGCTTTGTTAGCCAATACTTGTTCGATAATCTAATTTAATTCTCTATCTCTCCCTCCCTCCCTCTCTGTTGTCTTTCTTCAGTGTGGATTGAATAAAGTGCCCACTTCTTGAAGTACAAGGTTTGTTGTATTAAACTTGCTTTTGCCTGGATATCACGCAAAACAAAGTATTTCACTGAATCTTGGTACAGGTGACAATAATAAACCAATACCAATCCCCATGAATGGTGTAATGCAGATCATTTGGGAATGTGGGTCCAAGCTGATTCTCGAGCTAGTCTCATCTCCCCAGTTACTCCCCTTTGTTGAGTTATCAGCTGCCTAAAAGAAGAGGAAACAGGCAGAGTTTGCACTCTAATACCCCACAGAACCAGCATCAAGGGCCGTGAAAATCTGGCTCTGCTGCCTAACTATCTGTTTAGTGAGGTCCCCTTCAGTGGAGCCTGAGGTGTTATTTTCTACCCTGCAGTCCTGGATGGAAGCCAAAGTAAGAACCTGCGAGAAGCAGCATGGGTTCCAAAGTCAGACAGCTAACCCTTTGACCATGTTCTGCCACTGTATTAGATTAGGACTTCCACCCACCAGCTTTGCTCCAACAGCCCTCTCTACTCTCACTTCGAGCCTCAGTCTCTGGGGAGAAGCAGTTCCAGATCGCTGTTTGGAGAAGTGCCTCCTGAACATCAGCCTGAACAGCCCGAAGTCATGCCACTGGCACTGCGCTTCACCACGAAGGAGTTAGTTTAACTCTATCCTACTGAATCCATTATACATGAGCACCTCAGCTAGATCATATTGCAGGAACAACAAGCCTCATCTGTCAATCTCTCCCTGCTCTCCTGAAGGGAATTGTGCAGGTTGCCATCCTTCATGGATGAGCTGATAGTCCTTGCACAGCGAAGATAGACATAACATGCTGGAGTAACTCAGTGGGCCAGGCAGCATCTCTGGAGAAAAGGAATAGGAATAGACGTTCCGGGTCGAGATCCTTCTTCAGCCTGAAGGTGATAACGAGAGGATACGAACAGTGAAACCAGTAGGATGCCTAGGGTGAGGAGGGTCATTATCAATTCAATTCAATTCAATTCAAGTTTAATGTCATTGCACAAATACAAGTATAGGTACAACGAAATGCAGTTTAGCGTCATTCTTAGTGATAGCGATATGAAAAAATAAATACAGAGTGCAGTGGTAGCAGTACGGAAATAAATAAATACAGGGTACAGACAAGTCTATCAGCTGGGCTCCGAGTTCAGCAGTCTGATGGTGTAGTTGAAGAAGCTGTTCTTCGTCCTACTGGTGCGGGACCTGAGGCTCCTGTACCGCCTCCCTGATGGGAGGAGGGCAAACAGTCCATGGTTAGGGTGTGAGGGGTCCTTGATGATCTTCCCGGCCCGCTTCAGGCACCGTTTTCGGTGGAGGGCATCCATGGCAGGGAGCGGGGCACCGATGATGTACTGGGCGGTTTTCACCACCCGTTGTAGTGCCTTCCTGTCTGCCACGGTGCAACTGCTGTACCATACCGTAAAGCAGGTGGTCAGGATGCTTTCAATGGTGCAGCAGTAGAAGTTCGTCAGGATCCGGGGGGACAGGTGGGCTTTTTTGAGCCTCCTCAGAAAGTAAAGGCGCTGCTGTGCCTTTATCACCTTTACCAACCTTATCACCTTTACCACAGCCAACAATGGACCATTGTGGGCTCCACCTTTCCTTAATCGTCGATGCAGGCTTTGATTTGGTTCTTTTATCCCTTTCATTCATTTGTTAATTGTGCCTTTTCATACCTCTCTTTCCCCTCTCCCCTGACCCTCAGTCTGAAGAAGGGTCTCAGCCCAAAACGTCACCTATTCCATTTCTCAGAGATGCTGCCTGACCCTCTGAGTTACTCCAGCATTTGGTGCCTTTCTTCGGTATAACTACAGTTCCTTCCCACACAGTCTTTGCACAGCACCCTGTGTGGGAACAGGATCAGGTGGCGTTCACCCCAGGGGTGAACATAATGCCCAGCAAGTTGTCAAGTATGGACGAGTGCCGTGTTGTGCATGTTTAAGCGGTTCAACACCGTCGTATTGACTCCTGCAGTCAAATAGCTGCCGACATCAGGAATGAAGTAAGGATTTGCAACCATGCACACTGAACACTGACCTCCAACCAACCTTACTGACCCCCCCCTCTCCACACTGACCCCCCACACTGACATCTCCAAAATGTGGTGACATCTCCAGCTACATGGTGACATCTGCAGCACCGTAGTGACCCCTCAAATAATATAGCGACATCTGCAGAAATCTGGTCAAGAAGGAACTGCAGATGCTGAAAAATCAAAGGCAGACAAAAGTGCTGGAGAAACTCAGCGGGTGCGGGCAGCATCTATGGAGCGAAGGAAATAGGCAACGTTTCGGGCCTAATCGTTGCCTATTTCCTTCACTCCATAGATGCTGCCGCACCCGCTGAGTTTCTCCAGCACTTTTGTCTATCCAGGAATGCGGTAGCATCTCCGGCAATGTGGTGACCCCCCCTCCAGCTCCATGGTGGCATCTCAGCAACTTGGTGATAACGTCCAGCTGTGAGCCCCAGAAGTGGCAACCCCAAGGCATGCCATCCACACGCCCAGCGGAGTTGCCTGAGGGGACCAGCATGGATGGGAGGTTTATATAGGTCAGTGAATTGCCAAAACCCGAATTCCAAAACAAACAACGTGTTGGACTGCAGAGGGCAGCAGCTTTTCGCGAGTGCCACTTTATTTTTGGGGTCATGTGATGAGCCAGCCCTCTCTTCCCCCACCCCTTCCCCTCTCCTCCCCTCCCCTCCCCAGAGCAAGTCACCGGGATAGGGACTGCGCCTGGCTTTATTTGTACCCACCCCACCGTAAAATACAATCTTTACTTCATCGCGGAGTTGTAATTGTCAAAAAACTCTTGCCAGCTGGGGCTCGCATTTTCCTGCAGATGTGAGTTGGTTTGTGGTTTGCCCTTTCAGCACAATGAATGCTCTGTTAATCAGCTAACATTCGGAATAGTCTGGTGTGGGTTTGGAAGGCTGCCAGCACCATCCATCAGGCAGCGGATTGTTCATTGCTCTGAGAGCAGGCAGAACGCCGCCAAGCCTGGGACAGTCGCTGTACACAGACTACTCTCCCAATCTCACAGGAAGGGACTGTCAGAGTGAGGGGGAGAAGGGAAACTGGAGCAGCCAGATGAATAATTTATCTTCGATTGGTTCTGCTGACATCAGCTGCTTGTGCTGCGAAGCAAGCCGCAGTGGGATTGCCTTGCTGATCCCCACGGCTCACTGGCCAAATGCACTGGGTAATGCCCAGACACTCATAGAGGGCAGCTCCAGCCTCCAGCCTCCAGCCCACGCTGAATCAGTTCACCGATTCCCCAGGGGCTATCACTATCTGCAAAAGCCTGCATTTATACATGGAACAGTCCAGCACAAGAACAGGCCCTTCGGCCCACATTGTCTGTGCTCTACATGATGTCAGGTTAAACTCATCACCTCTATCCACACATGATCCACATCCCTCCATACCCTGCATATCCCAGTGCCTACCTAAAGCACCATTATCATACCTGCCTGTACCACCACCCCTAGCAATGCATTCCAGGCACCCACAACTCTCTGTGTAAATTACTTCTCCCGCACATCACAAATTTCCTCCTCTCACCTTGTCACCCTTTTTGTACTGTTATCTGCTGTTTATGTAGTACCCTTAATACTGTGAACTACCTCAAGGCATTTCATGGGAGCAATAAGGATGCAAACTGGCACCGGCATGTTTTGGGATGAGTTTTTCCAAGACAAAGTATCTTCATAGTGACACAGCGGTAGAGTTGCTGCCTTACAGCACCAGAGACCTGGGTTCGATCCTGACTATGGGTGCTCTCTGTATGGAGTTTGCACGTTCTCCCTATGACCCGGTGGATTTTCCCTGGGTACTCCTGTTTACTCCCACACTCCAAAGACAAACAGGTTTGTAGGTTAACTGGCTTATGTAAATTGTCCCTAGGGGGTAGGATAGAACTAGTGTACAGGTGATTTATGATGGGCGTTGACACAATGGGCCGAAGGGCCTGTTTCCACGCTGCATTGTTGAACTAAACTAAACCACAGTGGAAAAGAGTGATGGTGAGGGTAGAGCAAGCCCCAGTGCCAGTTGAAGGCACTACCATCAATGGTTAAAGGAAACACTACTGCCAAAGAGGCCAGAGTCATAGAGTTACAGTGTGGAAACAGGCCCTTCGGCCCAACTTGCCCACACCGGCCAACATGTCCCCATTTACACTCGTCCCATCTACCAGTATTCGGCCCATATCCTTCTAAACCCAGAGGTCTTGGAGAACTGCGTCGCCATGGGAGTAATTGGAGTGGGAGTGTTGAGGCGAGAGAATGTTTTGTAAAAAGAGGCGAACATTATATTTGAAACCTTGCCAGAGTCGGGGAGCTGTGATTGGTCAATAGATCAGGGGTGATGGGGAAGATGGACTCGTGCCGGCTGGGACAGAGGTAGCAGGATTGGAGATGAGTGCAGGCTTCATGAGGATGGGCAGTCAGTCACTATCAATGGACAGTCAAATCTTGAGGGAGCAGGCGTAAGCAGGCTGAAGAAGGCTGAAGTAAGAGAGAGGAAACATCACCTCCAATTCCTGCTCCTCATCTTGGTCTAGTGATCCCACAGCAAAGGGAATCTACATTTATTGCCCGAGACAGCACTAGCGGATACACACTCGGTTGAACGGTCAGCCAGCACTCTAGGGTCAGGCCCAGACATGAGGACTGGACATTGTGGAGACTGGACACAGGCAAGAGAAGGGGTGAACGTAGAACATAGGTTGTGCTTCCTTGACCTGGTATCTGACAAAGTGAGGGGTCACAAGGTTCTTTACCCAGCAACCTTCTGGGACTGGCTAAAGGAAGATGCTCGTCCTTGGCGTCAGTCTTCATAGAGCGTGCATTTATTTCCCTTCTGTAGTTATTCCACAGCCAGTCCAATTCACCCACTACCATGGGCCTGTGGTCTGAAGAGGCCAGGCAGCGGAAGGCAGGGATAGATAGATTCTTGATTAGTACGTGTGTCAAAGGTTATGGGGAGAAGGCAGGAGAATGGGGTTGGGAGGTAGAGATAGATCAGCCATGATTGAATGGCGGAGTAGACGTGATGGGCCGAATGGCCTAATTCTACTGCTACTCCTTATGACCTTAGGAGATCGATTTCCTTCCATGATGGATATTAATCAATTCTTTGGGTTCTGGCCATTTGTATTGAATTCTGTTTCACAGCTCACATTGGTGCGATTTGAAATGACAACCATCTTTGCATTGTTGGTTTGGTTTGGTCTGGTCTCGCTATCACCACTTTACTGTGCCCAAGTCAAACGAAGCACACTTCCCTTCTAACCACCCTCACAGTGGCTAAAGATACGCCCAACATCAGAAGTCCACGAACTTGTCTGCGGAGTATTTACCTCTCAAGGCACTGGAATGGTCAATCTGTCAAAGTGCAAAGCTCAGAGACATTTCCTGGACCCGCAGTCACCCAGCTAGCATTATTTACTGTGTAGGAAGGACCTGCAGATGCTGGTCTATACTGAAGCGATGCACAAAATACTGGAGTAACTCAGCGGGTCAGGCAGCATCACTGGGTGACGTATTGGGTTGGGACCCTTCTTCAGGATTGTTTAGTCACCTCATTCTGTCTGGTGCAGAGGGGTGAGGGTTCAGGGAGTGCAGAGAGAACAGATTTGACAGTGGACGGGAATGGATTTTAAATCGGCCACCAGTGGGTTTTGCAGAGAACATGGGGGGGGGGGGGGGGAGGGGGGGAGGAAGTTGTCAAACTCGAGCAGCAACAACGTGATGAATGGTGAGAACGATCAGAAATAGTGGAGCCAATGTCCCCAAAGTGAAATGCAAGAGACGCGGGGGAAGGGGAACATTTGGCCACGTTAGCCGAATGGTTAAGCTATTAGTCTGATCATTATGCAATCCAAATAATGTCAAGAAAGTGAGTGTAAATCCCAATGTAGCCGTTTCAGACTTTTAACTCGGATTTGTGAAAGTGTACAAATCCGGAGATGGAAAATTGCAGACACTGGGGAAGTGATGAAAAGCTGCCGGACTATCACCAAACCCACCGGCGCACGGATGTCCGCTTGGGACACGGCTTGTCGGCGTGTCTCTAGATCCACGCGGCACGAGGGATCTCTGCACTCTGCAACAGTCACATCACCTGCTCATCAACCAGGGCTGAGAGAAGCACAGACACACTGAGGCGATCCAGGCATCCAGCCTTGCCTCTGAGGCACAGCCGGCCTGCGGCAGCCAGCGTGCGCTTCCTCAGTTACGTCCAGGACTCGTTCCAAGGTCAGGACAGCTGCCTCGCCAGGCCACAGCGAGGTGTCATCATCTCAATCACACCCAACACGCTGGCTGGACACGTGGACCGTGACCTTCTCTGAGCAGGAGACAGTAGAGGCCAGTCGTGCGACTATGAAAATAAATTGAATCTTGAAGGACACATAAACGCTGGAGTAACTCAGCGGTTTTTGGGCCCCATATCTGAGGAAGGATGTGCTGGCGTTGGAGAGGGTCCAGAGGAGATTTACGAGAATGATCTCAGGAATGGGCGGGATAACATCTGATGAGTGTTTGGTGGCACTGGGCCTGTACTGGCTGGAGTTTAGACGGATGAGGGAGGACCTGATTGAAACTTACCGAATAATGAAAAGACTGGATAGATGGAAGTGGAGAGTCAAGGACCAGAGGCCATGGCCTCAGTATAAAAGGATGTACCATTGGGAAGATTAGGCAGAGGGTGGTGAGTCTGTGGAATTCATTGCCACAGAAGGCTGTGGAGGCCAAGTCAATGGATATTTTAACAACAGATTGATAGATTCTTGATTAGTATGGGTGTCAGGGGTTATGGGGAGAAGGAAGGAGATTGTGGTTGAGAGGGAAAGATAGATCAGCCATGATTGAATGGTGGAGTATATTTAATGGGCCGAATGGTCTAATTCTGCTCCTATCACTTATGAACGTCAGTCAGGCAGCATCTCTGGAGAACATGGTGACATTTCAAGTCGGGACCCTCCTTCCTATACTGAATCTTGAACCTCAGTTCCATTCACTATCACCTCAATAAAAGTCATGTACACTTGATTTGGTCTCAACTTTCCAATGAAATGGGACCTATATTTTGCTACAAAAAATATCCTTGTTTTTTTTTCTACGGGGAGACTTTAGGAGAATCATGTTCTGACATGCTGGCAGGTGACCTCACCACCAGACCACACATCGGAACTTTGGGTGGAGCTGACATCTCTTCCCGATGAGGTCAGAATACTTTCCCCATGTATCATGTTCGGCATCTGAAAGTGATAGACGCGAGTTCGCTGGCTCCTGGTTTACAGGAAGCATGGGCTGGTTTTAAAGCTGAGGAAGAAATTCAATATCCAGTTGGTCTCCCGTCTGTGACAACGTTGTGGAACGAACATCGCCCGTCTCCGGTGTCCTGTTTGCTGTGCGGACTGGATCAGAGACGATGAGAGTGCATCAGCCCATCAGCTCACCATAGGTAGACAAAAGTGCTGGAGAAACTCAGCGGGTGCAGCAGCATCTATGGAGCGAAGGAAATAGGCAACGTTTTGGGCCCAACCCCTTCTTCAGACTGATGGGGGGTGGGGGGGGGGGGGGCGGGGTGAAGAAAAGAAAAAGGAGGAGGAGGAGCCCGAGGGCTGAGGGAGAGCTAGGAAGGGGAGGAGACAGCAAGGGCTAACGGAATTGGGAGAATTCAATGTTCAGGCCACCGGGATGCAGACTGCCCAAACGGAATATGAGGTGCTGTTCCTCCATCTTTCGGTGTTGCTCACCCTGGCCGTGGAGGAGGCCCAGGACAGAGAGGTCGGATAAGGAATGTGAGGAGGAGTTGAAGTGCTGAGCCACCGGGAGGTCAGGTTGGTTAATGCGGACCGAGCGGAGGTGTTCGGCGAAACGATCGCCAAGCCTACGCTTGGTCTCACCGATGTAGATTAGCTCACCATTCGTGCCAACCCCAGGGTTTGAAACAGGAGGGAACAAATCTCCTTGATCTTCATCTGCACTGACGCATCCCACATACCGACAAAGTGAAGGGAGAACGTATAGGAAAGAAATGCAGATCCTGGTTTAAATCGAAGGGTGTCCCAAAATGCTGGAGTAACTCAGCAGGACAGGCAGCATATCTGGAGAGAAGGGTCTCGACCCGAAACGGAATCTGAAGAAGGGTCTCGATCCGAAACGTCACCCATTCCCTCTCTCCAGAGATGCTGCCTGTCCCGCTGGATTTCTCCAGCATTTTTTGTCTACCTTCGAGTGAATGGAGAAACTCTTTTAACCTTTGTACGACCAAGTGAACACACTTCTGATGCACCGACAATGGCGTCAGTGAGTGAAGACAGCCTCCATTATGGACCTGAGCCCTTCAGCTGGTGGGCTGCACCGGGTTTGCCGACTCCTCACCTGGCCCTCCACATCTGTCCCCAGCTGTGAAGCCCAATGCGAGATATCTCAATGTTCACGAGGTTGCCTGGTGGGACCCGTTGGGTTGTTCCAATTCTAAGAGGAAGGCAGAGGAGAAACAGGTTCACGCAAAGTCTCGCCAGGACATCAAAAGGACATAAGTGATAGGAGTAGAATTAGGCCATTTAGCCCATCAAGTTTACTTTGCCATTCAATAATGGCTGATTGATCTCACCCTCCTAACCCCATTCTCCTGCCTTCTCCCCATAACCTCTGACACCTGTACTAATCAAGAATCTATCCAACTCTGCCTTAAAAATATCCACTAACTTGGCCTCTACAGCCTTCTGTGGCAAGGAATTCCACAGATTCACCACCCCCTGACTGCCCCAGTCCCACTTAGGAAACCTGAACGGAAACCTCTGGAGACTTTGCGCCCCACCCAAGGTTTCCGTGCAGTTCCCGGAGGTTCCCAGAGGTTTTTGCCAGTCTCCCTAATGGTCGAAAGTGGCTTCCGCTTCTTCTATGTTCCGGCGATTATTTCAAAAAATTGAAAAGACCTCCGGGAACCTCCGGGAACCTGACAAAGACCTCCGGGAACCTCCGGGAACCTCCGGGAACCGCACGGAAACCTCCGGGAACCTCCGGGAACCGCACGGAAACCTTGGGTGGGGCGCAGTCTCCAGAGGTTTCCGTTCAGGTTTCCTAAGTGGGACAGGGGCATAAAGAAATGTCTCCTCATCTCCTTCCTAAAAGAAGTCCTTTAATTCTGCGGCTATGACCTCTAGTCCTAGACTCTCCCACTAGTGGAAACATCCAGTCTATCCAAGCCTTTCACTACTCTGTATGTTTCAATGAGGTCCCCCTTCATTCTTCTAAACCAGATGTTCACCATCAGATGTTCCGCTACAATAACAGTGCCCACCAGTCACAGCTCAAACATAACCCGGCAATGCTGACTGCCAGGCAATGGTAAGTTTTGTTCGGTCTTCTGAAGCCTCCCACCAGCAGGAGTGTAACTCGAAGGGGACCCCAGATCAGGTTGCGGTACCTGCCAGTAAGTGCAGACTCTGAGATTGTGCCAGCCTTTGTTACCATGGATTTTTTTTTTTTTTTTGCACAATATTTACGGCTGTAGCCATGGGAACAGTGAGTGTTTGGCCATGCTAATAAATACAGCGGTTGCCATTGCCGTGTCGATGTGGAGGCGAGTCCCAATGAAGTTGCTCCACTCTGTATCCTCGTTGCCCCTCCACCCCACTAACCCAGGCTGGAGCACTGACTCGACCTGCATGGCATGAGTCAGACGATGACCGTTGTAGCATTTCACATGCCCTGAACATTGGTATCTGGATTTATATCTTATAAGATCATGAGAGATAGTAGCAAAATTAGGCCATTCGGCCCATCAAGTCTACTCCGCCATTCAACCATGGCTGATCTACCTCTCCCTGCTAACCCCATTCTCCTGCCTTCTCCCCATAATCCCTGACACCCGTACTAATCAAGAATCTATCTCTGTCTTAAATATATCCACTGACTTTGCCTCCACAGCTTTCTGTGGCAAAGAATTCCACAGATTCACCACCGATTCTAGAGTTGAGGTAACTGTCACGTTTAGGAACAAAGCATTAGGGCAGGAAGTGGCAAAGGTTAGGCCGAGGTTCACTTGCACTTCCTCAAACTCATCTACTGTATCCGTTGTTCAAGATGTGGACTCTTATACATCGGCGAGGCCAAACGCAAACTGGGCGATCATTTCACGGAACACTTTCGCTCAGCCCGCGTGAACCAACCTGATCTCCCGGTTCCTGGGCACTTTAATCCTCCTTCCCATTCCTACACAGACCTTTTTGTCCTCGGTCTCCTCCATTGTCAGAGTGAAGCTAAATGGCAATTGGAGGAACAGCATCTCATATTTTGCTTGGGCAGCTTACAGCCCAGTGGTATGAATATTGATTTTTCGTACTTCAAGTAGCCCTGGCATTCCATCTCTCTCTATCCCTCCCTCATCCAAGTTGCACTAGCTTCTCTTTTTCACCCAACAAACACCTTTCCTTTATCATTGTTACTTTTTTGCATATCTTTCCTTCATTGTCCTTTATCTCTACACATCACTGTCCATATCTGTCGTTTCCCTTATCCCTAACCAGCCTGAAGAAGGGTCTTGACCCGAAAGGTCACCCAAAGATGCTGCCTGTCCCGCTGAGCTTTTTGTGCCTATCAGTGGCAAAGGTAGGTCCAATAGGTTGGACTCAATTCCCAGCCACTCTCACGCTAAAGTCAGACATGCACTTCTGTGGAAACACACCTTCGGGTGCTTTGGGACAGTCATTGGGAAAGAATGCTTGATCTTTAGCTGATTGCCTTGAGCAACTTCCACTGGGTTTCGACCAGTACACAGACTTGTAAAGACACAGCGGAAATCCTTGCAGAGTTGGCAGTGAGTGTGGGAAATGTGTGAAGACACAATAGCAAGCAAAAATAAACTGAACCGAAGTAACACAGTCATTAACTGGTTCTTCACATTCCAAGCCAAAAGCACACAAACGTACACAAAGACACGGGCACGCACATCCACAGCATAAACGGGACAGAGATCCTTATAAACACAAGATATCTCACCGACAAATCACACATGCACTCTTTTTACACAGCTCCAAGCATGTTGGTAGTTAGACAGGAGCATCAGCACGTGTACATGCACACACAGACACATGAATACATCTAAAGACACACTTATATGCTTGTAAACATGCACAAGGCAGCAAGTATGCATTAATTCAAACATGAAGGGAATATGACGTTAGGCACAGCTTGTGGAGCAGCAGAATGTAAAATCTCGAGAGGGGAGGGATCCGTCAGCAGACACAGATGCGATGTGGGATACTGACAGCGGAGGGATTTACTTTGGTGCTTTAGACCTACTTTGGCCCACCATCCACGTTGACCAGCGATCACCCCGTACATTAGCACTATTCTACACACTTGGAACAATTTACAATTTTACCGAAGCCAATGAACCTACAAACCTGTACGTCTTTGGAGTGTGGGAGGAAACCAGAGTCACCCGGAGGAAACCCACGCTGTCACGGGGAGAACGTACAAACTCCGTACAGACAGCACCCGTGGTTGGGATTGAACCCGTCTCTGTCTCTGGTATGTAAGGCAGCAACTTTAACGCTGCACCACCATGCCGCACCTATTGATGATGTAGAATTGTGAAGGGTGGAAGATGGAGGTTGGTGCAAGGGCAGTGTGCCAGGTGAGTGCTGGGTAGATGAAGGTGCGTGCGCTGCTGTACGTACTGACCTGCATCACCTCCTGCTTCCCATGTTCTCATCCCTATGTTCAAATCCGTCTAGGTTTCTTCCCGCAGCCCCTCTCCCAAAGATTCCCAACATCCTCTCTACAACTCACTGAGATGTCAGTGTTCCTTCACCTCTGCCCGCTCCCTTCACTCCACTCTCTAATGGTTATGACTCCGCAAACCCTTCCCTCAACTCTGTCGCTCCATCATGCTCTATCTCTTTCACATGCATCGACCAACTTTTTGGCCGCCAGCCTAATGTTTCCTCGTTTAGTTCAGTTTAGTTTAGTTTAGTCTAGTTTAATTTAGTTCAATTCAGTTTAGTTTAGTTAGCTTAGTTTATTTGAGATAGAATGTGGAAATGGGCACTTCGGCCAACAGGGTCCATGCCGACCAGCGATCACCCATACATACACTAGTTCTAACCTACACACTAGCGGCAATTTACTGAAACCAATTCACCTATAGACTCGCAAGTCTTTGGAATTCGGAGGGAAATTGGAGCACCTGGAGAAAACCGGTGCGGTCCCAGGGAGAACGTACAAACTCCATACAGACAGCACCCCTGATTAGGATCGAACCTAGATCTCTGGCGCTGTGTGGAGCAATTCTACTGCTGCACCATTGTGCCCCCTCGCCTGTCAAAAAGGCCATTTTACCCATCAGATCCATGCCAGCCAAAGAACGACGCTCCACCCTAATCTCCCCCTCTCCCCCTCTCCCATTTCTGCTTCCACTTCTGGCCTGACTCTTCCAAGTTCTTCTTCGTCTCCTTGTCTATCTCCCACGTTGGGAAAGATATCAGAAGATACACAGTGAAGGCAGTTAATTGAGTTCTGTTGCGGTCAAGGTAGAGGTCACTCATCATCTAGTTTTACAATGGAGTGCAATTGAAGGGCCTTGGAGATTTATCGGCATTTATCAGCTGGCAGGGTCAAATGTCTTCCTGCTTGTCCACCATCCCTCACCCCCAGCCCTTTCACTCCCCATGTCCTCAGTGCTCCTCCTTTTTCAGTCTCTGTTCATCTCCTTCTGTCTCCCCCTCTCTTCATCTCACTGACTACAGCTCAGTTGCCAGGTTTATTTCACGCTCCATCTTTGCTTTCCTTGCCGAGGGAATCTCAAGCCAGCCTGACAATAGCTGCCTTTCTTCGCCTTGGCCGCGTTGCCGCAGACTGGAGCCAAAGGGAGCTGTTGGCTGCACAAAGGCGATTGTTAAGCTGAGCGTGCCCCGAGGCTGCCCTACATCCAGGATAGGACAACCCTCCCTTCAGATGCTGCCTTCATTAACCAGTGATGGGTCTGAATCAATTCTCTCCAAATACATGGGGCTAGAAATTACATCCCAGAGCCCATTCATCAGTCTGAAGAAGGGTTTCGATCCGAAACGTCGCCCATTCCTTCTCTCCAAAGATGTTGCCTGTCCCGCTGAGTTACTCCAGCATTTTGTGTCTGCTGCCCATTTATCATATGCATACACAAACATCAAGGGAATTTACCCAGATTAGTTTAGATTAGTTTAGTTCAGACATACAGCCTTCGACCCACCGAGTCCATGCCGACCAACACTAGACTATCCTACACACTAGGAACAATTTACAATTCTTAGCGAAGCCAATTAACCTACAAAGCTTTAGATTGTTAGTTTAGTTTAGCGATACAGCTCGGAAACAGGCCCTTTGTTGAGTCCGTGCCGACCAGCAATCACCCTGTACACTCGAACTATCCTACACACTAGGGACAATTTACAACTCTTACTGAAGCCAATTAACCTACAAACCTGTACTTCATTGGAGAGTGGGAGGAAACCGGAGCACCTGAAGGAAACCCACGTGGTCACAGGAAGAGCGTACAAACTGTGTACGGAGAGCACCCACAGTCAGGATTGAACACGGGTCTCTGGCACGTTAAGCGCTGTGAGGCAGCAACGCTCCTGCTGCCCCACGTGCCTCCCTGACCACCTGATCACCCGTTCACTTCACCTTCGCACACCCAGTGATCTTTTGATGCCCATTGCACACCTAATAACGTCACCGCTCGTGCACCACGCTTGCTGATGTAAGCAGGGCGTTTAGTTGCAACCTACCACTTCTGTGGAACAGTAACTCAAACTAGGAGCACATTGACTGAAATCTACAGCAAGGTGGGAATATCCTGAGGCTTTGGACATGGTATCTGCCAGCCTCCGCATACGAGGCCGATGCCTCGACCACCGGCTGGTCGTTTGTTGTCTGTGCAGTTCAGAACTGTGATGCTGCCACCTCACGCTGACTGACCAAACTCACTGTGTTGATGCCATTTCACCCTAATTGACCCAACTCATTGCGTGTTGGTGCCACCTGACCCAGAGTGACACAACCTGCTGTGTTGATGCCACCCCACCCAGAATGACACAACCCGCCTGCTTTGTGTAGTTGCCTTCTCACCCAGTCTGACCCAACCCGCCCTGTTATGGTGCCACCTCACCCTGACTGACCCTGCAGGCTGGGACTTTATTGCTCAGAGCGCACAAAGTTGAGGAGTGATTTTATAGAGGTGTATAAAAGCATGAGGGGAATTGAAAGGATGAATGTACAGAGTCTTTTACCCAGGATAGGGGAATCAAAAACCAGAGGACATCGGCTGAAGGTGTGAGGGGAAAGATTTAACAGGAACCTGAGGGGCAACTTTTTAACTCCTATGGTGGTGGGCACATGGTACGAGCTGCCAGAGTAGGTAGTGGAAGGCAGGTGCTATAACAACTTTTGGACAGGTACATGGATAGGAAAAGGTTAAAGGGGTAAGGACCAAAGTTTAAAGGGAAAAGGACAGGAGTCAGAGGTTATGGTGTGAAGGCAGGAGAATGGGGTTAGGAGAGATAGATCAGCCATGATTGAATGGTGGAGTAGACTTGATGGGACGAATGGCCTAATTCTGCTCCTACCCCTTATGATCTTATGAAATGCAGGCAGGTGTGACTAGTGTAGATGGGACATCTTCATCGGAAGGGCCTGTTTCTGCTCTATATGACTCTATGACTCTATAAAGACCAGCCGGGCACAGGCACCGTGGAATTAGGAACAATGATGCCAGTTTGTTGCTTTTATTGTCTACTTAAAGGGAGACGTCTTCTGAGAGCAGGAGACCTGTCGAGACACCATGAGGTCATGAATGAAAGAGTTTCAGTTTTTGTTGTCCTTCCAAATGTTTTGCAGGGGCTTGATACAACTCCAGTGCGCACAGCCAGATTTAGTTTTAGCTAACAAAACATGGGTGCTATCGGATTTCCAGACATCAGTTTTCTACATGCGCTGGAGGCCGGTTCTCTGGATGCTTTCAAGAGAGAGTTCGATAGGGCTCTTTAAAATAGCGGAGTCAGGGGATATGGGGAGAAGGTGGGAACGGGATACTGATTGGGGATGATCAGCCATGATCACATTGAATGGCGGTGCTGGCTCGAAGGGCCGAATGGCCTACTCCTGCACCTATTGTCTATTGCCTATTATCTACAACAGACATGGGCAATAGGTCAAAATCAAGACCATTCTTTCTTCACTGGCACATTTTGCACTTGAACGTAGGAGTCTGAGGGGTGGCCTGATTGAGGTGTTCAAGATGATGAGGGACTTGGATAAAGTGAACACTCACAGTCTTTTTCCCCAGGGTAGAGGATTCTAAAAATAGAGGGCAAAGTCTTAAGATGAGAGTGGAAAGCCACAAGAGTGACCTCAGGGGGCATTTAAAACTGAGATGAGAAAAAACTTTTTCACCCAGAGAGTTGTGAATTTGTAGAATTCTCTGCCACAGAAGGCAGCAGAGACCAATTCACTGGATGAATTTAAAAGAGAGTTTGTTAGAGCTCTTGGGGCTAGCGGAATCAAGGGATATGGGGAGAAGGCAGGCACGGGTTACTGATTGTGGATGATCAGCCATGATCATAATGAATGGCGGTGCTGGCTCGAAGGGCCAAATGGCCTCCTCCTGCACCTATTTTCTATGTTGGTCGTATCTGGAATGGGTTGTCGGAGAAAGCCATAGAAGCGGATACAATAGCAACTTTTAAAAGACATTTGGACAGATATATGGATAGGAAAGGTGCAGAGGGCTATGGGCCAAATGCAGGCTTTGGCTTTCATGTGACTCTGGACCCATGTGCGGTTGTCCTGATCCCTCTGTCCAGGAGCAGCAGTGAATGCTGGCATCACCACAGCCTGGCATTTAGACAGTGTCCACTCCAGCTCAGGGCCCGTGGTGACTGCTGTGTGATGTGGGCCAAGCTCAGTACCATTGTCTGACGAAGGGTCTCGACCCGAAACGTCACCTATTCCTTTTCTCCGGAGATGCTGTCCGACCCGCTGAGTTACTCCAGCTTTTTTGTGTCTATCTTCGGTTTGGACTGGCATCTGCCGTTCCTTCCTACTCAGTACCCATCGTCCCAGAGGTAGTGCAGGAAGAGTTAAAGAGCTCACATTTTGTGGACGGTCTGGAGTTCCTATAAAGCACACACTGTAAGATTATTTACACAGAACAGCCGGTCAGAAAACAATACTTTTTGTTCCTCAGCCTTGTCTGCATGTTCACAGATGTAACTATTGTCGGAACTTGAAGATTGCTCCCTGTACATTTTAAGTCAAGTTGTTACCGATCAATAGAGTGGAATGAATGCCAGCACTGTACACAGCTTCAAGCCAAACTGACTGGGCACTGTGTCATCTGCTTCACTCTATACTTTTAGTATCTACAGTAACTTGCGGCGACAGTAAGTAGCAGCTTGTTGTGCTTCTAATGAAGTTGAGCGGTATCTTTTCTGGAAACGTTCTCTGCTGCACGCCTCCTACCGCACTGTGTGCAGGAAGGAACTGCAGATGCTGGTTTACCGCAAAGCTAAGACACAAAATGTCGGAGTAACTCAGCGGGTCAGGCAGCATCTCTGGAGAAAAGGAATAGGTGACGTTTCTGGTCGGAAGAAGTGTCCCCATCCGAAACGCCACCTATTCCTTTTCTCCAGAGATGCTGCCTGACCCGCTGAGTTACTCCAGCATTTTGTCTCTAATCGCACTGAGCACAACTTTCACTGCAGTCTTCATCCGTTCCTGCAGGGGAGGGTACGGGATGCAGTGTAGGTGGGGTATGGAGATGGGCTGGGCAAGCCTGGACTGTTGAGAGGGTGTTGTGGTGTCAGGATGGCTAATGGAGCTGGATTGTGGGTCTGTGGGTTTGTCGTGGGGTGCGGGCTGGTGTGTGGGATGGTGTGTGCAGTGGGGTGCAGCTGGGCAGTCTCAAGGTTCAAGGTTCAAGGTTAGTTTATTTGTCACATACACCAATTGGTGTAGTGAAATGCTTCTTGCCATGCAGCACATAAAATAAAGAATACAGACACAACAATAATAAAGAGATTTAAACATAAAAACATCCCCCCACAATGGTTCCCATTATGAGGGAAGGCACAATGTCCAGTCCCCAACCCATGTCCACCCATAGTCAGGCCTATTGAGGCCTCCATAGTTGCCTTCACGGAGGCCCGATGTTCCAGGCCGTTCTCGCCGGGTGGTGGTACTCTCTGCGGCTTGGTACACCCGGAACGGCTGCTTCCCGCTCGAGTCCGCGGCTTCCAGAGCCGACAAGGCCGTGCTGAATGGAGCTCACGTCCGCTGGCTCCCGGTGTTAAAGTTCAGCGCTGCCGCCCGCAGCTGGCCGCTCCACAGTCCCGCGGCTCCGCGATGTTTGGCTCGGGCGGTCCCAGCTCACCGGAGCTCCAGCGCGGCGACCCAGGCAAGGCATCGCCCGCTCCGCTCCGCCCCGCGATGGCGCTCCAGCACTCCGCCGCTGCCGAAGCCGAGGCCCTGGACGGTCTCCTCGGGAAACGCCGCTCCAGGCCCGCTGGTAGGCCGCGAGGATCGGGTCAGAGATGCAGCCTGGAGAAAAGCTGCCTCTCCAACCAGGTAGGGACCCTGAAAAGTAGTTTCCCCCTTTCCCCCCCCACTCACCCCCCACATAAAAAAGAATAGGCTCCAAACAAAACACTTAACACACTAAAAAAAAGAAAAGAAGAAAAGACATACGGCTGCAGGCTGGGCAGCCATACCACACAGGACGGCGCTCCCTAACAGTCTGGACTGTTGGGTGAGGTATAGGATAGGGTGGGGCGGGTTGAGGTGTGGGGATGGAGTATAGGGGTAGGCTGCGGGTCTGTGCGTGTGATGGTGGGGCGTGGGCATGGGGGTTGAGCTGGGGCTTGAGTGTGGGATGAGCTGGGGTATGGGGTGGGGTGTGGGGTTGTCTGGGGATGATTGGGGTGGGTCTGGAATGGGTTGGACCAGGCTGGGTTGGGCATGACGCGGGGTGTGTTGCTGGGCTATGGGGGCGAGGTAATGGGTAGGGTATGTGTGGGATGTGAGACTGGGGCAAGGCTGGGGTGAGGTATGAGTGTGCGCTGGGCATGACCTCCTCCCCCTCCTATCCATCGCTTGGATACACCTGCTCTCTTTCCCTCTTCGAAGATTTTACATCAAACAAAATATGTTCTAATGCATTTCAGTTCAGTTTAGTTTATTGTCACGTGTACCGAGGTACAGTGAAAAGCATTTTGAAAAGCACGGTGCTAACCTGTCAGCAGAAAGACAATACATGATTACAATCGATCCATTTACAGTGTATAGATACATGGCAAGGGAATAACGTTTAGTGCAAAGTAAAGCCAGCAAAGTTCGATCAAGGATAGTTCGAGGGTCACCAAAGAGGTGGATAGTAGTTCAGCACTGCTCCCTGGTTGTGGTGGGATGATTCAGTTGCCTGATAACAGCTGGGAAGGGTCCTTGTGCAAAGCTACAAGGATTTTGAAATGCTCTTTGGATTCACGCCGTGAGTTTGCTCTCAGCCTTTTACCGTTCACTTCTGCAGACCAGGCGGGGAGTGGTACCTTTGGCCGAGAGGGGGTGGAGGGTGATTGGTGCTGGGCTCTGTGGAGGAGGTTTTGTTTCTGCACGTTCCCTCAGCACCGTGTCCACTCACCTCCCCACCCCACCGCACCCCTCCCCTCCTTGCTTGTTTCCACATGCTCTGTGGCAGAGGTGGCGCCAGGTTCCTTATTTGATTTGCCTGGGAGCCAAGTTTGTGGAGCCGCACTCCCACGCCTCACTTACTCTGGCCCTGTCGTTCCAACCTCCTCTCTGGACCGGAGCCCCTGAGCAGCTGAGAGGCACAGGGGTCTGCTTAACTGTAGAGTATCAACCCAGGGCACACTAGGGGTGGGGAAGAGATTTGTTCCTGCAACAACTCCCACCCCCTCAAGCCTCTCCCTCTCTCCATCCTCTGCCAACGCTCTCTCTCCCCTCCCCTCCTCTCCCCCCTCCCCTCCCCAGCCCCTTCTCCTCCTCCCCCCCCCACTCCATTACCCTCCTCTCCCCTCCCCTCCCCTCCGCTCGCCCCTCCACTCCCCTCCTCTCCCCTCCCCTCCCCTCCGCTCGCCCCTCCACTCCCCTCCTCTCCCCTCTCCCCCTGGAGATCCTCCCCCTCTCTTCATCCTCCACCAACCCTCTCCTCTCCCCAAGGGCCGAGCCTTGGGGAGAGGAGGAGCAGGGTAGCCTGGCGGAGCCGGTGAGGAGTACGCAGCTTCAGCGGGGGGGGGGGGGGGGGGGGGGGGGGGTGGAGGGGGATTATCACAGACGGGCGGAAACTAGAAGCGAGAGAAACATCGGCAGCTGCCAGAGCGGAGAGGGTTAAGTGCTGGATAAACTGTCCAGCTGCAACAGGATGTCTGCCTTCAACAATGGTCTATTCTGATACAGGCAGCAACAAATCCACTAGCACGATGATTTATGTAGCTCTGTGACAAAAAAAAAGTGAGATGCTGTCATTTCCTGTCAGTAATTCACCTAGGGTGAAATGTATCCAGCTCGCACCCCAAGCCAAACTCTCTGCAGCCCTTCCCTGCCATTGGCACTCGTTCAGATCCAGCCCGCTCGTTTCATTAACTCCAACCTCCCCAGCTGAGAAGGGTGCCAGAGTGAGGCCCAGCACAAATTGGAGGAACAGCACCTTGTATTTCGCTTGGGCAGCTTACAATCCCCCCGGGTCTGAACATTGACTTCCCTAACTTCCATTAACCCTTGCTTTCCCTCTCTCTCCATCCCTTCCCAGTTCTCTGACCAGTCTTACTGTCTCCGACTACATTTAGGACTGAGATGAGGAAAAACTTTTTCACCCAGAGAGTTGTGAACATGTGGAATTCTCTGCCACAGAAGGCAGTGGAGGCCATTTCACAATATGTTTTTAAGAGAGGGTTAGAAATAGCTCTTAAATACAAGATACAAGATACTTATTTGTCACAGGGCTAATGTAATCAAGGGATATGGGGAGAAAGCAGGAACAGGGTACTGATTTTTGCTGATCAGCCATGATCATAATAGAATAGAATAGAATAGAATGCTATTTATTGTCATTCAAACAAGTTTGAACGAAATTGCATTTTCTACAGTTTTTGTTTTACATTATAAAAAAAAAACCTAAGACACACACTTAACACAGTTTGCACAAACATCCATCACAGTGAGTCTCCAACACCTCCTCACTGTGATGGAAGGCAAAGTCTTATCTCTTCCATTTGTTCTTCACCTGTGGTCCAGCAGTCCAACTGCAGCGTCTAGGCGAACTGGGGCTCCGATGATAGTGCCTCCGGCGGACGATGGTAAGTCCTGTGGCCATTAAGCCGCGCCGGGCGATGTTTGGCCCCGGCTCCGTGTCCTTTAAACCCCGCGGTTCAAGCAGTCCAACCCGTGGTCCAGCAGTTCAACTGCAACATCTAGGCGAACTGGGGCTCTGATGTTAAAGCCCCCGGCGGACGATGGTAAGTTCCGTGGCCGCTAACCCGCGCCGGGCGATGTTAGGCCCCGCTCCGTGTCCTTTAAACCCCGCGATACCAGCGGGAGAAGTTGCCGTCGCGGGAGCTCCGAAGAGCCGTCTCCCACCAGGGACCTGGAGCTCCCGATGTTCCTGACCACCGGGCCTGCAGCCGGAGCTTCTGAAGCTCCAACGTCGGGTCGCAGCCGAGCGCCACCACAGCTCTCCCTGCTCCAAAGACGGCCAGCTCCGCGATGTCAGGTCCGCAGGCTCCGCGACTGGAGCCCTGAGGTTGGTCCTGGTCGGAGGCTGCCGCCGGCTCTGCGATGTTAGGCCCAACGACACCGGAGACCCGACAGGGAAAAAGTAGGAAAAAGTACAGGGAAGAGACTAACGGTTTCCCCCTCCACCCCCACATATACACAGCTAAAAAATATAAAGAACTAAGCTCAGTAAAATACTAAAATATAAAGAACTAAGAGCTAATGAATGACGGTGCTGGCTCGAAGGGCCGAATGGCCTAGTCCTGCACCTATTGTCTATGTTAATCTCTATTCGCTTTGTTGTCACCTTCTCCCAGCTAACAATTATCTATTCTACATTTCCCTTGATCTCCATCCCCTTTGTCATGTTTTCACACCAAATTCTTCCTTATCTATGCATCTCCCTCTCCCCGGATATCAGTCTGAAGAAGGGCCTCGACCCGAAACGTCACCCATTCCTTCTCTCCAGAGATGCTGCCTGTCCCACTGAGTTGCTCCAGAATATCTTCGGTTTAAACCAGCATCTGCTGTTCCTTCCTACACAGAGAAGGGAGAAAGCTGCCCGACCTGCTTCAGTCAACCATCCCTAGCGGCAGAGTTAGGCGTCTGGCAACAAACTCCATCAATGAAATAAACACTGGAGTAACTCAGTGGGACAGGCAGCATCTGGAGAGAAGGAATGGATGACGTTTCCGGTCGAGAACCTTCTTCAGACCTTTTCTTTTGGTAAAGATGAGGGAGTGGGGGCCTGGAAAACGGATGTCACTGAAGAGAGAGATGGGGGGGGGGGGGGGGGGGGGGCGTGTGAAGTGTCTTGGACATAGGTTAGGAGGGATTGGACCAGGGGGGACAGAATGGGGTTGAGGTATGTGGGAAGTAATTAAGTGGGACAGGAGCAGACTGAAACAACAGGTCTGCTAGGGCTGTTCTAGTTTATGGATTTTGGGGAGAAGGTAAAACTGGGCCGTGCGGGGCTGGGGAACGATAAGGTTGTAGGCTGTGGGGGGCAGACAGCTGGAAGTGATAAAAGCAGAGATGGACCAATGCAGAAAATGGCAGAAGCCCCGACAGTCTCCGTACAGACCTGAAAGGTCTTCAATCTGCAACGTTGACCCCGCTTCTCTCGGGAGATGAAGCGAGACCTGGGTGTCATGGTACACCAGTCATTGAAAGTAGGCATGCAGGTGCAGCAGGCAGTGAAGAAAGCGAATGGTGTGTCAGCTTTCATAGCAAAAGGATTTGAGTATAGGAGCATGGAGGTTCTACTTCAGTTGTACAGGGTCTTGGTGAGACCACACCTGGAGTATTGCGTACAGTTCTGGTCTCCAAATCTGAGGAAGGACATTATTGCCATAGAGGGAGTGCAGAGAAGGTTCACCAGACTGATTCCTGGGATGTCAGGACTGTCTTATGAAGAAAGACTGGATAGACTCTGTTTATACTCTCTAGAATTTAGGAGATTGAGAGGGGATCTTATAGAAACTTACAAAATTCTTAAGGGGTTGGACAGGCTAGATGCAGGAAGATTGTTCCCGATGTTGGGGAAGTCCAGGACAAGGGGTCACAGCTTAAGGATAAGGGGGAAATCCTTTAAGACCGAGATGAGAAAGACTTTTTTCACACAGAGAGTGGTGGGTCTCTGGAACTCTCTGCCACAGAGGGTAGTTGAGGCCAGTTCATTGGCTATATTTAAGAGGGAGTTAGATGTGGCCCTTGTGGCTAAGGGGATCAGAGGGTATGGAGAGAAGGCAGGTACGGGATACTGAGTTGGATGATCAGCCATGGTCATATTGAATGGCGGTGCAGGCTCGAAGGGCCTGCTCCTGCATCTAATTTCTATGTTTCTATCCATAGACACTGCCCAGCCTGCTGAATGTTTCCAACGTTTTCTGCTTTTCTTGCGGATCTGCAGTTTACAGCTTTGTATTTACTGTTGAAACACTAGGACCACTGACAGTGAAGCAGAGGGAGATCCCGAATCAGGGCCAGGGAAATAGAGAGGCTTTGAGAAGGAAATCCAGATCTCAGAGCCAAGGCAGCAAGAAGTGGTGGAGTGATTATAGTGACAGATGCGCAGGAGGATGTGGCGTTTGTGAGCTGGAGGCTTCGGGAAGTTTGAAGGTAGAGTGCGGGGATGGAATGGCAAGGCATGGTCATTGAGTCATCCGGTCCAACTTGCCCACACATGTCCCAGTTGCACTAGTCCCACCTGCTCACATTTGGCCCATATCCCTCTAAACTTATCCTATCCATGTTGGTCTAAATGGATCTTAAATGTTTTGATAGTACCTGCCACAGCTACCTCCTCCGGCAGCTTGTTCCATACCTCCTCCACCCTTTGTGTAAAAAGGTTATCCCTCAGATTCCCATTAAATCCCTGGCCACTCCCTCTTCTCACTCTCCCATCGGACAAATGGTATAAAAATGTGAAAACGCGCACCTGCAGATTCAGGGACCGTTCCTTCCCAACTGTTAGCTCACTCTGGGAACTGGCCGATGAGTAACCATGATTAGTGGTGAGAGTGGGGGGCCTGGGAGGAATGGGTGTCTTTGCAACAATGGTCCCTAACTCCACATTGTGACCTGCGATCTGGGCATCACACTCAGGATTGGAGAGAGCACATGAGTATCTGACATATGAGTAGCCTCCAAGAATCGACAAACCTGGCCTGTGTCTTCTGGAAATTGAATTGAATTGAATACTTTATTATTACATGTGATAAGTCACAGTAAAATTCTTTGCTTGCATACCGAAGATATGCAAATAGGCGCCCATAAAGAGTGCTTACAAAGTTAACGGTAACAAAACCAGATTTGTGGGGTGATGGCAGGAAGCGGAAGACAGCACAGCCCCACGGGACGAATGACCTCTCTCTCTGCTGTGACAATCAATTCCGTTTGGACAATTCTTCCTGAAATGACGGTTACAACATGATCAGGGATGGTAGTTGTTTTAAGGCGAAGATCGACAGGATTAGTAAGTGTAGCTGAGCATTAACTGGGTGGTGGAGCTGGGTGGCGGTGCTGGGTGGTGGTGCTGGGTGGCGGTGCTGGGTGATTGAGCTGGGTGGTGGAGGTGGGTGGCGGTGCTGGGTGGCGGTGGTGGAGGTGGATGGTGGGGCTGGGTGGTGGAAGTGGGTGGTGGAGCGGGCTGTGGGACACTGGTTCCTTGGTGCAGTCAGCAGAGGCTCAGCGCTGGGGACGCGGGAGGTGAAGCGGCAATGTTGCAACTGGCTCGTTGCCACTGGAGGAGAATACATGCAAGGTCCCAACTGGCAGCCACGGCCCAGTGCTTGCTGCTGGGGCCGTGCAGGGGGGGTTACATCCAGCACTCGTTGCGTGGCTCCCTAACCATGCACGGGCACTGAGGCCAACACTCCAGTAACGCTGGCAAATGTAAGCAACTGGCTTTAATAGATTAACATCTGGCTTCAGGAATTAATTTAACCACATACACACACATGATCACACACACACACACACACATGATCACACACACACACACATGATCACACACACACACACACACATGATCACACACACACACATGATCAACACACACACATAATCACACACACACATGATCACACACACACACATGATCTCACACACGCATGATCACACACACACATGATCACACACACACATGATCACACACACACACATGATCACACACACACATGATCAAACACACACATGATCACACACACACATGATCACACACACACATGATCACACACACACATGATCAAACACACACACATGATCACACACACACATGATCAAACACACACACATGATCACACACACACACATGATCAAACACACACACATGATCTCACACACACATGATCACCCAAACACACACACACACACACATGATCACACACACACAAATACACATGATTATAAACACATGATAACGCACACACACATGACCGGAAGTGGCGGCGCTGCTTGGCAGCTGCGGCTCACCTGCAGTCCGTCTGTTTTTTAATTTTATTTTTGTCTTTGTGTCTGTTTTAAGTGATTATTTTGGTTTATTAGGCTGTGTGTGGGAGGTGGGGAGAAATAGGGTTTTAGTCTCTCCCTTCGGGGGGATGCGACGTTTCTTGTCATGTCCCCCGTCCCCGTCTGTGCTGAGGCCCTAATGGCGGAGCTGGCGGCCTTGGAGCTATGGCGACCTTCCAGCTTGCAGCAGTGGCGGCACGGCTTCGGAGCTTCAGCGGCGACCTGGCTTTCGGGGCTGCGGTGCCCAGTGACGTTCCGGCGACCTGGCTTTCGGAGCTGCGGTGCCCAGTGACGTTCCAGGGGCCTGGCTTTGGAGCTGCGGTGCTCCAGTGTTCCAGCGGCGGGCCCTGTGGCGGTGTTCCGGCATTCCGGCGACGGTGTTGGCGGCGGACCGGTTTCGGAGGCTCGGCTGCGGGACTGGTGGACGGCAACATCGGAGGCCTGGATCTCCTCAGCGCAGATGGAGAACAAGGAGGGAAGAAGACAGAGACTCTTAAGAGTTAGTGTTAAAGAAGGAACTGCAGATGCTGGAGAATCGAGGGTTACACAAAAAGCTGGAGAAACTCAGCGGGTGCAGCAGCATCTAAGGAGCGAAGGAGATAGATGACGTTTCGGGTCGAGACCCTTCGTCTCACAGAAGGGTCTCGTGAGATAAACGTCGTCTATCTCCTTCGCTCCTTAGATGCTGCTGCACCCGCTGAGTTTCTCCAGCTTTTTGTGTAACCCCAGAGACTCTTAAGACTTTTGCCTTCCACCACAGTGAGGAGGTGTTTGGTGAACTCACTGTGGTGGATGTTAAATTTGTGTTTATTGTGTGGTTTTGTTATTTTTAATATATGTATGACTGCAGGCATGAAATTTCGTTCAGACCGAAAGGTCTAAATGACAATAAAGGTAATTCAATTCAATCACACATGCACATGATCACACACAGGCCATCTCAGACACATGCACACAATCATGCACAAACATACACACACACCATCACGGGCACACGCACATACATAGCATTATGGACACGTTTGCACACACACATCTCTGCAGTGTTTTCCATGATGTTAGATTGGACTGAAAGGCTCTCCACTCAGTGAAGTACAACTGAATTGGAATTTCTGCCACGTGCAAAGTCCTTTACCTTGTTCCCTTCTCGATGAACAGTGTGCGTGGGCAGAGTTGTACCCACTACCCAGTGCCCACTGTGGGTAGAACTGTACCCAGTGCCCAGTGTGGATGGAGCTATACACAGTGCACAGTGCCCACTGTGGATAAAACTGTTCCAGTGCCAGTGTGGGCAGGGCCCAGTGAGTGTGGGTCTGTACTCTGATCCCTGGTGTAGTTGCACACTGCTGGTGTGTGGTAAGTGTGGGAGTGCACCCTGCCTGGTAGTGTAAACACTGCAGGAGCCCGGTGGCTGAGGGTCTGTATCCTACCCAGTGCCCGGTGTGAGTACACACCGCTGGTGCATCATGGTGAGTGAGTGTGTACGCTGCCTGTTTTTGGTGTCCTTACACACCGCCGGTGTGTGGACCGCCGGTGCGTGGACTGCTTTGCCAGTCCCGCTCTGCTCCTCTCACAGAAAGCTGACGCACAGGAAGCAAGCCCTCATGTTGCAGTTTTGAAAAAAAAGTAATAATTTGTATGAAAAGTGAGGTCAGATTGTTGGTGTTATCTGTTTGTATCTGAGGAAGGGAAGCAAGCTGCTGGAGGAGCAGTTTCTAATCACACATAATCTTGATCCCGTGTAAGGGGTGTAGGTACATGCCGTGCCGGTATCTGAGTGGGCAGCGTGGCATTGAGGATAATTGACCACAGACCTCCCTGCCCATACTAGGACACAGTGGCACAGAGGTAGAGCTGTCACCTTACAGCGCCAGAGATCTAGGTTCGATCCTGACTCTGGGTGCTGTCTGTTCTAAGTTTGTACGTTCTCCCCGCGACCTGCGTGGGTTTTCTCCGGGTGCTCCGGTTTCCTCCCACACTCCAGAGACGTGCAGCGCAAATTGTAAATTGTCCCTAGTATGTGTGGGATAGTGTTAGTGTACGGGGATCGCTGGTCAGCATGGATTCGCTGGGCTGAAGGGCCTGTTTCCACACTGTATCTCTAATGTAAAATAAACTAAACTGAAGAAGGATCTCGACCTGAAATGTCGCCCATTCCTTGACTCCAGGGATGCTGCCTGTCCCGTTGAATTACTCCAGCATTTTGTGTCTTATCTTCTTTAACTAAACTAAACACCTCACCCAACCACAGCCGGCAGTCAGGGCCGGGGAGGGAGGGGGTGACCTCCAGACTCTCCCAGAGTGAGACGTCTGCTCCACCCTCATCACACGCTGAGCTGACCCAGAGTCCGACACATTCTGCGAACAGAATCAACTCCTGACATCGTTCAACTTAGAATTCTCACTACTAGTTATTATTTGGAAAAGGGTCGGGCAGATTGAACACAATCTACTCCCTTCATACCCTGGGAGTGGACTCACTTGAGACTAACTTGGTGATGTTATTTATCACACAATCAGTAGCTCATCCGTGCCTCAATAAGCTGACTGCTGCCACACCACAGACCTAGATAGACTGGATGTGGAGAAGATGCTTCCACTAGCGGGAGAGTCCAGGACCAGGGGACACGGCCTCAGAATTAAACGACGCTCCTTTAGGAAGGAGATGAGAAGGATTTTTTTTTTAGTCGGAGGGTGGTGAACCTGTGGAATTCTTTGCCACTGAGGGCTGTGGGAACCAAGTCAGTGGATATTTTTAAGGCAGTGATAGATAGATTCTTGATTAGTAAGGGTGCCACGAGTTATGGGGAGAAGGCAGGAGAATGGGGTTAGGAGGGGGAGATAGATCAGCCATGATCGAATGACAGGATGGACATGATGGGCCGAGTAGCCCAATTCTGCTCCTATCACTTTATGAAGTTAGGAAGCACGTCAGTGGCCATGCCCCCGAGCGAGGTGCGTCTGACACAGCCTGGGGCCACACAGTGGTGATGC
Source organism: Raja brachyura (assembly GCA_963514005.1). The sequence goes on along the minus strand of OY740811.1, from coordinate 25,157,763 downwards.
CTGCCTGCAACGGTCTGCATCCTCTGGCGTCTCACTCCATTGCAGCTTTGCCGCTGAGCTGCAAGCGTGGAGCTTCCTGCAGCCAACCAGATCAACACCTGGCACTGGGAATAATTATGCAAATCGTGGACCCTGGAGGATTGAGTGCTATTAGCACATTATCATTCTGGTGAGATTTACACCAGTTCATAACCATTTGCAGCAAATTAAAATTTGTAGCAATTACCCGTCTGCCCTCACAGGTGGGCAGAAGGATCCCACCGCATTATTTCGAGGAGGACCAGGGGAGTTCTTCCAGCCAGCAGTTATCTCGCAACTAACATCATCACCAAGAACTGATCTTCCGCTCATTATCACATTGCGGGGCGCATTGGCTGCCACAGATCCCAGCTCACAATTGAGACCACGCTTCAGAGCATTTAATTACACTGAGGGGCGGCTCGCATTGTGCTCTGACATGGCTGTGTGTGGCTCCATGCAAGGCCACAGTCCTTTGGCCAACACCTCCCAACAGTTGCCCCCGAGCTGTGGGCAGCACAGGGGCAACTTCTGACCACAGGTGCTGTCTGTACGGAGTTTGTTCATTCTCCTCCTGACCCCTTCCCCGGTTTTTCCCGGATGCTCCGGTTTCCTCCCACACAAGACATACAGGTTTGTAGGTAAAATTGTAGATTGTGTGTCGGATAGTGCTGGTACATGAGTGATTGCTGGTCGGCGCAGATAAGGTGGGCCGAGGGGCCCGTTTCCACGCTGTATCTCTAAAGTAAGGTCTCAAGATGCCAAAACAGCATGCTCCTGCATGGCTGGGGCAAGGCAAAAGTGGGGAAGAGTGGACAGGCCTAACATCCAGCTGTAAACTAGGCCGACCACCTGTATCAATCTGCAAGGTCCTACCCCCCTGCACCGAACACCCCTCACATGCCCAACCACACCTGGAGAGGAGGACAGGATGGAATACACCTTCTGTCTCGCTCGGGTTTACCAACGCCTGATGAGCAGGATAACCCAGGCTTGTCCTCTGGATTTGCTGGGCCTAGACCTGGGGATGTTGCAGGAGTGAGGAACCTCTCCCACTGTGAGGTTCCTGGGCTGCGTGTTTCAGAACAAAACCCTCAGAAACCAAGAATTAATTATTTTGTTTAGATTATAAATTCATACGTTAATGAGTGACAGAATTAGGCCATTCGGCCCATCAAGGTAATGCCGCCATTCAATCATGGCTGATCTATCTCTCCCTCATAATCCCATTCCCCTGCCTTCTCCCCATAACCCCTGACACCCGTACTAATCAAGAATCTATGTTATTCATTGACTTGTCCCCCACAGCCTTCTGTGGCAGTTTAGTTTATTGTCACGTGTACCAAGGTTGAGTGGAAAGCTTTTTGTTGCGTGCTAACCAGTCAGCAGAAAGACAACCATGATGACAATCGAGCCGTCCACAGTGTACAGATAAATGATAAAGGGAATAATGTTTAGTGCAAGATAAAAGTCCAGTGAAGTCTGATTAAAGATAGTCCGAGGGTCTCCAATGTGGTCGATAGCAGCTCAGGACTGCTCTCTCGTTGTTGGTAGGATGGCAACTGTTGTAACAGGCAATGGTTTACTGAAGGGTTAGAGAGTAAGCACCAGGTTGGACCAGTGCAGGGGGTGGAAGGGTTAAGCACAGAGGCCTGTCAGGGGGCTGACTGAACGAGCGAGCGAGTGTGTGAGTGAGTGTGGGAGGCCTGCACAGAGCCAGAGCCAGGGCCGCTGCTGGCTACAGCCCAGCCCTGGGGGAGCTCAGAGCCCGGCTCAGCCCCAGCCTCCCGCAGGCTGCGCTCAGCTCCACACCACACTCAGCCATACAGCACCTCCACCCCCGTCACCCTCCCCCAGTGCAGCCCCCCCTCCCCTTCCCTCTCTCCACTCCCCCCCGCGTCCTCTCCTCTCCCCTCCCCTCACTCTCCACTCATCCTTCACTGGGAAAAGCATTTGTTGCGTGCTAACCAGTCAGCGGAAAGACAAAACACAATTACAGTCGAGCTATTTACAGTGCATAGATACATGAGAAGGGAATAACGTTTAGTGCAAGGTAAAGCCAGCAAAGTCCAAAAGTCCAATCAAATATAGTCCGAAGCAAAGATCCTATAGCGGAGCAAGATAGACCGCTCCTGCTAAATGCAATGGGCTGACGTGTAGTACGCAACGGAGCGGAACGTGGGCCTTTTTTTCATCCATTTCAGTAACCCGACCCGACCCGACCTGACTCGCAGTGTAATCAACGTTGCAGGGGAACAGTTTGTGTTAATAAATTATAATTCTGAATATGAGGAGAAGATTTTTACCAAATAACTTTGATTTTTACGAGGATGTTTCCGTAATTGCCTTCCGTCTCCGCACTAGTATCTTTGCTCCGCTGTGGGATCTTTGGTGCGGAGACGGAAGCCGGTTACGGAAATGGGGCCGAAAATTACCCATGAATCTGCCCATGACCGTACGACGTCTTTTTCTTCGAGTGATCTATCTTGCTCACTATGGGATCTTTGGTCCGAGGGTCTCCAATGAGGTAGATGGTTGTTCACGACTCTCTAGTTACGGTAGGATGATTCATTTGCCTGATAACAGCTGGGAAGAAACGGTCCCTGAATCTGGAGATTCGTCGTTTTCATACTTCTATACCTTTGAATTCAATTGAATTTAATCATTGAATGTTCAAACCTCACACAGACCTGCACCCAGGATCGAACCAGGGACTCTGGCGCTGTGAGGCAGCAGCCTCTACCAGCTGCGCCACTGTGTGATGCCCTGAATTAGACACAATTCTCCAGTTGAGGCTGAGTCGGTGATATATAAAGGTTAGCATAACTTCCTCCGCATGGTTGTATCAGCTGTCGTCACCCTGTCTGTTCACGAGCGGCGATGGAAATCTACCAGTTCAATGCTTTCAAGGAACGTCATTTTCTGTGTCAGGATTCTGTGTCAGGATGCGGGGAATTCTCCCACCCCCAATGGCCCAGCGGTGATGAGATCCCAGTGAGGGGACTGAGATGAGATTTGCACCGTGCTGCAGGCTTCCTCTGCACCAAACGCTGGCAGTTCATCTTTTTGTCCCTGTCGCTAGTAGGTCACGAGTGGCAAGGGTGTGAAACCGCGCTTTGGTAAAAACTGTATTGCATGCATGTATAGCTTCCGAGAAATGTCGGATGGATCTTTTTGCACAGTACATGTATTGTATATATTTATTACTTGAATAAAGTCTATTTTGAAATTTAAAAACAAATCTTTTTATCTCTGTCAGGGGTTGAAAGGCAGGGAGTGGTGGCTGAGGATCTGGTGACCATCTCGGGCCCGTTACAAGCGGCAGCTGTTGACTACAGATAGATTCTCAATGTCTTTACAGGGTGAGGTTACGCACTGGGCAGATAAGCCAGTTGCCATTTACTCCCTCTTTAAAACACTTTCTCTGGCTGATTGTCGCCGAGGCTGCCCATTTCCTCCCAGCCTCAGCTGCAACTCGCCCCAAAGCTGAACTCTCTGCTTCCAAGTCCCACCATAAATCCAACGCTTGTGCAGACAGGGCTTTGCTTAAAGAGACCTGATCCCCTGATCCCAAGGTCGACAGCGGCACGGTGGCGCAGTTGCTGCCTCACAGCGCCAGGGACCCGGGTTCGATCCTGACTACGGGCGCTGTCTGTACGGAGTTTGTACGTTCTCCCCGTGACCGCGTGGGCTTTCCCCCCGGGTGCTCCGGTTTCCTCCCACACACCAAGGATGTGCAGGTTTGCATCGGTAAAGATTTTAAATTGTCCCTAGTGTGCGTAGGATCGTGCTAGTGTGCAGGGGGGATGCTGGTCGGTGCGGAGTCAGTGGGCCGAAGGGCCTGTTTCTGCTTTGTATCACTAAACTAATGTAAACTAGGCTGATCCGAAGCCTATCGGGGCTGCAATAATGGCCAGCACTCTCCACCCTCCACTCTGCACAACCTCCTCCACTCGCTCTCCTCCCTGGCAGGTGGATGGGATGTCACCTCCCTCTGTGCCGTCTGATTCTAAATCCAGAGGCTTGGACTCTACTCCAGCACGTCACATTAACATCCCTCCCACAGGGGAAGAGTTCTTCACCGTTAAGCACTGTAGTGTTGATCAACTGTGCTATTTTTAGTTTAGAGATACAGCGTGGAAAGCATGGACCCTCTCCACACTGAGGTCGCCCCCCCCTCATCCTTCTAGACTCCAGCGAGTACAGGCTCAGTGCGGTCACACGCTCAGCGAAAGTGAATGTTCTGAGGCGGTCTCTCAGGCGGGAAGTAGAGAAAGTTCCTTGATTAATTGGATCAGGGATTCATCCCATGGGGTGTTATAGTTTGTGCAGCTGGACTTGCAAAACAGGATATGAGGGAATGTTGTGTGTCACCTGGGCCTGTCACCGTACCTCGCTGCTAACAATCACTGGAGTGGCGAGAGCTTCACTGGGCTCTGACACTGGTGATTTTCAGGCTCATGAACAGAGGGGTCTCTCCTCGCCGCCCACATCACCGCACTCCCCGGCCCCCTCCAGCCGGGAGATGAGGCCTGTGATTGCTGAGTAGACGCAGCCCCTGGTCGCTGCCGACTTCCTCCTCTGCTGCTGCTTCTCGTGTATGCATTGCACGAGAATAATTTAGGACTGAGATGAGGAAAAATGTGCGAGGCCATTACGAACTGAGATGAGGAAAAATGTTTTCACCCAGAGAGTTGTCAATCTGGAATTCTCTGCCACAGAAGGCAGTGGAGACCAATTAATTGGATGTTTTTAGGAGAGAGTTAGATATAGGGCTAATGGAACCAAGGGATATGGGTAGAAAGCAGGAACGGGGTACTGATTCTGGATGATCAGTCATGAATGGTCATATTGAATGGCGGTGCTGGCTCAAAGGGAATGCACCTATTTTCTATGTTTCTTTGTTTGTGTGAGTGGTGCATGTGATAATCCCTGACACTGGGGGAAGGTTAGTGTGTTAAACCACACTCACAACTTGCACAACTACTCAGCAAGCACAATATACTCCAAGCAGTCAACTTCTAGATATTTAAATCTGACCGAGGATGGGTATGGGTAGATGCATGATGGATAGTATGGAGGCAATGGGCTGAAGGGCTGTTTCTGTCCCGCATATGAGTCTGGTTCCAAGGAAGGCTCCTTCTCTCTTGCCAGAAAATGGAGCCACTTCATGTCATGAAGCATTAAACATTTCCTTTCTGGTTGAATCACTGATGAGGCACGGATGAAGTTATTTGAACTTTCTGAAGGAAATGATTTCCAAGGGAAAGGTTAGTCAGAGTGGTTTGGCCGGCTACAATAAACCGCAGCCCATCAGATGAAGTACAAAGGATTTGTGAGGAGCAGCGTAGAGCAGACACGGGGTCACCTCCAACCTTCGTCGGCCCAGTTAAAAACTACTCTCCAGGAGACCACTCTCTGCACGAGAATCCCAGAGACCTTAATGTACAGAGTCAGCCGCTGTGTTCTTTGAGATTTTGGGAAATAATTCTAAGAATATCCCATGTGAGTGAGGAAAGGTGTTTTGAAAACGATTTGGGTCACACCATTCCATTTAATGAAGAGAATATGCAGGTTCCATGAGCGGGGAAAGGCGGTGACATCTCCAGTTGGGCCAGAGTCTGAATCCTGGTCACTGGTCCGAGGGATCGTGAATCGGGATATTGGGGATACACAGATCAGCAGGATCAGAGATGCCAAGCAAGATGCTCGATAGGCTAAAACCCAGTGTTTCCTCATTCACGGTTGAGTGGGTTGGGAGGTGGCTGGTGAGGCCAATGTGGGGCCCAAAGGTGAGGGTGGACAGGTGGGCAGATGGGGCAGGTGGGAATGGTGGGCAGGTGGGGCAGGGGGACAACTGAGGAAGGAGGTGGGCAGGTGCTGGCAGGTGAGTGAGCCGGGATGCTCCTCTGACCGTTTTCCATGGGTTCCCACGAGCCCCTGAGGGGGAGACTCGAGGTTCTCATAACCAAGCCCACCCCAGAGTTAACCCTCCCTGCTGATTCCCAGCAGTTGACCCTCAGCCCCAACTCACAAGCGACCCTTTGTAGATACCAAGCCGTCTGTCCCAAACCTCCCTACAGCACGGAGCAGAGGGCATCAACCACATCACCAGGCCAGTCCGACCCTTACACCCCCAACCCAGAGCCCGCTGCCAGGACAATGGGCCTTCATGCACAAGTGAAGACACTATATGACTGTTTTAATAACTCCGAACTCGAACGGTACAATATGGGTCCGGAAACGTGGCGACTCTTATATACTGCTTCAGTGCAGCCTACTATTGTTACCCTCTTGTACTCCAGTAATGCTGTGCCTGGGCAAGGTAAGATTTTTACTGAACTGTATGCCTGCATTAAAGGTGTTTCACTGTATCCAGGCACCTGACAGAAAAGTACCATTGAATCTTTGAACTCCCCACACCAGTCTCTCCCCCACCCACCCCACCCCCGTACCCCTCCATACCCCTTTGCCATCTCTCCCCCATGAAGCTCCAACATGGTCCCACTCCAACATACCTGACCTCCTCCACATACATATACACAGAGCCCGTGAACGACAGACGTTAATGTGCAAAGGTGATTCAACAATACCGAAAGGGGCGGCACGGTGGCGCAGCGGTAGAGTTGCTGCCTCACAGCACCAGAGACCCAGGATCAATCCTGACTACGGGTGCTTGTCTGTACGGAGTTTGTACGTTGTCCCCGTGACCTGCGTGGGTTTTCTCCAGGATCTCCAGTTTCCTCCCACACCCCAAAGACGTACACCTTTGTAGGTTAATTGGCTTTGGTTAAATTGTAAGTTGTCCCCTAGTGTGTGTAGGATAGTGTTTGTGCGCAGGGATCTCTGGTCGGCGAGGACTTGCTGGGCCGAAGGGCCTGTTTCCGCACTATATATCTAAACTAAACCAACCAAGATCACATGCCAGCCAGCAGGAGTGGACGGTGGGGTCTATGAGATGAAGACTGGTGGGCCTGCTGCCCATTAACGTGCTAACATAGCTTCAACCCCCAGCTTGTTCTGCTTGTGTTCAATATTAACTTCTGGGAACACGAGCGAAACAAACCGGATGAGTCGGATAGACTAGGAAGTGATTTAATCCTCAGGAATTCGATTGACTTTGATGTGATTTCAGTCCATTACTATCCTGCTGTATGGGATGTGATTTGGCCCATTGGAACTTTGACCATGGTTATGGTTGGATGAGAATTCGAGGTGATGCCAGCCTAGGGTACAAAGGAATGTTAATGTTTCTCTAACGTGCTGGTCTGTGAGCTGCAGGCTGCCGGGGACACAGAATGCAAGCACCACATGTTGCAAATATACACTTTCACTCTTGATAAACAGATAGCCAGGTTGCCAAGAAATGTTCAACTCCGATGAGACAATGGCTGAAAAATGTGATACTTGGAAGTGGTTTATGCTGGAATCAGGATTTGTTTTTTTTTAAATTGTGGATCTCCTGTGAAAATAAAATCGATCTATTATATCCCGAGTTCTTTAACCACTCACTGGGAATACACTGCTCACTGCTCGCAGTTCCCACAAGCACAACCCATTGGAGGAGAGTTCAGCTCCGTACCCGGAAAATCCCCTCAGGATTTAAGCAACATGTCTTCAGAGACAGACGCAGGCACGTTGGATCAGTGAGACGCTCGTCTTGCATTTCCATCGCGTTGTTCGTGGACTCCGGGCCTGCCTGGTCGGTACACAGGAATGACGCCTGCCGTCAACCACGGTGGCGCAGCTGGTAGAGTCGCTGCCTCACAGCGCTGGAGACCCGGGTTCAATCCTGACTATGGGGCTGTCAGTACGGAGTTTGTTCCTTCTGCGTGGGTTTCCTCCCTCACTCCAAAGACATAGGTGAAGGGGAATGGGGGAAAGATTTAATAGGAATCGGAGGGGTAACATTTTCACACAAAGGGTCATTGGTGTATGGAACGAGCTGCCAGAGGATAGACAAAAGTGCTGGAGAAACTCAGCGGGTGCAGCAGCATCTATGGAGCGAAGGAAATAGGCAACGTTTCGGGCCGAAACCCTTCTTCAGTCTGAGTTTCTCCAGCACTTTTGTCTACCTTCGATTTTCCAGCATCTGCAGTTACAACGAGCTGCCAGAGGGGGTAGTTAAGGCAGGGACTATCCCAATGTTTAAGAAACTGGTGGACAGGTACATGGCTAGGACAGGTTTGGAGGGATATGGATCAAACTCAGGCAAGTGGGACTAGTATAGCTGGGACATGTTGGCTGGTGTAGGCAAGTTGGGCCGAAGGGCCTGTTTCCACACTGTGTGACTCTATGATTCCATGGCTAAGCTGTGCCAGGAGCGGAAGGGAATGTCAACCGTCTTGCAGCCACTGCAGGGCCTGGGTCCGGGTTAGGATGAGTGTTTCACCTCAAGCTTGTGTCGAGCGGGCAGAGCCAGCAGGGTGATAGAAAGACAGAGAAAGAAGAATGACTGATCTCAGGCGCCATAGAGTCGTCGGGCCGAAGGGCCTGTTTCTGTGCTCAATGGCTCTGGACTACCATCTTTATGAAGCTGAAAGTAAATGTGTAGATGTGTAGCTCCTGCATCTCACTCCACACACGCTGCAGGGCATGCAGATTATATCCAGCATGTGTGTCTTCATCCACATTCGGAGCAGCAGCAGTATGTGGTTTTGCACAGATGCTGCTTTGTCTTGAAGTTAAGTAAAGATGTCATCTTGGCTCCACTCATGACTCGAACTTAGATTCCAATTCCTCTGCAGGAGGTCACTGGTGCAGTGAGGCAGGAAAGCTCTATTGTCCCACACTCACTCACTCACACTGGCACGCACCGACACTGGCACACACACACTCTCTCACACTGATACACATTCACTGACACACACTCACACTGACACGGACACACACACTGATACACACTCACTCACACTGACACGGACACACACACTGATACACACTCACTGACACTCACTCACACTGAAACACACTCACTGATACACACTCACTGATACACACTCACTCACACTGACATGGACACACATTCACTGACACTGATACATACACACGGACACACTCACTGACACACTCACACGTTCACTCATTCACACTCACTCACATACACACACAAACACATGCATTCACTGTCACACACTGCTACATACATACCCAGACACACACACACTGACAGTGACACACACACTCACACACACGTGAATTCAAGCTGTTGCTCTCCCTTGTTGCCGGAGGGGAGATCCACTTTTGTTGTGTGGTGAGTTTGCCAATCGAACAGCAATGATTGCACTTCAAAGCGATTCCTGGTATGTGTGCAGCTGCGGTTTGTGAGTGGCTGTAACGTGCTGCACAAATGCATGGACTTTCTCTGGGATGCTGCGAAGATTGACAACCTTTGGAATGCCAGCACAATCGGGCAGGAATAGCCGGCAAAAGGAAGACATGGAGGGTGATGGAGGAGGCACGTTGAAATCTTCAGCTCACCAGAACAGTGCCTGAAGGTGGAGTGGACTGTCAGTAATTAAATATCGAGAAATACTATTTTTGGCTTTTGTTCAAAATTAAATCAGCAGCTCTCCCCACCCTCTTCCTGCAGCAGGGATTTGTGTTTGAGAGGGAATGCCATTTTATTCTGGGCTGTCCTTTAGAGGGAGAAGGGGAACGGCCTGACGGTGGATTGAACTCTCGGCTTGCTGCAGACAGGGGCCTTCTGTGTGATTGCCCCCTGCGTTCACCAGATATGCCCTCCCGCTGTGGCGCCTGCTGCTGGCCGGAGAGAGAAGGATAGAGACTCTAGTCCTTGCCCAGAGACTCCAGTGGGATTGCATCGGGCTTCCCCGCACTGGAATTAAACGGGTCAGGCCGCATGGAAGAGTGGGACGGGGGGGGGGCGGTCCCTCCATATACCCCAGCTCCACTCCCCCCTTTCTGGCAACCACTCCCCGCCCACACGCTCTTCCCAGCAAGTGGAGGCAACGCAACATCAGCTCTTCAGCCTCAACCCTTTTCACCATCCGGTGAGGCACCAATGCAGTAGCACTGATGCTGCAGCACCGATACAATGGCACCAATGCTGTGACCCTGGTGCAGTGGCGCCAATGCTGAGGGCCCATGCAGTAGAGCTGATGCCATGGTAACTGTGCAGTGGTCCCACTGCAGTGGCACTGATGCACTGGTGCTAGTGCAGTGGCAGCAATGTAGAGCACTGTTGCAGTAGTCAGTGCCTGTGGACAATGCCTGTAGTCAGTGTGTGCAGTCAGTGCATGTACTCAATTCCCTCTAGTCTAGACACTACCTGTAGACAGCGCCTGTAGACAGCGCCTGTAGTGCTGGTTTAGGGTCAACGCTCTGCTTGTGAAGAGCTGTGGAAATAAATGTTGAAGACTGAAGGATTGAACCGGCTGTGAGGTTGGGAGAGAGTTAAGGGAGATGAGTTATTCTGCGGTGAGTGACCACAGCAACGTTTCAACATTGCCTGCCTGGGGGAAATGGTTTTATTTTGTTTGAAAATTATAAGAATGTGAAAAGCTTGTCAGAGAATCCAAACAAAAGACATACCAGAGTCAGTGTGAGACAGGGATCGGCACATCTGCAAATGGTTGGTCCCCCTCTCCCGCAGAGAGTCTGGGCATTTTATGATTTGGCGGGGCGGGAGGGAGGGACTGTTTGCAATTTGCAGCGATCAGTGCACACTCTGCCTTCCTCTTGGCGCTGCGCACCAGGGCTGCTGCTCCAGCCTGCGCTGGCTGGGTGCAAGGCAAATCAGGAGCAGATGTGCAGCTGAGAGGGAAGAATCAGGGCGTTCGGGCTGAAGGGTTCCTGGCCGCAGTGAAGTGCGGGGGAGGGAGAGGAGGAGCCCCAGTAACTCTCCGGTGGGTTTGTTCTGACTTCTGACGCACATGTGTGCTCTTGGCAGCAAATCTGCTCATTACATGCAGGGCCTCTTCCCTTCCCGATACTATCTGCTGGAAGAACAAGAACATCATAACTCCACACAATTCAATCGCTCCCTCCTCCACTCCCTCTCTGCCACCCCCTTAGTTTCGTTTAGTTTAGTTTCATTTTGTTCACTTTAGTGATGCAGCGCGGAAACAGGCCCTTCGGCCCACCGAGTCTGTGCCGACCAGTGATCCCTGAACACCAGCAGTATCTTACATGCTTGGGACAATTTACACATTTTATCAAAGCCAATTCAGCTACAAACCTGTACGTCTTTGGAGTGTGGGAGGAAACCGGACCACCACGAGAAAACCCACACAGGTCCCGGGGAGCCATGATCACAATGAATGGCGGTGCTGGCTCAAAGGGCCGAATGGCCTCCTCCTGCACCTATTTTCTATGTTTCTAATGTACAAACTCCGTGCGGACAGCAATCAAACCCAGGTCTCCGGCGCTGTAAGGCAGCAACTCTACCTCTGCCACAATTGGGGAACCTCAACATGCCAGTGCGTTTCTGGGACGGGGGGGAGATAATGCACTGAAGCAACATTGGACTCAGACTCAGATACCTAAGATGGACACAAAGTATCTAACCAGTTCCCACTTCATCCCATTGTATCCCTCCTTCCATAGCCAACACTGGAGTAACTCGGCGGGTCAGGCAGCATCTCTGGACAAAGCAGATGGGTGACGTTTCGAATCGGGACTCTCCTTCAGACTGAAAGTGGAGGTTGAGGGGGAGAGGTGGAGGCGAGAAAAATCCAGGATCAATCAGGACTGGGAACAAATAACCTCAGGCATCTTACAATCCAGCAGTATGGCTATTAATTTCTCTAGTTTCAAATAACCCTTGTCCTTTGCCTCTCTCTCTCCCCCCACCCTAGTCATCCTGCTAGTTTCACTGTTCGTATCCCTTCATGATCATCTCTTCCACAGCCAACAATGGACCATTGTGGGCTCCATCTTTCCTGGGTCATCGGTGCTGGCTCTGAATTGTTCTGATACCTTAAGTTCTGAACTCAGTGGCAATAGGGTAGTTGTGGTGACCCTCCAAAACTCAGAGGTCAAATATTGACCAGTTTTCAAGGCACTGCAACATTAGTTTAGTTTAGTTTATTGCCACATGTACTGAGGTACAGTGAAATATCTTTTTTCGCGTGCTAACCAGTCAGCGGAAAGACTATATATGATTACAAAAAAGCCATCCACATACATGTACAAATACATGATAACGGGAATAACATTTAAATGCAAGATCATGTCCAGTAAAGTCCAATTAAAGATAGTTCAAGGGTCTCCAATTCGGGTCCATTTATCTCCAAAGATAGTCCAAGGGTTCATGACCACTCTAGTTGTTGATTAGATGCTTCATTTGCCTGATAACAGCTGGGGAAGAAACTGTCCTTGAATCTAGAGATGTACGTTGGCACACTTCTATACCTCTTGTCTGATGGGAGAGGGGAACAGAATGAATGACAGGGATGAGACTGGTCCTTGATTATCTAGTGGTCTTACCGAGGCAGCGTGAGGTGTAGATGGAGGCAATGGAAGGGAGGTTGGTTTGTGATGGTCTGGGCTGCGTCCACAACTCTCCCTGGAATTGCTTGCGGAAATATCGCAAGACGTGACTCCACCGCTTCTAAAATCTACACGTTGAGAAATGAGCCCCTTGGTTAAGATTGCGAGCAGTTTAGTGACTGGATGCTGCCGTTAACGGGGTGTACTTGCACCCACCCCCCATCACCCTCGCTTGCTGAGGTGCGGCATATCTCTCTCTCTCTCTCTCTCTCTCTCCTCCCTGACACAGTGCAACAGCTCACATTTATCCACGTTAAATTGCTGGAGAAATTCCAGCTCGTCTGTGCCCTCAGGGAGAGACAACGCTGGGATGCGGAGAGGCCTTGCGTTGGCTGGGCCCCTCACGCTCTCCCCGGGCCACTAGACACATTCCTCAGTAACACAGTCACCATTGTTCTACGAGCACAGGCAGAAGCTGAGACTTTGCACAGCAGGCAGATACACGAGGATGAGGGGAGATCTTATAGAGGCTGTATAAAATCATGAGAGGAGTAGATCGGGTAGATGCACAGAATCTCTTGCCCAGAGTAGGGGAATCAAGGATCAGGGGACATAGGTTCAAGGTGAAGGGGAAAAGATTTCATAGGAATGAAGGGTGGTTGGTGTATGGAACCAAGCTGCCAGAGGAGGGAGATGACGCTGGGACTATCCCAGAATTTAAGAAACAGTTAGACAGGTACATGGATGGGACAGGTTTGGAAGGATATGGACCAAATGCAGGCAGGTGAGACTATGTTGGCCAGTGTGGGCAAGTTGGGCCGAAGGGCCTGTTTCCACGCTGTATCCCTCTATGACTCTATTCAGTTCATCTTGATGAACACAAATAAACTATGGATGTTGGAAAGAACAGGAACAGAAATGTCCCGAACATTCAGCAGGTCGGGCAGCATCAATGGAGACAGAAACAGGTCACGTTTAATCATAGCTCGTTTAAGAAGGAACTGCAGATGCTGATTTACACCCAAGATAGATCACAAAATGCTGGAGTAACTCAGCGGATCAAGCAGCATTGCTGGAGAAAAGGAATAGGTGACGTTTCGGGTCGAGATCCATCATCAGACCAAGTCAGGGAGAGGGAAACTAGAGGTATGGGAAGGTGCCAAACAAAGTAGAGCCGGCATCAATGACTCAGAAAAAGTGGAGCCCACAATGGTCCATTGTTTAGTTTAGTTTAGAGGCAGAGTGGAAACAGGCCCTCGGACCACCGAGTCCATGCCGACTGGCGACCCTCGCACACTGACCCTATCGTCGACACATTAGGGACAATTTACAATTATACCAAGCCAACTAACCGACAAACCTGTATGTCTTTGGCGTGTGGGAGGAAACCCGGAGAAAACCCAGGCAGGGAGAACGTGCTTACTCCGTACAGACAAGCACTCGTAGGCGGGATTGAACCTGTGTCTCTGGCGCTGTAAGGCAGCAACTCTACCGCTGCGCCACCGTGGGGTCGAGGTGACAATGAAGGTATACAAACGGTGAATTTGGAAGGGAACTAGGGTGGGGGGGGAGACAGAGAGATTGGGAGTGCAAGGGTTACTGGAAGTTAAAGAAATCAATATTGATATCACTCCAGGCCAATGCCTCCACACCCCCTTGTGATACAATGGGACTGGGAGGGCTGTCGTCAGTCTGAGAGTCGAGCTGAAATCCAGGACAAATGGTCTGGAGGGTTGAGTTGATGGAAGAGAAGATTAAGGACAGAGCCTGCAGTTTAACAAGTTGCTGCTCACAACTTTAATTAAAGCATACGATTTGGAAAAGACGTTACCCAGGGGCCCTTTGGAAGCTGCGGGAAGTATTGGGAAGGGTTGTTACCATGTACTTTACATCGCACAATGCTGGCAGGCCAATGTGGAAGGGGAAATAGCAGTAAATTGAATCACTTTATAGCAATGATCAAATTGAGAGGAATGTGTTTGTAGTACAGTGGAGCAGTTGTAGATCCATCTCTGTGATACGATGGTGGATGAAGGGACTGCCAGCTGGAAGCCTGAGCCTCAAACACCCAACATCTGACTGGAATCAGCACAGGCTCGGGTCATTCCCACCCGCAGCTCCCCCCTGGATCCTCAGGGGAAGGGCTTCATCAGAGATCCCTGTGGCAGTCGGTATCCCGGTCCAGCTGCCCCCACCACCATCCCCCACACCCCCCCTCCCCCACACCCCCCTCTCCACCACTCCCCTCCCCAGCCTCCACCCGTGACTCAGACTCACCAGTCACAGCGGTACGGTAGCCCAGAGGTAGAGTTGCCGCCTTATAGCCGTGTCCCACGGTACGAGTTCATTCCAAGAGCTCTCCCGAATTTTAAAAAATCAAACTCGTGGTAATCACGGAGAATGAACGTAACGGGTACGTCGGAGCTCGGGGACATCTCTTAGCGGCTCGTAACGCTAACGGCAGGTACTCGGGAAGACTCGCTAGTGGCAGGTAAGCACGGGAAGTTTTTTCAACATGTTGAAAAATGTCCACGAGCGGCCATTATCGTAAATCTCCGAGTACGAATCAGGGCAAACTCGGGAGAACGCTTGGAATGAACTCATACCGTGGGACAGGGCTTTAACAGCGCTAGAGGCCTGGCTTCGATCCTGACTGCGGGTGCAGTATGTGCGGAGTTTGCACGTTCTCCCCGTGACCGCGAGGGTTTTCTCCGGGTGTTTCGATTTCCTCCCACACTCCAAAGACGTGCAGGTGTGTATGTCAATTGGCTTCTATAAATTGACCCTAGTGTGCAGAATAGAACTAGTGTACGAGGTGATTGCTGGACTCGGTGGGCCGAAGGGCCTGTTTCCACGCTGTATCGCTAAACCACATTGCCCCAGTAGTTTGTTGGTTCACATGATCAATAGTGTTTTATCATTAATGTTTTATTATTATTAATTTTTAGTGTTTTCTGTGATTCGTAACTGTCACTGTATGCATGTCATGTTGTTACTTGTGGACGGAGCACCAAGGCAAATTCCTTGTATGTGAATAATTGGCCAATAAACTAACTTACTTATCTAAATGGTGGCCGATTAGGAAAAGGGGAGATGCAGCGCGACTTGGGTGTCATGGTACACCAGTCATTGAAAGTAGGCATGCAGGTGCAGCAGGCAGTGAAGAAAGCGAATGGTATGTTAGCTTTCATAGCAAAAGGATTTGAGTATAGGAGCAGGGAGGTTCTACTTCAGTTGTACAGGGTCTTGGTGAGACCACACCTGGAGTATTTCGTACAGTTCTGGTCTCCAAATCTGAGGAAGGACATTATTGCCATAGAGGGAGTGCAGAGAAGGTTCACCAGACTGATTCCTGGGATGTCAGGACCGTCTTATAAAGAAAGACTGGATAGACTCAGTTTATATTCTCTAGAATTTAGGAGATTGAGAGGGGATCTTATAGAAACTTACAAAATTCTTAAGGGTGTTGTATAGGCTAGAAGATTGTTCTGATGTTGGGGAAGTCCAGGACAAGGGGTCACAGCTTAAGGATAAGGGGGAAATCCTTTAAGACCGAGATGAGAAAGACTTTTTTCACACAGGGAGTGGTGAGTTTCTGGAACTCTCTGCCACAGAGGGTAGTTGAGGCCAGTTCATTGGCTATATTTAAGAGGGAGTTAGATGTGGCCCTTGTGGCTAAGGGGATCAGAGGGTATGGAGAGATGGCAGGTAAGGGATACTGAGTTGGATGATCAGCCATGATCATATTGAATGGCGGCGCAGGCTCGAAGGGCCGAATGGCCTACTCCTGCACCTAATTTCTATGTTTCTACTTACTTACAGTGAATGAGGCCATTCACACATCCAGCCTGTGCTATCCCTCACCCTCCACACTGACTCATCGCCAACTAGAAATGTCTCTTTGTAGCCTGATTGGATATTTGTTGTTTTTTCTCATTTAAACGGTCCTTCCTGCCCTCGTCCTCAATGTTTCTTCAACGTGGAGCTTTCAAAGAAATGGCAAACAAGATCTGCGTAGGCAAGGCGGTCGGACTGGGCTTGAGGTGAGGTGCAGAGGCTGGGAGCAAACAGAGAGCGTTTGCTGTGAAAACAGTCTTGTGTGCAGAGCAGAGGAAGCAGCGACCAGTCCCAACAATGACCCATCACTTCTCCAGAAAAATCAACTCAAGGCAGGGTGGGCAAATTTACATTTTGTAATTTTTTTTAAAAAAAAGCAACTCAGTCACTTCCAGCAAGCTTGACTGACAGACAAATTCATGGTCACCCCACCCTTGCTGACGGTAATAGCTCGTATGTTTCCCTTTTCCACTGGGTTATTCGGGAATTTCCCCCAGGGTTATTGCTGGCGATTAGAGCCACAGAGATCAACCTTCAACTGCTGCTGACCGCATCTCAGGTTTGATCAGTGGGGTGAGGGGCCCCGGGCATCACAAACCCCCACAGCCCAGCCACGTTGCCCAGGGTAACGAGAGGGCTCGGGCCCCATCCCTATAACACAGTGGGACCCCCACCAGTGACCCTGCTAAGCCTGAGCTGGCCGCAGGCTCTCTTGTACAGGTGTGCTGGTGAGAGAGAGAGGAGGCTGTGCTCCAGAGACTGTGTGTCCAGGCTGGTGGGTGGGGATCTGCTGAGTTAAGTTTAGCTTAGAGATACAGCACGGAAACAGGCTCAATGGTTCCATGCCGAGCAGAGATCGCCTCACACCAGCACCATCCTACACACACTAGTGACAATTTACTATTGTGCTGAATCCAACTTGTACGTCTTGGGAGTGTGGGAGAAAACCGGAGCACCTGGAGAAAGCCCACGCGGTCACAGGGGAGAATGTACTAACTCAGTACAGACAGCACCCGCAGTCGGGATGGAACCGGGATCTCTGGCGCTACAAGGCAGCTGCGCCACCGCGCCGCGTGTTCTCAGTGACCGGCCTGCACCATGTGGCTGGAGGGTCAGCGACAGATTGGTGTTCAGCCCTGGCCACAGCACTGCACTGTGACACACTGTGTGACACCGGCCACAACGCAGACACAAGGCCAACGTCCCATCTGTCAGACCTGGACCTGATCCCAGCTCCCAGACACACTGCCGCCGCACAATCCTGACATTCAGCGCCCGCTCACCGTCAAATCTCTGGTCAGACTACACTGGACTTTATCTTACACTACACGCGATTCACGTTATTCCCTTTATCATGTACCTGTACGCTGTGGACGGCTCGGTTGTAATCATGTACTGCCTTTGTGCTGACTGGGTAGCACGCAACAAAAGCCTTTCGGTACAATAAACTAAACTCAAATCAACAGAAGATAGACACAAAATGCTGGAGTAACTCAGCAGGACAGGCAGCATCTCTGGAGAGAAGGAACGGGTGACGTTTCCGGTCTGTACATTGACGAATTCTTGATAAGAACGGGTGTTAAGGGTTATGAGGAGAAGGCAGGAAAATGGGATTAGGAGGCAGAGATCAGCCGTGATTGAATGGTGGAGTAGACTCGATGGGCTGAATGGCCTAATTCTACTCCTATAACTTGTGAACTTGTGGGTCGAGACCCTTCTTCAGACTCTGCGGAACCAGCATCTGCAGTTCCTTCCAACTCAACTCAATTCAACGGAACATGGACTTCTCCAATTTCCGGTAGCCCTTGCTGTCCCCTCCCCTTCTCAGCTCTCCCTCAGGCTCCTCCTCTTCCTTTCTACTTTCTTCTCCCTGCCCCCCCCCCCACCCTACATCAGTCTGAAGAAGGGTTTCGTCCTGAAACGTTGCCTATTTCCTTCGCTCCATAGATGCTACTGCACCCGCCGAGTTTCTCCAGCACGTTTGTCTACCTTCAGCTCAACGGAACGCAGGGTGCAACTCCCAACCACTGGTCTGCGGGCATGGGTACAGCATTGTACCCACCGGGGGCAGGGGGGAGGGAACTGGCACATCCCCTGCCATCGACTACATAAACCGGCTCAGTGGCTGGGTGAAAGACACATTAACAAATATCATTACCAGCGCCATCTGCTCCCGGGACGGTTCAGTTAACAGTTTAGCGAAGGTGGGAACATGATATCATTAAACAAAGCCGTGAACAGCTCTGGGCTCATGTCTGTGCCGGCTGACACGATTCCACAGGCATCACCCTCCCCACATGTCTGCTTTGTTTAACATGAACTCTCTGAATTTTTTAATGTCTGTGTTTCAGGGCTCGGAGTTGGATTTCATCAAAGCTTCATCGGTGAGACTCGTTATATTTCCCTCGCCCCTACACCAGGCCCTGCCCAGGTGACTGAGACCTGGACTGCTCTATCTGCCTCATTGGAGACTCTCCGACTGTCCTTGATCGGACTTTACGTTGCTTTTACCTTGCACTAAACGTTATTCCCTTATCATGTATCTGTACACTGTAAATGGCTCGATTGTAATCATGCATTGTCTTTCCGCTGACTGGTTAGCGCGCAACAAAAGCCTTTCACATGTACCTCGGTACACCTGACAATAAACAAAACTGAAACTGAACTAAATGGAGTCAATAGAAGGGAGGTGGGTTTGTGCGATGGTCTGGGCTACGTCCACAATTCTCTTGGATGGAACTGTTCTCAAACCAGGCTGTGATGCTTCCCGATAAAGCGCTTTCTACGGTGCATCTGTAGAAGTTGGGGAGAGTAGTTGGGGACTTCCTAAGCCTTCAAAGGAGGTGGAGTGTGTTTGACTTTGTCATACCTCACGCTACCACAGCAAGGCCAGCAGCATAATCAAAGGCAAGTCTGACCCTAGTCACTCCCTCTTCTCCCCTCTCCCATCAGGCAAGAGGTACAGAAGTGTGAAAATGCACACCTCCAGATTCAGGGACAGTTTCTTCCCAGCTGTTATCAGGCAACTGAACCATCCCATCAACAACCAGAGACGAGTCCTGAGATACTATCAACTTCATTGGTGACCCTCAGATTATCTTTAATCAGACTTTACAGGACTTTATCTTGCAGTAAATGCCATTCCCTTCAACATGTATCTGTACATTGCGGATGGCTCGATTGTCATCATGTATTGTGTAGTCTTTCCGCTGACTGGTTAGCATGCAACAAAGCTTTTCACTGTACCTTGGTACAAATGAGAGTAAACCAACCAAACAGGTTGTGCATAACGGGATGTCATGTGGTCCCAAGAGATGTTACAGCAATACCGGTTTGTATTACATTGACACCTAAACCCAAAATGAATGTGTGCAGTTTATCTCTGACTCTCAGTGCCCCGCCAAGCTGTAAGCTGCAAGCATTTGATAAGAATTAAGTACGAAACCTGCTTCTGACAGTGAGAGGAAATGCAGAGAGAGATTGGCCCAGCAGAGACTGCAATGAGTCAACACCCCTCTATCTGCCTGATGCGGTCCACGTGAAACACAAACAAATGAAGCTGCAGACAAAACACAGACACCCTTCTGTCTGTATTTGCATTCTTTCCCTTTCACTGGGCACTGGGTGGGTGCTGGTGGAGCTGGCGAGCTCTTTGCTGCATTATTAACCCTTGCCCTGCTGCCAAGGCAGTGCCAAGCCTCTCGATTGGCACCAAAGCGCCCAAGGGGAGGGATGAGCTACCATGGCAAGAAGCCAGCAGGGTGCAGGTGTGCGGTGGAAGAGGAGGGGATGTGGAGGAAGGAACTGCAGATGATGGTTTAAACTGAAGATGGACACAAAAAACTGGAGTAACTCAGCAGGTCAGGCAGCATCTCTGGAGAAAAGGAATAGGTGACGTTTCGGGTCGAGACCCTTCCTCTGACAGTCAGGGGAAATGGAAACGAGAGATATAGACAGCGACAATTAATAATGTAACAATGATAATGGAAACAGCTATTGTCAGCTGTGAGCTAGGTGAAAACGATTTACAGACAACGAGACTCAACAAGACAACTTTGAAGCTAGTATGACCTGGGTGGGGGAGGGTGGGAGAGAGAGGGGGGGGTGCAAGGGTTACTTGAAGTTAGAGAAATCAATATTGATATCTCCCCAGGCCAATGCCTCCACACATTCCTTGTGATACAATGGGACTGGGAGGGCTGTCGTCAGTCTGGGAGTCAAGATGAAATCCAGGACAAATGGTCTGGAGGGTTGCGTTGATGGAAGAGAAGATTAGTGACAGAGCCTCCGTTTAACAAGTTGCTGCTCACAACTTTAATTCATGCATAAGATTTGGAAAACACGTTACCCAGGGGCGCTTTGGAAGCTGCGGGAAGTTTTCAGAAGGGTTATCCTTTATTTGCTGCTGTTTGCTGAGGGAGAGATGGGTGTGGAGGGAGTGGGGGGGGGGGGGAGTGAGGGGGGAGTGGGGAGACGTGGGTGAGGGGGAGTGGGGGGAGAGATGGGTGAAGGGGTAGTGGGGGTGAGGTGGGGGTGTGGGAGAGAGGTTGGAGAGGTGGGTGAGGGGAGAATGGGGGTGGGAGGTGGGTGAGGGGGGAGTGAGGGGGAGGGGGAGTGGGGGAGTGGGGGTGAGGGGGAGAGATGGGTGAGGGAGGAGTGGGGGTGAAGGGGGATTGGGGGTGAGATGGGTGATGGGGTAGTGGGGGTGAGATGGGTGAGGGGGGAGTGGGGGTGAGGGGGAGAGATGGGTGATGGGGTAGTGGGGGAGAGATGGGTGAGGGGGGAGTGGGGGTGAGGGGGGAGTGGGGGTGAGGGGGGAGTGGGGGTGAGGGGGGAGTGGGGGAGAGATGGGTGATGGGGTAGTGGGGGAGAGATGGGTGAGGGGGGAGTGGGGGAGAGATGGGTGAGGGGGGAGTGGGGGTGAGGGGGGAGTGGGGGTGAGGGGGGAGTGGGGGGGAGGGGGGAGTGGGGGGGAGGGGGGAGTGGGGGGGAGGGGGGAGTGGGGGGGAGAGATGGGTGAGGGAGGAGTGGGGGTGAAGGGGGAGTGGGGGTGAGATGGGTGATGGGGTAGTGGGGGTGAGATGGGTGAGGGGGGAGTGGGGGTGAGGGGGGAGAGATGGGTGAGGGGGAGAGATGGGCGAGGGGGAGAGATGGGCGAGGGGGAGAGATGGGCGAGGGGGAGAGATGGGCGAGGGGGAGAGATGGGCGAGGGGGAGAGATGGGCGAGGGGGAGAGATGGGCGAGGGGGAGAGATGGGCGAGGGGGGAGAGATGGGCGAGGGGGGAGAGATGGGCGAGGGGGGAGAGATGGGTGAGGGGGAGAGATGGGGGAGTGGAGGTGTGGGGGAGTGGGGGTGAGGGGGGAGAGATGGGTGAGGGGGAGAGATGGGTGAGGGGGAGAGATGGGTGAGGGGGAGAGATGGGTGAGGGGGAGAGATGGGTGAGGGGGGGAGTGGGGGGTGAGAGGGGGAGTGGGGGGTGAGAGGGGGAGTGGGGGGTGAGAGGGGGAGTGGGGGTGAGGGGATAATGGGGGGTGTGGGTGTGAATACTGTATTGATCACTCTAACTCCAAGTACCCCTTGTGTCCCTCGCTCCCCTCCCTCCCTCCACCCTGATCATCACACTAGTTTCACAGTGGTCCTGCTGAGTTTCACTATCTGTATAACTCGCTATCACCTAGCCCGCAATGGACCATTGTGGGCTCCACCTTTCGTTGCTCGCCGGTGCTTTTTACATATATTTCATTCAGTTGTCCGTTGTCCTTTCCCCCTGACTCTCAGTCTAGTCTCCACCCATTCCGTTTCTCCAGAGATGCTGCCTGACCCGCTGAGTAACTCCAGTATTTTGATGACTATCTCTCTCCCTCTTGCTGTCTGTTTGACATTGACTCGGTTGCTGCAGTCCTGGAGGGGGTTTAACACGGTGTCGGGCACAGGAGGAGTCTTGGGTTGTGCCGGGGTCTGTCTCACCGTTCACCACCGCTAATAGACCCCGAGGCCACTCTGAACATTCAGCTGCCTGCTTCGTTCAGACAAGAGTGTGTGACTCGCTGCCAGTTATGCTGGAGGCAAAGGACACATTGTGTTCAAGGTGTCACTGCCTCACAACCCACCATTATATGACTCACCCCAGTTTCTCACAGTACATGGTGCACTGTGTGGAAAGCACCAGTCCTTTCCGTGTTCACACCGTGCATCTGGTTAACAGGTCATTGATGAGTCACTGATGTCTGGCGTAGCACAACTCGTGGTCGGTCACAAAGTGCACACCACATTTCCAGGAAACTTCCGACACCCTTTGTACACAGGGCAGCAATGAGCAATCTGTGTGCGCCCTGCCCTGTCGAGGCCCACACGCTAACCATGTGGGGGAGCGGGTGTGAGGAAACCGCTCTCCAAATGGCTGATTGCCCCGTCCCTCCTGGATCTCAGGCCCTGGGATAGGAAGAGCCGATTAGGCTTGGGCTGGCAGCCACAGCCAGTGGTGGTCAGGATCAGAGTGACTGAGGGAGAGGTGGGTGAGGAGGGAGTAGGGGAGAGGTGGGTGAGGGTATCATAGTGATAGAGTGATACAGCGTGGAAACAGGCCCTTCGGCCCTACTTGCCCACACTGGCCAGCTACACCAGTCCCAGCTGCCTGAGTTTGGCCCACATCCCTCCAAACCTGACCTATCCATGCAGGGAGAGAAGTGGATGGGGGGGGGAGGGGAGAGGTGGATAAGGACAGACTGGGGGATAGTCATAGAGTGATACAGTGCGGAAACAAAGTGTGGTCTTTGGCCCAACTTGCCCATACCAAGGGAGATGAAGGTGAACAGTTTTGGCTGGAGAGACCAAGGACACCTTTCCCCACCAGATCAGGGACTTGCTCAAGCCCAGGACCAGACTGGTTACTTGGATTAGAGAATTAATGACACTTTATCAAAAAGCTGAAAAGCATTTTCTTTGGAGTGAAGGAAGTTCCAATATCTCAGCACAAATTGCCACAGGGGAACAGATCTACAGTTGGACAAGGAAGGATCAGTGCTTATTCTCAGGAGAGACTGTATGTAGCTTCTCTCCTGGGCAGCCTGGTTCTCCTTTAGTGGTGCCGGGTCACCTATATGATACAAACAAGGGTGTCGGGGTTTATGAGGAGAAGGCAGGAGAATGGGGTTGAGAGGGAAAGATAGATCAGCCATGTTTGAATGGCGGCGTAGAGTCATACAGTCTTACAGCGTGGAAACAGACCCTTCGGCCCAACTTGCCCAACCAGCCCACATGTCCTATCTACACTAGTCCCACCTGCCTGCGTTTGGACCTTATCTCGCTAAACCTGTCCTGTCCGTGTACCTTGGATGGGCCAAATGGCCTAATTCTGCTCCTATTACCTAGGAACGTATTATTTCACACTGAGCTTGTGTCCAAAGTCACCCCATGCTACCTTCACCCATTAATTTCCTTCAAGACATGGCACAAATGGCACTAACTGTACAGGGAAGCTAAACCAGGGCTGGGCCTTCACAGTGAATGACAGGGCTGTGGGGAGTGTTGAGGAGTAGAGGGATCTAGCAGTGCAGGTGCACAGTTCCTTAAAATGGTGTCACAAGTAGATAGAGTCTTGAATACAAGAGATTTATTGTATTACGATGGTGCAGTGGGATGCCAGCCTATTCTGGTTCCAAATGGGGTCCCAGACCCACAGCCATGTTATCCAGAAGCCAGATAACAGGCAGCTCGATAAAAATGACCTCTGGACCCAGCTTATTTCTATAACATTACAGGAAGTTTTGCAACACTAAAGTGTGCTTTATAAATTCTGAACTGTGGACTCCACCATGTCTCAATTGGAAACGCAGAAGGCAGTATGTAGTGACTCATTGAAACTTTGATCCAAATAGTTTCACTCCACCCTGCTCCTTTCCTGTGTCTATGCAAATTTCATTCAATTGTCATGCGATTTGGAGAGAGAGGCAGAGTAGGGAACTGCATTTGTTGTCCCAAATGCTAAGCAGTTGAGAGTGGATTGGGGCACTTGTGTGAACATCCTCCACCTTCCACCCACATACACATGCACTAAAATTGCGCATCTTAGAAGACTTCGGATGTTCGGCATGCCCCCAACAACTCTTACCAACTTCTACAGATGCGCCGTAGAAAGCTTTTAATCGGAATGCATCACAGCATGGTTTGGGAACAGCTCCATCCAAGTCCACAAGAATTGTGGACGCAGCCCAGACCATCACACAAACCAACCTCCCTTCCATCGACTCAATTTACACCTCACGCTGCCTCAACAAGGCCAACAGCATCATCAAAGATGAGAGAAGTTGAGTGTAGGAGCAAAGAGGTCCTTCTGCAGTTGTACAGGGCCCTGGTGAGACCACAGCTGGAATATTGTGTCTCCTAATTTGAGGGACATTCTTGCTTTTGAGGGAGTGCAGCATAGATTCACAAGGTTAATTCCCGGGAGGGTGGGACTGTCATATGATGAAAGGATGGAGAGACTGGGCTTGTATTCACTTGAATTTAGAAGGATGAGAGGGGATCTTATAGAAACATATAAAATCATTAAGGGATTGGACACGCTAGATGCAGGAAACATGTTCCCGATGTTGGGGGAGTCCAGAACCAGGAGCCACAGTTTAAGAAAAAGGGGTAGACCATTTAGAACTTAGATGAGGAAACACTTTTCCACACAGAGAGTTGTGAATTTGTGGAATTCTCCGCCTGGAGGCTGATCCAGTGGATGCATTCAAAATAAAGTTAGATAGAGTTCTTAGGGCTATCTAAATCAAGGGATATGGGGAGAAGGCAAGAATGGGGTACTGATTGTGGATGATCAGCCATGATCACATTGAATGGTGGTGCTGGCTCAAAGGGCTGAATGGCCTACTCCTGCACCTATTGTCTGTGTATCTATGAGTCTCACCCCAGCCACTCCATCTTGTCCCCTCCCCCATCGAGCAAGAGGTACAGAAGTGTGAAAAGAGTTGTGAATTTGTGGAATTCCAGGTTCAGGAACAGTTTCTTCCCAGCTGTTATCAGACAACTGAACCATCTTACTAACAACTAGAGAGCAGTTCTGAACTACTATCTACCTCATTGGAGACCCTCGGACTACCTTTGATCATATGTCACTGGACTTCATCTTACACCAAACCTTATTCATATAATTCCCTTTATCATGTATCTGTACACTGGGGACGGCTTGATTGTCATCATGTGTTGTCGTTCCGCTGACTGGTTAGTTTTTCACTGTACCTTGACAAATAAAATAAACTCAACTCACACCACACACAAACCAACACACACTATGTTTTAGTAAGTGTTAAAGTAGCTCGCTTCTGCAGGTGAAGTTGCTCCAGTCGCTTTTGTGAGCTCTAATCCCCCCGTTAAGTCATAAGGTCATAAGGAATAGGAGTAGAATTAGGCCATTCGGCCCATTAAGTCTACTCCGCCATTCAATCATGGCTGATCTATCTCTCCCTCCTAACCCCATTTTCCTGCCTTCTCCCCATAACCTCTGACACCCGTACTAATCAAGAATCTATTAATCTCTGCCTTTAAAATATCCACAGACATGGGCTCCACAGCCTTGTGTGGCAAAGAATTCCACAGATTCACCACCCTCTGACTAAAGACATTTCTCCTCATCTCCTTCCAAAAAGAACATCCTTTAATTCTGAGGCTATGGCCTCCAGTCCTAGACTCTCCCCCTAATGAAACATCCTCTCCACCTCCACTCTGTCCAAGTAGGCGACTTGCTGGCTGAATCAACATGGCTGGTTGTAAAAACGACGAAAGAGTCTGAAGAAGAGACGGTCTCGACCCGAAACGTCACCTCATTCCTTCTCTCCAGGGATGCTGCCTGTCCCGCTGAGTTAACCCAGCATTTCGTGTCTATGTACCCAATGAACAACGACTGGTGCCAATGAACCTAAAGGTGACACTGCCCCCTGCACCTCACATCCCACGCCATGCTCTCAAAGACAGATGCTCTCGTGTGTGTGTGTGTAAGTTTGTGCGTGTCCATCTAGCGGCCCCTCTCCCCACCCCTCCAGCCCGTCCCACCTTCCGCACCCCCTCCCTTCCCACTCCACCCTGGCCCCTGCCAGATGAGACCAGCGACTGCAGAGAATTGGGAGATCATTAATGACGAGGAGTATTTGCCACGATGGAACATTGCCACCGTCTGCAGTGCGCTAATCAGACGGTTTCAGAGAATTGGTGAGAGATGCCGAGGTGAGTGGAGAAGATTTTTTTTTCCGTCAGAAAATGTTGACCCGGACCTCCCTGCCTGCCTATCCGTGAAGAGGAAACAGATGTAAACCACCTGAAAAAAAGCTCAATCCTCCGCTTCGGCTCCCAGCAACAAACCACCCACACAGGATCGACCTTCGTCTGATGCGAGATACACAATCACTGCCCAAAGGACAAGCGCACACACACACACACACACACGTGTGTACAGTGACACACACACACACACTGGCACATGCCATTGGCAGCCGCACCCCCACGCCCACACACACACACACACACACACACGTCAGGGCTAATCTTTCGCTAATTAACAGATGTAATTATAAAATACTTTAATGTAATGTGGCATCGTTGATCAGATGTCGCTGACCTCCCGGTGAACGCCCTGTCCCATTGCCCCGTCACCCCGCGCCCTCAGCCACTTGGCTCAGACTTGTAGCCATATCTTCAATAACGTAGAATTAAATAGATGGGCAGATTAGATGTGTCAGTGTGATAAACGGGGCATTCTGTTCTGCCGTCGTCGCTCCAACCCTCCCAGCCGCAAGGGAAGGAATCATTGTACCGGGCCTGGTTTGTGCTGGGGTGTTGGAGACAGGAGAGGGAGAGGGAAAGACAGGGGGGGGGGGGGGGGGAGAGAGAGAAAGGGAAGAGAAAGGAAGAGAGGGGAGAGGGAGAGGGAGAGTTAGAGAGGGAGGGGGAGTGGGGGGGAGGGGGCGATAGGGTAGAGGGAGAGAGTTAGATAGAAGGGGAGAGGTGGGAGGGTTAGAGGGGGGAGTGGGAGGTAGATGGGAAAAGA
Organism: Raja brachyura; assembly: GCA_963514005.1. The sequence continues at coordinate 25,130,413 of OY740811.1, read as the reverse complement.
GAGAAAGAGTGGGGGGAGATAAAGAGGGAGAGAGAAATTAGAGACACAGAGAAATAAAGATAATGAGAGAGAGTCTAATTAATTACACACTGGAGTCAGAAATGTCAAATGTAACTGAGTTTGGAGCAGCCGGGGCTGGTGCAAGTTCTGTGCTGCGAAAATGAGCGTTAACCCTGTGGGCACCGGCCTCCAGCTCAGCCCCCAGCGTCTCTGCACCCTCACCCTGAAACTAAGGCAAGGCCTGGGAGACAGCGAGGATTGAGCAGTGTTGCCAACATTACCCAGTCATTCCTGCGTGTGTGGGCAGGTGTGCAGATAATTGCGTGGGTCTGCATTTGTGTGGAGGATCCCACGGCACTGGCCCACATGAGTGGCAAGGGTGGGGGATACATTTGTGAAATTTCAGCAATGTATGTAGAATGTATTGAACCATTTGTATAGCCCCCGAACACGTCGGATGGATTTTGTGCACGGTTCATGTATTGTACGTATTTATTACCTGAATAATGTATATTTTGAAATACTGTCTGCATTTGTGGACACGTGTATGTGGGGGGGGGGGGGGGGGGGGGGGTGTTGTGTCCGTGTCCCACACGTACTTGTCTGTGTGTGTGTGTGTGTGTGTGTCCTGGTGCCATTTTGGGTGTGGGGACATTTTCACGGAGGTCAGTCTGACTACAGACACCCACTTAGCCACAGACCCGAGTAACTGCTGGGCTGTGGGTTACAGGCACATAAGGCCAAACGTGAAAAGGAGCAGAATAAGGCCATTCGGACCATCCAGTCTACTCCGCCATTCAATCGCGGCTGTGTAGGAAGGAACCGTACACCGAAGATAGGCACAACAGGCTGGAGTAACTCAGGGGGACAGGCAGCATCTCTGGAGAGAAGGAATGGGTGACGTTTCGGGTCGAGACTGTAGAAGGGTCTTCATGGCTGATCGATCTCTCCCCTCCTAACCCCATTCTCCTCCCTTCTCCCCACAACCCCTGACACCCGTACTGATCAAGGAGATCCCTGCCTCCTAACAGTGAGGAGGAGGAGGGGTAATTGCATCGCCCCAGTCACACAGTGCGGAGTCTGGACACCCCCAGGCCCTTTAACTGGGCGGGCAGGCCCCCGGTTGAGTTTTTCCACTGGTTTGCAACGTGGATCTAAGGGGAGGGCGGGTCACCCACGCCACCTGATGTTTGGGCAGCTTACAACCCAGCGGTATGAGAATCGATTTCTCCAACTTCAAGTAATCCTCGCTTTCCCTCTGTCTCTCTCCGGCCCTCTCCCACCCTAGTTCTCCGACTGGGTCTCACTGTCCTCCCGATGAATGTTACTGAATGTATGTATGCCTCCTCGTCACCCTCCCCTCGGCTAACAATGATCTATTCTGCATTTCCTTGATCAACGTCTGCTTTGATCTTTACACAAAAAGCTGGAGAAACTCAGCGGGTGCAGCAGCATCTAAGGAGTGAAGGAGATAGGCAACGTTTCGGGTCCAGACCCTTCTTCAGGTCTGCTTTGATCTGTCGTTTTCACACCTTGCCCTTCCATATCTCTGGCGTCCCTCTCCCCTGATTCTCAGTCTGAAGAAGGGTCTCGACCCGACAGGCCACCCATTCCTTCTCTCCAGAGACGCTGTTTGAGCCGCTGAGTTACTCCAGCGTTTCGTGTCTGTCTTTGATGTAAACCAGCATCTGCAGTTCCTTCCTACACATGATGTTGAGCTGTGTGACTGGCGAGGGTGGCAGCGCGGTGCGTTGGCAGTGCCTGCCGGCTGCGCTGGTGAATCATCTCTTTAGTGTCGGCCTCAACACGCACGCTATCATTTGTAAGTCCAACCGCAGGAACATATTTCTGGCATTCTTTATTCCAAAGATCTCCTCTGTTGAGTTTCGCCTTCCCCACGGTGTTTCACAATGCTGATGCCTATGGTTCAAATTCCAGTTCCAGTTCAAATTCCAGTTCCAGTTACAATCTCCATTCAGGCATCCCCCTACCCCTACCCCCCCCCCCTCGCCCCCCGCCCCCCACCCCAGACCAGGGGGCTACATAACGGACTCGCTTGGCGCTCGTCTCCCGGGTAGTGGGTGGGCTGGAGAAGCGGGGGGAGGGGGTAACATTCAGGGAGAGGAGGATAGATTGATCAGGCTGACAAAGACGGCCGTCACGGCAATTCCCTCCACAGATGCTGCCTGTCCCGCTGAGTTCCTCCAGCACTTTGTGTTTTGTTCCATTTTCCAGCATCTGCAGTTCCTCGTGTGTTCAATAAATTGACCCAACGCGTGTGTGTTTCCCTCTCCCCAGACTCTCAATCTGAAGAAGGGTCTCGACCCGAAACGTCACCTATTCATTTTCATAGAAACGTAGAAAATAGGTGCAGGAGTAGGCCATTCGGCCCTTCCAGCCTGCACCGCCATTCAATATGATCATGGCTGATCATCCAACTCAGTATCCCTTACCTGCCTTATCTCCATACCGCCTGATCCCTTTAGCCACAAGGGCCACATCTAACTCCCTCTTAAATAACTCCCCAGAGATGCTTTTTCTGATGTGTGTGGAATAAGTCTTTCTTCCCATCCCCGCCTCTCCCCCTCAGCTCCACACCGCTGCCTTTTCCCACCCCAACCCTTCCCGAACCCCCCGCCCCCCTCCCATCCCTGACTGTCCCACCTCCCCTCCCACCGTCCGCCTCTTCTACGCTTCTCACTGTACCTCGGTACACGTGGCAATAATCTAACCTCAAACTATCCCCGCCTCTCCTACCCCCACCCCGCCTCTCTCAGCCCCCTCCTCTCCTCTCTCCACCCCTCCCCTCCCTCGCCGAGTTGACACCAGATTCCTCCCTCCGTTCACCACTCGTTTCCCAACTAATTCCCTCTGGAATCCCGTCTCCATTGGACAGTGTGAGTTTGCCATGGCGCACCCTTTTGATCAGGTCTTCTTTTATCAATGGGGAAGCCAGGCCGAGTCACGGCGCGGGCAGTGAGCGCCGAGGTGAACTAGGCATTCTCTTTGAAGTTTGCTGCCTGGCCTGTTTTGCATTAGCCCGGCCTGTAAATATTTCACAATGAGCCTTCACCCTGGGCGAGTGCAGCTGCGGGAACCGCCGCGCTGTCTGTGCGGGGACAGGGGGGATCTGTACCGCCCCTGCCCGGCTCAGAAGCACCAAGCGCCGAGCAGCGTCTGCGGGGAGGGAGGCAGAGCCACCTCATCTACACCAGACAAATTAAACATGAAATTAAAACTTAAAACACGTGGCGTCCTTCATGTAGACAGGAGAAACTACAGATGCTGGTTCACACAAAGTGCTGGAGTAACTCGTGGGGTCAGGCAACATCTCCGGAGAACATGGATAGATGGGCGACATCTCGTGTTGAGACCCTTCTTCAGAATGACTATGACTGTCAGGGAAGGGGGAAACTGGAAGAGACGAGAGGCAGGACAAAGCCTGGCTGGTAAACATTGCCTCTCCATGTTCTCCAGAGACGCTGCCAGACTCCAGCACTTCGAGTGCTTTTGGGGTGTTTTTTTGCATAAGTGTTTGTTGCCGAGACTACGCGGCTGGGATGATGTTTGTTCTACCTGATCCTGCGGCATTTGGCAATGAGCGAGTTGACAATAAATGTCTCCGAGGTTTGTCTCCCTGTCGCCGCTGTCTCTGACACACTGGGGCAAAGTGCCAGGTAGGTCAGGGTTCCCCATGATCCAAAGATGGACACAACAGGGCTGGAGGAACAACACAGCGGGTCAGGCAGCATCTCTGGAGAGAAGGAAACGGTGACGTTACGGGTGGAGACTCTTCCTCAGACCCGAAACATCATCTATCCCTTCTCTCCAGAGATGCTGCCTGACCCTCTGAGTTACTCCAGCATGTTGTGTCTATCTTCGGTGTAAACCAGCATCTGCAGTTCCTTGCGACACATTCGGCATGATCCAAGCGCCGAGACCGATCTCCGATTGAAGCCGGGCGCAGGCTGGGGAGGGGGGGAGGGGGAGCAAGAGGGGTGGGGGTGGGGGTGGGGTACAGGACGGTTGACAGCACACAGCCCCCCTCCACCCTCCCTACCCACACCGCTGTCATTGAGAAAGCAAGGAATGGGGCAACTTGGCGGTCGTGCCAACGTGGTAAATGGCTGTGGAATCTCGGGGTGCAGACCTGATAGGGGGGAATAGGGGCTAGGGATGCGGGAATGGGGCAGGAGAGGGTGGGCGTGGAAGGCAGAAGGGAAGAAGGTGAGCGAGAGATGAGGACAGGGTAAAGGGGGGAGAGGGGACGAGGGGGTGTGGGACTAGAAGAGGCGCCAGAGGGGATGGGTGGAGGGGAGGGGAGGGTATGGGAATGAGGGAATGAGACCAATGAAGGACAAGACTGATGAGGGGTGAGGAAGGGGCGGGGGGGGGGGGGGGGGGGGCAGGGTGTTTGGAGGTGTGTGCGGGCAGGAACTGCAGATGCTGGTTTCCACCGTTGGGGTATCGGGAAGGGCAGGGAAACAGGGAGACGGAGAGGGGGCAGTGAGGAACAGGATGACCGGGAATGGTCGGGAAACAGGGAGAGGGAGGTGGGGAAATGGAGGTGGGTGGGGTGGCAGACGTTGGGGGCGTTGGTATACAAGGAGGAGGCATCAGACTGGAGGACTGAAGCTTTGGTCCAACGCTGGAGCAGCGAGCTCTCAGCGAGCAGTCCCGCCCGGCAGCTCAGACACACAGCAGAGGGTTGGGGAGGGAGTGGGAGGAGAAAGAGGGAAGGAGAAGGGAGGTGGGATGGGGAATGATTTGTAATGAATGACTGCAGGCACAGACACTGCAGGAGACGGGAGCTCCGGCTGGGCAGAGTTGTTGGGATTGGCGGGGCCACCCCTTGCTCTTCCTGCATCCTGGTGAAGATGCCCCAGGACAGGGACTCTGGAGTTAGGCCTGGTGATCAATGGCATTGGGGCACAAAGCGCTGGAGTAACTCAGCGAGTCGGGTAGCATCTCTGGAGGAAGAGCATGGGTGACGTTTGGGCCGAGGCCCTTCTTCAGTCAATGGCAGAGTCGCGGTTGGAGGGAAACTACAGGTGGTGGCGACCCTGTCCTGGTGACAGACATTGAGGGGAGGGGAGGGGAGGGGGGTGTTGTCAGGGTCTGTGGGTAGTGCTCACTGAGACCACACCAGAAGGCAAGGAATGGAGGTCAAGGATGCTCCTTTCCTGTCAGTCTGCTGCCCCACAGCGCCTGAGACCCAGGTTCGATCCTGACCTCCAGTGCTGTCCGTGCAGAGCCTGCATGTTCTCCCAGTGACCGCGTGGGTTTTCTCCGGGTGCTCCGGTTTCCTCCCACATTCATATACCTAAGCACATTCATAGTTAAGCACAAGTGTATAGGAATAGTAGTGATCAGTTTAGTGTATTGCCACGTGTGTCGCGGTAGTGACAAGCTTTTGTTGCGTGCTGACCCGCATCCAAGAATCGCCAAGCTGAGGCGCCACTTTACACGATTCAGGCCCAAGTTGTTACACGTGTAGAGTTTGTATCTTGGCCACGAAGGCCTGTGTTGCAGGGTCGGCCTGGCCAAGTGCTGCTGCATGGTTGCCAAAGGCCTTTGAGAACATGCCTGCATCTTTTCCTCTCGTCACCTGGTAACCTCCTCCCATGGTGAGAGAGCTTCCAATACTGTTTTGTGCGGGGGGGGGGGGGGGGGTTCTGGGCCCAGACACGTGAAGGAAAGCCCAACCCAACTCGCTGGCAAGCCTGGCTCACTGTGGCAAAGGAGGACCAGGAGGGACCAGGGCCGCAGTGGGGGACTTGGAAGCCGCCGGGCTCAGCCCCGAAGACCGGAGAGACAAGGAGGAAGGAGCCGCAGGTGAGGAGTCTGGACATGAGGAGTGGGCCAGGAGGAGAGGAGACCAGGGCGTTGCCTCCAGTGCTGCAGGAGCCGCCCCTATGACACAGAGGCCGGTCGGTTCGTGGACAGAGCCGGTCGAGGAGGCCCTGAAGCAGCCTGGAGCTCAGCTGGATCGGGAGCCACTCCAGTACATAGAGGACGTGCAAATGGGCCAAAATATGATGACTGGTACAGGTGTGATCTGTGCAAAACGCATTTCACTGTGCAGTGCCCAAACGTGACAATGAAAAACCATTGAACCATAAATAACCATTGACTGTCTGTGTGTAGTCAGCATTGGCATTGGGTTACAGAAGGAACTGCAGATGCTGGAGAATCGAGGGTTACACAAAAAGCTGGAGAAACTCAGCGGGTGCAGCAGCATCTAAGGAGCGAAGGAGATAGGCAACGTTTCGGGTCGAGACCCTTCTTCAGCATTGGCATTGGGTTTGCTTCCCCTGCCAGAGGCATTGGAAGAGAATGTGAAGACCATTGCAGAGAAGGTTCACCAGACTGATTCCTGGGATGTCAGGACTGTCTTATGAAGAAAGACTGGATAGACTCTGTTTATACTCTCTAGAATTTAGGAGATTGAGAGGGGATCTTATAGAAACTTACAAAATACTTAAGGGGTTGGGCAGGCTAGATGCAGGAAGATTGTTCCCGATGTTGGGGAAGTCCAGGACAAGGGGTCACAGCTTAAGAATAAGGGGGAAATCCTTTAAGACCGAGATGAGAAAGACTTTTTTCACACAGAGAGTGGTGGGTCTCTGGAACTCTCTGCCACAGAGGGTAGTTGAGGCCAGTTCATTGGCTATATTTAAGAGGGAGTTAGATGTGGCCCTTGTGGCTAAGGGGATCAGAGGGTATGGCGAGAAGGCAGGTACGGGATACTGAGTTGGATGATCAGCCATGATCATATTGAATGGCGGTGCAGGCTCGAAGGGCTGAATGGCCTACTCCTGCACCTAATTTTTATGTTTCTATATCAGTTGTATCCAGCCAACGCCTGCTCCAGGTGATTTAGGTCTCAGGAACATGTGGGAAATCGAGGGCATCTGTTGCCAGTGGAGATCTTTGTCTGGTCAATGTCTTGATCAGGAAACACTCGTTTCCAAAGGTAGGTTTCATTATCAGTGTCTGCCTTGGCTCCCGGGGTACTAGTTTCACATTAGTCACCGATATACGGTGAAAAACCTTTTGCAGCGTGTTATGACCAGTCAGTGGAAAGACTATGCATGGTTACAAACAGTGTACGGAAACATACTGTTTAAGAAGGAATTGCAGATGCTGGAAAATCGAAGGCAGCATCTATGGAGCGTAAGAAATAGGCAACGTTTCGGGCCGAAACCCCTATTTCCTTCGGGTTTCGGCCCGAAACGTTGCCTATTTCCTTCGCTCCATAGATGCTGCTGCACCAGCTGAGTTTCCCCAGCATTTTTGTGTACCTCCTGAAACATACTGTTGGAGTCGAGGTTGGAGCGATCGCGATGAGTGGTTGCAGATCCGTTTCTAAGATCAGCACACAGGGAGTCACCTGGTTTGGGTACCATCTTGGACCCATGTTTTCCTGGACCTCTGTTGTCAGAGGGCAGTTGCTGTATGGTGGGGCAGCAGGTTGGCAGAGGACCTTGGAGTTGCTGAGGTTGAGAGTACAACCATCTCCTGGTGTGCTTCAGTGATGGCTTGGTCCTCACCCTTCATGAACAAGCAAGGGCAACTCATCTGCAGCGAGACTACTGAGGTTGGATAGCCATGTCTCTAAGGTTGGGCAGTTTCCCATTAGAATGGAGACCGATCTCACCCTGCGGAGGCGAGGTACAGCAGGAAGTATTGGAAAAATGAGTACACTCTCAGTCTGGTTTCGATCCAAAACATCGCCCTGAAGAAGGGTCTCGACCCGAAACGTCGCCTATCTCCTTCGCTCCTTCGATGCTGCTGCAGCCGCTGAGTTTCTCCAGCTTTTTGTGTAACCCACCAGAGATGCTGCCTGACCTGTTGAGTTACTCCAACATTTTGTGTCTATCTTCAATGTAAACTAACATCTGCAGATCCTGTACTACACACTCAGTACGCTAGTCAATTGCCGATAACCTGTGTTCTTGTTGTTTTTGGGACCTTGCAGAGTGTGAATTGGCTGCTAAGCTTCCTTCATTACAGCAAGAACTTACATTCAAATAACGCATTGATTGTAGCAAAAACCCTTGGGCCCCAGCTTGAGAAAGATCAATACAAACATTTCCTGTTGTGGCTTGGCTCGGCAAGTCAGGATCAAACAGTTGGTCAACGAGGTACATTTAAGGTGCGGTTTAAGGAAGGGAGGAAGGTGGGAGGTTCAGGAAGGGACTTCCAAATTAGGAACAAAATTGGCGAGAGGAATTCACACTGGTTTGCAGCAAAGGCCAATATTGGAGGAAGCAGTGAAATCTCAGAGACTTGTAGGTTGGAGGTTCAGTGATGTACAGTGACCCAGTGTATCCATGCGGCCACAGCAGGGCCATCTGAGTTAATCCCTTTTCCCGTCCATGGTCGGTAACCTGGTAGATCACAGGACATCAGGAGCACAGTACGGTTAAGGGTCTCTCCCTCCACCACCCTTTCAGCCCATGAGTTTGGGATCATTAGCCACTCAACACCAAGAACCAGAACAATCACGAACCAGAGGGTACAGGTTCAAGGTGAGAGGGAAAGATTTAATAGGAACCTGAAGGGCAACTTTAGCACACAATGAATGGGTGGTGAGTATATGGAATGAGCTGCCAGAGGAGGTAGTTGAGGCAGGTACAATTACGGCATATAAAAGACATGTGGACAGGTTCGTGTTTAGGAAGGGTTTAAAGGGATGTGGGTCAAATGGGGGCAGGTGGGACTAGCATAGATGGGACATGGCAGGTTGGGCCAAAGAGCCTGTTTCCATGCTATATGACTATTCATCCACAACTATTCATACTCATGCAGATAGATGGGTGGACAGTCAGACCTTTTCTCCAAGGTTGTTAAAATCAAATGCGAGGTGACAGGGGCAGAAGAGATGTGTGGGGACGTTTTTAAACAGAGGGCAGTGAGTGCCTGGAACATTCTGCTGGAAGTGGTGGAGGCAGATAGGATAATGGCATTTAAGACACTTTTGAGGGGCACATGGATATGCTGGGAATAGATTGATACTGATAGACACAAGAGGCTGGAGTAACTCAGTGGGACAGACAGCATCTTGAGAGGAGGAATGCTTCCAGGAATCTTACCAGAGAAGCTGTCTGTCCCACACACAGAGATACTCCAGCTTTTTGTGTCTATCTTCGGTTTAAACCCATCTGCAGTTCCTTCCTACACAGATTGAGATGGATTATGTGCAGGCCGATAACATTAAGTTTTGGTATCATGTCCAGTTCGGACATTGTGGGCTTAAGAGCCTGTTCTTGAGCTGTACCGTTCGATGCACAATGTTCTATGTTCTATCTCAAATATATTTTTCTAAAGTCTGAAGAAGGGTCCTGACCTGAAATGCCACCCAGAGACGTTGCCTGACCCGCTGAGTTACTCCAGCAATTTGTGTCTATCTTAGGTATAAACCAGCATCTGCAGTGCCTTGTTTCTTCAACATATTCAGCAGTTGAGCCTCAGGAGAACTGGGGGAAATTTTACAGAGGTTAATTAGCCTATGAACCCGCACATTGGTGCAGCTGGTGGAGTCACTACCCCAATGGGACTAGGAGAGGGGGATCACTGCTGAAGAGAGGCCGGGGGTGGCTGATCTTTGAACAGTGAGTGGTTTTACAGCAGAGGGTGAGTTGCAATAATGTTCATATCTGCAGCTGAGGATGTAAAGGAATGGAAATCAGATGCAGAGCAGAGTGTTACTGTCTGTAGCTGAGTGGGGACAAGTGCAGCAAAGGGTGTGGCTCCTTCCGTCCAACGGAAGCTGCACAGATCTCAACGATGACTTGTAGGTGAAAGGTCAGAGAGTGGGGACTTGAAGCAGTTGTGGTCGGCATTGGCATTGGATGGAGAGGAGTTTTCCACTAGCGGGAGAATCTCGGACCAGAGGGCACAGCCTCAGAATAAAAGGATGCACCTTTTAGTATGGCGATGAGGCGGAAAATCTTCAGCCAGAGGGTGGTGAATATGTGAAATCCATTGCCACCATCTGCTGTGGAGGCCAAGTCATTGGGTATTTTTAAAGCAGAGATTGATAGGTTCTTGATTGGAAAGGGCGTTAAAGATTATGGGGAGAAGAGAGGAGAATGGGATGAGACAGAAAAATAGATTAGCCATGATGGAATGGCGGAGAGGACTTAATTCTGCTCCGATGTCTTATGGTTGGTGGCCTGTATTGCCCAGGTCAGAGCTGAACAAGGGTCTCGACCTGAAACGTCACCCATTCCTTCTCTCTAGAGATGCTGCCTGTCCTGCTGAGTTACTCCAGCTTTTTGTGTCTATCCTCAGTCCCTTGGACTGCCCTGCCCTGGGATAGAGGCGCCAACTTAACCCCAGGAGCGGGATTTGAACCCACGCCTTCTGTCAGAGAGATGACAGCAGAATTCACCGCTGACCCCACACGCCAAGGCCGGGGTAGGAGCTTTGTCGCTGGCTTCTCTCGGTGGCCCGGCCACCTTGTGTGTAGAAATCCCTTGGTCTTCCTCACCTCTACACTCAGCGACTGGAACACCACCGACAGATCCCATCTGCTGCCGCTCTCCGCCCCACTGTTTATGACCGACTATAATTGTTTTTTTTTTAATGTTGGCCCTCTTTTGAACCCAGTAAAATCCCTCTGGTTAAAAGATACAGGCTCATCTCCTCCTCCTCTCCACACTGCACAAAAATGTCTCACAGTTTTAAAATCCCAATATGTTATTTTTGCTCTCTCTCTCTCTCTCTCTCTCTCACTCTCTCCCTCCCTCTCTCCCTCCCCCTCTCTCTCCCTCTCTCCCTCCCCCTCTCTCCGCCTCTCTCCCTCCCTCTCTCTCTCTCTCTCTATCCCTCTCACCCTATCCCCTCTCACCCTCTCTCCCTCCCTCTCTCTCCCTCTCTCCCTCCCCCTCTCTCTCCCTCTCTCCCTCCCCCTCTCTCCGCCTCTCTCCCCCCCCTCACTGTGGCCACTGTGCCTGTGAGAGCTGGCACTTTTAGTTTCAGATTTTCAACGATTTGTAATTGGTTCTCCAGGATTGATTGGATGGGGTGAGGGGAAGAAGCGGTGGCTGCGAGAAGCCCTCACGATGAGAAGTTGAATGATCCAAAGAGATTGTGCCAAAAACCAGCTGCCCCAAGTGGGTTTGACACCACCTCCTGTGTTAGAGGCCAAACCCACTTCCTAACCCACAGCCCACCCCCTCATCCCCCACACATTTCACAGCAGGCGAGGGAAAAGTCTCAAAAGGCCAAAAAAAAATCTTCACGGAAGGGGGCTGTGCTGGGGGCGTTGAGAGGTGAATTCCGAAATTCAACTCCTTCAACTGATCGATCCAAGAATTCCGCCAGACCAACGCGATCGACAGCATTACCTGGTTCTTTCAGTGTCAACCTTGAAGAACCTAATTAAAAAGCAAGGCTGGAGCTAATCGACTTCCAGCCGACCAATATTAAAATATTCCACATATCACTCAGCATTAAAAAAAAAATTCAATCTTAAATTATCCAACTGAAACCCTATTACATATCCCAGTGATAGAGAGCTCGTAAAATTAACACACATTCAAATTACAACTGAAAGGGTGTATGTGTTAACCAGATTTTAAATCATTCTGCAATTACAAGGTCAAAATTACATTAAAGCTTTTAATAAATAATTGTAAATTTTTTTTTAGGAAGCCTGAGCTCTTTGCTTTGGTTATTGCCTCCATTGTGGTCGCACCCCCTTTTTCACCCTCCGCCCTCTTCTCGTCTCCTCTCACTTCACTCTCTGCCTCTCTCCAGCTGTCTGCTTGCACGCTCGCCATGTGAGACCGCTCTGCCCACTGAGCCTATCCCACTCTCCCTCACGCCCTCCTTCATTTGTCTTCCTTTCTCTTCATTTTTACACCATCTCTGAGCTCGCCCAATCTCTCCATCTCCCTTTCTCTCTGTCCCTCTCTCTCTATGTCTTTCTCCCTGTCTATATGTCAGTTTGTCTGTCTCTTCCTCTTTCGCTGTGTATTTCCCTCCACCCACTCTATCTCGGACCCATATCCTCACTCGTCTCTCCTCTTCTGTCACCTTCTCCCTGTCCCCACTCACCACCCACGCCCGCACCCGCACTCCAGCCCCCCCCCCTACTACCACACCTCTCCACAGACCCTCTTAGTCTCACCCGACCCTTCTCACCCTCACCCTCACCTTCACCCCTTCAACCTCACCCCCACTCCAGCCTCCCCTCACCCTCACCCTCACAGCAGCTCCCACACCCTTACTCCAGCCACCCCCCCCCCCCCAGTGTAGACTCGATGGGCCGAATGGTCTAATTCTGCTAATGGAGTAATCCATATCCCTCCATTCTCTGCATATCCGAAAATGTCGTAAATGCCACCATTGTATCTGCCTCCACTACCATCCCCGGCAGTGTGTTCCAGGCACTCACCACCCTCTGTGTGCAAAATCCTGCCAGCATATCTCCTTTAAACTTTAAAACATTAAAATTGGTATTTATTTTTTCCATCCTGGGAAAAAGGTTCTGACTGTCTACCCTATCTACTACTGTCATTATTTTAAGCACTTCCATCAGATCTCCCCACAACCTCCAGTGTACCAGAGGAAACAATCCAAGTCTGTCCAATCTCCCCCTGTAGCTAATAGTTAATAATACAACCATCTTTCTGTTGAACCTCCCCTGCACCCTTTCCAAAGCCTCCACATCTTTCCTGTAATGGGGTGATCACAACTGCATGCAATAGTCCAAATGCATCCTAACTGAAGCTGTATAAAGCTGCACAGTGACTTCCTGACTCTCATACTCAACACTAGGACCCGGGGAAGCAGGCATACCACGCACCTTTACCAAATAGGTCATAAAATAATGCAGTGTGGAAACAGGCTCAACTTGTCCACACCGGCCAACATGCCCCAACTACACTAGTCCCACCTGCCTGTGCTTGGCCCATATCCCATTAAACTCATATCCATGTACCTGTCTAATTGCATCTTAAACATTACGATAGTCCCAGCCTCAACTTCTTCCTCCGGCAGCTCGTTCCATACACCCACCACCCTTTGTGTGAAAACATTACCCCTCAGATTCCCATGAAATATTTCCCCCTTTCAACTTAAACCTATGTCCTCTGGTCCTCGACTTCCCCAACTCTGGTCATGAGACTCCGTGCGTCCACCCGATCTATTCCTCCCGTGATTGAACATGAGAAACATATGACAGACAATGTCCATTGGCACCAGTCAGTGCGCAGCAAGACTGCGGGTTGTAAATGATGGTGGCGACAAGAGACCTGGTAGGAGCTGGCGGTATTTCCTGCGGCATCCCACAGCGAGACATGCGACATCTCCTGGGTCCGGACTGCCCACAAGGATGAATGTCCCGACTGGGCGGGCAGAATTCCTGCGGGTGTCTGCGGATAGGGAGTGGGTGAGGGGGGGGGGAGACTGCAGCGGGGGAGGGGCAGGGAGAGCGAGACGGCTGGACAGGGAGCAGCCGCCTCAGGGTACACGCGCGGAGGGGATGGGGGGGGGGGTGTGTGTGGGGACGGAGTGTTCAGGCCCGGCCGTGATGGAGAGCCCACTTCCTGGAAAGGCTGCGTAATTTTCCACGGAATCTTGGGTTAGACACAGAATAAATATTTGTCGTTCGGTTTCTTCCCCCAAAGGATTTACAGCTTGAATGGAAAGTTATTCCGAGAGCAAGCCTCAGTGAGGTCACCCTGCCCAGAGGCAGCAATGCCAGGACGTGGCAGATACATCCTGTCACATAACCTGCAGCCAGGGTGGCCAATGAGCCCGTTACCCTGACCGGCCCAGTCCCCTCAATCCCTCTGGGCCCACCCCTACCTCTGGCCCACTCAACACTTACTGATAAGAACATGTGATAGGAGTAGAATTAGGCCATTCAATCGTGGTTGATCGATCTCTCCCTCCTATCCCCATTCTCCTGCCTTCTCCCCATAACCTCTGACACCCAAACGGGTCATACAGGGTGGAAACAGGCCCTTCGGCCCATCTTGCCCACACCAACAAACATTCCCAGTTACACTAATCCCACCAGTCTGTGATTAGCCCATATCCCTCCAAACCTGTCCTGTCTATGTAACTGTCTAACTGTTTCTTAAATGTTGGAATAGGCCCTGCCTTTGTTCTGGCCTTTTCTTACCTCCAGTTCCCTCCCCTCTGCTTTCAGTCTGAAAGAGGATTCCTACCCAAAACGTCACCTATTCCTTTACTCCAGCACTTTGTGCCTCTCTTCTGGGCCAGTGACTACGGACAGCGGTCTCGTTGAAAGCTGGTGTTCCCCTCCCCCCGGCCTATGGGCCCCCTGACCTTCTGCTGAGGCCCTCTGGCTCACATCCCCCCCCTCCCCTGCCCTCCGCTCCCATCCTCTCCTGGGAAGGGCTGTCGGCTGCTCCTGCCCAGTCACGGGTGCTTTGTGAGGGCGGGTTGTTGTTGTTGAGCACTGTCTTAATGGAAGGAACAGGATCAGGCGAAGGCCATTCGGCCCCTCTTGCCAGCTCTGCCGTCGGGGAGCAACTGCTCAGGCTCTGGGCAGAAGTACAACTACCCTCTCGCTCATTGCTCAGCGGCTTCCCGCCTACCCAGCCACACGTAGCAGCTGATCACTGGTTCAACCCTCATCCCACCCACCACCCTCACCCCAACCACAGTCCAATCCTCATCCCCTCCCCACCCCGCCCCACCCTCACCCCAACCCCAGTCCAATCCTCATCCCCTCCCCACCCCGCCCCACCCTCACCCCAACCCCAGTCCAAACCTCATCCCCTCCCCACCCCGCCTCACGCTCACCCCATCCACAACCAAGCCAACGCCCCTCACCCTCACCCCCATCCCCACTTCAAACCCAGTCCAATCACCATCCCTGCCCACCCCGCAGACCGCACGCCCAGCCCTACCCCCATCCCTGTCCCCGTGCCCTCCCCATCTCCATCTCCAACCCCAGCCTCTGTCCCACCCCTACCCCACCACTGAACCCATCCCCAACTCCAAACCCATTCCCTCCTCATCGCCACCCCCAACCATATCCCCAATCCCTATCCCATTACATACCCAACCCCATCCTCATCCCCATCCTCATTTCCACCCCTACCTCCATTCTCTTCCTCATCCATACCCCCATCTCCATCCCCAGCCTCAGACACACACCTACCCCACCACCGAACCCACCCCCACCCCGGTGGCACCTACCCCCACAGCAGTAGAGTTGCTGCCTCACAGCGCCAGAGACACGGGTTCGATCCTGACTACGTGTGCTGCCTGTACGGAGTTTGTATGTTCTCCCCATGACCTGTGTGGGTTTTCTCCGGGTGCTACAGTTTCCTCCCACACTCCAAAGACGTGCAGGGGTGAAGGTTAATTGGCTTTGGTAAAGATTGTAAATTGCCTCTTGTGTGTGGGACAGTGCGAGTGTATGGGGCTCGCTGGTCGGCACGGACTTGATGGGCCGAAGGGCTTGATTCCGTGCTGTATCCCTGAAACCAAAACTAAAAAATTAAACTAAGATCCCTACCCCTTTACCAGCTCATCCCCACACTCAACCCTATCCCCATCCCATCACACCCTATCCCTCATCCCCACCCTCATAAACCACCCCCACCCCACACACCAGCTCCACAAAAAAATCCCCCCGCCCACACTGGTGCAAAAATATCCAGGACGTTGCAGTCTCAGATAGAAAAAATGTTTTACTGAATGTAGACAGAGGCCCCGAGAACAACGGTCGTGCGTGCCCACACAATATCTGTGCACATTCCCTCTGCGGCTCCACTCAGACGTGTTGATGTCTGTGCCACATTACTGTAAATTATCTGCTCTTGTCGATAGCAAAACAGTGAAGCAAGATCAATAATTCAGCGGGACTGCAGGCAGTGCAGGGAAACGGCACACAGCATCGAGCGTGGTTGTTATAGCCAGGCCCAGGCAGCCAGCCAGAGACATTCACAGGGACCGGCTTGGACACCGAATTGCGTCGTAGACTCACACTGTGTGGAAACAGGCGCTCCGGCCCAACTTTTGCAAATAACTCTTGCATTCTCTCTCTCTCTGTCCCTCCACCCCCCCTCCCCCCCCCCCCCGCCTAGTTATCCTGCTAGTTTCACTGGTCGTATCCCTTCATTATCACCTCTTCCACAGCCAACAATGGACCATTGTGGGCTCCACCTTTGCTTGGTCATGTGTGCCGGCTCTTGTTTGTTCTATACCTTTTCATACCTCCAATTTCCCTCTTCCCTGACTCTCAGTCTGACTCTGGGTAACTCATCCCTTCCCACCCAAACCACCCCCTCCCCAGGTACGGTCTTCCCCTGTAACCGCAGAAGATGCAACACCTGTCCCTGTACCTCCTCCCCTGACTCTGTCCAGGGACCCCGACAGCCCTTTCAGGTTAGGCAGAGATTCACTTGCACCTCCTCCATCCTCATCCACGGTATCCATTACTCAAGTTGCGGGCTTGCATACTTTGGCGAGACCAAACGTAAACTGGGCGATTGTTTCTCTGAACACCTTCGCTCAGCCCGCCTGGACCTACCTGATCTCCCGGTCGCTAAACAGTTTAATTCCCCTTCCCATTCCCACACTGACCTTTCTGTCCTCGGTCTCCTCCATTGTCAGAGTGAGGCTAAACGCAAATTGGAGGAACAGCATCTCATATTTCGCTTGGGCAGCTTACAGCCCAATTGTATGATAATTGATTTCTCTAACTTCACGTAACCCTGGCATTCTCCCTCTCTATCCCTCCCCCACCCAAGTCGTACCAGCTTCTCGTTTTCACCCAACAAACAGCTAACAATGGCCTGTTTCCTTTATCATTGTTACATTTTGCTTATCTTTCATTCATTGTTGCTTATCGTTCCACATCGTAGTCTATATCTCTCATTTCCCTTTCCCGTGACATTCAGTTTGAAGAAGTCTCGACCCGAAATGTCACCCATTCCTTCTCTCTGTAGTTGCTGCCCGTCCCGCTGAGTTACTCCAGCTTTTTGTGCCTATTTTCGATTCTAAACGTCACCTGTTCCTTTTCTCCAGTGATGCCGTCTGACCTGTTGAGTTGCTCCAGAATTTTGTGTCTATCTTCTATACAAAAACTCCTCCAACATTCTCAGTGGCTGTACATACATTCATTAGCATTGTATTTGTTCACAGAAATATCAGTACAATAGACAATCGACAATAGGTGCAGGAGTAGGCCATTTGGCCCTTCGAGCCAGCACCGCCATTCAATGTGATCATGGCTGATCATCCCCAATCAGTAACCCATTCCTGCCTTCTCCCCATATCCCCTGACTCCGCTATTTTTAAGAGCCCTATCAAGCTCTCTCTTGAAAGCATCCAGAGAACCTGTCTGCACTGCCGTCTGAGGCAGAGAATTCCACAGACTCACCACACTCTGTGAGAAAAAGTGTTTCCTCGTTTTCGGCACCCTAGTCGGGTACTCATTTCACTGTCGTCCTGGTGAGTTTCATTGTCTGTAACTCGTTTTCACCTAGCCCACAACTAGCAAAAGCTTGTTTCCTTTATCTGTGTTTGGTTTTTTTTGCATACCTTGCATTTATTTCTTACATATCTCTCTATATCACCGTCTATATCTCTCGTTTCCCTTTCCCTTGACTCTTCGTCTGAAGATGAGTCTCACCCCGAAACCTCACCCATTATTTTTCTCCAGAGATGCTGCCTGACCCGTTGATGTACCACAGCCTTCTGTGTCTATCTTTGCATCTGCAGATCCTTCCTACACCCTTGCGCCCCCTGAATGATATCTCTTCCCTTGTTTAAGGGGCGCCTCCAGCACACCCTGCCCCCCCCAATGTCCAGCAGTGAGTGGAACGAGAAGGCTCCCGAGAGTGGAAGATTCTGCAAACGTGGCTTGCTTCCAACCAAGCTTTACCTGTGGCTTCCTGCATGGTTGGGAAAGGGGGAGGGGGTGGGGGGGGTGGGGGGGTGAGGATACCCGGTAGCGGCCGGAGAGCAGGGGATGCAGGACCCCCTGCATGTACAAACCAAATGTGCGACTCATTTAGATATTACAGCTGTCGCCAAGGCAACCGGTCAAACAGCCAAGGCCTTGCAGGTTAAATTGTTAATTGAGCAAATGGAGAGAGAGGTTCAAGTGCTTGCCACACAACTCGACTGCCAGTTAAACCTGCTATTGTTCCGGCCCCACTCCTCTGCACTTTTATAACGTTAATAAAACCCACCAAGGTAAATGCTCTTTAATACCCACGGATTCTTCTCCCCACCTATGCTCTGTCACACATACACAAACAAATATTCGCCACTCTATAACACCTTCAGCTCAAAGCACTCAAACAACAGCCGATGAGTGTCGTTGAAATAGGGTTTGGGGATAGGGCTAGTCTACGCTTTGGACGCAGTGGTCGGAAGTAGGGTCTCGACCCGAAACCTCACCCATTCCTTCTCTCCAGAGATACGCCTGTCCCATTGAGTTACTCCAGCATTTTGTGTCTTTTTTCAAAACAGCTGATGGAGGAGTTTCCAGGTGTATATCCAGGTGTATCTCCAGGTGTGTCACAGGTGTATCACAGGTGTGTGGCAAAGCTACACAGCAAGATCCCACAGTCAGGCACATGAATCGAATGTTAAAGAAGGAACTGCAGATGCTGGAGAATCGAGGGTTACACAAAAGGCTGGAGAAACTCAGCGGGTGCAGCAGCATCTAAGGAGCGAAGGAGATAGGCGACGTTTCGGGTCGAGACCCTTCTTCAGACTGGTCAGGGATCAGGGAAACGAGAGATATAGATGGTGATGTGGAGAGATAAAGAACAATGAATGAAAGATATGCAAAAAAGTATCGATGATAAAGGAAACAGGCCATTGTAAGCTGTTTATAGTGTGAAAATGAGAAGCTAGTGCGACTTGGGTGGGGGAGAGATAGAGAGAGAAGGAATGCCAGGGTCCGAGGGCTGAGGGAGAGGTGGGAAGGGGAGGAGCCAGCCTGGGTTAACAGAATTGAGAAAATTCAATGTTTAAGCCCAGAGGATGCAGACTCCCCAAGCGGAATATGAGGTGCTGTTCCTCCAACTTGCGGTGTTGCTCACTCTGGCCGTGGAGGAGGCCCAGGACCGAGAGGTCGGATACGGAATGGGAGAGGGAGTTGAAGTGCTGAGCCACCGGGAGGTCGGGTTGGTTATTGCGGACCGAGCGGAGGTGTTCGGCGAAATGATCGGCCAGCCTCCGCTTGGTCTCACCGATATAGATCAACTGGCATCTGGAGCAACGGATGCAGTAGATGAGGTTGGAGGAGGTGCAGGT
Organism: Raja brachyura; assembly: GCA_963514005.1. The sequence goes on along the minus strand of OY740811.1, from coordinate 25,111,144 downwards.
GAACCTCTGTCGGACTTGGAAGGACTGCTTGGGTCCCTGAAAGGAGTGGAGGGGGGAGGTGAAGGGACAAGTGTAGCATCTCTTGCGGTTGCAAGGGAAAGTGCCCGGGGAAGGGGTGGAGCAGGAGGGAAGGGAAGAATTGACAAGGGTGTCAGAATCGAGTGTCTGCTTTGTTGGGAGTTAGTTTCTGTCTCTCTGTTTGTTACTCAGATCTGGGAGCCACTGTTGACGAATCCTCACTGACTGAGCATCTCATTCCATCACAGTCCATGACTGGGACAGCACCTACCCATCACCAGAAGCATCTACACCAGGCGCTGCTGCGCTGAGCGGCACGGTGGCGCAGCGGTAGAGTTACAGCAACAGAGACCCGGGTTCGACCCTGACCGTGGGTGCTGTCTGTGTGGAGAGGGGAGGCTTCACCCCGGCTGCACCTCCAGGCAGAAGGTCACGGAGAGCGGCAGAGAGAAAGAGTGAAGTCCAAAGATGTGGACTCACGTAAGAGTCAGGTTGACCAAGGCTGACTCACTCAGATCTACCACAGATAAAGCCAATAGTTATGAGGGTGATGATGATTCATTATTGTCTCAAGTACCTGGTAAAGTGACATTGTTTGTTTTTGCAAACAAAGTAAACAAAAGAGTTGGCACAAAGGTGACGACAGAGTCTTTAAAAAAACACATCCCTTCTTCGACCCCCCCCCCCCCCTCCAGACGTGTCCTCCTTAGATCTTGGCAGCCCCCCCCCGCTCTATAGTCATAGAATCACATAGCGTGGATACAGGCCCTTTGGCCCAACTTGCCCGTGCTGACCAACATGTCTCATCTGCACCAGCCCCACTTGCACGCGTTTGCCCCATTTTTGCTCTAAACCTATTTATCCTCAATTGCCATCAGTGAAATGGATGATCCAGGCATCGGTCTGCTCCTCTTTACGGGAATCTGTGCAGAAGTTCCCTTCCTCCTTTTCACAGAACAACGGACCCCCCCCCCCCCAAAAAAAAGTGTCCCGATGTTGGCATCGTTGGGTAAATGCAAGTCATTCGTTTGGCTTTTGTTCGGTTTATTAAGGCATGGCAACACGGTTTTAATCAAGCGTTAGGTTTTTAAAAGGCAACCAATTAGACCACGTCCCCATTAGCCCGAGTCTGCCACACACGCACGCACCCTCTCCACTTCCCACCAGTGGCAACTATCTGAGTCACACGGGACCAGCCCATGCATGCCCTCGTCTCCATCTCACACATGGATCGTCCACCCACACGCTCGCCTTTAGATCAGCCTAGTCTTTATATAACACTCTCACAAGTCTCACAAGGTGCCGCTTCTTCACACAGCTCTTTTACACCCAGTTTTTCTCACACAACATAACCACAATAAAGTCCTCTTGCGATGGTGTCTGAGAAAAATGTACCAAGCCTTTCACTGATAGGACTCTCTCACATATAGCAGTGAGTCCACAAGCTATTTATGGCTTCATGTTCTGAGAGCAATGTCCCTGGTCTTCAGATAACGCTGCCGGGCTGTAACAAGTAGGAGGGCCTCAGTTCAATGCTCTTTCGTCTCTGGGAACAGCAATTATGCTTTTTATGGCCTCAGAACATTAGTGAGATTCAGGGAACCACACCTGCCCCGTCCGGCAGCGCTCCAACTCCACGCCTTGATCCCTTATCTATCTCGGGATCCCTGCACGACAGCTGAGTCAACCCATGGGGCAGGTGCTGATGAATGGGATCTATATGGCTGCACACTTGAAAGTCAGTATGGACATGATGGGCCGAAGAGCCTGGTTCTATGTGGTAGGAAGGACCAGAAACAGCCAGTGGAAAGGGTGAGGGTTGGCCCCTGAATGCGAGGGGGAGTAGGTGGAAGCTTCCAACCTCGGGGGTGAGGGGTGAGGGGTGAGAATCTGCTTCCCCAGAGTCTATATATGGATGAGTTGGAGTGTTTGGGATGGGTCAGAATCTGTGCTGGGCTGTGATGTCATGGGCTTGTCCTTGATGCAGTGTTTGTAGACAACAGACTATAGACAATAGGTGCAGGAGTGGGCCATTCGACCCTTCGAGCCAGCACAGCCATTCAATGTAATCATCCCCAATCAGTACCCCATTCCTGCCTTCTCCCCATATCCACTGACTCCGCTATCTAGAGTGGCTATCTAGAGAGCCCTATCTAGCTCTCTCTTGAAAGCATCCAGAGAATCTGCCTCCATCGCCCTCTGAGGCAGAAAAATTCCACAGACTCACCACTCTCTGTGAGAAAAAGTGTTTCCTCGTCTCCGTTTGAAATGGCTTACTCCTTATTCTTAAACTGTGGCCCCTGGTTCTGGATTCCCCCAACATCGGGAACATGTTTCCTGCCTCTAGCGTGTCCAAACCCTTAACAATCTTATATTTTTCAATGAGATCCCCTCCAGCTGCTCCATTCTCTCAGCATATGACAGTCCCGCCATCCCAGGAATTAACCTTGTAAACCTACGCTGCACTCCCTCAATAGCAAGAATGTCCTTCCTCAAATTAGGGGACCAAAATTGTACACAATGCCCCAGTTGTGGTCTCACTAGGGCTCTGTACAACTGTAGAAGGACAACTGTAGAAGGACCTCTTTGCTCCTGTATTCGATTCCTCTTGTTATAAAGGCCAACATGCCATTCGCTTTCTTCACTGCCTGCTGTACCTGAATGCTTACTTTCATAGACTGATGAACAAGGATCCCCAGATCCCATTGTACTTCCTTTTTCCCCCAACTTGACGCCATTTAGGTAGTAATCTGCCTGCCTGTTTTTGCTACCAAAGTGGATAACCTCACATTTATCCGCATTAAACCTCATCTGCCATGCATCTGCCCAGTCCCCCAACCTGTCCAAGTCACCCTGCATTCTCATAGCATCCTCCTCACAGTTCACACTGCCACCCAGCTTTGTGTCATCTGCAGATTTGCTAATGTTACTTTGAATCCCTTTATCCAAATCATTGATGGATATTGTATGTGGTGTTGCACTTGCAGATGATGGGGGGGTGCTGAATTGTGGTCAGAAACCCTGGAAATGTGGCCATCTCCAGCCAAAGATAACCACTGGCCAAGGTGGTTGGTCACGGGAAGTATCATTGACGGGTTCTCCAGAACATAACTGGGCGAGGACAGCGAGAATCTTTGGAGATACAACGCGGAAACCGGAGCACATTGAGAAGGCCCACGCGGTCACAGGAAGAACATACAAACTCCACACAGACAGCACCCATTGTCAGGATGGAACCCGGCACTGTAAGGCAGCAACTCTCCCGCTGCCCCACAGTGCCGCCCAATCGTTCTCGAAGAGGTTCTGGTGGAATTCACAGCCTTGGAATTAGTGATCCAGTTCCATATAAACTTGTTTAGGTTTAGGTTTATTATTGTCACCTATACCGAGGTACAGTGAAAGGCTTTGTTTTCATGCTATCCAAACAGATCAGATGCACCATACATCCATACAACCAGTTAAAACACAAGTACAATAGATACAGCAAAGGGGGAGCAACAGTGTGCAGAATATAGTTCTCAGCATTATAGCGCATCAGATCCTCAGACAAAGTCCAATATCCTCAGTGGGATAGAGGTGAATTGGACATTGCCCTAGTTTATGGAAGGATCGTTCAGAAGTCTGGTAACAAAGGGGTAGAAGCTGTTCCTGATCTGGTGGTGTGCGCTCTCAAGCTTCTGTATCTTCTGCCGGCTGGGAGCAGGGAGGACCATTCCTGACCTCAGGACATCTCAGAGAAGGTCCCTGGCACTGGTGGCCTTGTGGGCTGTTGTCATTGATGTGATGTGGGAAACCGATGCACAACAATTTCTCAGGATGTCAGATGTTATTGATAATCAGAAGTTACTTTGTAACTTTGTCAGTGCCCTTTATGTGGCGACTATTTGTATGCCTTGTGTAAGTGAGCAAATAATTCCACTGTGACTTGTCACATGTGACAATAACGTATTCATTCATTCATTCACTCAAGTTATACATAGTCAGCAACACAACCCCTTCATATATCCTCGGTGAATAAACCTGACCAGCTACACCCAGGCAACTAACTCTCCCAGTATCTACATTCCAGCTCTCCACTCCCACCCCCTACTTTCAGTCTGTAGAAGGGCCCCAACCTGAAATGTCACCCACCCCTTTTCTCCAGAGATGCTGCCTGGCCCGCAGAGTTGCCCCAGCATCTTGTGTCTGTCCAACTGCATTAGGGAAATACTTCTCTGCTCTGGAAACTGTTGAATGAGGACTCAATATTCCACAGCGGCCAAGACTGTGGGTTTAGGATCAGAGGTGGGATTAGGCTGGTCTGCACCTGCACTGCTCAACAATGACATGATGGGCAGATTGGCCTCGTTGTGTGCCGTACTCGAACTAATTGCCTGGGAATTATGCCTCGATATGTTCCACAACCTCACGGAGACGCAGGCAAAAGGGAAATAGTTGCCTGAGCCACACACCCAGCATGGAGCCTCCCCTGAAACCTCCCACACAGACAGCAGGAAGCGCAGGTCCCTGCCAAGTGTCTGCAACTTCTCTCTACATTCTCCTCTGACTCAACCTTCACAAAAAAAAGCCCAGCTTTCCGTTTCTGCTCAGGAAATCCTCTGAAAGAGAAAAGGGAACTTGATGTCCCGACCGATAACTTTACATTTGCAGAAAGCCAGATCTCCAGAGTAAGGGCAGGGAACTCTCGGCCGATTGGACACTTTTTGTGAGAGTGAAACACTGATTTCACATCCGAAGGGTCAGACAAAACATAATGGGAACAGCGACTATTGCTTTGTTTCAACCAGCACAGACATGGTGGGCCGAATGGTCTCCTTCTGTGCTTCCATGATCATTCCATGATTTTAAGCTTCAAACTTCTGAGATGGGAGGGTGGAGGTAGGCAAAGAACAAGCGGCGAGCTAGGTCCAGAACAAGGGGTCACAGTTTAAGGATAAGGGGAAAGTCTTTTAGGACCGAGATGAGAAACACATTTTTCACACAGAGAGTGGTGAATCTCTGGAATTCTCTGCCACAGAAGGTAGTTGAGGCCAGTTCATTGGCTATATTTAAGAGGGAGTTAGATGTGGCTCTTGTGGCTAAAGGGATCAGGGGGTATGGAGAGAAGGCAGGTACAGGATACTGAGTTGGATGATCAGCCATGATCATATTGAATGGCGGTGCAGGCTCAAAGGGCCGAATGGCCTACTCCTGCACCTATTTTCTATGTCTATGTTTCTGTTATTGCATGGGAGAGGTAGGTTATTGCATGGCGAGATACGTTATTGTATAGGAGAGGTAAGTTGTTGTATTGATAAGGTCATTTATTGTATGGAGAGGTTGGGTATTGCATGGGTGAAGTAAGGTATGGTAGGGGTGAGGTCTGTTATTATATGGAGGTTTGTTATTGTAAGAATGAGGATGGTTATTGTATGGATGAGGTTAAATAATGAAAGGGCGATGGTGAAGCAGAAGATAGTGGGACAAGAAATTAGAGGAGAGAAACTGGCAACATTGATATCAGAACTAGGTGAACTCTGCCTCGAGTCTGGCGTGTGATGTGTGTGGTGAGAAGATGTGGTCCCAACATGGACAAGTTGGGCCGAAGGGCCTGTTTCTATGCTGGGTAACTCAATGAGCAAGAGACCTTAAAATTAAGCGAAGTGGTGAGTTTGTTTTGAAATGCAGGCGTAGCCCAGGTGAATTAGTTTGGAATTTGTGAAGCCCAGGTGAATTTGTTTGCCTGAAGCGGCACCAAATGTAGTTTCCACCACCAACAGCACCCCATGGTAACATGATCTTGTGTAGGAAGGAACTGCTGATGCTGGTTTAAACCGAAGATAGACACGAAATGCTGGAGTAACTCAGCGGGACAGGCAGCGTCATAAGATCATAAGTGATAGGAGCAGAATTAGGCCATTCGGCCCATCGTCTAGTACGCCAATCAATCATGGCTGATCTATCTGTCCCTCCTGACCCCCATTCTCCTGCCTTCTCCCCATAACCCCTGGCACTCGTATCAACCGAGATCTCCGGAGAGAAGGAATGGGTGACGTTTCGGGTCGAAACTGAAGAAGTCTGAAGAAGGGTCTCGACCCCCGAAACGCCGCCCTTTCCATTCCTTTCCTTTGTAACATGATCTTGTCCTGAACTCTAACTGGGGGCCCCATAACACGCCCACTCTCGCAGGCACTGGCTCCAGTCACGCTTCACACGTATGAGGTGTGTGTTGAACCAAGCGTGGGCTGGGACCAGTGTCAGAGCAGTCCCCACCCTGCCTCCCCCGCCGATAGTATCTAGTGAAACCCCACCCAGCTCCCTGACCCCGGCGCTGCTGCAGCCTCTCCACAGCCCAGCAGCAAGCGATAAGGAAGTGAGAGGTGGCAGAGTGACTCAGAGAGGGCAGACACCCTCCCGACACTAAATGCTGGAGTAACTCAGCGGGACAGGTGGGCAGCAATGCAGCATCACTGGATAGATCCAATTCCTTCTCTCCAGAGAGGCTGCCTGTCCCGCTGGCTTACTCCAGCATTTTGTGGCTACGGTGAAAACCAACGTCCGCAGTTCCTTCCTACACAACTTCCCGTCAGCCGAGTCCCCACCCCCTCGTGTTCACTATCTGTGTCACCGCGCCGGGACCCTGGGGTGGGTGGGGTGTGAGGGAGAGGGGGGGGGGTGGAGGGAGGAGAGGCGGGATGGGGAGAGATTGAGGGGGGTATGGGTGGGGGGGGGGGGGTGGGTGGAGGTAGGTGGGGTGGGGAGAGGTCGGGGGGAGGAGGGGATGGTCGGGTCTCCAGGATTCCTTCCCTGTGCAGTCACCTCCCCATCTACCCCGACCCTGCCCACTGGAGGTGGGATGGGGGGAGGTGGTGGTGTGGGTAGGGGTGTGGGGTGGGTTTGGGAAGGGGAGGTTGGGGTCCCGTGATGGGTGGGTGAGTGAGGGAGGTGATGGGGAGGTAGCGGGTGTGAGAGGGGTAGTGGAGGTGAGAGTGGAAGGGAGTGGGGAGGTAGGAGAGAGGGATGGGGGGCGTTTGAGGGCAAGGGAGTAAGGAGGGGTGGTGAATAAGGGCGGGGTGGGGGGAGGTAGAAGCGGTGGGATGTGGAGATAATTGGTGCGGGAAGGGGTGAGGGGGATTGGGGTAGGAGGGGAGGGAGTAGGGGATGGGAGGGGGAGGGAGGGCGGTGATGGGGAGGCTGGAGGAGTGGGATGGGGAAGTGGGGGTGTGAGGGGTTGGGGTGTGAGTGAGTGAGGGAGTGGATAGGAAGTGGAGAGGGGTGAGGGTGGGGGTGGGGAAGGTTGGAGGTAGGAGAGGTGCGATGGGGAGGGGTTGTGAGGCGATGTGGGTGTATTGTGGGGAGGGGACAGATTTTGCACAATGCCCCCCCAGTGCAAGTGACCGCCTTGGTGTCACCCAACCTGCGTTGCTGCAGCCACAAGAGGAGGCCGTTCGGCCCTTCCTGTTGCGCTATCCCAGTGCGCCACCCTGTCCTCTCCACACTGCCTTGCGCTGTTTCTCGTCCAATTCTTGACCCAGGCCCAATCTAATAACCGCGTTTGAACCTGTGTCTGTCCTACTATGGTTCCCCCACACATTGCCCGCCTCACTGCTCACCCCCACAGTGCGAGCTCTACTTCCCCCCCCCCCCCCCACTGCCTGCTCCCACCACCAGCCTTCCTGCTCATGGGCATTCACTGCTGCACACCTGGCAGTCGCCTATGCTCCTCCAGATGTGCTGGGGCAACTGAAACATCTGTGGCCCACCCCCTGGGTCTAAGCCCGAGCTGTTAGTCAATGTCTCACTCTGCTGCAGCCGTAACTCTGATTCATATGTTCAGGGGTTCTAGGAGCAGAACTAGGCCATTCTGCCCATCAAGTGTATTCCACCATTCAATCATGGCTGATCTATCCTCTCAACCCCATTCTCCTACAGTCTCCCCAAAACCCCTGACACCCGTACCAATCAAGAATCTATCTATCGCTGCCTTGAAAATACCCATCGACTTGTTCTCCAAACAGCCTCGGTAATGCCAACCACACAAAGCCAAACTGAAAATAGGGGCTACAAGGAACTGCAGATGCTGGTTTACAAAAAAAAGACACAAAGTGCCGGAGCAACTCAGCGGGCCAGGCAGCATCTCTGAGAGAGTTCCAGCACTTTGTGTCTTAAACTGAAAAATAATTTCCATGGAATGCAAAATAAAGCACCTCATGGAGCTTGTTTTAACCCAGACTACAGCTAGCAATAGCCTGTCTCCTTTATCATCGTTACTGTTTTGCATATCTTTAATTAATTTGTTCTATATCTCTGTGTATCACCGTCTATATCGCTTGTTTGCTTTTCCCTGACTCTCAGCCTGATAAGGGTCTCAACCCGAAAAGTCACCTATTCCTTTTCTCCAGAGGAGCTGCCTGTCCCGCTGAGTTACTCCTGCTTTTTGTTTCGATCTTCAATTTAAACCAGCATCTGCAGTTCCTTCCTACACATCTCATGGACTCCCCCTCTCTGTCGCTGCCGCACCCATAGGTTAGCCTGGGGGCAGTGGCAGCTAACGCACACACAAGCCCTTCTCTCAATGTCCCCGGCAGCCTGCCACGGGGAAAGGCGGCGACTCAAACAACTGGGACCCGCTTTAATTAACCCGGAACTCCTGAATTAATCACACGGAGGCCGCAGTGTGTGCTGGCACTGGGTGAGAGGTTAGCCATGTCTCAGCGCCATCCCAGATGGGGACAGGGACAAAGAGACAAGGAGCAAGGCAAACAAAAGGGCGAGCCATTGTTGCAAATGTCAGGCTGCTGGAGTAACTCAGTGGGCCAGGCAGCATCTCTGGAGAGACGGATGCTGCCTGTCCACAGATGCTGCCTGTCCCGCTGAGTTACTCCAGCATTTTGTGTCCATCGTAGATGATGTTCCGGGTCAGGACCCTTCAGAGTGATGGAATAGAGGGGAGATATAAAGTGCTGGAGTAACTCAGTGGGTCAGGTCTGGGTAACATGAATAGCTGGCGTTTTGGGTCAGAACCCTTATTCAGACTGGAGTAGAGGGGAGATAGCTGGCGGAGAGAGGTGAGGGGAAGAGTCGGGGCAAGAGATGGCGAGTGATGGGTGGATCTAGGTGGAGTCAGGAGGGGGAGCGATGGGTGGAGAGAGTAACGGGGGGCTGGAGGAGGTAAGTGGAGAAGACAAGATGGTGCAGATGGTGGAATCTGATACAGAAGGAAGACGGGGGGGTGAAATGTAGAACCGGAGAGAGGGATGGGGGTGGAGGGAGTGAGGTAAGTGGGGGATAGAGTATGGAGGGGGTGGGTGATGAGTGGGTGGACGAGGAGAAAGGAACTGGGTGACGGGGACGGGGGAAATGGAAATAAATGTGTACAGCAGCGGTGGGGAAGGGGTGGATGAGGAGGGGGTGAGGGTGATTTGAATGTGGAGAATTCAATGTGTCTGGAATATGAGGTGGTGCTCCTCCAGTGTGTGTGTTCAGTCTCACTCTGGCAATGGAGAGGGGAAGCAGTGAGTGGGGAGAGGTGAGTGAACCAAGGTTGTTGAGGGAGGGGTCTCTGCGGAAAACAGGAGGGGTGTATGGATGGGGGAAGATGTGACTGGTGGTGGGATCATGTTGCAGATGACGGAGATGATATGTTGGATGTGGAGGCTGGTGGGATGAAAGGCGAGGACCACGGGAACTCCATCCTTGTTCCTTCTGGGGGGAGGGGTAGCGAGAGAGGAACTACGGAACACAGAGGAGACGCTGGCGAGGGATCTGTTTACAATAGCGGTGGTGGAGACGGGGAAACTGAGGTTAGGGGATGACATTCTTGCAAGAGGCAGGATGGGAGGAGGTGTAGTTGAGGTAGCTGTGGATCAGGCAGCATCTCTGGAGAAAAAGGTTTTCCATAGCAGGTCATCAGAGATGTCCTCATTCTTTAGGGAACGGGGATTCCCTCCTTCCATTATAGATGAGGCTCTCACTAGGGTCTCCTCGATATCCCGCAGCTCCATTCTTGCTCCCGCTCCCCCCATTCATAACAAGGCAGATTCCCCCTTGTCCTCACCTTCCACTCCATCAGCCGTCGAATACAGCATATAATCCTCCAACATTTTTGCCACCTCCAACGGGATCCCACTTCTGGCCATATCTTTCCATCTCCAGCCCTTTCTGCTTTCCGCAGAGACCGTTCCCTCCGCAACTCCCTGGTTAACCCACCCCACCACAGGTACTTTCCCCTGCAACCGCAGGAGATGCAACATCTGTCCCTTTTCCTCCCTCCTCGACTCCATCCAAGGACCCCAACAATATTTTCAGTGGAGGCAGAGGTTCACTTGCACCTCCTCCAACCTCATCTACTGTATCTGCTGTTCCAGGTGTCAACTGCTGTACATCAGCGAGACCAAGCACACGCTCGGCGATCGTATCGCTGAACACCTCCGCTTAGTCCGTCTTAACCGACCCGATCTCCCGGTTGCTCAGCACTTTAACTCCCCCTCCCATTCCCAATCTGACCTTTCTGTCCTGGGCCTCCTCCATTGTCAGATTGAGGCCCAATGCAAATTGGAGGAACAGCACCTCATATTTAGCCTGGATAGCTTACACCCCAGCGGTATGAACATCGACTTCTCTAACTTCAAATAGCACCTTGCTTTCCCTCTCTCTGCATCCCCACCCCCCCCTTCCCAGTTCTCCCGTCAGTCTCACTATCTCCGACTACATTCTACCTGTCCCGCCCACTTCCCTGACATCAGCCATGAAGAAGGGTCTTGACCCAAAACGTCACCCATTCCTTCTCTGCAGAGATGCTGCCTGTCCCACTGAGTTACTCCAGTATTTTATGTCTACCTTCGATTTAAACCAGCATCTGCAGTTCTTTCCTATGCAAACTATCCCTGCCAAGTCCTCCTTTGTTCCTCCCCTCCCCCATCCCTTCTGTGGAAGGTCTAGCTGATGGTGGGAGCCATGGAGCTGGGTGATATCACCATGTGGTGAGAGGTGATCTTAGACCGAGGTACTGGGTCAAGTCTAAAGCAATCCTGCAAACAGATGATCACAAGAGTTGCAACCACACTTCAAAAATTAACACTTTAATTCATTTTAAAAAAAGGCACCAAGTCAGAAGGTGGTGAATCTGTGGAATTCATTGCCACAGACAGCAGCGGGGGCGGGGGGGGGGGGGGGGGGGGGGGGCAAGGCATTGGGTATTTTTAAGGCGGAGATTGACATATACATGATTGGTAAGGGGGTCAGGGGTTATGGGGCGAAGGCAGGAGAATGGGGCTGTGAGGGAAAGATAGATCAGCCACGATTGATTAGTGGAGTAGACTCGATGGGCTGAATGGCCTACTCCTGCTCCTATGACTTATGAACATAAAGTGTTGGAAGTAACTCAGTGGGTCAGTCAGAATTTGTAGGAAAGAACTGTAGATGCTGGTTTAAATCGAAGGTAGATAGTAACTGAGGGGGACAGGCAACATCTCTGGAGAGAAGGAACGGGTGACGTTTGGAGCCCAGACCCTTCTTCAGACCGATTATGGTCGAGGGGGAGAAAGCTGGATGAGAGGAGGGACAGGACAAAGCTTGGCAGGTGATAGGTGACTACAGGTGAGATGGGGAAGGGGGTGATAGGCAGCTTGTTGAGTCCTTGATTAGCCTGAGGGAAGACAGGAGCTGCGGAAACAAAGGGCTTCCATCTTTGGATTCAGCAGAGGGGTTGGGGCTTTCCTTACAAGGTGTGTAGGAAAGAACTGCAGGTGCCGGTTTATACCGAAGGTAGAGACAAAATGCTGGAGTAATTCTCAGTGGGAGAAGCAGCATCTCTGGAGAGAAGAGGTGGGTGACGTTGGGCGTTGAGACTGAGGAAGGGTCTCGACCCGAAACGTCAGCCATCCCTCCTCTCCAGAGATGCTGCCTGACCCGCTGAGTTACTCCAGCATTTTGTGTCGACCTCCTCCTTGAAAGGGCTGAGCAGTCTGTTGGCCAAGCACAGGGAACGTCAAATACCCCGAGTAGCGGTGCCACCAAGATAATGTATCACTAATGATCCGAGGATCATAAGCAATCCTCATTTTGTGGTGAATAAGTTATTGCATTAATGGAAATTGGCTGCCGCGTTAAGACAAAGCGAAGCGATGTTGGAGGTGCTGATATCTGGTGCCGCGGGCATTGGCTTGTCAGCAACATTCTCACGTTAACGTCGCCAGTGAACCCACAGAACAATCTCTCTGATCCTCCCGGAGCGGTCGCATATAATTTGCACATTAATAGAACTGCATCGCTCTGATTAATATAAAACATATCAATCATCGGTGCTGAGGGACTGCGCCGGGGACGGGAATATTCAATCTCTGCTGAGCTCAGGGGAACCTCTGTCTGCCGAACAGCTTGCGGGTCACTGAGCATCCAAGCGAAGCTCCGTCGCTTGCAGTTACATTCAAGCAGAGCGCGGTGCCGAGACAGGGCGACTGGCGACCTGAGGGAGGGTCAGAATCTTTAGCCCTGTTTAGGCTGAAGCTGTGTGCCTGATAGCCGCTGCCGAGACACGCGTCTGCACCGAGGTCGCTCCAAGATAGACACAAAGTTGCTGGAATAACTCAGCGGGTCAGGCAGCATCTCCAGACCCTTCTTCAGTCTGATTATGGTTCATTGGTTCTCGGAGCAGAATTAGGCCATTCGGCCCATCAAGTCCACTCCGCCATTCAGTCGTGGCTGATCAAACTTTCCTTCTCAACTCCATTCTCCTGCCTTCTCCCCATAACCCTCGACACCCTTAATCAAGAATCTGTCAATCTCCGCCTTAAAAAAATATCAATTGACTTGGCCTCCACAGCCTTCTGTGGCAACGAATCCCACAGATTCACCACCCTCTGACTATATAAATTCCTCCTCATCTCCTTTCTGGAAGAGAGGATGGGCAGAATCTCCACCTTGTACACCCCTATAATATCACATCTCATCTTCTTGTGCTCCAAGGAATGGAGTCCTCGCCTGCTCAACCTCTCTCTATAGCTCAGGCCCTCCAGTAGAAATGTTTTAGTACAATGTCTTAAACTCAGCCGTTTATCGCGGAGAGTTGCCTCGCGTTGATACGAGTTCAGCTGAAACTCCCAGCTATTCTCAGTAGACAGGAATACGTTATCTGTGCCCGTGATTAGTTTGACCTCCAGCCGATTCTCTGAATCAGAGGCTGCACATTAACAGTGTGAATGACACCACGGCGAGATACCCACTAAACCTCTGAAACGGACACAGATACCGAAAATAAATGGAACCGCGCTGTTCTAAAAGGGACCGTTGTGGGCTCCGCATTTCCTTGGTCAACGGTGCCGGCTCGGATTTGTTCTGTCACTCTAGTTTCTCTCTCCCCCCACCCCCGCCCCTGGCTCTCAGTCTGAAGAGCGTCAACTGAGAATCTCTGTTCTCCAGAGATGCTGCCTATCCCGCTCAGATACTCCAGCATTTTGTGTCTATCTTCGTTCTTGGAAGGAGACAGATAGAACGGCCACAACTGGACGGCTGTGTCCAAACCTGGTGCCCATTTTGGGAAGAGTGTGAAGGACTTTGTGGTATGTGCAGAGTTCACCGCGATTGCAAGTGAAGTTCAAAAGGACCCTAGGTAATATTCGAAGGGAAGGAATTTGCAGCGAAGAAGGAAGGGAAGCGAGACCAGCTGGGTGGCTCTTACATAGAGCCAGCATGGGTTCAATGGGCCGAATGGCGCCGTCTGCATTGCAGCCTGCCAGTTGTATTGGACACTGGTCATTGCAGAAGCTATTAATGTACATGGAGATATGGCTGGAACAGGATGTAGAACAGCTATGATCAGACCGAGTGATAGACCAGGCACTTTGGGCCGAATGGGCTCCCGTGGTCGTGATTTCAAGTTTCTAGATTCCTGTATTTGACGCCGGACCGACTCCTGGGATAAACAGATATGGTTATTTTAATTGGGTTCAGCATATAGCCGAGGGCAGTCTCTTAAATGTGGAAAGGAGAAGGCAGGTGTGTGTACGACCACAGGGGCAGGCACACGATAGTGTCCAGCCTCACCCCCTCACACCCCTCACCACTTCACTACAATCAGCCTGAAGAAGGGTCTCGACCCGAAAAGTCACCTATTCTTTTGCCTGACTCGCCGAGTTACTCCAGCATTCGGTGTAAACCAGCATCTGCAGTTCCTCCCGACACATTTAGTCTGAAGAACGGTCTGGTCCATATAACAATTACAGCACTGAAACAGGCCCTCTCGGCCCTTCCAGTCCGTGGTCGCTTTGGTCGGCTTGGGCAAGTTGGTTCGAAAGGCCTTATGACCCGAAATACCACCTATCCGTTTTCTCCAGAGATGCTGCCTGACCTGCTGAGTTACTCCAGCACTTTAAAATTGTCTAAATTTGTGTTTCTCAGTGAAATCCATCTGACCGGGAGGGTGGACAGTACGGGTGACATTTACTAGGGGGTCGACCCATTTCCTTCCACTGGGAATTCTCCTTTGTCAAGCTGTGAAGCCGCGGTTTGCGGTCAGTGAGTTGGCGTGTTCAGTGCGGGCAGGTGTGGGAGTGAAGTGTCGGTTCAGGAGGCAGAGTGAGGGCAGGTTGTCGGGTGCTGCTGAAGTGGACACCGTGGCCGGGGCAGTGGAAATGGGACTCGGGATTGGGAGAGCAGGGAAAGGCAAAGGGTCGTCAGGAGGAAGCAGCTAGCGCGGGTACAAAGTACAGACACTGGTTTAACAACAGGCTGAGTGCAACTGTAACTCCTGAAGAAGGGTCCCGACCCGAAACGGATCACCCGGAGGAAACGCACACGGTCACAGGGGGGACATGCAAACTCCACACCGACAGCTCCCAGGGTCAGGGTCAAACTAGGGCCTCTGTTTTTCTCCCTTTTCTCCAGATGTGCTGCCTTGCTCGCCAAGTAACTCCAGCATTTTGTGTCTATCTTGGCTGTAACTCCTGCTGTATCTCGCAGTGGTGTTACGTACAAGCCAATCACCCCTGGCCACAGATGGAGCAGCTAAAACCAGGGCTTCTGCGAGCAGGTGCATCAGCCTGCCGGCCAGGATTGATTCCAAACAACCCTTTGAGATTTGGAGGTCGTGTGGGGCGAGGCTGGCGTTTGTCTGCCTGGGAGCAGCTGGTGCAGTCTGGCCCAGAGATCTCAGTCAGAGTGACGGAGGGGCTCTCACTCGTCGTCCTTCCAGACAACCATACATCCAGTGTGAAGAAGGGTCTCGACCCGAAACGACACATATTCCTTTTCTCCAGAGATGCTGCTTGACCCGCTGAGTTACTCCAACATTTTGTGTCATCATACATCATCAATGTAGGTCCTCAACATTGGCCTTTGCATCACAGAAGACATATTTTGATTTAAATTATACAAATTGTATAATTAAATCACACAAGGGATGCACAGCAGGTAGAGCTGCTGCCTCACAGCGCCAGGGACCCGGGTTTGATCCTGACCTCGGGAACTTGTTGTCTGTGTGGAGTTCGCACTTTCTCCTTGTGACTGCGTGGATTTCCTCCAAAATCCAAAAGACACACAGGTTTGTAGGTTAATCAGCTTCTGAAAGTTGCTCCTGGTGTGTAGGGAGTGTATGAGAAAGTGGGATAACATAGATTCTTAATGAGTAAGATTGTCAAGGGTTATGGGGAGAAGGCAGGATAATGCGGTTGAGAGGGAAAGATAGATCAGCCATGATTGAATGGCAGAGTAGACTCGATGGGCTGAATGGCCTAATTCTGCTCCTATGTCATGAATTAGTGTGAACGGGTGATCGATGATCGATATAGACTCAGTGGGCTCAAGGGCCTGTTTCCATGCTGTATCTTTAAACTAAACCAAACACTAATGTAGTGACTGAAGAGATTCTGTTCCTGGGTGTTGTGGGCAAATATTAACCAAGGTGTTAGTCTTTGCACAGTCAGTCACAGGTCGAAGTTCAACATCAGAGCCTTATGCCCCTGTCCCACTCAAGGAAACCTCTGTGCCCCACCCAAGGTTTCCGTGCGGTTCCCGGAGGTTTTTGTCCTCTGGCAACCACCTTCAACCGGCTTTGACTAAAAAATTACCGATTTTTAAAACGGAAACCAGTTTCGACCATTAGGGAGACTGACAAAAACCTCCGGGAACCGCACGGAAACCTTGGGTGGGGCGCAAAGTCTCCAGAGGTTTCCGTTCAGGTTTCCTAAGTGGGACAGGGGCATAATATGAGAAGTGAAGTGAAGGGGAGTGCTGCACGTGGGGGACTGGGCAGATGCATGGCAGATGAAGTTTAATGCGGATAAATGTGAGGTTATCCACTTTGGTAGCTTAAACAGGAAGGCAGATTACTATCTAAATGGCGTCAAGTTGGGAAAAGGGGAAGAACAACGGGATCTGGGGGTTCTTGTACATCAGTCTATGAAAGTAGGCATGCAGGTACAGCAGGCAGTGAAGTAAGCGAATGGCATGTTGGCCTTTATAACAAGAGGAATCAAATATAGGAGCAAAGAGGTCCTTCTGCAGTTGTACAGAGCCCTAGTGAGACCACACCTGGAGTATTGTGTGCAGTTTTGGTCCCCTAATTTCAGGAAGGACATTCTTGCTATTGAGGGAGTGCAGCGTAGGTTTACAAGGTTAAATCCCAGGATGGCAGGACTGTCATATGCTGAGAGAATGGAGCAGCTGGGCTTGTACACTCTGGAGTTTAGAAGGATGAGTGGGTATCTCATTGAAACATATATGATTGTTAAGGGCTAGGACACACTAGGCAGGAAACATGTTCCCGATGTTGGGGGAGTCCAGAACCAGGGGCCACAGTTTAAGAATAAGGAGTAAGCCATTTAGAACGGAGACGAGGAAACACTTCTTCTCACAGAGAGTGGTGAGTCTGTGGAATTCTCTGCCTCAGAGCGCGGTGGAGGCAGGTTCTCTGGATGCTTTCAAGAGAGAGCTAGATAGGCTCTTAAAAATAGCGGAGTCAGGGGATATGGGGAGAAGGCAGGAATGGGGTACTGATTGGGGATGATCAGCCATGATCACATTGAATGGCGGTGCTGGCTCAAAGGGCCAAAATGCCTACTCCTGCACCTATTGTCTATTGTCTATTGTCTATTACACCGGTGGAGGTGTTATCTTTCAGATTAAAAATTGGATAAGACCAGCTGAAGGCAGAAGATCTTTTGCCTACCAGATACCTCCCCTCTGTATCCTGGCCACAATTTAGTCATAGAGTCAGAGTGTAAAAACAGGCCCTTCGGCCCAACTTTCCCATACCGACCTACATGTCCCATCTACACTAGTCCCACCTGCTTGCATTCTGCCCATATCCCTTCAAACCTATCCTATCCATGTACCTGTCTAAATGCTTCTTAAACATTGTGATAGTGCCTGCCTCAACTACTTTCTCCGGCAGCTCATTCCACACATCCACCTCCCTTTGTGTAAAAAAGTTACCCCTCGGGTTCCTACTGAATCATTCCCCCCTCACGTTAAACCTATGTCCTCTGGTTCTTGATTCCCCTACTCTGGGCAAAATACTATGTGTGTTTACCCAATCTATTCCTATCTAGAGTGAATTTACCCTTCATCAGAATCACTGAAGGCAGATGACCTGTCCATTACTGAGTGCCATTTTGCCAGTTTGCTGCAATATTCCACATTTTACAAACACATGAGCATAGACCAGGTGGACAGTCATAGTCTTTTCCCCAGGGTAGGGGGAAAACCAGAGGGCATCACTTTATGGTGAGAGGGGAAAAATTTGAAGGGGACTTGAGACAGGTTTTTCCACACAGAGGGTGGTGGGCGTATGGAACAGGCTGCCAGAGGAGGATGGTGAGGCAAGTACAATAACACCATTTAAAATATATTTGGAAAGATACATGGATAGGCAAGGCTTAGAGGGATAGACACAGTGCTAGAGTAACTCAATGTGTAAGGCAGCAACTCTGGAGAAAAAGGACGCTGCCTTTTGTACGTTTGTAGACTCAACACGAAACGTCACCCATCCTTTTTATTCAGAGTTGCTGCCAGACCTGCTGACTAACTCCAGCACTTTGTGTCGGTTTTTGTCAGATACCCCGCTGTGCGGATGGCAGGGTGTTTGACTCTGTCCCTGTGAATGAACTGGGATATATTTCCAGGAGAGTGGGCTACTTGATGCCAGAAACAGAACTTCCATCATCCATCAGATTCAGAGCAATCAGGATTCACCTCATTCAATTAAACGTACTCCATCCTTAAAATAGCTAAATGCACATGGGGAATTAACAGTTGATCAACTGGTATGCAGTGGCCTGAGCTAATGGAGCTGCTCAAAAAGGGAATAAAAAAAAACACAACCACGTCTAGGCTGCTATTTTTTCTCTACAATTGCAAAAATGAATCTACTTTCTATGGAACTTGAGTGTGACGCAAAACATTTAGAGGGACGAGGGGGGCGGGGATCTCACTGAAACTTAATCAAGAGTGGGTGTGGAGAGGATGTTTCCACTAGTGAGAGTCTAGGAGCAGAGGCCATAGCCTCAGACTAAAAGGATGTACCTTTAGAAAGGAGATGAGGAATTTCTTTAGTCAGAGGGTGCTGAATCTGTGGAATTCATTGCCACAGATAGCTGTAGAGGCCAGGTCAAGGATATTTTTAAGGTGAAGATTGATAGATTCTTGATTAGTACGGGTGTCAGGGGTTATGGTGAGATGGCAGGAGAATGGGGTTGAGAGTGAAAGATTGATCAGCCATGAGTGAATGGCGGAATAGATTATATGGGCCAAATGCCCTTATTCTGCTCCTTTCACTAATGAACATTGTGATTTTCTGATGTAATAGACAAAGTGCAAATGAGCAGATATAAAAGGGTAAGTCATCAGTGGCATAACAGAAGGCGAGAACAACTCAGTAGGTCAGGCAGGATCTGTGGAGGCAAAAGGGGTAAATGGATATTTTGGATGGAGACTCTCCATCAGGATTGTGAGAGGAGGGGAAAGATCGCCGGTATAATTTGCCGCTGGCTGTCCCTATTATGGAAACAGGAGCATCAGTGGCTAAGGCACCGTCCTGACTCCAAGGCCCAAGGTTGTGTGTACAAGCCCCTGTCTGCTTGGAAACCCGACTGGTGTTCCAGCGAAATACTGAGGGTCGCCACCTGCCTCCAGCAGTGCTTACATTTTGAAAATACTTCAGCAGCTGTGCAGGCCTTTGGGACCTTGTGACATTCTTTTCGAGGGGCCTTTCATTTAAAACCCGCAAGTAATATTAATCTCCGCTCCCGAGAGAATTTCAAATCCTTTTCAAAGGAGTGAGGTTGCTTGGTGAGCAACTAGACTGTTGCACCACAGCCAACCATGAGCAGAAGCAAACTTCCCCGATATGCCTACAAGCTCCTCTGGGATTCCAACTAATTAGGCCAACCTGGAGATATTTGTGCAACTAAATTTCATCAGTTAACACTGCAAACTCAGCCCTGGGAACATCTTAGCTTGGAATTATGCCCACAAACACGGACTGGTGGTCAAGATTTCTACATGGACTGGAACGAAGGAGCAGTTTTACTTCCTTGTAAAGAAATGCCAAGGCCATTAAACAAAGAATGCTTTGTCTGACAGTTATTATGTAAAGTTTGGGGACACAGGAGACTGCAGATGCTGCAATCTTCAGCAAAAGACAAAATGCTGGAGGAACTCCACAAGTCAGACAGCATCTGTGGAGGGTATGGACATGTGATGTTTTAGGTTGCAAGTAGAAGGGTCCAAATTCGAAATGTTGCCTGTCCTACTCACTCTATACTCATGACTGTGTAGCCAGACATAGTGTGAACTCCATCGTCTAGTTCGTCGATGACAGTATCGTTGTGGGATGAATAACAGATGGCGATGAGTCAGAGTATAGAAGTGAGATCAACCGATTGACCAAATGGTGCCAGCACAACAATCTGGCTCTAAATATCACTAAAACCAAAGAACTGATTGTGGACTTTGGAAGAGGAAAGATGAGGACCCACAATCCTGTTTATATCAATGGGACGATACTGGAGAGAGAAACCTCAAATTCCTGGGTGTGCACATTTCCGAAGATCTTTCCAGGACCCAGCACACTGATGCAATTATAAGGAAAGCACATTAGCGCCTCTACTTCCTGAGAAGATTACGGAGAAGAAGTAGCGCCTCTACTTCCTTAGAAGATTACGGAGATTCGGTTTGTCAAAGAGGATTCTCTTGATCTTCTACAGGTGCACAGTAGAGAGCATATTGACTGGTTGCATCATGGCCTGGTTCAGCAACTTGAATGTCCAGGAGCGGAAAAGACTGCAAAAAGCTGTGAACATTGCCCATCAAAGGGATTTATCGGAGTTGCTGCCTCAAAAAGGCAAACAACATCATCAGAGACCCACACCATTCTGGCCTCACACTCATTTCACCACTGCCATCGGGAAGAAGGTACAAGAGCCTGAAAACTGTAACGTCCAGGTTCAGGAACAGATTCTTCCCTACAACCGTCAGGCTATTAAACACGACAACCTCATATAGGCTCTGAACTACAATATAGACTATTATTATTATTGTTGTTGCACTGTTTTATTTGTTTTTTGAGTATGTGTGTGTATATATATATTATATGGGTATGTTGTGAGTATGTGTATATATATACTGATCTTTTCTTTTCTCTCTCGTTTGTCATATCATACTGTTTGCATATTCTGTTGTGTAGCAAGTAAGAATATCATTGTTCTACCTGACCCGCTGAGTCTACCTGACCCGCTGAGTTCTTCCAGCAATTGATTTTTTTGCACAGAATAAAATTGATTGTTCCAGCCTTCCAGATTTATGCTTCATCAGAGCATCGGAATCCAGGACTCTCACTTTTTCCAAGACAGCCACATTGTGAATGGCTCAATTGTAATCATGTATTGTCTTTCCACTGACTGGCTAGTATGCAACAAATGCTTTTCACTATACCTCAGTACATGTGACAATAAACTACACTCAAACATTGCAGGAATCAGTGATAAGCTTCCCCCTCTAAGGTGCAGTTGGCAGAGGAGCCAGCAATGGCTGTCAACACACACAAACAAAGGATCCAGTGTTAGATCGGCCAGCAACCAATATCCTCTCATCAGTTCCAGTATCATTCGAGTGGGGAGAATGAAACCAATTCTAATTCTAGTTCTCCCCAGGCTATGGTGTTTAAGCTGGAATCCAGCAGTGTACAACTTGGGTCAGTATTGAATTGTACTCAAAAGTAACTCAGCGAGTCAAGCAGTATATATGAAGAACATGGATAAGTGACATTTCTGGTCGGGACCCTTCTGACTCTTGCCTGAAGAAGCCATGCTGCTGTGCATCCTATGGAAAACCAGGCCTAACTCAGCCAAAACATCAAAGGTTTTCTGCACTTTGAACAAGAGGCAAAGGAAAATTGTGGGGGTTGGAGGAACTGGGTGATCTGACACTGACTGATCTCTCTCTCTCTCTCTGTTTACTCTTTTTAAAACTTTGTACTTGTTCAGATTGTCACCTGTACACCAGGGATCAAACACAGTTGATCTGACCTGCCCTTACCCACAGTAAAAGAAACATATTTACATGGGTGAGTCGTCTTAGATCTGTGGCAACGGCTGCAGAAAGATATGGATTGTGTTAGAAAGATACAAAACTATGTTCTGGGCAAACATTTTTTATTTATGGTAATGCCATCTATACACTGTACATTCAGTCACTGTGTCCATTGCAAACTGGTTTTGCATTGCTATTTCTTACATATCTCATCAAGTCCTTTATTTTACATGACTGGTAGGAGGGTTAAGGAGTGGAATGGTGGAGAGGAGAGAGGGGACTGGGCAGACAGGTACACAGCGTAGTAGATAAATAGGCCGAGCAGTTTTTTTTTGTTTAGGCATTTATAAACAAGAAAGCATACATTTATTATTACATAAAAATAGTTCTAAAGATTGGAAATTAAGTTGCTTATCTTAGCAGCAGCTTACATATGAAAGAAAATCAAATATAAATATGTTGAAATGCATAGGTAATGCGACCGTGAGCCTTGCTGCCGATGTGGAGAGCACAGTAACCAGGCCCATGTACAGTGTCACTCAAGATCAACGGTTGCACATAACAACTGCTCATTCTTTTTTTTTAATTGAAAATCATTCTTAGGAGAGTAAAAATATGACACTTAGTTTTAAGAAAAACAGCCTTAATATTGGTGGGGGATGGGGACAGAAAAGATTAAAGTTGAATTTATCAAACATCAAAAAGAAAGGTTGGGAGGGTGCAGGTAAAAAAGGAATCCTTTACTAAGTGATTCCTTTGGAGCAGTTACTGACTGCAGTAATTCAGGCAATAACACAATCCAATATAACAAGACAACTATGACATAGTAAGGATCAAAAAGAAAAAAAATATTGGAGATGAGCACAATATACATTTATAATACAGAGCATAAAATGAAAAAAGTATTTACAGGGTTTTTTTGTACACTGGCTAGTTCATAGTGAAGCAGTTTAAAATGATTACTGGGTTTTTAAGCCAATATGTCCCCTTGAATAGAAGGCTCATATCTCTTATTCAAAGCATGAGTTTGGTTTCCTTAAAAAAATCCCTTGTTGTGGTATGGACATGAATGGCACCGGCTGACCATAAAACAATAGCAAAGGGGACAGCAGAGTCTAAACATAGAGCGCACCATAAAATAATAGATTATTGTGTTACTGTGTGTTAAAGGATTAAATACTGCTTTATGTGTTATGTATACATTACTTAAAAAGACAACCCTTGCACACCACACACACAAAAAACTGGTATAAAAAATTACAAATAAAAAACTACATTAACATAAAAATATGAAAACTATTTTTATTACTGTAATCAACCCTCTTTTGTACTCTTCTTTCATCTGCATGCAAAACTCTATTAAAAAAGATTGAACTAAAAACGATTTGAACATTTTTTCCATCAAGTAACTCTGGACATTATTGGTGCAAAAACCCAGTTGTAGTTAGCTGCCCCTCAGGTATAAAGCATTATTGCTGAAGAATGTATTCTTTTAAAAAAAATGTTCCTGAATTATTTTTTTTTGCCTTTTATCCCCCCAACTATTTGAAACGTTTGTATTAAAGTAACATGAATCATCACTACCGACTGAACAATAAGCCGCTTACAAAAAGAACACAGAACAGAAAGACATCTTCTGTCAGGAGAGTCAGTGCTGTCATTGCACTGGTCCTCCTGCTTTGCATTACTGTATCAAACAAGGAAAAGTCAATAAAACATCATATGAGACACCAAGAAAGAGAATAATGACATATAAGGCTGATTTTTTTGCATATTATATAAACATAAAACCCTTTAAATATACAAGTTTTAATGCCCATTAAAGAGTACTGTATGGTAGAAATATTGTAACTCCATGCATATGAAAGATATCGAGTCTTCCTATTACAAAAACAGATAAAGCAGAAATATCCCACATAATTGCATAAGCGTGATCTATGTTCCGTTTACATTGCACGTAACGGGGGAATTATTATGTATTTGTGTTAAAAATTTTGTATTCGCTAAGTGGATCTGGATCCCATTGTGTAGTGGGGTTATCACAATCCACTGTTGCAGCCTTAAAAATGGTTACAATGTTCACCCCATTTCCTCCAGATTTTTTCTTTACATCGTACACACCCCTCAAGTCTGGAGATGCCCTCTCAACGCTTCCAAATTTCACTTGTACCTAAATTCTGAAGACCTGCCTCGTGGTCTCACAGTAACAATGGCGATTATACTGGATTCATGCAGAATAGTTTAAAACACTTTTTTTTTTTTTGCTTTTATTCATTCCGTGTGATAAATATATTTTTTATCCTTATTAATGAAACACAGCAGCAAGTGTCTTTTAAGTATTAAGAGATAAAACATTAATGTAGTTTACATCAGAGCATTCTACTAACATCAGATTACAAGATCTTATTGGGTACTGGCCTTCATGTCAGATAACGCAGCAAGTGCAGAATGTATATTTTGTGTCATCATTGTTCTAACCAACCCCACCCCACACCATTCAACATCTGAGGCAGGTACATGGACTGCTGGCAGGGCCAGACAAGGTGTTTGGCTTTATGCCATGTTCTTCACTTTGGATGGAAGAGGTGTCTGTACATGGGCTATCTTTGTGCATTGTCAATGAGAGAATGTAATAGTCTTACAGTGGACAGCAGGGGGTGAGGGGTTTATTGTGGATGAAGTTTGGAGAGCGCTAGAGGCAGGGGACGGAAATACGTAGTCAACCAGAAAAATAAAAAATACTGTTTTCTTTAATGGTACAGCTCAAATGCATCTGGTAATAAATCTAGACGTCTGAATAAAGAATTGAGACAGTTCACGTAACCAAAACAAGGCCCAGAACCATTCCTCCCCCAGAGAAAGTGAACTAAAACACATCAAAGTATTCTGTGTCAAGAAGAATTCAGAGTGAAGCCAGATTTGTTCATGCAGAAGTTGTGACAAAGTGAATTTTGCTATAACGCAGTATGTTTAAAGCCAGTAATCTTGTCACTTATACACACACGCATGCATGCGCATAGGTATCTGACTAAGCAAGGTACCCAATTGATCCTGTACTCTGTAAATGTTAGTTCAACATACACAATGAATCATTGAACAGTACAATGCTGAAAAAAAAAAATCCCGAATAAAAGATACAATAATATTGATAAACAAAAGAGCTCTGTAAATACTGTGAACAGAGAAATGCAGCTGGTACAAAGTGCTGCTGTGGTAAAATTTACTAAATTTTGCAAAAACATATTTTGGAATGGTGTCCCAATTATACTGGATATTCTTCTGTTGCTTGTAATCTCTTAACAACTGTCCCAGTTTTCTTTGTGATATTTCTCTCTCTCCATCCATTTTCTTCTTTCACTGAAGTGTTCTGGAGTTAGAATCACATTGTGATCACATCTCTCAAACAAAAATAAAACCAAAAAAAAATTCAAGTCTGTCCAGAGAATGCTCTGTTGCTGATAAGGCCAAGCAAGTATTTAACATCCCCTCCAGCTGAAAATAATCCAACTAAAAATGGAGTTGGTGGCTGGGGAGGGTGGGAAGGGAGGAAACAAAAAAGTCTTTGAAAGGCTCCATGAGCTATTTATCTTTTTCTTACAAGGAGGGGTGTTGCAGTAAAGTTGTTCCATGGCTTCCGATTTGACTCATGGTGCTCTCTAAATCAAGAGGAAAAGAAGTGGAGAGCAACAGCAGTGACAACAGCAGCCAATTCTGGGGAAAGCACAGGGACGTGTCAAGGAGAAAGCGAGTTGTCAGAACGACTGCACATGTTTCAAACTTGGTTTAAAATTAAGTCTTCCGTTTTCAAAACAGTTTGTCTTTGTTTCTATACTTCAATAGCTTATTACAAAAGTAGAATTTGAAGAGTTCTGTAAATTAACCAGAGAAAGCACTGACAACCCTCCCCACCCTTTTGTTCCTCCTCCCTTTTATTTTATTTGGTACAATATGAGACAGACTTCCAGGAGTCCTGTACATCATGTGACGAGTTGTAGAAAAAAACCTCTAAGTAGCAGAGACGAAATCCTCGGTGCTGTCACTAACCGTATTTATTAAAGTATTTCAGAAAGAGTTGAGTATCTGAGTCTGGCAGGATGGCAGGCACATGTTTCCTGTGCTGTACTGTGTCATTAGGGGAAGGGAGGTTCAGTGCGTGTGTCTGAAGTAACATTCTTTCTCCGAAAACAACCAACTCTTGTATCCTACGTGTGTATGTGTGAATATATACGCATACGTTCACACAAACACACGCGCAGCCAAACACACACACACACGCACACAGTTTTGTGTATTTTCTTCTTAAATCTCACTGTCTTTTGAGAGCATTTTGCTGGAGGTGGAGTTGCTTGGTTTCAGCCAGAGTTGTTCCTGAAGCTCTTTCACCATTTTTTCCAAGTGTTCCCGTGCCTCTCGTTCCCGCAGTAGGTCTGCCCTCAACTGCTCCCGATCCGCCTCAGCATGCTGCAACTTCACCTGCAGCTCCTCGATCTAAAAACAAAATAAGATGCTGTATTAAAGAGCTTCCACAAGAAAATGGACTATTTCATTTCTAAAGGTTGCACTGCAGAGCTGAAGTCCATGTAAGGATGGAAGAACATTGTTAGCATACATGGGTTTTAAAAATAAACATGTTAATTGATAATGAGCATTAAATTATAACAGACTGAGAAGAGACTGTTTTAGAGCAAGTCGTATGTGGTACCATTAGCTCACCGAGGGTCATGATCTTCCCCTTTCTTATTATCTGGAGCAGCAGGAAGAAACAAACATAGTCACTGGGAGATCGTGCAAACTACACATAGTCAGCACTGGACTGAACTGGGGTGGTTAGAGCTGTGAGTGGCAGCTCTACTAAGCACGCCACTACCGAATTTTAACTTATTTCAGCCACAGGTGTACAACTTTACCTGAGGCGTTTGCATCCTGAAAGGATGTAGACGTCGCAAATTATATATGAATTAACTGTTAGCCATTGATGGTTTCACTCTTCCACAAAGGTTCTCTAACCATCAGAAGACACAGAGTGCTGGAGTAGCTCAGTGGGTCAGGCAGTATCTCAGGAGAACATAGATAGGCCTTCCAGGCTTTTGTAAACCAGCATCTTCTGTTCCTGTTTCTCTAACTGTAATATTATTAGCTAATTAATTCCACAATACTGGATTTGAAATCACTTAACTCAGGGTTGGTGTAATTCAGTGGTACTGTGGGGAGTAATTGCAGTAATATAGTCTCGATAAAAAATTATCAACTTTACTCTGAGATGCTTC
Source organism: Raja brachyura (assembly GCA_963514005.1). Next base: position 25,084,355 of record OY740811.1, on the reverse strand, counting down.
CTGACCCACAGAGTGTTTCCAGAAATGTTCTTATTTATTTTACTTGGTGAAATTCGGAACAACCTTGTTGTGGAAATGAAGGCTTACACTTGTGTTTAGTACAAATATAACTATAATTTGATGAATAAAAGTGCTGCAATGTAATGTAGGTACACTCCAAGGCATGGTACGCTGCTAGGATGAACATGAGTTCAAGGTGCTCCCCTTATTAATTTTATTTTAGAAATTCTGAGCAATAAAGTCCCTGACAGATGATTCATACTGAAGGGCCATGATCACATTAATCAGGTGTACACAGATAAGTATTTTTGTATACTTATTTGTATTTGTATTTGTATTTTTGAGAAGTTCAAAACTGATAATATTTTAGCAAGCATTCAATTGAAAAGGAATGAATATGTTCTCGGGGTGCCATAGAATTTGCTTGTCTTGGCGTTCACAAGGTTATTTCAACATTTGAAAAAACTTATAGAGTGTAGGAAGGATCTGCAGATGCTGGTTTACACCAAAGATAGACACAAAATGCTGGAGTAACTCAGCGGGACAGGCAGCATCTCTGGAGAGAAAGAATGGGTGATGTTTTGGGTTGAGACCCTTCTTCAGAATAAGAGTCAGCAGAGAGGAAAATAACTTTCCCTGTGTAGGAAATTGTACTATTTTCACAAATGTGAAGAGCAAATAAAGGAGATGAGGCTGATGAAAAATTAAAGTGCACCAAATTCATTCTGACAAACTCGTCTCAGCATAGTTAACAGCTTCAGCTTAAGTCGTCTTTGGACTCTTGTTAGCTGTTTTGCCACCCCCTCTTCACCTGCTATATTTACCAAGTTTTCCCTCTCATAGAAGATAATTTATTTGTCAGAGAGGTGTAATTGGCTTCAACTGAGAATACTAGTAGAGTATAATGAACAATCCTCAGCACAGCTCAGCTATAACTAGAGGTCAGGTTTATGCCTGAGCACTCGAGCATTGCAAGTCTGACAATTACATCTTAATTAAAGACAGCAGCCAATGCAACACGTGGCAGAAATAGGTGGAAATTGTAAGAGATGGCAGAAAACCTTAAGTGTTGCTGGCACGTGCAGATAATGTCAGGGAAGTCACCACTGGAATATTTCTTCTCTCCACCTCTCTCCTAATTTTGCTTTATTATTATTTCCCCGTTCATTTGGAGCACACATCATTACCCACCCAAAGCAAAAAAAGCAGGCTGCCACTGCTCTGTGAACAGCTCTGAGGAAGCATGCCGCAGTTAGTAGACAAGCCAAGCGTTCCTTCTCCCTATCGACATGCTGCCCTCCCTCCAACTCCTCGCTTTGTCGCCACCGTCGCTTCAACAGCCCAAAAAACAATAACCCGACCCACATGACGGCGCAGTGGTAGAGCTGCTGCCTCACAGCGCCAGAGACCCGGGTTCAATTCTGACTACAGGTGCTGTCTATGCAGAGTTTCTACGTTCTCCCCTGTGACTGCATGGGTTTTCACCACGTGCTCCGGTTTTCTCCCACATTCCAAAGGCGTGCGAGTTTGTAGGTTAATTGTTTTCTGCAAATTGTGTCTATTTTTGGTTTAAACCAACATCTGCAGTTCCTTCCTACACACACCATTGCCCATGACAGTTATAACGTCTCACCTACATGAATAAAGTGTGTTCCTATTACCCTGCATTGCTTGGGTGCAGTAAGGTTAGGTCTGCCCTGTCCCTGAACCAGAACGTACTGTAACGTATTGCAGTTCCCACTCAGCTTTGTTTAGTCTGCCAAAGTCATTCTCTGCAACTTCGCCTGATGTTGAAACAGAAGTCTACATCATTTCCTCTTCCTTCACTTGATTGTTAACGTCTTGAATCTGCGAGACTTTCCCTGTTCTTAAACTTCCTGTACAATTTTGGGAGTGGAGAAGTATTGTTGAATCTTGCAATCTTAACCCTTTCCCACTCCTCCATACAGAAGCTGGCCCAGAGTTACTATGGCTAAAGGTGCAATATAATGAACCACATCTAATCTCATACTTTTGAAGTGCAGTAGCTATTGTTATACTGTATTTTTCACATTATAGGCAACTTGTTTCTGTATCATAGAGTGATACGGTGTGGAAACAGGCCCTTCGGCCCAACTTGCCCACACCGGCAAACATGTCCCATCTACACTCATTCCACCTGTCAGCATTCGGTCTATATCCCTCCAAACCTGTCCTATCCATGTATCTGTCTAAATGCATCTTAAATGTTGGTCCCTGCCTCAACAACCTCCTCTGGTAGCTTGTTCCATACATCCACCACCCTTTGTGTGAAAAAGTTACCCCTCAGATTCCTATTAAATCTTTTCCCCTTCCACTTAAACCCATGTCCTCAATTCACCTACTCTGGGCAAGAGACTCTGTGCATCTAACCGATCTATTCCTATCAGTATAGTGAAATTCAACAAATAACTGCACGTACATAATACACTAGATAAATTTTCATAAAGCAACATAGTGCATCGATGTTATACACCTAACCGTGCGACAAAATCAGGATTATAACTAGCATCTGTTCAAAACTATGAATTAGTGGAGAAGGCAGTGCAATGGTCATGTTACATTGGATAAGGAGGCTTCAAAGTTGCTTGGTTAATAAACTGAATATGAAATTTTGGAAATGACAACTTCCACCCTTCTCCCTCCTTGGTGCTAACCATGACAATTCACAGTTTGAGATGATCAGGGTTGCTCGGACTTGGAACTGGGAAGGATAGTTGCCATTTGCAGCTCCCCTGTCATAACGACATGAATGCAGATGCAAAGGTGGTCCTGATCCAACACAACTGCCTGCAGGTTCGGACTGTATGGCCAAATTTATGCTGCAAGCAGAAAAGCAGTGAACGTCTTTGATTCAACTTTACGAATACCATTCAAAAAGGTGCTGGATCACCTTGGAGAAATGTAATCCAGCATTGGTTACGGGGAGAGGCAGGAGAATGGGGCTGAGAGGGATAAATAGATTGGCCATGATCGAATGGGCCGAATGGACTAATTCTGCTCCTATGCCTTATGGAAATCACATCTTGCATTCTGCACCCCATCTCCCCGAACTCATCCTCTAATTCCCCAACCCCGCTCTGCCATATGTCCCATATCACTCACCACCAAGTTGTATCTTGTGTTCATAACCAGAACACCCTCTGCCCAGCACATTTTAGGTAACATCCTGCAAATGTTAAGATTTTGGCTTTCCTGTTCTCATAACCCAAATTATCAGTCACCACATGATACAATGGCAAAGCAGTACTTTTGCAATGTACAACAGTGTCAAGCTGTGAGTTCTGTATGTTTATGCATGGAGCGTGACGCTGAGCTCAGTCACTTCAGCAGACCTACCTGTGCCGAATACTTGATCCTCAGTCTCCCTGCCTCACAGCCTTTATCGCAGACCCTGATTTGTTTCGCTTGTTCCAGTTCACGTTTTAGCCGTATCCGAGACTCATTTGCCTCTTTCATTTTCTTCTCGTTCTCTGTGCGAAGACGTTCTATCTCCTTTCGCAAGTTGCGCTTGGCCTCTGTGGCTTCACGTAGTTTCTCCTTCTTGGCCACACGGAGAAATTCAAGTTCCTGCAAAGCCAGGACGTGTGTAAGATTCGGTTAAGTAGAATTTTAAAGATGCTGAACAATTTGTAAATGGGTGTTTCCGTAAATATAGCACTGAGTAGTGAAACTGGTCGTCTCCAAACTTCCAGCTTATTTTCCTGTTTTTTAATGTAATATTCCCATTGTTTCATATCCTGTATTTTAAGTAGTATAGATCATGGTGCATATTCAAAATAATGAGATGAAGCAAAAATAAATAAATCTGTTTTTACAAAGAAAAATATCTTGCCTTTTTCTTGGCTTTTTTTGGTGACATTTTTCAAGCAAGATTTCATCAAATCCTTAGGCTAATTTATACCTGAAAGATTACATTAATTTTTAAGCCAAATTCCTATTATGCTTATGATTTATATAATTCATTGCCCGATTAGATGTTTTTTAGATGTTTTTCTGATTCCCAAAATTTTTGCAGCACAACGTGAGTAGCAGTATCCATTTGGTCATGTGTGAAATGTGTGAATTAAAAGCAGAGTAACCATTTTTATATTTATTGCTTCTTTTTTTATTGTTTATAGTTTATGTTTAAGCTTTCCATTGAAATACTTAATAATGAATAGAACTTAAAATCATGAAATAAAAATCTAGTCTTCTCACCTATTTTAGCGATGCCTTATTCTGAAGGCCCTCCCATTTTTTGACGTCGTCAATGCTATAACATTTTTTTTGCACTCATTGCGATTTTAAACAAATTCAAACAATGCGGCTGTAATGACCCTGATCTGAACTACAGGCCTCGTGGTGGGTTATGTGCCGACATTTTGTAAGGGAACTTAGAAATCAGCATAAGACACAGTGTCCCAGTGGTCACGTTGGGGGCACGCTGTTGCGTTCACTTTATTTTGCTCGGAATCATTGGTTGATAAAAATATTTTTGCACTTTTTTCTTTTCCCGTAAATGTTGCGTCTTGTTTACTATAATAAACTTTAAATTCCGTTAAACTTTCATTGCTTGTTGCTATGTTGTTGTAAAGTGTGTGCACTGTAGCGAAGGGAATCAAAAGTGATCTGCTCACAGATAACACCAAGTCTCGTTGAAAGTATGTTCCTGTCTACACAGATGATTTTGGTTCTGGGCAAATTTTGAGTAAATTAACATCAAATTCGATGAAAGATTACTATATTCATTCTCATTTATGTATATAGTTTTTGTTTTAAATCATAATTTTATTTCTCTTTTTTTCCCTTCAAATTTTGAATATTAAATTTTAGTCAATTTTGATCACAAATTAGCTCAAAGGGATCATAGATAGGCCCATTTTTAATGTTGTGGTATTTCATTATAAGTTAATAACTTTCAAATTTGGTCACCCATGTCACACACAAGATGGTACCCTTATTTACGGAAACACCCAAGTGTAGTTTTCTACTGTGACCCGTCATTCTTTGTAAATTCCTTTCTTAAAAACGTTCATATCAACACAAAGATGCCTTCTTCCCCTGTGAATCACATGCATAGGCATGATTCAGATGACTTTCTTGCTATTTTCAGTTCTGTGTCTGGAGTCCAGAGGCATTATACTGACTGGCAGCCATGAATGCCATTTAATCTAAAAGAGCTTTTATGTTGAAAACAAGGCTCAAAGCAACGATTAAAGATCATACCGAAGAAGTACAAGGGCTGTGTTCTGCTTTATCCTAGCCTATGTACTACTGGGGAACCAATAGTTTAGAATTAATTTTACAATCTGGTAATTATTTGTTTAAGAAGGGAAGAGAGAATCCAGAGAGTCAATGAGCCTCATGTCAGTGGAAGAGAAGTTATTAGAGAGGATTCTTCAGAATAAGATTTATTCCCATTTGGAAGATACTTTGCTAACAAGGGCCAATTGTAAAAAAAAATTGAAAACCATGTATCATTTTCCTTCCACTTCACAATTATGCACCACTTTGAGTTGGTCTATCACATAAAATCCCAATAAAATACATTTACGTTTGTGGTTGTAACGTGACAAAATGTGCAAAAGTTCAAGGGGTATGAAAACTTTTGCAAGCCACTGTAGATCAACTACAGGAATGAGCCGAGAAATGGTGGATGGTGTTTAATCTGAGTAAGAGTGAGCTGTTGCACTTTAGGAGCTTGAATGTAAGGGGAACAATTAATAGCATGACCCTTAACAGCATTGATGTACAGAGTTCTTGGGGTTCAGGACCATACCTCCCTGAAAGTGACAACACAAGTAGGTAGAATAGTAAAGGAGGCATATGGTATGCTTGCTGTCATAGGTCGGGGCAATGAGTATCAGAGTCAGGAAGTCATGTTACAGGTTATACAACTGTGGTTAAGCCGCATTTGGAGTGCCATTATAGGAAGCATATGAAGGCTTTGGAGAGGGTGCAGATGAGGTTCACCAGAATGATGCCTGGATTAAAGAGTATTAGCAATAAGGAGAGGTTGAATAGACTTGGATTGTTTTCTTTTTGGGGAGTCCTGATAGAAGTATATCAAATTATAAGGAGCATAGATGGAGTAGACAGTGTGAACCTTCTTCTCCAAGGTGGAAATATCAAAGACTACAGTTTTAAGGTTAGAGGAGCAAAGTTTAAAGTCTTTATGTTCTTTGAGAAGTGTGGGGCAAGTTTTATTTACACAGAGGGTGGTGATTGCCTGGAACATGTTGTCAGGGATGGTGGTGGAGGCAGATACGATAGTGGCTTTTAATAGGCTTTTGTATAGGCACATAGATAAACAGGGAATGGAGGGATTAAAATAAATATGCTCTTGGCTATTCTTAGCCATTGTCTATTTGACTAATATCCAAATATATGATGGATTATAGAAGACTAGACTGAACAGGTGGGTATATGGAGAAACGAGAGACACTCCCAGATGCAAGTCTGGACATGGTGAGTATGAATTTCTGCTGATAGGTTAACTCATTCTTGTCGCAAGTGCCAACTTAAAGGCTTGCTTTCTTCTCAGCCCTTTCACATTCTAAGCCCTTTCACATCTCATGTTTGTAAGGGCTTTAATAATTAATACTCCCTTGTTTCCCGTTCATAGAAATGCAGTCCTTGCTAATTAATTTTGAGGGCCACAAATTTGGAACTTGCATAAACCAAACTTGCACAGTGGAGAATGAAACAGTAAAACCGATATTTACAATCATCAATCCATCCACATTGGTTGTTTATGTCAGTTGCTAATCTGCTTGATGACTGCTAATATAGGGGTGCACTGTTAGTTAATTTACTCTATTTTGAATAGAATCTCATTGAATACAATCTTTCTTCTCACGCACTTTCTTATCTCACCTGTTGCAAACTGCGCTTGGCTTGCAAAGCAGCATTCAGCTTTTCCTCTTGCTTCACTCGCATCTTTATGATTTCATGTAAGAATTTCTCCTTTGCCTCCTTGGTGTCAATTCCAACATCCAAGGCCTGTCTTAACTGTTCTAGCTCCACTTCCAGTCCACCGTTGTGGGTCTCTGTGTGACCTGAAGTCTCAAGGTTTCCGTTGGATGCGACCTGGACGCCAGGTGAGCTCAGATCCTTTGCTGATGAGCCAGATGAAGTGAAGGAAGGAGAAGAAAGTGATGACAATGACGATGTGACTGTAGAAAGGAAAAAAACATTTGCATTATTGCTCGTGCATGAATAATCCTACTCGCACGATTCCTTCTTGTGGTCACTTTTTCATTTGGGAAATAGGGCACTGGTTGGGACAGGTGAGCTGGCTCAAAGATTGTTGATTTTTCCCTCTTCCTAAACTCCCTGCTGTACAAATTAAAACCCTGCCCACGAAAGAGGGAAGGAAAGCTGTCAGCACCAAAGCGACTTTGTCTTATTTGTTTAAAAAACTTCCATCACAGGAGTGACACTGTGGTAGAGTTGCAGGCTTACAGCGCCAGAGACCCAGGTTCTATCATGATTACGGGTGCTGCCTGTATGGTGTTTGCACTCCAAAGACGTACAGGTTTGTGGATTAATTGGCTTGGTATAATAGTAAATTGTCCCCAGTGTGTGTAAGATAGTGTTAGCATGCGGGGATCATTGGTCGGCACACACTCAGTGGGCCGTAGGGCCTGTTTTCACACTGTGTCTCGAAACTAAACTAAAGCATGTAAAACCAATCAGCCCCGACTAGCGCTGTGCCGCAGAGATCTGGAGGTAGTCCATTCATCAGACTTATCAATACGGAGAGGAGTTTGGGGGTGGGGAGAGTGGGAGTAAATTTATAAGCTGTGTGTGAATTAAACTTACATCCTTCCCTGCTCTCAACTTCCACTTCAGCTTCGGATTCTTTGTCTTCAGAAGGAAACGTAGGAGCAAGGGGAGCAGCTGCTTCCTGTTCAAGGCTTGATTCCGCAGTTACCCTCCTTTTCCGAGATCTGCTAACTTCATTTGCTGTCCCAATGTTCTGTGTGACTGCAGTGGCCAGCGGTGACTGTCGTCCACTCCTCTGTTGGGGCAGTGGTGTTAGAGCCACGTTTGGCGCTACTGAACTTTCGTAACTTTTGTATGCATAGAAACTATGGAGAGAGCACAAAGCTATTCAGAACGGATAAGAATTCATATCCATCCTCGAAATACAATCAAATCTTATCTCCCCTACACAAATTGAGTCTTTTAGTACTATTAATGTTTGGACTTTCCACCTTAAAACTGCCAAAGTGTTGGATGATAGACACAAAGTGTTGGAGTAACTCAGCGGGTCAGACAGCATCTCTGGCGTAAAAGGAGAGGTAACGTTTCAGGTCGGGACCCTTCTTTAGACCCGATCCGAAACCTCACCCATCCTTTTTCTCCAGAGATGCTGCCTGACCCACTGAGTTACTCAGCACTTTGTGTCTATCTCCAGAGATGCTGTCTGACCCACTGAGTTACTCCAGCACTTTGTGTCTGTCTTCGGTATATACAGCATCTGCAGTTCCATTTTACACCAAGTAGTAGATGAGCATATCTATGCCAGGTAGGAGAGGAATGGAATGACTGGGAATTGTAGAAAAGAGTTGTAGAATAATACAGGCCCATCGGCCGAACTTGTCCATGCTGACCAAGATGCCCGATTGATGCTCGTCCCACCTGCCCGTGTCTGGCCTGTATCCCTCTGAACCTTGCTTTCCATGTACCTTCCAAAATGTCTTTTAAATGTGTCATTGTACAGGCCCCTCAACTTCTTCCCCTGGCAACCCATTCCACGTACCCACAGCCCTCTGAATGAGAATAAAAACTGCAATAGGACGCACAAACAGTGACCTTAATGATCTTTTTTAGGTTCCAGGACTTGGAGTGCCAATATGGTCGGTTCATATGGAAGCTGCCTTCCAACTGGTCTTCAGTCCTGTCCCTCAGAGAGAAGTGAAACTGAACAAACAGTTCACTTCAAATAACACTCATGATTCCAGTCTTCAGAAGGAAGATGCTTCACCCCGTCATTATTTAAAGCAACATGTAAACTAAGTGACAGACTCAACAATAGCTTTGCTAACATCCCTTTCGGATTTAATAAACGTGCTATTATTTCACTTTGAGCTCAGTCAGATACTGTACCTGTCTCGGGACAGTGTAGGAAGGTGAGGCAGAGTTTCTTTCTCAACCGTTGAAGTGGCCGGTGACCATGGTCTGAAGGCGGAGAGTCTTTGCTGAGAATGTACACAACTGCTGCTTAGAACATTCTGTACGAAAAGAAATATTAGGTTGTTTTCTTCATTTCATACAAGTTTCCTTACAATCATTCTACATCAATTCTTCACCAACTAGATTGCATTTTTAGCTTTCCTACTCTTCCTCCCTGCATTTTCATGTTTATAAGGTGGTAGTTAGGAAGCTACTTCAGAGTTGCTGACAGACCTTCCTGCCATTCCTAAGTAATCAGTATTCACATCTAACCCTTAACCATGCTGGACACTAAAGTCTTGTACATGCATAATTACATATGTTCAAACTCAAATAAATACCCTTCAACATCAATGACCAGAACTGTGTGCAAAATGTCATCTCCCTATTCAATCCAGATGCCAGGTGCAGTGTCCTTGGTAATGCTATGGCCGAAACCAGCCAATGCTGCTAAGAACAAAATGACCCATGTCTCTTGGTCCATGTGGAAACTTGGATTAGCTCAGATTAGATGGTTTCGGACCAGCAGATTTTCCTTTGTATAATATTTCTTAAGTAAAAGCAGTTTTGACAGAATGGATGTCTAGAATATACACATGTCAACAAGTTTAAGGAACTTCATCTGATTGCTAAAATAAAACTTGCTCCATCGTGTTTCCTCTTTTAAGAACCTTCCCCTTCCTCACAGTTGCCACAATCTTTCCACTCAGTTGGAGCATGTGTGCCAACTTTCCAGCAGCCAGTTCCTCCTTCAGTTCTGCTCAATTCCAGTCTATATCATAAATTTCACAACAGCCCCGATGCTAAACCCACCTCTTGTAAGATGAGCAAAAGCCACTCACTTTTTCAAAGGACAAAGGACAAATAACTTCTACAGAAGTTATTTGTTCGAGTTATTATTGAGTCTGTACCTTGGCACCAGAAGGAGAGGAAAACGACCTCCACCATTCGGACTGTTTCTCCTTTTCGATGGTAATCAGATGGTCTGAAGTAGTTTCATCTTTCTTGAACTTTTTAAACACTGTTTGGTCAAAAGGGATCTAAATAGAAGGCAAAAAACAGAATAAAATTAGGATTCTTTTTGATAGTGTGCAATGCAAAAGCACTTAACTGGAAAAAAAATTTGGTCAGAAACATGAAATCTGGTTTAGCTTTTTTTTAAATATAAAGTTGCATTGAGGAACTGAAGCTTTTGCAAAGTCTAAATATATGGATGAAAACTCAACCGAATGGAGGACACTAGATTTCCAAAGTGATGGTCACTAAGCAAAAGCTTTAAGAGCAAATAAAAATGAAGTGATGGAAATTTCCTCTGATGGTGCAAGACAATAAAACGTCACTGCTGGAGCAGACATGATGACACCATCTAAGACAATACCCCTGCTTGACTGGTACTCCATACACCACCCTGAACAATCATTCAGTGGCTGCTTTGTATACCGTGTGAAACAGAGCACCGAGGAAGACAAGCGCAATACACACATGGGACACCACCATCTCCAACATGCACGTTTCCGGACTTGGAATTCATTGTTAATGGGTTTAATTCCTAAAACATCCTTCCCAACAGCATCGCGGGTTCACCTTCATCAAAAAGATGGCTTGGAAGCTGGACTGCCTTCACCTTCAAAGGCAGTTCAAGATAAGCAACAAACATTAGCTTGGCCACTGACATCCACATCCCAATGTTCTCAGTCTGCGAGTGGCTCTTTTGATTTGAGGCGGTGCGGCAACTGTTAATGGTGAGCAAATGCCTACGACAAGAAGAAGCTTCCCAATGAACAAAGTAGGTTCCAAAGCCAAAGTATTAAGAGTGAATAAAAGTGAATGCACTTGATGTAGACGGGAACAATAGTGGGATATTGTAATTCATGCAAATATCTCTGGGATTTAGAAGTTAAAGACAATATTATGTCGAATTGTTCCAGTGACATCCACTGAAAAATATGAATAGCAGAAACTGGATGAAGCGTTACAAGTTGCAAAGCAACAGAAATACAGTTCCATACAAATGCAAAGTGCAGTAAATGTAAAATAAAAACAGAAAATGCTGGAGCCTCTCAGTAGGTCAGATGGTATTCTTGGACCTAAGAACAGCAAATGTTTTAAGTCCCCAACCTTATATTGGCATTTTCTGTTTTTTATCTGAAATTCCCTGGACCTGGCTCAATGGGACTCAAAGCCTACAAAGCTCAGGGAATGGGCTGAGATGCCATGACAAGATGGTTGTCGCTGGTGCCAATGATATTCAGACATCCCCAGCAGTCAGTCCTGCCGCAGGGAGACCTCAGGTTGTCCATGGTGACAGCGCTGTAGAGAGGCCTGATATGGATTGGTAGCATTATGCTGCGGAGTCTACCTCCCTGATTCTAGGTCAAAGATCCCATTCCTCCGAATGGAAATTCCAGGCCTGAAGCTTAGGAGACACAAAATGCTGGAGTAACTCAGCGGATCAGGCAGCATCTGTGCAGAACATGCATAGGAGTTTCGGGTTGGGATCCTTGTCTCCAAAGATACTGCCTGACCGGCTGAATTACTCCAGCACTTTGTGTCCTTTTTGCGTATTAACAAGCACCTGCAGTTCTTTGTTACAATGGTTCTGAGGAAAATATATTATTTTTAGTTTAGATTTTAGTTTAGTTTAGAGATACAGCGTGGAAACAGGCCCTTTGGCCCACTGAGTCCACACTGATCAGCGATCCCCATACACTAGCACTATCCTACACACTAGAGACAATTTACAATTTTTACTGAAGCCCATTAATCTACAAACCTGTGCGTCTTCGGAGTGTGGGAGGAAACCGGAGTTCCAGGGGAAAACCCTCGTGGACACGGGGAGAACGTACAAACTCCATAGACAGCACCCGTAGTCAGATTCAAACCTGGGTCTCTGGTGCTATAAGGCAGCAACTCTACCGCTGCCCCACTGTGCTGCTCCTATGTTATATATGTTATAATAAAATAAGTTTTTAATGTTTTTCATTTCTATGGGGTTTGTTCGTAATAAATGTTATTTATTTGTGAACTATTTTTGAAATGAGTGCCACAGCCTGGGTGTAAGTCTGGTCAGCTTAGCCGGGTCTCTGCTTGTACCCCTGGTTGGTACTGCACCATTTAAAGAGGACTTCCCCTTCAAGTCATTCTTTGTTATTAAAAGGTTACATCAAAATAAAAACTTTGTTGACTTTCATGTTGGTTCTTCGTGCAAACAAAGCTCGGGAGTCACGACAATAAGTTGCCGAGCAGAGAGTTTGTAGACAGAGTGACAATTCCTGCTGTTCAAGTTGCAAGAGAGTGCAATTAATCTGCTTGGCAAAGAATTGTGAAATCGAGTCAAATGTACAGGAATAAACATGGATGTGGGAATACAGGGATCGGGGAGGTGGAGGGTTGCAGGAGGAGACATAGGGAAGAGACAGGGGCAGGGAGTTGTGTGGAGAAAGGATTGGGGATTAGGTGGGGGGGCGGAGAGGTTTGGGGGTTAGGCAGGCGGTGAGGGATAGAGATCGGTGGGGGGGGTTGGGGAGAGACGACAGAGGTCGGGGGAGAGAGGTCTGGGGGGAGGAGACGGGGCAGGGAGGTGGGGGAGGACTGGGGGTTGAGCGAGGGGGGAGGGGAGGGGACTGGGAGCATGAGGAAAGGGAGGACATGGGAGGGAGGTGAGGAGAGAAAATGGGATTGTGTTGGGGGGGGGGGGGAAAGAGAGGAGTCAAGAGATCTCAGGATGGGCAGGGGAGTGAGAAACCTCTCCCCTCCCTGGCAGTAGAGAAGCAGAGGAAGTGAGTTTCCCTGCGAGAGGCGGCGTTGCCGGTTTCAGAGGCCGCAACTGTGGTATGCGTTGGGTCAGTTGCCAGATTTTACTTTGTCTACCCCGTGAATGCAGGACAGGGCATGTAAATTACCCTGATGCAAGGCAGAGCTCCAGCCTGCAAAGATTTGATCAACAGGACTGTGTCTGGAACGGCAGTGATGACAGCACCAGTAAGGTATTTGGCAAATGCCCCTCCATTGCTGCAAACCTCTCAGTTGGGGGTTCCAACACTAAAACCACAACAGGTGACAATGCCAAAGGGAGGCTGTTATTTTTCTGTCAGCACACAGAACATTTTGTTCGGCAAGACATCAATTTGAGGCTCGCAGTGAATGCTGGAAAAACTGCTCAAACACGGTCTCTATTGTGGGTCAAGTGTGAAGCAGGCACAGTGGGCCAAAACTCTTGTGTTCTACAAATCAGTAACCCTTTGTGTGACAGAGTGCATTTCTGATGACATTTTGAAAATAATTCAGATACTGATCAACAGAATTCATCTGGAATTCCATGCTCATTTAATAACTACATTTTATTTAGTTATTAAAACTACATTAGAACAAAAACTATTGGAACAAAAACACATTTTAAATATGGATCCTTGAAACTATGAAACATCAGAGGGTGGTATATACATATTGTTGTGTAGGACACCATGTAGATATTGTACATGTACATGATAAGCAAATGCTAGTGGTTTGCTCATTAACACTATAACCGTTTTGGGGATTTAATCGTTGATGCTCATTGTTAAATGTCCTGGGAAAGCGGTGGTTTGATCGACTCACTGGGAGGGCAGTTGAAGCGGGGGGGGGCGGTACTCATGCGAGACAATGGTATTTCTTCCCGAAAGGACAGGAGAGAAGCAGATGGGGGGTTCTGATACTCTGTTGGTTTGATAGCTCTTCTCATTCTGGGCTTTCATTAAAAAAGAACAAATTCAAATTCTCAAGTTGTCTTGATAGGATTTAAGCAGAAATGGAGGGGCATTTAAGCATAAACATTTTCACGATTATAATCATGTACTGTCTTTCCAGTGACTGGTTAGCACGTAACAAAAGCTTTTCACTGTGCCTTGGTACATGTGACAATAAACTAAACTAAGATTATTTATCCCAACACAGAAAGAACGCCAGGGTTTGTTGCAATTTGGACATTTAGACTGCAGACCGATGGAGTTGTATGCCTGCTGCTGCTGAGGCCTTTTGAACCATTTGAAAGCCAACAAGAGAAGCGGCCCAGAGTCCAAAGCTAGTGGGCTCAGCTGGCTGGGACACGTGGGAGCCACGTTAAAGATCAGAGGCCAGGCCCCAAATCAAGAGCCGTGGACGGCCAATGTTTCTATACAATTGCAAGGTCACGCAAGGCCTCGAGAAATTCAGCATTCCCACCATCAGCCAGGAGAACCGCGCTCCGCCAGGAAGTGACGTGAGAAGCCACACTGATCCCGGCAGGCAGGCTGTGAAGCAGAATATGCTCCAGCTGGTGAACAAGTCACCAGCAGACTCAGGAACAGCTTCTTCCCCTCCGTTCTGAGCGGTCCTTCCATAAGCTAGGATATTCTGATTCACCTCTACTTTGTCTAAGGAACTGATGCGCTACAATGCTGAGAACTATATTCTGCACTCTGTATCTTCCCTTTATTGTACTTGAGTTTGAACCGATTGTATCTATATATGGTGTATCTGACCTGCTTAGGTAGCATGCAATCTTTAGAAACTACAAGAAGGTTTGCTGGATGTCCCACTCTGCTACACCAAGTTCAAGCACCAGTAACTGACTGGCTTTGCAGTATCTCCATTCAGCAATCAAAGGCTGTTTATTTCAGAAATACAACCGTTCATTTGTCCAAATAAATACAGCAGGAGTGTAGTCTGTGTGCATTCTCCACTACACATAAGCTGCCACACCACTCCTGTTTGAATAATATTTACTCCACATTTTTTTTCAACCAGTAGTTTGTACATTCTCCCTGTGACCCTGTGGGTTTTCTCCAAGTGCTCCGGTTTCCTCCCGCACTCCAAAAAAGATGTACAGGTTTGTAGGTTAATTGTTTTTGGTTAAAAAAAAGTAAATTGTCTCTGGTGTGCAGGATATTGTTAGTGTACAGGTTGATCGCTGGTCGGCATGGACTTGATGGGCCAATGGGCCTGTTTCCACGCTGTATCTCTAAAGTCACAGCTGTAGGGCTTTCAGTTATTGAGGGAACTGGCGACTGACCGAAACTCGGTTGGAGCAAGCCATCAACGGTTTGAGTTCATGTGACTCTGAGTGTGTCTGAACTTTGTCAAAATTACTGGAACCACATTTTGAAAAGTGCACCTACATTTCTGAAGTTAAGCAAGCAGCTTACAGCTGGTTTCAATAAAAAACAGCCAAGTATGGAATGTTCTGAAGCTTTGGATTGCTATCACACACATACCCCTATCCTACTGGGAAGCTGTTCAGGATGTTCAGTAATCACAAATGGCCAACCAACTCTAGCGCAACAATCCGTGAACTCCCACTGAAAGAAATGAATAAGGGAGAAATGAATGGAGCATCATTTTTCTCACAAGGAGGATGCTCTGGGAAATGTCTGTCACTGACAAACATTGCAACTGAATAGACTGCATCATGGTGTTGCTGTTTGAACAACAACCATACAATATGCAAAACACTCTTCAACAAAGACATTTTCTCCTTAAATAAAATTGAATTGATAACTAAACCATAGGATTTATTTGCGATAGCATTGTTCTTTGGCTCAGGAGAAATATGAAAACAGAGAGCTCTGTGTGCCGAACAATCGAAACTCATCCCATCTGAGTTCTCCACTTGAGCAGCAACTCATCAGAATAAGTTCCATCAGCTCAAAAATCAGAAGACCAGAGCCTTGCATTTCTACACCACAGCAGTTCATTGGCAGGCATTGTCTTAAGAGTTGCTTTGTAAGTGGCATTTCTAAAAATGCTTTCAGATGAAAGGATTTGTTGTGCGAGTGCGTCAAGCTAAATCTGACCCAGGATAAAGGCTATTATTATAGTGCGAGGGAACAACCAAGGGTCTCTCGTGGAATCAGTGACCCATGCATTGCAAGGTTAGTGGCTCACCCTTTTTCTTTCTCCAATGTGCAGCTCAAAGTTGGAGAAAAACTACTCAGCAGAAGCAACAGTCCATGTTTACAGGGTGAAAATAAGACAATAGGGCCCATGTTTCAAGCGGCTTTGCATTTCCCCTTCTCATATCTGAGCAGTTCCCCTCTTCCTGCACACATCCAGTCCTCGTGATCCTCTCCGGGATTTCACAGGCCCTCAGCATCCCATCAATATTAAAACATTCTCTATTCCTCTTTAGAATTCTTTTGCTCGGGTTAAAGTTCAATCCACAGTTTTCACTGAATGAAAAGTTGACTTGCTGAAGCTTCAAAGCGCCACTGTGATTTGGAGTCTGCCCTGCAAGGCACTGTTCACAGTCTGTCAACAAGAGGCTTGTACAGTGATCTCATCTTTGACGGGATGACATGTTTGCATCTGGACAAAGTTTTACAAATCAAAAGGAGAAACAGTGCCATTGATAGGCACCGTGTTTACTACAATGTGGTCAGAGGGCCATTGCCTGCAGATTCCAGTGAAATCAGCAACTCAGCTCATCTGAAAACACCAAGCCCCTTTTTTAAAGCATAGAGCGCAGCACTCCAAATACTTTTGAATTAAAATCCAGAGCTTGATTGATGATTTTGTTGTACTACCATGCATTCTGATCTTCACTGTGTTGTCTCAAAAGTTGTTAAGCACAGATCGTAAATCCATTAACAAACCATCCAAAAAACAGACGTAAACAAATGCCAAGTTGGGAAAGTTGAAATAGTTTGAGAATGCAGTGTGTGTAGGAAGTAGAGAGGGATACTTCTTCAAATGCACCCAGATTCGACCCCGGATTTGTACAGGATTAATAAACCCTGGTCAGGGTAGGGGTAATTGTTCAGGGCACTATAATTTCCTTCGGAATTGCTGATGAGGGAGAGAGAGAGAGAGAGAGAGAGGTAACACAGCGATTACAGCACCTCAAAAATTATCCTAAAACCTTCAACTTGACATCTGCAGTGGTGATGTCAGGAGTGTTGTTATCAGAAACTACACAGGGGGCCCCAAACTTGTCCCAACGCCATCACAGAGCTGTTTTTTACACTCAGCTCCCTCCAGGTTCCATTCTAGTTGTAAACGCTGAACAAAACCAGTCTTTTATAATTGCTCCTCCCTGCTCTGAACGTCACTGCGTTACTCCCTGTGCCTGCCATTCGCTGTTTGACAACCCAGGGTCCACAACATCAAAGGCTTAGGTTGAGATTTATCTTTCACCTCAAGCTGGGCGGTGGATCAGATTAAGGCAGAACGTGCAAGTCCTGTCCCACCCAGAGTCAGCACCTTCCTGACAACCAGGAGGTTAAGCAAAGGGGAGAAGCCCACAAAAAGAGGACTGACCTCTTTATTGTATTTATCATTGAGGCCAGAAAGAAATTTTAAACCAGTGGCTGGGACGGGGATGTTGGGGGAAAGCTCGAGACAGTCAAGAGAGCTCAGATGAGTTGCAGCTGCTTAGTACATTACAACCCCACCCCCTTCCCTGCGATGAAGGCAGTGACGGCAGCCTGTTAACTATGCCAGCCTTGTGCTCATCATTTACAACTGGGAGCATGACGGAGGAGCGAATGGACAGTCTTGATCAATGATCCTATAGGATCTTTGGTCTTGATTAGAGGAGGAGGAAACGGGGTCAGGGAAGGGGCACGACATAAACTGACTGATTCAAAGGCTCCCCTTCATTTGCTACTTTGCCTTCCAATGTATGATGGCAAAAAAACAACATGAAGCCTCCAGGTGTGTGGCGACATTTTGGCAGCAGCACAACAGCTGTAGCTTCAGGGAGCACAGTGGCCAGCGGTAGAGTTGCTTGCCTTACAGCTCCAGAGAACCGTGTTTGAATCTGACTGGGTCCCATCTATCCATTCTCCTTGTGACCGCGTGGGTTTTCTCCGGGTGCTTTGGTTTCCTCCCTCACTCCAAAGACGTACAAGTTTGAAGGTTGATTGGCTTCCATAAAATTGTAAATTGGTGCAAATGTGTAGGATAACGATAGTGTGCGTGGTAATCGCTGATCATCACGGACCCAAAGGGCCGAAGGGCCTGTTTCCGCACTGCATCTCTAACGCAAAGCATGTATTTACAAAGTAAAAATGTCATTGTTCCGTTTCAGGACATATGACAATAAAAACATTCTTGACTCTCTTGGTAATGGCCTGTTAGTTGGGATAGATGTGAGGCCATCACAGTTCAGAATAACCTTTGGCTAAGAGTAATCACCTCCCGTTGGAGAGGAAGACATGCCATTCACGGGACTCCCTCTAAACAATTAAATGCTTACAACGATCTTGGGGAAAACATTCAAATTACGAAAAAGGTAACAGAGAACTCCATCCAATCCTCAGTGTTAGGCAGTTATAGACAACAGACAATAGGTGCAGGTATAGGCCATTCAGCCCTTTTCAGATTTTTCAGTTTCAGATTTTGTATTAACATGTAATCTTTTCAAAAGGTCCACGGCTAAAATAGTCATCGCTCTTCAGTTTAAAGTCAATCATGCATTATTATCCATAATCCATGTACAGACAGCACCCGTAGTCGGGTTAGAACCCAGGTCTCTGGCATGGCAAGCGCTGTAAGGCAGCAACTCTACTGCTGTGCCACCGTGCCATTTCATAATAACCATTGTTTGATGAAGAAGGAACTAGTGAAGAGTTAGTGTGGATCGACGGGAATGTAGAGTTAAGGCTAAAAATCAGATCAGCCACGATCTTATCGAACGAAGGAGCAATTTGCAGCCTATTCCTGACCTAATCTTTGTGTAATTCTAATTCTGCTGCCACACAGAGACAAACATAGCTGGTGGCTGGTTACCCGACTCAGAACTGTCAGGACATAAATATCTGTGAAATTTGGGTCAGGTTAGATCCTCTAGTTCTAGTGCAATTGGGCTGGGCAGGTCTGAAGAAGGGTTTCAGCCCGAAACGTTGCCTATCTCCTTTGCTCCTTAGATGCTGCTGCACCCACTGAGTTTCTCCAGCCTTTTGTGTACCCTCTTTCTAAATAAACCCCAGAGCAGTGCAACATTTGCGAGCAGCGTAGTCAGGTTGCTTGGGCTAGGTTGAAAGACCTGATGTTGCTCAGGCTTGCGCTGCAACAGGGTTTCATTTTATTCCCGAGCAGACCTCTGTGCTGAAGGAAAATGGGGCATTCACTTCTCACACTGCCAGTTAGACACGATCCTTTGGGAGGGGAAGTATGCAACCATGATTGTAACAAGGCCTCTGAAGAGCCATTACCATAACAAAATCACCGTGTTAGGCCGTTCCAAAATTACATTTTAATGGAAACACAGCTACAGCTCTGGCAGATTTCTCGCGATCAGGGCTGCACAGTGGCGCAAGTGTAGAGTTGCTGCCTTACAGTGCCAGAGACCCAGGTTTGATCCAGACTATGGGTGCTGTCTGTAGAGAGTTTGCAGAGTTCTTTCTGTGACAGCGTTAGCTTTCTCCAGTTTCCTCCCACACTCCAAAGACATGCAGGTTTGTAGATTAATTGGCTTCTGTAGATTGTCACTAATTTGTAGGATAGAACTAGTGTACAGGTGATTGCTGGCTGATCGGCATGGACTCAGTGGGCCGAAGGGCCCGTTTCACTAAATCATACGGCCGTTCACACACTGTATCTCTAAAATTAAAAGAACGAAACAATAGTAAAATGGTCCAAACTCACCCCAGGTCTTGAGCTTAGAGTCATACAACACAGAAACAGGCCTTCAGCCTGACCAATCCAAGCCAACCAAGATGTCACATCTAAGCTAGGCCCATTTGCCTGCTTTTGGCCCATATTCCATTAAATCGTTTCCTATCCATGAGCAGAAGTAATAATTCTATTTCGTTGTGTGCAGGATTGTTCTCCGTACCAAATGAAGCATATACTTGGGGAGCAGTGCAACAAAAGATCACAGAATTGATTGAGGTGGGCAGTGGGAGAGGTTATGTTGACAATATTCTCTACTGTTTTTGTGGAATATTCTCATTAAAACATACAAAGTTCTTAACGACTTGACAGGGATGATAGTGTTTACAATCAAGGGTCACAGTCTCAAAATAGTAAATAACCATTTAAGACAGAGGTAAAAATAAATTTCTTCAGAATCTTTGGAATTCACTGCTCAGGGCTGTGAAGCCCGAGTAGCCAAGAACACCCAAAAAAGGGTTCAATCGATCTGTAGAAGGATCCACAAGGTGTGAAATTATTGTGTGAAGGGGATGTTGAGGTAAAATATATGCCATGATCTAAGCTGATTCTATTTCTCATGTTAGAAATTTTTGCATGAAGTACTTTGCAGAGTTGCGATCTTCCTGCTATGGAGTCACCCAGGCATCTCACCCAACAATTATCCTTCAACCACTAGACATGTATTGTATGCACTGTTTGCAGGATCTTGCTGTGTGTAGTTTGATATATTCAATACCCAAAGTTCTTTCGTACACTAACGCTGGAAGTAACCAAAGGTTAGGTCTGCATGATTTCCATTGATCTCCTGCTATAACCATGTCCTAAGCATCTCATCCCTGGAGATCTGCCAGTCTCCCATCGGAGTTAGAATGGGCAAGCCATGGAATTTTAGCTCCACTGTGTTTATTGCTCAGCAATAACAATCCCTAGAGTCCCAGCTTGTTATTTAAATTAATTCTACAACAATAAACATCATTGGCAAATAATTTCAGCACAGGTTTTGTTTTTCAATTCTGTCAAGCTGCTCTCTGGAAAGGCAACAGAGACGTTGCTGATTCACCACAGGGTTGAGTCAGGGTGAAGTCACCTTATCGAGAAGCAGAGAGTGGGATGTTCTCTCTGATAATGTTGGAAGTTTTTGCCTTGCTGTGTGACCCCAGTGAAAGAACTTGCTTCATCAAGAAGTGAGACAGCAACACAGCAAAAAGAATAAAGTTATTTAGACCCTCTACAGTCGATTAGATCTTTGCCAACCTGTGTCTCTGCTCCATTTACCTGGCTTTATTCCACAAACCTTGATACCCTCAGCTAAAGCAAACTTTTAATCATGTTTTCAATATATCAGATGGGCCAACATGCATTCCCATTAGGTAGACACAAAATGCTGGAGTAACTCAGCAGGACAGGCAGTATCTCTGGAGAGAAGGTATGGGTGACGCTTTGGGTCGAGACCCTTCTTCAGACCCTTCTTCAGATAATGCATTCCCATTATCTTTTTGCTCCCTCAAGTTGCTTCCTCATTTCATGCATTAAAACTGGGCTTGCGGGAGCACAGCTTGTTTTTACGAATCGCACCATCACTATCGCCGCAGCAAATAGTTTCTTTAATTCTACCTCCTCAGATCCACTAATTACTTTAAAGGCCATGATTAGATTACCTCGAAACGTCTGATTCAAAGGATGTCAGTATCAAGTAAGAAAATGACTTTACGTTCATTTTAAAGAGTTTCCCAACTAGTCCAACGCACAATACCCCATCAGAAAGACTTTGCTACAGAGGAAAGGGTGCAAAAAAGTGCAGCATTTTTATACCAATGAAATATCAGTGGTATGAACAATGAAAGTAGAATCATGAACTATTTAACACCAAGATGACAGGCTATTTTATACCTCAAACAATTACTACCTATGTGTGAAAATTACAAACAAAAATAGGAAAACTGAATACTACTGAATACTTATTAATGTTTGTCCACGTATTAAGAAAAGGAGATGTGCGGGCGATTTTGTTTTGTAGAGGGTGGTGGGTGCCTGGAACACACTGCCAGGGGTAGTGGTGGAGGCAGATATGAGAGTGTTCTTTAAGAGGCTTTCAGATAGACAGATTGATAGGCAGGGAATGGAGGAATATGGATCATATGCAGGCAGAGGTGATTAGTTAACTTGGCACCACGTTTGGCTCAGAAGGGCCTGTTCCTGTGCTGTACTGTTCTATGTTCTAAATAACCGGACCTCACCAGCCGCATGATATTGGTTTACCTGCTAGAATCGATCATTTATTGTGCATTTATTTGTGGTGTTATTGCATTAATGGGCCTGCAAGACTCCAGCAAGTAAGAATTTCATTGTTCACCCAGTTCCATTGCATACGACAATTAAACATCTTTCCGTTTGATATTTACGTGGCAAAAACTCTACTTTAAACAGCTCTTTTGCTGAGATCTACAATTTCTTTTATCCTCAGGATTTGTTGATTAAACAAGATTGAATCAATTTTACAGTTTCCATTCCTTAAAATGTATTTTCAATCAAGCAACAGCTTGTTAAAATTACATTCATTATCAAGACCTAGAATCAGTAATATTATAAATATTTTTACTTTTTGCACTTGCATAAAGTGTTTATATAAATTCTATATCAGCAAGACATTGGCACCCACAGGCCCCCCCTCACATTTCCACTCTTGCACGGGTGGTTAGACTGGGGAAGGGTAGTACTTCCTCTGCATCTCTCTGCAGTGTAACTAATGGCTACAAGTTCTGATAAAGGCTTTTATGCAAAGTGAAAGAAGCCACAAAAAGTGGGTTGTGTTTGTTACCACTCTTAGACTTCAAGGACTAGCTGTTCAGACAAACTGGTCTCTGAGTGTGAGTCATACAAAAAACAAGCAGAGACGACAGTAGGAAGGAAGTCGAACCAAGTCGACAGAAGGTCATAACGTCTGAGGTAATGGGTGCAACCACACAAAGTAAATGCTTCATGCATTTGACATTGAGCCACAATTTTGGTACAAACTGTTCCAATTAGTGAACACCTAATTTCACCTTCCTACTGATTTTCACAACAATTTGGTTGCATTCGGTTTCTTTTGACAGCTCTCAATTCTATCTTTCAACAAAGAGTGAATTTAAAGTACCAAGTCCACAAACATTGAGGCAGAAGAGACTGCAGAAGCCGGAATCTGGAGCAAAAAACTGAGTGCTGAGGAACTCAAGTGGGTTAGAAGGTTTGTCGATGTTTTGGGTCAAGAGCCTGCATTAGGGCTGAGAGTGGAGAGGTGGGGGGTGATAGGGTGGGCTGAGGTGGGGGCTGGCAGGTGGTGGATGGAACCACCTGCCAGTCAATCCACAATCTTATTCAGCTGTAGCACGTAGTCCATGACGTTGTGCTCATGCACAACCATTACACTCTATGTAACTGTGGCATTAACGTTTGGTTATTATTATTGGGCTAGCAGTATATTTAAATCTTTCAGAAACTTAAAAAGAAATCATCATTCATCAAACTGAGTCAAGCCCTCTCGTTGACCCATCGTGGGGTGGGAAATTTACCAAATGTAATGTTAAGCCTCTTAGTTTGTAGAGATACAGCTTGGAAACAGGCCCTTCTGCCCACTAAGTCCGCGCCAACAAGCGATCACCCATACAGTAGTTCCATGTCATCCCAATTTCATATCCTACACACTGGGGGCAATTTACAGAAGCCAATTAACTTAAAAACCCACACGTCTTTGGGATGTGGGAGCAAAACCTGAGCATACAGAGGAAACCCATGCAGTCACACATGGGATGGGGAAACTCCACACAGTAGCTGAGGTCAGGATTGAATCCAGGTCTCTGGCTCTCTGGGGCAGTAGTTTTACTGCTGTGCTACCCAAATAGTACTGGATTTACAGAGTTAAAACTATGTTACCTCACAACATAAAGATACAAAGATGTTGAGCTTCCAGCTCACCAAGCAAGACCACTGTATGTATTCAGACATTGGTTTTCCGGAATATCTGTAGCCGACTGACGATACGTCTAGCTATCAATGATAGGTCATACTTCAGGTTTTCATGAGTAAGTCAGACTAGCTGGTGAATTACCAGGCCAGCTGGTCTACGTGGTTTGATCAGGAGCTGAATCAGCAAAGCTCCTAACATAGGTTGACTTGCCGTTATATTGTTATTACCAAGTGGGTGTAATTGTTCCATTGCAACAGCAAGAAATAACCCACATGCTACTCTGTAAGGATTCTCACAATAACAACATGCCAGCAGAAAGATGTGAAGGATAGAGTTGGCATTGAGGATCGCTGTGGAGTGCACCGGGGATTGGTGCGCTCAATGCATACTTTGTGCTGCCTAGAAACTGCATCATGTAACCAGCAGTAACCCCAATTTCAGATGAATATATAACTCAGCAGGGATTTAAAGATAGCCTCTCTTCTTTTAGCTAATCTGCACTGGTGAAAGGGCCAGATACATGTGCATACCCAACAGAACTTTACAACCGAGCTGATGGACCGCCAGATGTGGTTGATCACAATCCTAACATTTAAAACACTATTCAAGCCTCAACTGTTGCATAATCCTGACAAAAGGTTTATGTATAAAGATCTTAGCAGCAAGATTGGCCAACAAGGTACAATGTAAACATTGTCATGTTATTTTATCTGCCTGCCAACATATTTGGGAATTGCTGATTTCGGTGATCAATTAACAACAGTACTTCCACATAAGATTTTTACTGCAAGTCTGACTTTCAGTCCTGCGGTGTTATTTTCCTGAAGGCTTTTAGCTGGGGCACCAGGGAGGGCAAGGCACTTTGGGGATTAAATGATGCTCTGCGTTTTTTTTTCACTTCCTGTTGATTAAAACACGAGATGGAATGAGCGTTAGAAAATCCAGCAGTGGCTTTCACTTTTACTCAATTGCTAGCATTTCATGTCTGCACTGAATAGCAATGTGATGTCATTTTAATTGATAAGATTCCAGTGAAGAGATTCCAGTGTAGGTTTGGAAAATATAATTAGCAATGCAAGTTGCTAAAATTGAAACAGGAATGCTGCTAAACCAATGACTTGGCTGGAAAGCAGGGCTGAGGCAATGGCAGGCTTCAGTGTCTGCCACATCTCCCCTGCACCCACTTCTCACAGCTAGAACTGAGAGGGGAGGTGGCAGAATTATGATGTTTTGGTTGGCTTTTCCATACCGAAGGGCTAAATCCAACCCTTAATAATATTAATTTAACTCATACTGGGGGGGAGGGGGGGGGGGGGGAGTAGTTAAGCTACAATTGTGGCCAGTCTTCCAGAGTTTGTATGTTCGCCTTGTGAGTGCGTGGGTTTTCCCTTGGTGCTCCAGTTTTCTCCCACACTCCAAAGACGTACATGTTTGTAGATTATAAATTGTCTCTCGTGCGCAGGGTAATGCTAGTGTATAGTGTGATTGCTAATCAGAGCGGACTTAGTGGGCCGAAGGGCCCGTTTCCACGCTGTATCTCCAAACTAAATAAAACTAAACTGAAGACTGCATAACAATGGGTGCTCCCAAGACAACATGGTCTCATCTCCTGTAATGGATCACATAGGCAACTGTACCATCCCATGCCCCTGGTCTATGTTTTGGTACATGGGCAACTCGGTTGAAATCAAACAAAAATGGCCATTATTGCATTTCACTCCAGAAAACAAAAGTACAATTTTCAATTGCATAAAGCTAAAGAAAGAATTCAATTTCTAGGCCTGTGGCTCGTGCTACAGAAAGAAAAAGATTCAAGGGCGCTCAGCATGTGAGTCTGAGAATGATCGCAGAGGCATGCTTCTACTAACAGGATGGCCCGAAGCTTTGCAGCAACAACATGTGCTACGAGGGGAGTGTGATGGTGATTTCTACAGACAGCTAAAGAGGCTTTGAAACACTAATACAGTAATTGGCTGTCTGGCTTCATCCGCAGTCTCTGAGCTTGGAAGGTTTCATAAGTAATAAATGTTCTTGAAAAAAAGCTCAGGTCTTGCAGCTTTCTAGGCCCTTTGGGGATTTTGGCGACTGTCTGTGCACTCTCCTGTTTTGATGTTACCCTTTATAATGGGATCAGACGAGCCTAAAGTTTAACAAGACGAAGCCTGCATCTGTAGCTGTTCCCTGACCTGCACTGTTCACACGTGCTTGCTTTTGTGTGTCCAGGGAGCCAGCTGGCAGGACTGATTAGGAAGGATGGCAGGTGAGCTTCCATGCTCTTAAGTTTTAACATTTATTACTGGAAATAATTCTATCAAACAAAATGTAAAAAAATCCTTAAAAGCTATCTTAAGTCAACATGGGCTGAACAGACTCTCCCGGGCAGCTGATTAATTTAGAAGCTTCATATGAGGTATTTTGTGGGTAGATGCAACAGTCCAATAAACTACTGGGATGAATTAACATTTACTCACGTTTCAATGCTGTTGCAGGGTAACTCTAATCATTCACCAATAATGCTCTAGATTATGTGATGTAATGATTATTTTAAAGGAACACCACCATTATAGGAACAAAAGTTTTAAGAGTTAATTTTCATGGTGGAGACTTGTTTCAGTGCCACAATACCACTCTTCCAAATGATTCAATAAGATGGAGGATCCCTTGTTGCAGATTTTATACCATTATTGGGAGCATGCCCACCAAACATCCAATAATAAATGAAGAAGGGTTCCGACCCGAAACGTCACCTATCCATATTCCCCAGAGATGTTGCCTGACCAGCTGAATTACTCCAGCAATTTGTGTCCATCTCCAATAATACTGGTGCAGTTCATTCCCCTTTGAGACCAGGCGTTTAGCAAGCAACTGCTGTAGAAATCACAGAGACGCTGAGCCAGGCTGACTTTAAGGAATCTGCAGCAGCATTCCTGCCTCCCGCCCCCCCACCCCTAAGGCCTCCAGGAACACATGGGAATTGCCAGCAGGCTCCAAACCTAGAGCTGGAGCTGATCATGTGAGCTTGCTGGGTCTGGAGGCCAGGCCAGGACTTCCTCCTGCGGCAAAATGTGATCTTGTGGACGTTGTTCAAAAACTGATATAGATAGCGACAGAACCCACTGCGGAACATTATATGAAGAGAGAGACCATGTGGGGGACAGTTGTCAGTCTGTGACTCAGACACGTCATAATTTTAAGCAGAAACAAAGGCAAATGTTTGACTGTTTCTTCGTACTTTCTCATTTTTAGAATTCTAGTATTTGCTTTTTTTTTAAATTTGAATTTATAAAACTGGGAAATACTTCAGAACACAAGGAACTATACAAGGTCTGTCAGCTCCATGCTTGCTCTGTCTCCCTATAGAGCCTGCCTTCAAACTGGAACAACTGTCCAGATTGCAGTGCATGAGACCACTTTGCTCATGTTCAGCAAGACAGAAGGGCTCCACAATAATCCAGGCAGACATAATCAATACCGTTCTGTTTCTGAACCCAGACTGCAGGCACCTGGTTAGTGTTATAAAATCTACACACAGGAAAAATGAGACCCTACTTCCTCTATCATGCCAAGTCAAAGTATTTATTACAGCTAATCTTTTGGCAGCAAAGAAAGAAAATGTATCGTGGGGGCCTCTTTGACCCGGAAACATGATTGTTTATATTCAGAGTGTATTAAAAGCATGTAGATCTGCATATCATTCTGTGTTTAATTTATTTTGTTACAAAATGTGGAATGCTTAAAGATAAAGTAAATGGCCAATAAACAGCTGTTAAAATGCACAGTATTTCTCACACCCGGAAAAAAATTCCGTTGTTTTAAAAAAGTACTGAATCTGTAATAAGTGGCCCGATCTGTGCTATTTTGTGTGATTTGACTAAGGCGTTGATACTTCTTTTGATTGAGCATGCAAAGGGGGTTTCGTGCACGCATGTCTGTGCAGATGGAACAGAGCCAACCAATTACTGTCCCCAGAGGAGGAAGCGGCACTGTCGGAATTGGATTTGATTTGGGAAGTTATTCTTGGAAAAGATGCACAATGCTTTTCTTTGCCTACTCTCCCATTATTTCTACACCCATTGCAAACCTGGAGCTACAATGGAAAAAAAAAACTATTTGTTACATCGGAGAGACACAAGTTCAATAATATTAGGAATCTAAGTATGAAAAAAGTGGCCAAACTTTTATTGCATAAAATGTGCAACAATCTGAGAGGGATGCTCATTAAATCAGAGGGGATACTGGAAGGGAACAGTGGGGTGGGGGTAAACCAGGGACATTGCTCCAAGGATAAAGGATTGGAAGATCTGCTGAGAGCGATTGTAGTCACTGTCATAGAAATATACAGCATACACAAATTCCATTCAGCCCAACTCATCCATGACAAACAGGATGCCTTTCTTCACAAATCTAATTTGCCTTTATTAGGGATATACCTCTCTACTCCTTTCCTATCCAGACATTTATCCAAATGTCCTTCAAATGCTGTAATTCTACCCACCTCTACCATTTCCTCTGGTAGCTTCATTCATATAGCCAACACCCTCATGTGTGGAAAAACTTGCACCTCAAATCTCCTTTACGTCCTTCTCCTTCTCGTTCCTTCTCGTCTTAATTTTTTACTCTCTAGGTTTACACTCGCCTACCCTAGGAGAAAGACTTTGACTATTTATCTTCTACACCCTTCATAATTTTGTAAATGTTTTCTGCAGAAGTACACTGCATCTAGTAGATAGGAAACTCAGCCCACAGATTGTCTGCATCTCAGTAGATGAAGATGGAGGCAAGTCTGGACATGGCTGCGCTCCACTCCAGCTCATATTTCAAACGTTTAACAATGTACAAGAGCAAAAGAAATATTATACATTCATACCTGTTCTCACTGCACTTACCACACATCTGGACTGCACAACACAATTAAACTAAAACAGTACAAAAATCTCATTTTTTTAAACTTGCTGATTAGAGAGTTAACTAATGGTTTCTTTATTTCTGGTAAAATAAGCCAAGTCTCTAACTAAGCAAATTCCTCAGGAGACAAAACACCGCATGCTTCATTCACATTCCACTGATAAAGAATTAGCAAATCTCAAATGATTGCTTTCCATTTTTTCTTTCCCGATCCTCAGCAACGACACCGGAAGAGTCATCAGTGGTGGCAATTCATCAATTGTACAGACATCCCCTCAACAATGGCAAGTCCACCAATGCTCAAGACAGATTTGAACAGTGCAGCTTAGTGCCAGACTTTGTCATAGTCTTGACTCAAAATGAACTGAATACGAGAGCTGAGAATCATTGTTGTTGATATTTCTAACATTATCAGTGGGTCTTTGATGGTGTATGGCTGCAGCCATCTTGGACACACAGGACAATGGGCGGAGCAGTGAATGAATGAGGTGATTTCAACCATGATGCTCCTGAGGAACAAGGACAAAGTGCTAGAGTAACTCAGTGGGTTAGGAGGCATCTCTGGAGCACATGGACAAGCGATGTTTTGGGTTGGGAGCCTTCTTCAAATTGATCGTAGTAAGGGCGAGAAGACTGGACAAGAGACGAGGGAGGGACAAGTCTGGCCAGTGATTGGTGGATCCAGATGAGGGTTTCTTTTTTGACTGGCAGATGGTTCGACAAAGGCCAAAAATGAAAAGACAAATGATGTGAGATAAGGAGATAAGGATCGAGGAGGCACAAAATGACGCCATTGGAAGGAATATAGGAGCATGGGCACAGTAGGGGAGAGGGGTGAAATGGGTCATTTCCAGCACCTTCAACGTGATCCCACCACCAGTCATAGTTTCCCACCCCACCCCACCCATCCCATGCATGCATATAATCAGCTTTCAACCCAATCTGTTCACTGAGCAGATTAGGTTAAAATACTCCCAATATGTTACTGGGAAGATATTAGTGGAAGTGCTATATCCAAGGTTGCTATATCTCCATGCAGTTTGGCAAAGCGCTATTATTTTTCAAATAAGTAAAGAGTTGTCAGTCCTTACTTTGCCAAACCTGTGATTTCCAAAGCATTTTAACCTCTGAAAGTACATATCAACGTTTTGTGCTTGTTCCAGGCCCTGCTGAAACATTGGCTTTGTGAGCTGTGTACTTTAATCGCAGAGTAAATGGCACAGTCTTTGCAGCTGCAGCTTGGAGACAGTTCAGATTCGGAGAGCTGTGCCAGGTCCCACCTCTTTATCAGCCTCCGCTTTGTAGTGTTCCCACACAAGGGCTGCCAAGTAAAACTGGAGAGGGGAAAAAGAGCTTTCTCTATAGAATTTGCAGGCCTGGTTTCGCCTAGTCTCAACCCCTGGCTGTTTGCCAACACGGCAAGGATTACAGCATTAAAGTGCTGATAGCACTGCTTGGCTCTTCCTTCCTGCACCAAGATGACAGGGCTGGCACAAGACCAATCTCACGTTACTGAGGCTGCTGTTTCCACCCTAAAACCTCTGGGAGCATTGTCTGTCACCCACTCTGCTCCTCTGGGTCAACTTTGTTATATTACAACACAATTGCCTTCCCTAAATTGGAACGAGCACCATACGCAAGAGAATAAGCTTCATGCATTCAGACCAAAATGGGCCATGGACTGCGATTTGTCATGTACAACTCAAGTAGGCTTTGTAAAATTCAGTATTAAACTGAAACATAGACAACATAATCTTTACAAAGACTGTGCCATTTACTCTGCGATTGCAGCCTTTTCCCTGAAAAGTTTAAACAATGCTACCATGTGCCTGCATTTCAACCATGTACAGCAATCTTATCTTATGGACTGCCTTTGCTGTTTCTATCCTTTCTGGAGGAGCTGAATCATTCTCTCAGATATCAGTGGGTTTCTGTTAGCTTAGACCCAAAAGTCATTCTCCATGTCCAGTCCATGGCTAACCAGTTGACTGCAGGACGGCTAACTCTCCAAGGCAAGGTGCTCCATCCACTTCGAAAAAATCATTGCAGATAAGAATAAATAGGACCTGAAGGGCAACATTTTCACACAGATGGTGGTGAGTATATGGAACTGTTGAGGCAGGTATAATGACGACATGTAAAAGACTGCTGCATGGATCGGAAAAGTTGAGAGGGATATTGGGCCAAATGTGGATAAATGGGACTAGCTTGGATGAGGCACCTTGGTTGGCATGGATCAGTTGGGCCAAAGGGCATGTTTCTGTACTGCATGACTAAAAAGTAGCATTTTTTCTCTCTTAATGAAAAATGAATTTGAAAGCAATAGCTTAGAACTTCAATTGCATTCTTTTTGGAATGATTCACCAAATAATCTGCAAGACAAATGTTTGGAGAAGAAAAATCAGGGACTTCCTGTCTTCTGCGAGGAGACTACTGTTCCCCTTCCGGTTGTCAGTGTGTCCAAATCCATGCTGGTTCCCAATGGAGGCACTCGCCATGCTCAGTGGTATATGATAACATAGAATTTTCCTCTGCTCCACTTCTTTTCTTTACATGCCACCCGGACAGAGTAAACCTCAACACATGGAAGCTTCTGTTTTGGAGACAAAGGCATGAGAAGCCCTGGACACTTACTTCAGGCAGATCATCTTTTGGTAAAATGCCCAACCTTCACAATGACATTCTCTCAGTGTCCTGGTGTACATTTATCCCTCAGCCTGACAGGGAGTCACAGAGCTCTACAGCATGAAAACAGACCATTCTGCCCAACTTGTCCATACCGACCATCTGCTCATTTACCCCTTAGCATTACTGGCTGTAATACTACAATGATGCAGAAGCCACTGATCTCTTGCTAGAACGGCTTATGAAAATAAAATAACGCAAGCATGCACAAAATGACTGCTGTGTGTTGTGCGTAAAAAGAAAATCCAGAAGTACCAAACAATGGAATGCAAGGACAGGGATAACTTGATGCTGGGATGAAAAGGAGATGGCGAGGCTATATCCCAAAAGCTTCTGATAAGAACTTTAATAAAATTACATCTTCTGAAATGATTACACTGCAAATGTTCACAAAGGTTGAAGCGTACTTAACTGCTAAGTGATGCTTGGCTGCTTCAGTCAACAGGAAAATAATTACATCAAATACGTGCAACTGTCAACAGCATGGTTCAGTAATCTGATAATTAGTTTCTGGGATATTTAATTAGAAAATAATGCACCCCAAATCCATCCTCTATCATGGATCAGCCCCATCCCATGATTGTTAACTTAACTGCTTTGCAAACAGAGACTCTGGAGCTTGTAAGCCTGCTGAGATGCTGCTGCCACTTTCATGTCAATATGAAGTGGTTCTCATGTAAAAGTGTCAGGATGTCTGAAACAGGCAGGTGTCAAATCTCAGTTTTTTTTGGCCTTGGCTTTATTCGTTTCAAATCCACAACCGGCTTCAAGTAAGCATCCAAATCCAGATTGAGTTAGTATTAAATGAAATATAACAAGCTCATCGCAAAACCATATTTAAAAATACATCATCTGCACTTTGGAACATGAAAGGCACTGCAAGACAGGCTTAAAATTACTTAGAATTTCTAGTAGCAAAGGGCATTTAGTTCATCAGGCTAAAACAATGTGCTGGAGGGTCACTAAGCTCAATGGGTCAGGTAGTAACTGTGGAGGGAATAGATGGACAATGATTCGGCTCGGAATCCTTTTTTCAATCTGGAAAATCGTCTGTCCATTTCCTCTACGGATGCAGCCTGACCTGCTGTGTTCCTCCAGTACTTTTTTCCCCCTCAAAACTCCAGCAGCTGCAGTTTCTTGTGTCTGCAGGTTAAGTGGCTGTTCAGCACATAGATGTTTTCCACCCTCGTGTCCAGTTTCAGCTGAACCTCGCATTATGTTCTTCCTCGCACAAAAGCATTTGGGGCAGGTCTCCCCGTCAAATCCAGGTGTTAACACAAGGTCATCTGAAACTATTCTGTGTGTACCCTGATGTGTATGAAGCCCCTCGCACCCACCACCCCTCCCACTGGAAATTCCACAGTGCAGCCTCAAACGGTAAGACATGCTTGCTCACCCAATACCACTTCCCCACTGGATAAAGCCAAATGCTGACACTCCCACTGCAACACAGCTTTCAATGCAGTGGGAAAATTAACCACATTGTGTCAAGGAACAAGTGCAATGGTTTACTGTGCCGAGCTTGGACTCACTGTGGTAAATGCAGTGGCTTGGAGCAAGGAACTGCTAAGTCAGACCAGCTAAGTTACTCCAGCACTTTGTCTTTTTTTTTAAGGTAATGGCTGTTCTGTAACTTCCAACATTTTGGAGTCATGGAGTCATACAGCGTGGAAACAGGTCCTTTAGCCCAACTTGCCCACACCGACCAACATGTCCTATCTACACTAGTCCTACCTGCCTGCATTTGGCCAATATCCCTCTTAAACTCTCCTACCCATGTACCTGTCTAAATCTTTTTTAAACGTTGCGATAGTACCTGCAAAGGAATGCCACTAAACATCAGTGTGATGCACTGCAACGTCTGGGTGCATATCTTCACTGAAGAATTTATGGAGTTATTTATATATGAAACAGCGTACAGTAAATGTTTCCTCTTTACTACTGCTGTGCTTGAACTCCCGGTTATGCTCGTGGTCTCACTCAGTCGCAACGCCACTTATATTTCTGCACCACATCAAAAGCAAGCTTCTGAGAATTCCTGAAATCATCACCAAATTTAGCCTGTCTAGCTTTGTGGTGTCTGGGATGGCTTGTAGTCATCACAGCATTGCCCATGCACACTCTGCTCTCAGAACATGAACTACTGGAATGTTAGGAGCACTTGCAACATGTCTGAGAATGCAGTTAGTGGCTTTCCAGGTCGGGAATGCAGTGACCCAGGCTGGATAAGGAAATGTACGTATCAGCAAAGCAGACGTACTCCTCTTAGTTTAAAAAAAAACTTAAATAGATTTTCTCGTGGAAAAAGTTGCAATTCCAGGCCCTCACCTTAGAACCACTACAATAGAGCTGTCTGTTTGGAAAGTCTTCTATTCAATCGATCTCAGCATCATACTGATTATCTTGCTGGCAGATCCGATTCCACTCAGCGAAAGAATTCAAAACATAATGAGATAGACTCCTAAAAATAATTTGCCTGGCGCTGCAATGTTGTAGTTTTGGCTGCACTTGATCTTGAAGCCGTCACAGCCAGGTTCATGTAAGCAATCCAATGCAATTCTGTCTCAGCTTCCTAATTTTGACTTAATTTGAGATCAAGTTTTATTAAAAGATTTATTCCCTTCAGAACTATAGTGCATATAATTCCCCCCACCCCCACCCAAAATGTTCCTTGTGCTGCGAAACAAGAGATCTCTCGCCAACCATTTGGTTCCTCAAAAAATACTGGATTAACTTCCAATGCGGCTGCCTTATATCTCGACTTGCTGCACCCGCCAACATCCGTAAATCATCCTTACCCATGCTAACAAGAAACTATCAATCTGCTTTAACATTTTCAACTAATTGAGCTTCAATTCTTGTTTGGGCATTAGGTTTCCATTACATGGCTATGTTTGTCAGTGCTCTGCAGCAGAAAGCTGTTTTCCCCTGGAGAGAACACGGCAGGACTTGTGTCTGGGGCTCACCTGGATCTCCCTCTGGGCACTCCTGCTATCCTCCACCCTTGCACATCTGATAGGGTTTCAGAGGATGACAGACGTCAATGTGGAGCCACAGAAGAGCTTGAGCTGAGCCCCCAAATGCAATAGGATTCCCAACATAACTCTGTGAACTTCCTGATCATTTTGGAATCACCGTAATGCCACTCTTCCACCAAACTCCACCTTAATTCCTCCAAGGCCCCAGCTCTGACTTTCAACCACTCCAATCGCAATTATCCAATCCTTTAAATCTTCACCATCAGGCCCAAGGTTCAACCCTCACTAAAGACCACAATTTGCAACCTGCCCTCAAATTTTCACTAGCCTAATCACAGACCCATGCTCAGCTGGAATCATTGGCTCCAAGCGAGAAAATCCTCCCTGGTCCTCGACCAACCATTAAATTCAATTCTTCTCCCCATCCAAACATCTCCAACCCGCAACCACAGCGCAGGCTCTGATCAGGCTTATAGGTTGTTGGTTCTCTGACGCACCACAGCCAGCCTTCAAAAACATCTTTCAAATGCCCGAACACTGACTCTTAAACATGCTGATTGTATCTGACACCACCACCTCTGGCAGCGAGGTCCAGATATCAACCACTTTTTGTACAACAACAAAAAAATTCCCTCAAATCTCCTTCTTTCCCACCTTAAACCTATAGATTTTTTGTTTCTTAAATTTTGTTATGGGCTATCAAAACAAGAGGGCCAAGGTCAATCAATGCCGCATTCATTGGGACACGCAAATCCTTGCTGTGATGATGAAGATATATATGTTCCATAATTGGGTTTGCCTCTCCACGAGAAGTTTTGATGGCAATTACCTGGCAACATGGAAGATGAATTCCAGGCTTGAAGTGAGACTGGCTGTTCATGACATCATGCCAAAATTGAAACTTGTTCAGCATCAAGGAGCTTTGATAAAACTGAATTCAATGGGAATAAAGGAGAAAAAGCCTCTACTGTTTTGAGCCAAACCTTCCACAAAGCAAGATTACTGTTGCTGGAAGTCAATTCTTTCAGTGAAAGGGCATTCCTGTAGGAATACCACAGCACATGATTCTTGGCCTGACCATTTTTAACTGTTTCATCAATAACCTTCCATTTATTTGCATCTTACCTCCCGACTTTCCACCATCTGCAAGGCACAGTGAGAAGCATGAAGAAATACTGTCTACTTGCGTAGATAAGCGCAACTTCACAGACACCAAAGAAGCGTGACACAAGAGATTTTGTTGGCATACAAAGTACAAGATTACCCAGACAGATCCTGTGAGTGATAGGATAAGGCAGCCTGCCTTATCAGCACCCTTTCAACATCCTAAACACCCCACCCGCCATCTCTTGCCACCATTACATCAACCTATTAATGAATTACAAGTTAAAAAGCTCTACATGAATATTCCATGCTTTCTTTTTAGAGAAACACGGTCATTACACTCATAGAAGAGTTAACCAAACATACTGTAACTCACATCAAAGAATTCAAATGCTTGTGGAGAAAGCTAAATAGAACACCAACCAGGAAATCAATTTCACCTCCCACTCTCCTGTGCACTCAGCCAACAGGAAGGGGAAAAGGTTGAAAGAAAACTTAAAAACAAATCTGTTGGAACTGGAGTGACATTGAAGGGGATCTTGTCGCGACCCATGAACATGTAACCTGGTGACCATTGTACGGAACATAACGTGATCAGCAAATACAGAATAATCCCCATCGAATTGCTTCAATTTGGCTACAACATACAGATCAACGAAAGTAAAGGTTGTCTGCACTTTTTTAGTTTCAAAAATTGGTCCATTGAAGTTTATTAATGCTTTGAGCAGATCCAGGAAATGTGGCACATGTGGTTTCATTCTCTGTTTATTTCTCATCAGAACGCACAGACAAACTTGTGCCTTTCATGGCCTCTTGACAGGAATTATGTCTTGGCTGGTTTCGCGGAATTAAAACAAGGTTGATCATTATCCTCCAACACAATCAAAATCAATTTGATTCCTCAAGTAGAATGGCTGGGAAATTAGTAAATGAAAACAGAAATAAAGTTCCCAGATCGAAGCCGAAGAAACGGGTACTTAACCTGCCGCACCACGGCAACGTCCCCCCTTTCTTTCTGAGTCTCCAGTCGCCACCCGGTTCCATAGGGACTCAGCCAGCCGGAGAAAACCCATGCGGTCACAGGGAGACCGTACAACCTTCATACAGACAGCACCCAAGGTCAGGATCGAACCTGTGTCCCTGGCACTGTAAGGCAGCAACTCTACTGCTGCGCCACTGTGTCGCCCCTGGTTGTGGAAGCAATGTGACCCAACTGCTTACTGGAGCTGCTGTAAGCCAGGCCCAGTTCCCACAGGAACCCCCTTCACGAACTGAACAAGCCCATCCAAATGTTGGTGCAGAGGGAATAAAAACATCTCACCGACTCATTACTCAAGTACAGTATGATAGAATTTGTTCAAGCAAACTTGGTGATGGCTCTGACTACATGTTTGAAAGTTTTGGCACATATTAATATGAACAGGTTATGGACACTACACCAATATTCAGTTGATAAAATCAATCCACTCACTCGTGCCACTTATGGTATAGCGTAATCTACCTCAGAGAGAACAAATCTGTATTTTACTTGCAGAATTTTATGAATTGTAACTTATTTTCAAAAACGATAATCTGTAAAATAGGGTAATTCCAGTCAGAGTGCCTTTTATTTATTTTTTCGCTTGCATCACTGCATTTCATAGAATGTCGCATGAGACCACACACTTTTTTTATTTTCTAAACATCGCATTTGCTAATACAACATGAATTGGATTAATCCACCTCACTAGGTGAAGGCAGTATTTACACCATTCAATAGTCCAACCCTGCAGGGAAGACAGAAGCAAATTGCATCACATCTGCCAAGTTTGTGCAGTGTACAGGCACTGCTGACACAGTCCAGTCTGGTCTCCCAGCGTCAGGAAAGTGTAGGAAGGAACTGCAGATGTTGGCTTACACCGAAGATAGACACAAAAGCTAGAATAACTCAGCCGGTCAAGCATCATCTCTGGAAAAAAAGAATCTTTTCTCCGGAGATGCTGCCTGACCCGCTGAGTTACTCCAGCATTTTGTGCCCCTTTAAATGCAACAGCGTGCTCATTGTTCTTCTGAGACCATTGTGCAGCAGATGTAACACGGAGCTTTCTGCTCCAGCTTGTGTCGGTTTAAGCAGAAATGGGTATTGGTCAATAATGATGTCAGAAAAACACCAGTAACGCAAGGACTTGGGTCCACTGTAATCCTGCATCTGGTGAGATCTCACCCCCAAAACACCTCCAGTATGACCCACACCAGTTAGGTGCTAAACTGAACTGATGCTGAAAATTGTCGCTCCAAATAATCTCTGAAAAACACGGACTCCGTGTACTGATTTCTAGGTTATATTCTTGATAAAAGCTGATGGTAAATCATTCCTTGCCACATTATGCAACTGAACCCCTCCAACAGTATCCACTGTTGGGTACACTGGTCCGTGCGTGCGTTAACGGCAGGGAGAAGGTGTGATGCCCCCAAGATCAATCGCCTGACTCCATTTCGCCCAAGACTATGCATAAATAATGAATATCTACACCAATAAAACTGCATTCTACAAGGAGCCTGGAAAAATCATGGGAACAAGGATAAATAAAAGGGGGGAGGGGGGAATTATTTTTCACAGACCTCGATGCAGACTGGAGTTAATTTTATTTGACAAGACAGCACCAGCTGTATACAGCATTAGCCTACTATCCAAGCAGATTGCTGCATCTCATCAGGAAAAATGATTTCCCTGTCTGTAAGCAGCAGTGGCAAAAAAAGGGAAAGGTGGGAGGAGACATGAGAAGACAGATTGTCTTTTCTATGGGAAGTGACTGATTCATTGCCTGGGGTGTATGGAACACACTGCAGGATGACTGAACATTCACATGTCATGTCTGCACAGACCCACTATTAATAGTGTCCAATTAAGGATTTAAAATTAGTTTTGTCTGCACCTATTTGCTCTCACGTTAAAGAAATTAAGATATTGAAAAAAACAAACATTCTGTTTTCTTTTGGGGGAAATGAAAGAAGTGTTTCATTTTGCAAATCTGCTTCTGTGTTCATAACTTGTTAAAAATAGTTTCAATCATTTGATAAAACTGTTCATCCACAGAACTGGAGTGATGACAGAAGGAAGGAACCCCCTTCAGTGAATTACAGTTTTGTGTGGTGCAACACTTTGGGAGACTGATGACATATTCGGTTGGCGAAGTTGAACATCAGTCAGTGCCGCATTGTAATAGGAATCTTAACCTGCACACTTGGAAGTGCATTTGAGTTTATGTTCTGCAGCACCCACTGTTGACGATGCGTCAACACCCTATGAAGGGTGGGTGCTGCAGTAATTTGACTGTTTTCACTCTCTTTTTTCCTTTGGTCATTGGTGCTTGTGCAAAGGCAGGGGAGTAAGAGTAAGGGAAGGCACCTGAGGCTTTAAAAAAAAAAGTGATTTCACTCCTATTGGCAGACTGACACATATTGTATCGATTCAATAGTAATGAAGCTCATTATTGAGATAATGAAGCATATTTAAAAAAATTTAAAGTCACTGTTAGCTGACACCAGTCATTAGCGAGTTGGATGCAAAAGAGTTACACAGAGTGATCTAGAAGTAGCACTGATTAGGTCAATTCTCTTTGAGCGTCACAATATTTTATTTTCTCTCTTGAAAGAGATCTTGAAAGATACCATCCAGTAGCAGAATGGTTCCACTACTTCAAGTCCCACAGGCCCTCATACCCTACTCTATTGGTGCCCAAAAATCTATCAGATTTGCCTTCAACATTGTCGATAACTGAGCATTCACAGATCTCCGCGATAGATAACTTAATAAATTGACAACCCTTTAGGAAATTTCTCGTGAAATCAGTCCTGACACCATTCCCAAGGTTCTGGACTGTCAGTCTTTTACTTTAGACTTTAGGATACAGTATGGAAACATGCCTTTCGGCCAACCGAGTCCGTGCTGACCAGTAATCGCCCAGTACACTAGCACTATCCTACACACTTGGGATAATTTACCATTTTACTGAAGACTATTAACCTACAAACCCGAAGAAACCCATGCAGACACAGGGAGAACATACAAACTCCATACAGACCGCACCCATAGACAGGATCAAACCTAGGTCTCTAGCGCTGTAAGACAATAACTCTACCGATGTGCCGTCCAAGTCCTGAGGAATCAGCCTCTTTACATCTAGGACCTGGACAACCCGAGTTGCCTTGCGTGTAGTATCTGGCCAATGGAACAAGACATTTGTCAGCACAAAAAGGTATGGTTCAGCTGTTAAAGTTGTTTTATCCTGGTAGACTTCAGCCAGCACCTCCTCACAATGCAGGTCATTTACTTCAGCAACCAACAAGGAACACTCTCCTACTACCCTCCCTTAATTCTGTAGCAACCCTCCCTCCTAACTAGCACTGCGGTTTGTCCCTTTCAGAGCTGGCTGCAACAATCACATCTATTGAGTAACATGCTAAGAATTGCAAGAACTTGCAACACATCACTGGGGAGCTCTAATCTAAAACAATGTTATTTGCAGTGCAGCGTTGCTGGGATGAAATGGATTTAAATTTCTGATAGTGCAATTCTTTTGCATTCCCCCATCTCCACTCCACTTGAACAGAATGCACAAACAACTTTTTTGCCCGTACTCCACTCTCACAAATGCAGATCTTGCACTTTATGAGACTTACAATTACAGAGACAGAGTGCCAACCAACCTTGTTTTAATAACAAAATTAATATTCTGGAGCAATGTCCATTCTCCTCCAGCGTGAAATGGGATATCCTTCCTGAAGGCCATTTGTCATCTAGCAAGTGCTTTAAACCTCTTCAACCACTCAATCTACTATTCCCACTGTTTCAAGCAAACCTCCATAATTTTGGATTCCAGAAACCACAGATAGTACCCTGATAGGGTGCATGGTGTGGCAACTGCTCTGCTCTTGACCATCTGAACCTGCAGAGTGGTGAATACAGCCCAGAAATATAGTTGTGGATGTCTGGCACCCTGGCCATACTCTTTTCTATCTTCTACCTTCTGAGAGAAGATGCAGGAGTTTGAAAGCTCGGATGCAGTCTTAAGAATAGGCTTGAAGGGCCTTGTTTCATGCTGTATGACACAATAATTAGATCAGTATAAACCCAGGAGATGGGCGTTCACTGAACTGACTGATGTGTTCTCCCAGGACTATCTACCAACTAAAGGTGCCCTGAAATTCCCAGCACAATTTCCTACTGCACTTTCCTGCATCCAGCTAATAAAATTAATTATCTGTCTCTAAATTAGTAGCCCACAGACACACCGACCCATTTGTCCCTGGAGATGAGGCATACTACAGCGTCCTGACCCACATTCACAGACGCACAGTCATTCTTACACTGGCTCCCTGCGTGATAAAGTAACAAACCAAAGTAAAACAAAGATCAAAGAACTGCAAATACCGAAAGTCTGGAAAAAACAGAAAATGCTGAAAATATTCAGCAGGACACATCTGTGGACCTGAAACGTCAACTCTGCTTCCCTTTCAATAGTTGCTGCCTGACCTGTGAGCATCTCCAACAATTTCCTGTTATTATCAATACACAAATATGAATTGGTGAGATTTAACAATACCCTTATATTAATTATGGATTGATTGCAGATATGGCTGAGGGTGAAATCTGAGCCCAAGGCGTGTATTCTTTCCCCAGGAGTTTCTGCTTAACCCTATCTATTCTGGGATAGAATTGTTGACAATGTAGAGTGGGCTTGTATCTAGACCCCTGCTGTCACAGAGAAACCAGAGCACAGTATAGACAGCAGAGCATATCTGCACCAACAGGAACTTAAGATAGCAGAACAACAGGATTAATGCACCTGAAACATCGATCCCATTGTAAACTTCATATATGAGATCTGCCCAAGACCTGATCCAGAGTTGTCCCGATCAACATCACGATTGTTGCACTCTAATCTGGAGGCGCTAGGGTCATGGTTAGCCCTAAATCTAATGCATGGTGCTGAGTTGGGGAACAGCCAAACCCAATCCAAATGCAAGTGCTTTGTCACACTGGACACCTGACCTGACCTAGCAGCACTGTCAGGGTGCACTGGGTGCAAGCTGGATTGTCACGCTTCGCCGTAGCAAGTTTAGGAGTCAGCAGCTACCTGCCAGGATGGAATTCAAGGAATTGCTACTCAGTTGCATATTCAACGTTGCCTCTTCCTAACCTTCTAGTGGATGGAAGATAGAGGCCAGCAGCAGATTCTGGCTGCAGCTTGGAAAACAAATGCAAGGTCGAGGTGAGTAAGCCTCATTGCCTGCACCTGTCATTGTCAACTCACTTTTGAGTGGTATGAATTGCTCTCATTGGCCTTGAACTCTAGACTATCATAGATTTATACACCATGGAAACAGGCCCTTCAGCCATACTCTTCCAGTCTGATCAAGATGCCATATCTAAGCAAGTCTCCTGTCCTAGCAGGAGTGTCATGCTTCTAAACACACTGTTCAGTGAACAATGCTGCAAATGCCCTTGGACATCTAGCAATGACATTTCAGAGATCTGTGTGATGGAACAACCAGCTTATTCATTGACAACATTCACTGATGGAATGATGCGTGAAGAACAGAAGGCACGTAGTTCCATGCTCCGACAAAAAAAATACTTGCTTTGGCCATGGTAGGGAGAAATGAAAAGCCAGCAGGGAACAGAGAACTGGTCAGAGAACAAAAAA
This sequence comes from Raja brachyura, assembly GCA_963514005.1. The sequence continues at coordinate 25,042,257 of OY740811.1, read as the reverse complement.
ATGGCATACGCAGCAAGGTTGAATTACATTTTACAGAACATTCTATATAAAATCCAGGGACACCTTGTGAAAGAATCCGAATCATAGTTTAATTGTCGGGTGGTGTAAAACATTGTTAAGAATGTTCTGCAGCACTAAGTACATTGTCAGTACTTTCAAGGGCAGCGAGTGCGTCAGTGAATGGAAGGATCGACAGCCACCAGCGTTTTTACTTCCCAGAAGCAGCTGCACATAGGCATAGACTCTTGTTTTGGTCAGCCTGTGCTGACTACTCTATATTTCAAAGATCGTTAGCTTGTCTTCCCAATACATTATAGATGTCTAAGAGTCTTCTACTAATTCTTCTATTAAATAAAAATTTCATGAAAGTGTTTCTGTAGCAAAATAAATCCTGCATTTCTGTCGGGTCTTATCAGAGCCAAACATCTTAATGTGCCTTCCATAGGAATTATTTCTGGCATGCCAGCTTAAGGTGGTGCCTTCAATATCAATGATTACCATGGATGGTTTTTGCTATGGCACAGGCACACACAGCTTAACACAGGCAGTAACAAACACACCCCAGACCATGACTACAACCGGACCCTAACCTGTTTGTGAAGGAATTTATTCCCAGACTACTGTTAAATGACTCCGCAACAAACAGTAAAATTGTTAATTTGTTCTCAAAATGAGACTGAAATTGTGCAATGTCCTGCCTGCATAGAATTCACAGCAGCAATGTGAAGGAAAAGACATAGAATACGTGGCATTGCATTTGGGATTTATTTTTTTAAATATTTTTCACTGACCTTACCTACAACTTTGTTCAGTTAGTAAGTTTGAGACTGGCATACCTTACTAGAGAATCTCTGATCACCCCAACCTTAGCCCGATTTGATTAAAAAAAACTACAGCTGCAGATCCACTGGAAAAATACAGCTTCAGAAATGAAAATGATATAGGTGACCTTTATTTTTTTTTAAACAAGCAACTGACACAAGTAATATTAAAATATATGAATGTACCATTTTATTTGGCTGCAGGTCTCTCATAGTTCCTTTTGGAAGCATTTTTTAAACTGACTTGTCAGATCTGAGCATCGCTCAGTTAATTCAACCAAAGTGAATTTATGCGTAACGCTGTCAGAATTACAGTCACTGCGGGTGATATTACAATTAGCAGGCTGGGGTCAGACGCCTATTAACTTACATGAAAAAAGTCTGAAACGGGTGGTGTAATTAAATTCCCTCCAGCGTTCTTGATGGATTATATCTGTGCATTTCCTTACATTTAGTTTGCCAAATCAAATGGAAATAAAGAGAGATTAAATTCAACTAAATGGTACAATTCATTTGAGCATCAGGACTATTTCGATTTCTCAAAACAACTATGGTTACTGGATTATTTTCAAATTACGAGACATCAGAAGAGTTTTCCACCAAGCAACCAACAGAAAAAAGAAATTTGCACTGCCAACATAATTTAGAAAGCATCTGCATTTCACATAGATATGTTGCTGCCTTACAGCGCCAGAAACCTGGGTCGATCCTGACTGTGCAGTGTTTGTAAGTTCTCCCAGTGATTACGTGGGTTTACTTCGAGTGCTCTGGTTTCCTCCCACACTCCAAAGACGTGTAGGTTTGTAAAGTGAAATGGCTTCTAGAAAATTGACCTAGACACTGTAAAGGTGATTGCTGGTCGGTGCGGATTCTGTGTGCCGAATAGCCTGCTTCCACGCTGTATTTGTAAACTAAACTAAACATACATACAGTAGATGCAAAGCCATTGTCTGTTCCTGTATGAGGAGTTTTCCCTTGTACAGGTGGCTTTAATTTGGTTGTTAATGTTTTAGCCAAGTACAGTGACCAGAAAACTCACCAAACCAGCATTACCATACTTTCAAATAGTGCCTATCTCATTCACTTAAAGTGGAGGTTCCAGGGATGGTCTTCAAGCGGTTTAAATATAGAGCCAGACAGGCATGATCATGTTTGACAGTTTCCAAATTCTCTTCATGCTGGATGTACTGCTTAAACTGTTGTAACAGGGCTTCCCATTTGAAGCCTCTTAATCCAAGCCAGCAATTATGATCTTGACTCAGGCATGAGATAATAAATTCTCCCATGCAAATATGGGTGAGTTTTCAATCCCACTGTAAATGCAGATGAGCACATTTTCATTACTATTTGGTGACCATGGACCTAAATCCACTCCTTGAGAGTCACTGTCACATCACCAAGTTTAACGAGCCGGATAATGTGCTGGGATCCTATTCCAGAACATTCTCCATGTTGCTACGTCCTAAAACTTTTAATACTAAAATTAAGTCAGCCAGAGTTTAAATTCAGAAAGTTAAATGTACATCATAATTTAAATGCCATGTTTTTTATTTTCATGATTAGGAGATATGAAAAGCATAAATTTGTGTAATGGCAGTGGAAATACTTTAGTCAAATTAAATCTCTAAATGTCCATTCCCTAAAAAGTCTACTTTAAAACATACAAATCTATATTTGTATTGTATAAATACCAGCAGAAAATGCATACATTCCATCTATGGCTGACAGCCCCTGACGTATTGCGTGCACACTTTTTCATCTATCAACTGGGTGTATACGTACAATCATACAGGTTTAATATTTTAATCTGTTTGTGCATGATAACTTGTACATGCATTAAGAACTTAAGCAATGGTGGCATTTGCTATCAGTGTTCTAGTTGAAATTATTTATCTGAGTAGAGGCGTATTATGTTTGCAGAGATAGTTTGAGTTATTAGTTGTTTCCTACACAAAGGTATTGACAATACGTCAAGTACATTGTGGAGAATGATGAGAAGATACGTTACGTTAATGTAAATGATAACAAAACTACCACAGTCTGCCTGACAACAGTTTAGTTCTTGGATGGGATAGGCAGGCTAATGAACAAACAAAATCATATTGTATTATAATGTAATTGGGGGAGAGGGTGTTGGATGTCATAGTCTTCATCCGTCTATGTTGTCTTGGGCTCAAAATGGACACAAAGTGCTGGAGTAACTCAGCAGATCAGGCAGCAACTAGACAAAAAGGGTGGTTTATGTTTTGTGTCTGAACCCTTGTTCAGACTGAAAGCAGAGGGGAGGGAACTGGAGATAGGAAAGGCCAGAACAAATGAGAGCCAGCAACAGATGACTAAGTCTTGGGCTCATCTAGAAATAAACGTACTAATATGTATAAGCAAGTGCAATGCTTTGTCCAAGTAGCCTAGTTATGAAATTCAATAAATAGAACAAAATATATCATTGCACAATTTCTTCCAATGTCAGCAAATATGTCTCATCTGCCCTTAGAGGAAGCTCCTGTTGGGGACTAACGTGAGATTAAGCAATTGATTGGAACAGCACTGTGTTTGGCAACAGAAACCTATCAAAGATTGACCAGCATGGACAAAACCTGGGATTAAAAGGATCTCGAAAGACAAATTACAGTCAACCAAATAACAAGAACAAAACAGACCGAGACTCCCTCAACTATATCTTTGATTCTGAACAAGAGCAACATTATGTCATGCTGGGAAATAGAATTCAACATTGTGCTCGAATCACTGCTCATGAACTTTGGCTGTCAACGTTATCTGAAAGCCAGGCCATTTTAAAAACAACAAAATGTCTTGGCAATCAGCGGAGCCTCAAATGGAAAATGGTCAGTAGAGGCTTTGTTTTTAATTGATGGGGAGAAGTAGGGATTTCTGAACCAAACACCATTTTCTGTTGCATTGTGTTGCTTCCACCTATCCCACCTCTTTTACTAATTTCTAACAAAGGCATTAAAAAGTACAAATTTCTTCTTTTGGTTGGAATGAAAATTATTTTTTTTCCTGAGATTTCAGACTCTGCTGCAGACTTATTGCTCCAAGTGGGTGGAACAGAGGAAGTGCTTATGTTCTCTGAAAGAGGATACCACACCCCTTGCAGCTGGGCCAAGAACCAGTAAAACCCGTCACACACTACGAGAGATTTCAGTGCACTATAGCACAGGACTCCCAGCTTCCTCTCACAGAACTTGGTTACCGGTTCAACCTTTGAAAAAGATTAATTAAACATTCAGATAAACTAGTACTATCTATGCATGCTCCAGTTCTTCTGCCAGATCATCATTTTTGTCCATCTTCTCCCACGTTAAAACTGGCAAGGTTTTGAACATTACAGGCAGATTCATGTGTCTGGTACTGCAGCAAGTCAAACTGACAAGCTGGGGAGGAGGTGCTAAGTCTTAGGTGGTGACAGAGCGTAGTAATGCAATCATTGCTTTCAGCCATGTAGAGAGAAGCACATTATGAAAAAAAATGATTGTTCGACTCAACTTCAGTACACCGTAAGGAAATTCTTTACAGGTTTAAGAACAATTTTAAATCATCGGTTTACACAGTCCCTTATTGATCTCCCAGGAATTCAAGCAAACAGAGTAAATGTGCTTGATAGCTCAGCTGTTCAATGTCTTGCGTTTCTTAGCTTAGATCACCTGCTTTATCTGTCAAATCTTAACTGGGTCATTTTTACTTTTATTAGAGATTATTATATCAACTCCTAAATTCCTCTGTACAATCTGAATGGTTAAACCACCCAACCTTGCAGTAACTGGTACGGGCTTCCAAGATGTCCTCATGGGAAAGGAAACTATTCTGTAGGCTTAATTTAACAAATCTGTTAGCGCTGTTCCGCAAAGGGTAAAAAAAACTGCACATCTGTTTCATTCTGAAATGTGCTCTAGACAAGTCATGCTAGCCTGTCCATATTTTCAATGAATATTTGCTCAATGACTCATCTATATGCACTGAAACATTAAAAACATGTTTCCATCAAAATCTCCAGTCATTAATATTTAAAAACAACCTGATTTTAATTATAGCAGTAGGATGTATGTTACCCTACTTCAGGTTTCTAAGTCAGAGAAACAGAATAATCAACAGAAAATGCCTGTTTTTTACCGATCATTTTCAGCAAACGAAGAAAACAACTTGTTCAATTGTTGTGTAGAAACAAGGAACTGTAGGTGCGGGTTTACACAAAGGGACACAAAGTGCTGGAATAACTCAGCAGTTCAGACAGCATCCCCGGACAACATGGATATGGGATGTTTTAGGTCTCGTCTGAAGAACGGTCCCAACACGAAATGTAACCGACCCAGGTTCTCCAGAGATGCTGATTCATCCGCCGAGTTATCCAGCACTTTGCGTCCTTAAGTTCAATCGTTAGATCAAATCCCTTACTGACCTGTAATTAACACAGTAATTAACATTCAGCTCTTGTTGTCTCCCAATCTTCAAAGTTGATGAGAAAATTAACCTGAATGTCTCTCATGCAGATCTCAGAGTAACCCTCTGGCAGAGGCCAGAGAGAACATCCGAACCAAAAATTCACGATTGGATTTTATTGCAAGGTGCAGAAATATCCTTACCTCTCATGTTCAAACAATTGTGAGAAAGACTGTCAAAGTATACAGCGGGATATAGAGTGGAGAAATGGCAGAGCTTAATCCGAGCAAGTGTGAGCTGCTGCACTTCGGGAAATTAAATGCAAAGGGAAAAGAGCATGACCCTTAACATAATTGATAAGGGATCTTGGGGTCCAAGTCAATATCCCTCTGAAAGTGGCAACACCTAGGTAGAGTGGTAATGAAGGCATATTGTATGCTTGTTTTCATAGGTCTGGCCATTGAGTACAAGAGTCAGGCAGTCATGATGCAGCTTGACACAACTTTGGTTAGGCCGCATTTGGAGAGTTGCATGCAGTTCTGGTTGCCCCATTACAGGAAGGCTTTGGGGGGGTTTATGAAAGGGTGCAGAAAAGGTTTACCAGAAGGTTACCTGGATTAAGAGGTGATACCGGGGATGGTATTTGAGGCAGATAAGATATGGAGGAATATGGATATGTGCAGGGTAGATAAGAGATGGTCTTGGCATCATGTTTGGCACAATCATTGTGGGCTGAAGGCCCTGTTCTCGTGCTGTACTGTTCTTTGGGGTGTTGGAGGAAACTGGAGCACCTGGAGAAAACCCATGCAGTCACAGGGAGAATGCACAAACTCCATACAGACAGCAGCCGTAGTCAGGATCAAACCCGGGTCACTGGCGCTGTGAGGCAGTACAGTCTACTGCTGCACCACTGTGCTGCCAAAGCAATCCACTTGTTCACTTGTGGAAAAACGGCATGCTGAACCTCATTTCATTGAGAATGCATGCTAAGTAGCGCATGCAAGCGTGACGTTAGACACCATTGTTGTTTGCTCTGAACCTCACCGGACTGGAAATGCATGCAACAGGAAGGACTTCCAACGGCACGATTTAAAGGGACCATCCACTACTGCCAGCTGGTTTGGTGCTTGATTGTTTGTTGGCCTTTGCTATAATTCTGTGTCTGCTGCTTTACGTAGCTGTTTGAAACCGCAATCCCATGGCTCCAGGTGCCGCAGGATCTTTTGCTGACTGCAAGGTCTTTGTTCAAGCCAACAGCTCCCAGACTCGCTTCCTCAGCAGGCCTCCCCTTGGAAGACGGCACAAAGGGTGAGCAAAGGTTGGGCACACAGAACAGAAGCAGCTGATGCATTAGGCAGGAGGAAAAAGGAGGGGAGAAATACTTTCAGCAGGAGGTCAGATCAACTCTGGCTGTCAGGGAGCCATTCGTCTTCTTGAACATGAGTAAGGAATGCGAGGCATCAGCACTTGAGTAACATGGTCCTTACCAACATTTCCAGTGGCAGCAGCCACAGGTGAGGAGGTCCATCTTGTCAGTTGGCCTCATTTGGTCAGTGCCTGCCCAAGTGTACCAAAGAATGTGGCTTAGAGGCACCTGCTTTAGACCATCGCAACATTGTATGGATCACAGCAATCTAGGCTGGCTCACCTCCGAGCAATGGTGCAAATGCGGAAATGTGACAGACAAATGACCTCTCCTCCACAAAGCCACTTCCAATACCCACTGAATGTAGCTCAGTGAACCAAGCACTCAGCTAGTTCACAGTAATGATCTTGCACCAGAAATTCCCCAGTATCTATCTTGGTGACTGATATCTGAAGATAGAGAGCAGAGGGTAAAGATGGCCTCAGAATTGTCCTAAGTTAGTTGATCGACGGCAAATGCAATGGTGAGATCACAGTAACAGCTTCATGGCTAGGGGCCAAGGAGGTGAGATGCTGCAAGGGTTCCTACTTCTGATCAGCTTTTCGAAGCCAGGGTGGAGAGATGGGAGTGTAGAAAACAGGTATGAATCTGGTTTTGTACCCCTAAATTAAGCAGGTTAGAAATATTTACTGTGAGCCGTCAGATGTGGTTTACAGCCTATTGACAGGGTATTGGAAGTGAATAAGTACCAAGCTTTAAGCCAAGGAAGAAAGATAACTAAAACGGGAACAGGTTACCAGTCTATAAGTTAATGTGAATTTTCACAGAGCAATTCTGGGGTACAGATTTATATGACTGCTTCAAAATGTCTCATTGCATAATATTTCAACTCTGCCAAAAAACTGTGATTTTCTAGTAAATTTTCCTTATGTTGGTCAAGTGATTGAGTGAGATCTGATAACCATATATTATTATTCATCTATTCTCCAAATAATTACAAATTAGTCCCCAAAACGCAATGAGCGTAAGACACTGAAGTTAGTGATTAGCCTGGAAACATAAAACACCTGATTTATCTCTTCTGCTCTTGGTTATTCTTGCCAGAATAATTGCAAAGAAATCTCTGAATGCAAAATTCAGCAAACCTCAATCTCATTTGCACAATTCAAGTCTTTATCTCTTTCTACATTTTGAATCTTGTCAACAAGCAGCTTGCAAAGATTTACATGAACTCAGTATCATTTTTTCTTCACACTAATCAAATAGCCGAGTCTGACAAAGGTCATAGTGCCAAAGACCTACGTTTAGACTTCTAGTTTAGTTGATTTAGATTAACACATATACTCCCTTTCACAAATACCATTGTTTCTGCTATTTTTAAAGCAAATTATAGAAGACATGTTTTAAAAGTTTCTTTCAACTTGAAGCAATTTTAAAAGCAAGTTCAGTAGATTAACCTCCTTACATCACTGCAACTATAACATATCTATCATGTCAAATATACCCAATGTGTAGGCAAATGGGACAAGCCCAGTATGCTAAAGTGGTCAGCATGGACAAAGTGGGCTGAAGGAACTTCAGTAGAGAGTGTGCTAGATGCTGCCCATGAATTTGCTGCCAGGATCTCTGTGTGTATGATGCATTAAGCTAGAAGTGCCGGTAACAAATGCAACCTTGGCCCCCGTCAATGCAGGTACTTGCAGGAGCTGCTCGGCGTTGCAAATGAGCGGCCTGCTTCGGCTTGGCCGAAGAAACCCAAGGCAGCAGTGAATGGCAGTGGGAGACAGCGATCATGTGCTGATGCCGCAATAGAACCCTCAATGGTCCACTCCATGTGCAACCCAGCAACCGCCACTGCCCTGAAAGATGACACGAGGATACAGCCATTGGCCCAACGCAGAATCTCTAATCCATTTGTGTATGTTCTGACACCGTACAGTGAAAGCCTGTCTCACCACTCACCTCATAGTGATTGGAACTATTCTGACAACATGCGTGTCTAGGCTGCTATTTTCCATCCATCAAAATGGATCATTCTTCCGAAGGAGTGCCTCAAGTAGACAAGGCTCCATGTTAGACCCAAGGATCCTACATTTTCCTGAAAATGACTCTATGATACTAAAAGGAAAGACTCCCCTCTCCATTTTTTGTTTTGCTTGGTTGCAAGTTCTGACCTCTGTAAAAAAGCAAACCTCAGAAACTTCTCTTACAGAATACCAGATGAACAAAAATAGATTTAGCAGCATGCTGAAGACAAGAGGTAATGCAAATGTAAAAGTAGGTTAATACCTTCCTGAAGGCAATCTGATGGAAGCTTGCAGTAAATAAGGAGACACAGATTTCAGAGCAAGTAAACCTTAAGTATAATTTGGGTGTAGAACAGATTTGGATCATGCAATAAGTGCAATAATATCTTGGTAGTTTTTACATAATTTTGGTTTAGTTTTAAATAAACACAAAGGCACAGATGATGGGCCTTCGCTGGTGACTCGCTGGTGGATTCCCTTAGGTTGTTCTGAGGGCTAAAGTGGTTCCTTCAATTAACTAGGTGATCTAGAGGGGAAACTGACCTAGTCTAATCTTGGCTGTCAACTAGGCAACAGAGAGAAGTAAATGGGAGAGTAAAAAAAATATATTTGTAGATATGAAACTGCAATTTGTACATGTTGAGAGTATATATCACATATTCAGCAACACGCCGTGGCACACCGGTAGAGTTGCTGCCTTACGGCTCCAGAAACCCAGATTTGATCCTGACTACAGGTGCTGTCTATACGGAGTTTGTATGTTCTCCCTGCGACTGCGTGGGTTTACTCTGGGTGCTCTGGTTTCCTTCCACACTCCAAAGACATGCAGATTTGTAGGTTAATTGTCTTCGGTAAAATTGTAAGTTGTCCCTAGTGTTTCTAGTGCTAGGAAGGGGTGATCGCTGATCTGCGACGATTCGGTGGGGTGAAGTGCCTATTTCCGCACCATATCTTTAAAGTCTATACACAATAAACTTGTATCTCAGTTGCATATGTATTCTTGTCACATCACATTTCTCATGTTTAGATGCTGAATTGCTCCTGGATTGTTGTCCAATCATTCAGTTGGGAGGCTTATCCGAGACTATCAACTAAGCTATCCAATAATAGAGGTGGTGATGCTGGCGAGCAATATTAACAAACATGTGGATGCTGTCACACTGCTTAACACGCATCACTGAAGGGCCGCATGCAGATGAGGGAGAGAATGGACGGAGTCCAGAGGGGCAGCTTTGGGAAACTCTGGAGGTGAAAGGAAGCAAAGCCAGAACCAGGGTTGCCATGACTATAAATGGGTACGAAACAAGGGGGGGGGGGGGGGAGGTGTCCCATTTGTTATTAATCTTTAGGGATTTAGCATGGAAACAGGCCATTCGGCCCACCAAATCCACGCAGACCACACTAGTCCTATGTTATCGCACTTTTGCATCCAGTCGCTAAATACTCCGGGTAATTTGCAGCAGCCAATCAACTTACAAACACGTACGTCTTTGAGGTTTGGGAGGAAACCGGAGCACTCTTAAGAAAACCTATGTGTCACAGGAAGAACGTGCAATCTCCACACAAACAGCACCCAAGGTCAGGATCGAACTTGGGTCTCTAGCCCTGTGAGGCAGCAGCTCTACCAGCTGCGGTGTGGCATTGTGTTGCCCTGAATTTGACCGGTTGTGTTAAAGGGTAGGATGATCAAGCAGGCTGACGAGGATGGTGCTTAAAAAAAATCAGGTAACATAAGCCTTAAATAGTCCATGTGGATCCTGACATAGATCTTAACAAAAATAAGTCAGCAGAATGAGACTGAAAAGCCTTCTCTCTTTATTAATATTAAGTGTATATTCTTTTGAAATACTACTCAAGAAAAGAATGTAGGAATTATGAGTGCTGATGATTCTACGCATGGGTGAAGAATATGTCATAAAGAATGCTCCTTCCTGGAGAATAAGAACATTAAAACAAAACAAACATAAAATCACACTTTTGTGATTCCACATTGTTCCATATTTTTCAGTTGCCCTTTCACGACTATTAGTGATTAATAATTAAGCAAACTTTGATATTTAAAGGACCTGATAACATTTGTAATGCCAGAGATCTCTGAAAACCCCATTACTTTTTCTGGTTGATCAGATAAAATGCAATTTCATTTAATTACAGATCCTGATAAATTAAAACATTTGCATACATTTTATTTGAAAGGAAAGTTGGAGAGAGAAAGAGAGGTCTTTAAAGTTATTTTTTTTGGAGCAAGACAGTTTATACAAAAATGTAACCTATGCATCATCCAGTTGCAAGGACCGGCACAGGGTTCTGTACATGTGTCATATAAATATCCTTTATAGGAAATCAGTCTCCTCTCTGCAGCATTTCCTCAATGTATGTCTTCAGTGCAGCAAATATACTCGCCAACCATAAGATCTTTAGTCACAAAATATGAACTTTGCCATCCAACCATAAAATGCAGACTGTTTATTGAGACTGTCTGGTCAGTTAGTCCAAAACCAGACAGTGCATTTCATTGAACAAAACCGCAATTACAAGTGTGGACTGACCCTTTGCTCACCTCTCAGCAGACAAATGCTTTGTGCACACTGGGGTACAAATTTCTCATTGTTTGTTTGTGGGCACAAAGGTGGCAATGAACTGGGAGGCTCAAAGTCCCCGAGCTGATTTCACTGTCAACTTGGCTTACAAGTTGGAGCCCGTCCCAACTGCACAAAAACAAGCGTTTGACGGCACTGGACCTGTACTTGTTGAGTTTATAAGGATGAGGGGTCCACATTGCAATTTACCAAAAAGTGAAAGACCTGGGTAGACACAAAATGTCTACTCAGCGGGACAGGCAGCATCTCTGGAGAGAAGGAATGGGTGACATTTTGGGTCGAGACCCCTCTTCAGACTGATGTCAGGGGAGTGGGCGGGACAGAGATAGAATGCAGTCGGAGACAGTAAGAGGGGTGGGAGAACTGGGAAGGGGGAGGGGATGGGGAGAGAGGGCTATTTGTAGTTAGAGAAGTCATACTTGTTCATCAGAATGTTCATACTGCTGGGGTGTAAGCTACCCAAGCAAAATATGACGTGCTGTTTGTCACTCCAATTTGCGCTGGGCCTCACTGACAATGGAGGAGACCCAGGACAGAAAGGTCAGATTGGGAATGGGAGGGGGAGTTAAAGTGCTGAGCAACCGGGAGATCTGATAGGTTAAGACGGACTGAGCGGAGTTGTTCAGCGAAACGATCGCCGAGCGTGCGCTTGGTCTTGCTGATGTACAGCAGTTGACTCCTGGAACAGCGGATACAGTAGATGAGGTTGGAGGAGGTGCAAGTGAACCTCTGCGTCACCTGAAAAGACTGTTGGGGTCCTTGGATGGAGTCGAGGGAGGAGGTAAAGGGACAGATGTTGCATCTCCTGCGGTTGCAGGGGAAAGTACCTGGGGAGAGGGTGGTTTGGGTGGGAAGGGGCGAGTTGACGAGGGAGTTGCAGAGGGAATGGTCTCTGCGGAAAATAGAGAGGGGTGAAGACGGGAAGATGTGGCCAGTAGTGGGATCCCGTTGGAGGTGGCAAAAATGTTGCTGGATTATATGCTGTATGCGACGGCTGATGGGGTAGAAGGTGAGGACCTGGGGGACTCTGTCCTTGTTACGAATGGGGGGAGGAGGAGCAAGAGCAGAGCTGCAGGATTTCGAGGAGACCCTAGTGAGAACCTCATCTGTAATGGAAGAGGGGAACCCCCATTTCCTAAAGAACGAGGACATCTCCGATGACCCGAAATGGAAAAACTCATCCTGGGCGTAGATGTAGCGTAGACGGAGGAAAGACCTGGATAGAGTGGACGGAGAGGATATTTCCACTTGTGGGCTAGTCCAGGATCAGAGGCTATAGCTTCAGAATAAAAGGATGTAACTTTGGAAAGGAGATGAGGAGGGATTTCTTTAGTCAGAGGGTGATGAATCTGTGGAATTCATTGCCACAGAAGGCTGTGGAGCCAAGAATAGCGGACTGGACTTGATGGACCGAATGACCTATTTCAGCACCTATAACTTATGAACTTATGAAACAGCTTGCCGAGAAATTAATCTCAGGTCATCAGGAGGATCGGTACATCTAGTACTCTTGCATACTTTGGGTGTAGGGGACACATCACTAAAAATGGCTCTCACTGAAGCTGGATCTCATGGTGCCAAAGGCTGGCACAACAGGGCCCAATTTGCACCACACTGCAAGGAAAGACCCTTGTGAACGTTTCCTGGGCGAGGTCAGTTTTACCTCCGGCATTATACATGGGAGGGAGACTGCTGCCCAAATACCTCAGACAACTAGTGTCGACCCTGATGTGGTGTTGATGTAAATGCACACTCTCAGACACCAATTACAACCTCAACAATGTAGATATGAATTGTCCCCCAAAATGTATTTAAAGTGATCGACGGTTGTCCACTGCAGACCGAAGTGGAGCTGGTTACATTCACAACGTTGGATGAAGTAGTGTGGAATGCAGCTCATTCATAACATAGGTTGGGCATCGACCAATTGGCCGGATGGCTTTCCACAGACTCGTAAATTCCAAGAAAGCTAAGATCTTCCAAAGGTCATGCAAAACACTGCAGAGAAGATATCAGGAACACAGGCCCATGTTCAAATGCCAGCTTGTGTTGAACTGTGTTTCCAAAGTTGCATCAGAAGAGGGGGCATATTTTCAGACCTGAAAACATTGTTGAATAACTCATTCACCTCTGCTGACTTCATGCTCATGAAATAATTTCTGTTGTGTGAACCAGAAAAATCATCAGATGTGATCATCGGTTGAATTGAGGTGCAGAATAAGAGGCAACATCTCCACTGGACCCACTAAGGACTATAAGAGGGAAACTGAAATGCAAATTATAAGGGACAGTGACAGAAGAGGATTTCATTAACTTGAAAATAAGGAATTTAAAAGTTCTAGGTAATGGGTAATTATTTAAAATATATTTGAAAGATGTTTTAATCAGTAGATAGAAAGATCAATGACTCATCTGATTCAGGGACAATTTCTTCCCAGCAGTTATCAGGCAACTGAACCATCCTCTCACCAGCTAGAGTGCAGTCCTGACCACCCATCTACCTCATTGGAGACGTTCAAACCATCTTTAATCAGACTTTATCTTGCACTAAATGATATACCCTTTATCCTGTACCTGTACACTGTGGACAGCTTGATTGTAATTGTGCAAAGTCTTTTCATTGACTGGTTAGCATGTTACATAAAAGCTTTTCACTGTACCTTGATTAACGTGACAATAATAACCTAAACTATCACCCCACCCCCAAAGCCTTTCACCATCTCTGAAGTGCTCGACAAGCATGTGATGGAATACGTGCCATTTTCCTGCACGACTGCAACTTTAACACGTCACCCAGGACAGCCCATCCACTGCCTTGAACATTCACTCTATCACTCACGCACCACCTCTTCTCATCCCAAGCCTGTTTACAGGAGTCATTTATGGAGGGTCATTGTAGGTTCCAATCAATACCTAATGTAGTTGGATGCGTACTCTGTGTCCTGCCTCCAACATTCTTGCAAAGGGAATGAATACAGCACATTAGGCAAATTTCCAGATACATATTCTCATTAATAAAATGGATTAGATTTTGAAATTTGTATCAGCTAGATGTCAAAGACTGGTGGGATAATGCATGAAAAAAGCTTCTGTCCAAAAGAAGTCTACAAGAATATATATATGTTCAGGGTGAAGCAAAAAAGTTACAAGTGCATGACAAAATATTGGTAAATCAAATTAAGGGAAATAATTATAATTTACAAGGGTGTAACGGGCATGCAAACAAAGGAGCGGGCAGGGAACAATTGCTCTCCCTGCTCTAAGATTGTAAAGTCTGCCTTCAGTAAACCTCGTCACGTGCCAGCGGCGGAAGTCATTCACTGCTGGGAGGTCATCAGTTGTTTATTTTTTACTTAAACATTTCAATGTTTTTAGTGAATCGGTTTAGCATGTTGAATGCTATTTAAAAATAACAATTTTTTAAAAATAGTTTTTTTTATTTATTACATTAAAAAGCCACTACTGGTCCTGATCGCTCACCAACATGTTCAGGAACCCTGTCACAGCTTCGGAGACCGGTGAGCCTGGTTCAAGGCAATGAGGGGCAGTGGATGTCAAATTCCGCATGTGGTCTGCTTGCACCATGCAACCCTGCCGCTGCCAGGCTGGGCCTCGATGCCAAAAGCCAGGTTGCCCATCTTTGTAGATGGTGGAGCGTGTATGAACAGTGTCGCCCAGGGCAGAGGTTTCAGGATACCAGAAGATTCCCCCAACACCATCTCCATTCCCCCACTGCTAACTAAGTTGTTGCAAGAAAAACATTAAAAGCTTCAGCAACTTTTGAGAAAAACACGTGGAAATAATGGGTGCCATGACCAGCAGATGACAGGAAGATTGATTTTGCTGTTAAAAGCGGCATAGAAAAGGTAGAAAAGCAAGTCAACACATACCACATTTAAAGCCTGGATATGCTCTCAACGGACTAGAGCCACGAGACTACAGAGCAATCGTTCAATGGCACTTTATTGTCACATGTACCTAGGTACAGTGACATTAATTTTTTGCTTACAGTTCAGTAAAAAGCATGTGTATACACAGTCTGAGCAGCCTTTCCGATGACATAGACTTGAAGGGACAAACAGCCTCATCCTGTGCTGTAAATTTCTATATTACAAGAAAACAGAACAAAGTTTTCTGCTGCTCCACCAAAAATGTAAAATTGCTTATTTAAACTCCATCTGCAGAGACAGGGGGTAGCTGCAAAATGCATTTGAATTTGGTCCTTCCCTGAAGGAGACTACATCAAATTAAAGAAAGACAATTCTGCTGTGTACTTGACACTGTGCACCACAATTAAATTGAGTTACAGCACATGGTACCAGCAAAAGTAAATAAGATGCACTTCACTCTTCCTTCTGGTAACCTCCACTATCCCAGGCACACGCATCAATTTGCACACAAAAAACTAATTCAAACTAATAAAGCCACAACCTTGAATTTTAATGGACAGTTTGAAACAGTAAAGAACTTTTCCAATGCCCCAGAGAAATTACAGTACTTTCCCAGACAAGCTTTGCTTTTCCTCAATGCACCAGACATTCCAATGGCCTGACTCATTCAGCATTGCAGAGAGGGGGAAAAGGAGGTTTGAGAGGTGGGGTAAGGGGTATTCACACTGGGCGCCTGCCACCAGCTTTTCATCAAAACAGATCAATACAAGACATACAAACATTCCCATCCATAATTACAGAAATGTCACTAAACTATAAGTGCACTGAGTAGAAAACAGGATACTGTGGTTGCAGTGTACAAAGCTCACATCTTTCTTTTAAAATGGCATGTGTTTCTTTATATATAAATGAATGATAATTTGCCCAATTATACATTGGCACTAAACACTAGTTTCATTCTGAACCAACTACCAGTGCAGCAAGCCAGAATTGTGCAACTGGGCAATTTTGTTTCAATTTAAAACTAACAGACAGACTGCCAAATGTCGGCATTTGTTAATCTGGCTGCTTTAAGCAGCAGCTGGCAGTGAATGAGAAGCATGTACATATACATTTAAACACCTAAACTCCAAGTGTTCCATTATTTACATTCGACGTTGTACGCGTCTGGAATAGCAGTAGGAGAATTTCAATTAAACGCAGCAAAGAACACTTGCTCATATGTAACATGCATGGTGCTGTGCAGTTCCAAATTCCCAAGATCCCATTGAGCAGTGTTCCCTTTTATTACAGACAGCTGCTTTTCATCTCCTTCGCCTCTACTGATTCAATTTCTTTGAGCTTTTTATGTTTTTATTTAAGAAACCATGTTTATAACTATTAACCTGCTTATACTTTGTGCTAAGAAAATCGCTTGACCATTAGCAAACCTCAGCGATCTTCAGAAGCTTGCAATACAAAAACTCTGAAACCGACTGCATTGCTCTGCTCTCCCTCCATAGCCGGTAACGCCTCCTGTGTTAAATATTTATTCAAATTTCCCTTCAGAATTATAAATCTCCACTCGCCAGTTACAAAGCAAAGCATGCCAGCTTCCGACCCGTTGTGTAAGTCTTTTTGCAGTAATTTTAAACTGATAAGCTCGATGTCTCCATCAGCCCAATACAAGAAATGATCTTTTACTATTTATTATTATTTTTACAAAATAGTATTGTTAAATCCTAATCTAGTTAGGTTTCCCAGAAAAATACTTCAGTACATCTACTTCTCTGGCTTGTTTAAAAATTCACATGAAAGTTACAAGATATGTGACTAATTACAACAAAAACAGAATTCTCCATTTCAAATACTTTTTCATGTTATTTTCAACATTAACAAGCCTTCCTATAATAGAGGTGACGTATGAGCACAGAAAATCTGATTTAAATCAGATTCAATCTGATACAAAGCCATTCATGGAAATTTTAAAACACTTACCTGCAAAATGTTCAATGTAGATAAATGTGATGAGACATGAAAGAGAAGCAGATAAAAATATTATCAGAACAATATTATTGTATCTTTCCTGTTTTACAATACATTTTAAACACAACACTACCTAAATAAAACAGAGACTATCCACAGTTTGTTTTATAAATAATTTGAATGGGCAAATTTTCTCTCGCTGACTTTTAATGTTGGAACTAAATTGATAAAATGGAAATCAATTAATGGCACAAATTAGATAAAAGGAGATAAAATCAGTGTGTGCATGTGTGTAATATATATATATTGCACACATTACACATATATATTATACACATATATATATATAATTCAACAGGTAGCCATCAAGACATACAACTCGGCCTTTATGAAACTCACTCTGTAACACTGCATTTTATCATTGACATTTCTACCAAGGTTGATCAGCATGATCAATAACAGATTTCCCAGTCAGCATTAGCCCCAGAGGGATGCATTATCTGGAGTATTTAGCATGACAGGGAAGAAATATTGATCAGCAGACTTCACTTACAAATACTGAGCACGCTTGCTCTGTGATATTTTTCTACATAACATCTTAAAACAGTTAATATCCAGTTTAATACAAATGGATTCATATGCACTAGAACACAACATGAAGGAATGCCATTCATAGTTCCATTCAAAGCTCCACAATCAATGGAAATTTGAATTCCATGTGATGTTATTGCAGTGGTTTCAACAGACCACACTGCTGGGATCATCTCTACTGGGGAAACTCTTCCAGACATTCAGCAGACAGAAGGGTCGCAGTGAAACCATGAAAAGGGTACAAGCGTAACATCTGGATTTCCCATAGGTCAGTGCACATTAGGTCTTTCAAAAGGATTGTTTCTCCAAATACTCCATAGCAATGTGCAATTTTGTTTTTCTAAACTGACTAGAAGCCACTTGCAAAACAGACAAAGTCAGCATAAAATGCTGCAGCAACTCAGCAGATTAGGCAGTAACTCTGGAGATAAAGGATAGGTGACGTTTCGAGTCAGGACCCTTCTTTGAACTCACAGGTGATGATTCGGGTCAGGGCGGGCTTGGGTCAGGTTGTTTCTACCTTTCGCCAAAGCGCCAGTCTGGCAGCTTCTGCATGCTGGTCCAACTCAAACGTGGGGTGCAAAATGAGTAGCTGACCCCACCCATGCTCGGCCAGGAAGCACCAGCAGTGTGAAGGGGCTTTGACCTGCAGCCAGTCAATGGGCTTTGGAAATCCCAGCAGGCTGGAAATATTTTAAGGCCTTACGTTTTTCCGAACCAAACTGCTTGGATCAGGGTAAAGTGGTCCCAATTCCAAGAATAACCATAACTTGCTCGAGCTTGAGCAGGGAACGCTCTGCTCACTTGCATCTCAGTTACTTTCGGAATTGAAATGAAAACACCCACAAATGCTGAAAATCTGAAACATAAACAGAAGATTGGCTTTCCAGTCAGGCAGCCTCTGAGAAGAAGGAACATTATCTATCTATCTACCTATACATAACTAAAACTCTGATCTTCTGCTCTTCTGGTTTGCGCGTTTTTTCTATTTGTGCATAAACGGTGTGCGATAGTGCTACTATTTTTTGTCAGCTCACTCACTGTTCTCCTGTCCTGCGAGTGCAACAAGTTTAATTCTGATCGGTAGTATATTGTAAAAGTCAGCGAGGTTTAAAAATCTTAAAAAACGCAAGTGCACAGATTAATCTCCTCTCCTGCCAGTCAACGCCGTGCAGATTGGTCTCTTCTCCTGTCACTAACCGAGACGGTCCGCCCCTTCCTGCGCCATCGCATCTTTACTGGAGCTGAGGGACGCTGCGGGCAGCCGGCAGGGGTCTCCAACTGGACACAATGTTCGGAGGGACTGGAAGCGGCCCAGCCCGGAGGAGAGCATTCAGTGCCCACTGTGAGTCCCAAAACGCTCCCCCATCGCCACGCCCCGCATCTCCAGCCCCTTCTCCTCTGGTCCCCCTCACTGGCTCCTGCCCCCCTCCGCACGTGATACCCCCCTCTCCCCCATGGCTCTACCCCCCGTCTTTTCTCCGAGCTCTCCACCCACCCCCACACATGCCTCCACACGCCGACGTGGCCGTAGCTGCTGGTGCTTCCTGGCCGAGCAGCAGATCCGAGTCCTGGCTCTAAGGGCGCCAACGGCTGATGCTCCTCCGGGGAATGTAAGGAGGGCGAGGAGGGACAACATCGAGATCCTGGGGAGGTGAAGAGGGAGTGTGGGGGAGGAGAGGGGATATAGGAAGAGGAGGGGAGTAGGGGAGAGGAGTTATGGAAGGACGGAGGGAGTGACTGAGGGCAAGGAAAAGGAGAGGTGAACGAGGGATTGAGGGAGGGTTGGAGAGGGAAAAGAAGAGGGAGAAGGTGAGGAGGGAGAATGGGGAGGAGGGGGAATAGAGGGAGAGGAGAGGGGAAGTAGAGGAGGGGGGAGTGGGGGAGGTAAAGAGTGGGGAATAGGTGGCAGTGGTGGAGGTGAGGATGGATAGTGGGGGGGGGGAATAGGGGGAGGTGAGGAGTGGGGGATAGAGAGATAGGAGGGGGTATGGAGGGGAGAGGACATGGAGGGAGGGAGTGACTGAGGGTAGGGGAAAGGAGAGGGAGGGAGAGGTGAGTGAAGGATTGGGGAGAAGAGGAGGATAGGGGAAAGAAGAGAGAGGGTGAAGAGGAGTGGGAGAGAGTGCTAGGTATGAGGGGAAATTAGTTGAGCCTGTGCAGTTGGAGGCTATGGGTGAGTGGTGGAATATTGCGTTGGAGGACCAAGCTTCCTGTGTGACAAGAACCCAACGGGTCCCACTTAGTCTTGTTAATATTCTAGAACTTAGTGACCCCAGCATTCTCTGTTCCCCTTGCTTTTTTGGATCCTGCACTTATTTGCAAAACCGAGCAGAAGTCACAAGAGGTCACAAATAGAACCCAAGGGAAATTATGAACTCGTCCAATATGGTTTTGCAGCCATCAGAAAGATACCACAGAACACTGGATAACCCAATCTGCAACCCATGAGCACAGAGGAGGTATCAGGGAGTACATTCAGCCAGCCAAAGTAGCTGGCTTTGACATCATGGTGTAAAATTATAGTTGTACGGTTACACTGGATGATTGTTTGAATGAGAAAGAGTCAGTGAGAGAGATAGATAAAAGACAGTGGGGAGGAAGGAGCAGGGGGCCGGGGTCAGGGAGTAACCAAAAGATGACGATGATCCTTTTGTCACAAACTATTTAATGAGTCATTTGTTTTAAACTGAAATTGAGGACACTCAGACAAAATCAATACTGCTATTATTTGCAGTCTAACATGTCCACCCTCTGAGCATTTCAATTTGCTTAAAGGGAGAATAGACTAACTGCTGTGTGATCCCTTAAGTACAGCCAATGAATGCCTACAAAAGGAATGCCAGTTCTTTAATGTAGTATTCTGTTTCTTCAGCTTTCCTCTCCTGCTTCCAAAAAAAAGTACTCCATAGCTATACAGCACAGATTGGGAGGGAAGGGTTGCGATTGAAGATCATGCCAAGTTTCCATCTGGAGCCAGACCCTTTCATTCGTTATGGTCGCCAATACAAAAGCCTTATGGTGCAGCAAAATGCCATGAATTATGTATTATCGTCCACTGCTATTGTGAGGCAGTGCCTGGGACCTGCAATACGAGTACCGTAATCTGTACAAGTCAGAGTGTACTCAAAGAACAAGGAAAATAACACTTTGTTTGGGACAGATGAAAAAAAAATAGAAATGTGCACAATTCACAGCTTTGAATGGAAGAGCCAAGTTAAACATTAAAAAAAAATTGTGCATGAAAATAAGCTCCATCTACTTGCAAGGATTGTTTTTTCTTCTTCTTTTCAATGAGTATAACACTGGCTCATAACTAAATCTGCCTGTTAAACTTGAAGAAAAGCTAAATCTACCTGACGCCAATCACTTAAGAGGCATAGAGCAAAGAAACAGGCCCTACAGTCCAACTTGCTCATGCCAACCAAGGTGCCCTATCCACACTAGTCCTACCTATTTGTGTTTGGCCTGTATCCCTTTAAACCTTTCCTATCCCTGTACCTGTCCAAATGTCTTTTAAATGCTGTTATTGCACATGCCTCTGGCAGCTCGATTCATGTATCCACCACTTATCAGACATTTAACAAGAAATTCTTGTGCGCAGAGGGACATCCAATGACAAGTGTTGGTCATTGGCCATCATCCAAAATTTAAGTTACAAATGTTTGGCACAGAAAATACACCATCCGTTGGTGCCCACTGGAGCGAGCCGGTGCCTGGGGGCAATGCACAATAAAACAATGGAGCGTTTGTGATGAGTTGGGACTGGGAAGAGAATGGGACTTGCATGAGGCCTGTCTGGTTGGAAGGAATCGGCATTTGGAATTTTAAAGTGGGCAGAGGATGGGGATGGGAGGTAGATTTTGGGTTTCGTAAGAAAATCAGTTGGATAGAGTGGATAGGCATTGATAGAGTAGATGTGGTAGAGGACATTTCCACTAGTAAGAGAGTCTAGGACTAGAGGTCATACTCAGAAGTTCTTTAGGAAGGGGATGATGAGTAATTACTTGTCAGAGGGTGGTGAATCTGTGGAATTATTTGCCATAGAAGGCTGCGGAGGCTGTAAATGGATAATTTTAAGGCAAAGATGGATAGATTCTTGATTAGAACAGATGTCAGTGTTTATGGGGAGATGACAGGAGAATGGGGTTGGAATGAGATATAGATCAGCCACGATTGAATGACGAAGTAAACTTGTTGGACCGAATGGCCTCATTCTGCTAACACATGACCGTATAAGGAATAGAGGCAAAGTAGATGAACGAGAGTTGTGGAGACACAAGGAACTTCAGGCACTGGAATCTTGAACAAAATACTAAGTGCTGGAGGTACTCAGCGGGTCAGGCAGCACCTGGAGAGGGTATGAACAGATTATGAGACCTTTCTTCAGACAGATTAGAGAGCAGATTCCTCACGGCATCAGAGGTGTGAGTTCGAACCTGGCCTCGGTTGCTGTCTGTGGGGAGTTTGCATGTTCTCTCCAAGACCACATGGGTTTCCTATGGGTGCTCAAGTTTCTCCCCACATGCCAAAGACTTGCAGGTATGCAGGTTACTGGCCTCGGTAAATTGCTCCCTGGTGTGAACGGGTGGATGACAAAAACTATAGGTGAAAAGGAGACAAATGGTGGCAGGAAAGTAAAGGAGTGAAGAGTGGACAGTAATTGTTGGGGTTTGCGTGCCCAAGGATGAAAGTTGGTGCTTTGCAATTGAAACCAGACTGTCCTACCTGTGTCCAAAGAAGCAAACCCACCTCCGGACTCTGGAGCAATTTGGTCTGCATTCCCCTATAGTGGACCATAACAAATTACCAAGTGAAGTGACACCACCTGGAAGTAATTATCATCGCGTGTCACTTTTGAGGAACTGTTATGGTGTTGGGGGGGGGGGGAAGGGGGGAGGGGGTTGAATATCTATTTTCTATACAGTTGAGGAAAGATCACCGTTTAGCAACTGCATTTCTCGGCACTTCTCCTTCCGACAGAAAAATCATGAATATTTAAAACAGATTGAATAAAGCAATATTGAATTTTCTTTTAGCTACACTGGTCATAGGTCATAGTTGCCTGAATACTGTAATGCCTTTGGTATACTCCCTCTGGAAAACCTCTGTGAAAACAGTTAAAAACTTTAAGAGAACTCTTCAACACAATGTGAGTTAGCTGTGATGTTTCAAGTGGCACCATATTCTGGTACACATCTCTCAATAAATGAGAAAATAAATGTATCAATTTTATTCAGTGCCTTTTACAACCGCGGAATATCACAAATTGTTTCACAGGCTGAGATTTGCTAACTGCAGAGGTGGTGAAACATTGCTTCCAATTTATGTAGAGCCATTTAATCTAAATTGCACCAGGAGAAATGGGGGGATGGTTTCAGTAATGCAGACTTGGGCACAAATGATGGGCAGGACATAGAACAGCAATGTTTTATTCAATGAGAAAAAGGGGCCATGTTCAACATTTCACCTGAAAGACAGTGGCCTACACATTTCCCACAAATGCATAGAAATGAACTGCAGATGCGGGTTTATGCCGAAGATAGACACAAAGTGCTGGAGCAACACAGTGGGTCAGGCAGCATCTCTGGAGAAAAGAAACAGGTGCTATTTAGGGTCAGAACTCTTGTTCAGATTACGAAGAGTTCTGACCTGAAACGTCACCTGTTCCTTTTCACTAGATATGCTGTCTGACCCACTGAGTTGCTCCAGCACTCTGTGTCTATCTTTGGCCTGGAAATGACATTGCTAACCACAACATTTCTACATCACAAAGCTCTCCGTTTCCCTTCTTCACAGGCTGAAACATGGAGGTTCCCAGGCACAAACAGTAACACCTCATGGCACTCAACCCCTGGACGGCACTTCCAGGTATGGCGTAAACCGTTTTTGCAGATGTAATTCTCCACAGCACATGCCAGAGCTGCTTCCCCCTGGTTTCCAGCACTAAGGGCATTATTCCTCTTGTACCAATCTTATGCCTTGATAGTCCCTTTCCCAGATGTCACCTACACTCCTCCCCAACCATCCATTCAATTATAATTCCAAAATCCTCAACCTCAGAAAGTTTGGGATGCACCGTTAGCAGATGAACCAAATCCCATCCTGCTTCCAGCAACTGAATGCAGACATGATCTGTTTTTCTCTTCCCCACTCTTTCCCAACCCAACTCAAGATTCCAACCTGCTCTCAGCCCTCCAAACTTGCACCTCTTCTCTACCATTCTGCCATAATCTGGGTCCTTGATATTCTCCAGCAATTCTGTGGACCAAAGTTCTGAGAATCCGTTGGACCTAGCAAGCTTTAAAATTCTGCAAGAGCAAGCCCGTCAGAGACCATGAGTTTAAAGTGCTTTTCCAGATTCTGATCAGGTTCTAGATTGCACCCAAGAGTGCAATGCACATTCAACGCCAGACTACAACATTGGTTCAGACTCCGAAGAATAGCTTGAACCCAGAACCAACCTTAACACCCAGTTACAGAGAATGATTCCTCTCAAAAGCAGGATCCACAATAGTACTTTAGATTAAATGGTTATGCACTCTGTAATAAGCAAAGCATTGAGCAGAATTATGCAACGCACAGTGTAGTATCCTAGATAAATATGTGATCTCTTATATTCATCTGCTTATGGCTCATCCCCTAACTCATCACTCTGGCGCTAGGATTGCAGCTTTGTCGCTGACATTGTTTAGATAATAAACTCTTGGTATTTTATTCTGCATATACTGAAACTCCTCTGGCTAAATCATATCCTCCCATACAATCTTCAGGGACAATTTAAAGACACTCATTTGAGACGTACCCTAAGCTGGGAAAGTTTTCTCTATCTACATTGCACAAAGAATTATTTTAAAATCATTGTAAAGATCTTGGTATCATGGAGGCAGAGAGGAAATCGTTCTGAAAATGTGCAATATTTCTAGCTTGGTAGAGAAGCCAAACTCCACCTGTGTTACACCGGCACAGTGTTTAACAGTGAGTTTGACCATTTAATGCAGCCTTATTAAAAGCGGTTATAGGAATTAAGTTATTCCCAGCATGTGCTCTCAAATAATTCCCATAAACATTCAGCAGGAATAGCTTTCTCCCAGAGATAAGTACTGGAGTTTTCATGCTCAAACTCATCGTCCTCCCAGGCCAAATTAAAGACTTTTACCTCCCACCTACAAATCTTTAAAATGTGCAACAAAATGCCTGTCCTTTCTTACCTTCACTAAATTCCACAGGGGCAAGCAATACGCTACACAAAATGCTTTTGCTCTTAATATTGGTTTTTAATTTAAGGAAATTATGCCCACTCCCAGCTCAAATCTTTGAAGATCAGGAACTGAGCGTTGGTCGGTACTGATTCACTGATTTTAGTCAGAGCTGCTGCATTAACAGCTTTGGGTTAGGGAAAAAGAAAAGCTGACCAGGGCTCCTGATTGTTATTGAGGCAGTACCAACTAACAGAACTGGACGCATCTGTAATGTCCCTACATCTGACAGCCTGCCAACACTCACTGACAAGGTTCACCGTTGAATGAAGCCAGCTGGTGAAGCACAATCAGCATCAACAAAACAAACCCTAATGAGATTCCGTCCATGGGGAGGGGAGAGAATGGAGAAGAAAATTACCCTATCAATTTGATAACGTGCAGACATTTTTTGTTATTAGCATGTTTTGCTCTTAAATCTTCAGCCAATTTCTGACTGAACTTTATCATTTCCTAAAATTTCAATGCCACAGATGTTTCATTTAAAAGGCAATTATTGAAATCATTGGGCGCAAAATTGGCCATTACATTGGAAGGGGCTAGGAATTGGCAACACTCGATGGTGTAATGAAAGTTTCTGCCTTGTAGGTGTTTCATTTGTGCTCATTGTGTGTTACTTTCCTTCCCACCCAATAAACGGTGATCAGAAGCAATTTAAAAATGGCAAAATGGCCTACAGTTAACACATACAGGAAAACTACTGTGCATTTATTTGTTCAGTGGTTCTGATTCTAATCTAGAAGCACCCATTGATGTTCTCCAACAATGTAATAATTGATTAGCTAATATGACAAAGATTGAAGATGAGGTTGTCTGGGCTTGTTTATTCCTAGTAACCGAACACCGAGAATACTGTGAATATTGGATTCACATGTATCCAAATTCCCACTAATATTTCCATGCTATTTACAATACTCGACTATAAAACTTAAATTGTTCGGCCTATCTGGTTACTACTGCTAATGTGGGGAGACATTCTCTTGCAAAACTTGGCCAATGTACAAGTCTAGACAGCTCCATCTCTGCTTGTCACCAGAATTGTTCAACAGTGACATTGCCTTTAAAAAAAAAAAATCTATATTATAATATTCAAACCCACGAAAGACACATCTCCAATTTAAAATGCTTCCAAAATAACAATAAAAATCTATGAAAATTGTTCAACATAGAGTGTAAATTGCCACGGCTGTGGAAACTGTTCAGAACCACAGAACAACTAAAGTGGTAAAAAGAAAACAACATGGCATAAACATTTGGATGAGTAGCATTGTTACCTTCCACACTATGCATATTTTTAAAAATCTGGAGGAAGAATGAATTCCCGCCATTTCTAGATAGAAAGATTAGGCTGCTCCAGAAATTCAATTGGACACATTAGATGCAATTCACCTTTGTGCATCTGATGTGACAAGGACTGTGCATGTGATTGTGGGAAATTGCTGGGTCGTAATGGCATAGTTGAAGTGGTCCTGGAAGTGTGCACGCAGGACACACTAGAATACTGAACCAAAGAATACAGTGAAGGATGAACTAAGAGAGAAGTGCATATTAGCAATGGGAAAGTAAAGATAGTGATCTTTGGGTTGCACGTGACTGGGTCAATTATAAGGAAATAAGTCTCATAACCAGTTGCTTGGGTGTACTGTGTTTAGGGAACATTGGGTGAACCAGGAAGCAAATGCCCCTCCAAAGATTGATATGCTGTCTCTTGGGGATGAACTGTCAAACACGAGATAGAGTTGGAGGAAAAAAATTGGAGGGGCGACATAGTGACGCAGCGGTAAAGTTGCTGCCTTACAGTGCCAAGGGCTCAGGTTCAACCCTGACTATAGGTGCTATCTGTACAGAGTTTGTATCGTCTCCCTGTGACTGTGTGATTTTTCTCCGGGTGCTCCGGTTTCCTCCCACACTCCAAAGACGTACAGTTTGGTAGGTTAATCTTTGGGCTATTACCTATATATATGTACCACCTATCTCCTTCGCTCCATAGATGCTGCTGCACCCGCTGAGTTTCTCCAGCATTTTGTGTACTCCAGGTTGGTAGGTTAATTGGATTCGGTAAAATTGTTTAATTGTCCCAAGTGTGTAAGATAATGCTAATGTACGGCGATCGCTGGTCGGCATGGACTCGGTGAGGCATCTGTTTCCGTGCTGTATCTGCAAACTAAACTAAAATACAGCAGTAACAGAAACATCTGGAGAAATTCTAATGAGAGTTAGTACCAGGCAGGGCACATGTGGAGAACACCACTGCCTGAAAATGGTACATGTGGGGCTCATTGATAAGGAAGTATCATGGACAGGTTTAATAGCCACAGAGAAGCAGAACCAATCAAGCATCCTACTCCATCTTGGTCCCCAATGACCTTTAGGAGATGCTACAAAGAATCAGACAGTGAAAGTAGGCTAACAGATGCCTATCTAAACTCTCACATTAAAAGAAGAATGCCGGATTTTCAGGTTGATATGATGGAGTAATATGTTTTTATGGGTATATCTGGAACCAAACAAAAACGTTCCACTTGTTAGCTATGGGTTTAAGTGACAGACTGTATGTCCATTGTCAAACTTCAGACAGCCCATTATAGGTGTTAATTAGAAGGAGCCTGCTGGCTAAGGAAAAAAAAAAATGTGGACTGCATATTTACCTTAATGCATGAAAGAGAACTATGTCGCTCAGAAAGCAACAATTCTGAGTATGGCACCGTCACAGTATTCACGGAATTCACTTTCCAGGAAATTTACTCCGTTCTTTCATGTTTCAAAATCCAATCACTAAGAAGCGTGTACTCTGCAGTTAATGTCACACAAAGGGCCGAGAGAGTGGGAGGAGGATTACTCAATAGCTTATCTGTATACTGCTGTGGACAGAGCGTCCTGTGAGCAGTGACTGTACTTCAAATGCACTCAATGGCTAAATGTCAAGAGACATACCCATTATAAACATGAGCACAGTCAAGATCAGAGGCATTGTACATCACAAAGCTGAGATTGACTTTTTGGACTATATACTATCATTTCCCATTTAAAAAACGAATATATATATGCAGATACATCTTACATTTTGCAGGTTGCAAATTTCCCACAACTCAGGGATTGAAAGTTACACTTTTGCTTGTATAATGATACACAAACTGGACTGCAGTACTGCTGGCTTCTCTCCCAGGAAAGTTATCAACAGGAGGTATTTCATCCAGTGTTCAAATCTATTATTAATGCCTAAGAACACACATTAATGAATGCAAGCATATTCAATTTCTGCAAAAACAGAATTAAATTCTGCCAACCTCCTCATCAAACTGACATAAAAACTTAGAAATTCTTCAGTGTTCAAATAAATTGTTTAAAGACTTTGTGCTGAGCTTCCCCAAGTAGTAATATTCTACTGAATGAGGCCAAAAGGTACAATCAAAAAAAGACCTGTGTGAATAAACCATAGCGCTTTGTCCATTTCTTAGCAGTGCTATTCCCATTAGTTTTTCATGTAAAATGATCTTTACACACGTATCTTTATTATTTTCACAAAATCTACAGCCAATTACTGAAGTTCTTATTGAACACAGCACATGAGTATAACCCTTTCACTGGAAGAGAGCAACATTTCCAAGTCAGGATAGAGTGAGACTGCCCTCAGATGCTGCCTAATCTGGTCAAAAAGAAACCTGACATTTTTCAAATTTCCAATATTTACAGCATTTGGCCTTATTTTAATTATTTATCAATTGCATTTAATATTCAATGCCATCAGGATTAAATTAAGTAGTGATTGGCACCAACCAACAACATATCCAAGCCCCTTAAGGTTACTAGATTAAAGGGTCAGAACTATTTTGGGGTGAGATAGTACTTTTCAAGGCTTAATAGACAGACCTCCAGCAATACTGAACATTTCAAACGCCTCGCGAAAGATGCAATTTATATTCTTCTATAAGCAAGAAAATATTTTTTTAAGAGACATTTTCTCTTGAAATAAAAACAAGTGTTTTCCTAACATGTCAAGATTGCAAACCAAATGGTAGGTGATCAGTTAGAATCATACAATGCAATTCATTATTACATTAATTTACAACATGTATCTTATTTAGAATGTGACTGCAATATTTAAATAGCACAAATGTTTGTAACCAAATAAAACTCTGCAATGTTATTGGCAATGCCATTAAGAACTGTTCAATACTTCAACAGGATACACACCGTTTTATTAAATCGGCCTCTCGCCCGGTTTTAAATTCAAAATTAAGTTTGAATTGAGCTTTTCTATTTTCCTATCTTTAAAAATGAAAGAACACTATCCAACTGAAAGCAGCTTTTATTTTCCTTCTTAAACTTTTACGTCCTTATTAGGTCAAACTGAGTGTAATGCTTTCATGGTGTCAGACTATCATATTGCCAGCCTGTCTGAGATGTGTTGAGCAAACACAACCACTGTAACAGCCAACACTTGGCAATGCCTGAGGCCGGCAGGCAGGCAGGAAAACACACATTCCGATATGAAACCTGCTTTGAATGTACAGCTACTTTTTTGACTGATCTGTAAACAGACCCTATAAAGGCCTGAAACCTGAATTCTGGTTGAAAGGAACAGGAAGGTGTCAGTCAATACTTTCTTTTTGTGGTGGTGGGGGTGAAAAGAAAGTGTTTAATACAGCCAACCCAATCCTGAAGTAGTGTTCTGATTCACACCCTCGAACACAGATCATATTTCTGCCCATTTCAGTTCAGTTTCTTTCTTAATCTGGCACTTGAAATGTTTCTCACCATAGCAACCGACATAACAGTGGGTCTGGGCCAAAGTGTAGCCAGACAAATAGTGCACATCGCCCAGTAGCAGATGATTTGGGATTTTTTTTTTTAGCAATATATAAAAGGAACTGCCCTAAGATTGCCAGCTCACTGAGCTTGAAAAGAACTTTGTTCTTTTAATCCTGAAAGAACTCCTGCTGCATTGCAAAAATAACACAAACCCTTTTTTGTAATTCCTTCCCACCACCTCCCCATCCCTCCCCCTCATCCAGTCTATATTAAAAAGAGGCCATTGCTAACAATCATTCCCAGTGGCTAAGCCAAACATTCCTTCCGG
Organism: Raja brachyura; assembly: GCA_963514005.1. Next base: position 25,012,260 of record OY740811.1, on the reverse strand, counting down.
GAGGAGGGGGGGGGGGGGGGAAGAAATACCCACACAATTGTATTTAACATGAGAACATATTGCGATATTGTAAAGTCTCCTAAAAGCTAATCTAACTGAAATAATTCTAAGTCTGGTGTAAAAAGAGCCATTTTCTGATCTGTTGAACACTTTAAACACTTCAAAAAGACCTTCAGCAAAATTATTATCAAAAGCTATAATGAACTCCAATCCCTAATTGGTGGGACAGTACCAAAATATAACGACTCCCATTGCCAGCTGATGAATTCCACTGATCATACAGCAAAAATGATGGCGCCAGTCCAGTTTGCAATGGGAGCCATAGACAGGATGAATTCCAAGTATATGTACATAGTCACAAAAGAACACAAAGTGCTGGAGTAACTTAGCAGGGCAGGCAGCATCTCTGGAGAACATAAATAGGAGACGTTTCGGGTCGATACCCTACTTCAGACTGATTATAGCAGGGGGAGTAGAAAGCTGGAAAGGGGAGAGGCAGGACGAAGCATGGCAGATAATAGGTCAACATAGGTGTGGAGAACTTATGATAGGCAGACGGTTGGACCAAAGGCCAATCTGTAGTTCCCAATTTCAACACTATGATTTGTTTTCACATGTCTGAAATGAGCCAGTGACTAGCAGATTCTGAGCATTCCATAAAGAAGCAATGATTGGGTCAAAACTATCCATTTAAGCATAATCACAACCCTTCTTTTAATACTGCCACAGATCCATTTATCAAAATATGATATGCCACTTAATTATGGAAGTCTATAGAGATGCCATCTTCTGATGGGAATGCATTAAGTCCTGATTTTCCTCTGTTGCAACAATATGTCAGTGCATTTCACTGGTAAAATCATTGTGAACTGCCTCAGGTGTGACACAAAGTGCTGGAGTAACTCAGCGGGACAGGCAGCATCTCTGGAGAAAAGAAATAGGTGACGCTTCGGGTGGATTACTTCGGACTGAGAGTCGGGGAGAGGGAAACTAGAGGTACAAAGGATAAATTAATTGAATGTATGAAAAGTTCAAATCAAAGATTGGCTGCAAACATGGGATACACAAATCCAGATTGGAACCTGAAATTAGGAGAGCGGAAATTTCCTGACAGTTTGACATTTGGAAACACAAAATGCTGGTATAATTCAGCAGGACAGGCAGCATCTCTGGAGAAAACAAATGGGTGACGTTTCGGGTCGAGACCCTTCTTCAGACCCAATTTCTTCCCAATTTGAAAATGGTGGCAGTGGGAGCTCTTGCTCCCAACATCAGCACCAGTGCAGTAGGCAACAGTGCAGTATGTAGATCAGGCACGCTGAAGTTTATATTTCATTTTAACTGCCATTATAAAAAATAGAATAGAAAATTAATTTGTTTGCAATATTGATATCTCCATAACCCAATTTCCCCTCCACAAATAATATTGTTTTAAACAAGGTATTTGCGCATTTTGAAATTAATGCAAAACATTAATTGCTTGTGTCTCAGATGGAGCCAATGCAGCTTGTGATTAAACGATGGTACTACACCAGGTGAATAAAGTCCTAGTGAGATTTAGTACAGCAATATAGCTAGACAGTATCCCATGTCCCAAGAAAAGAAACCCCGTATACAATCAAGTTTAAATAGATAACCATTCTCGGGCATTCAAACCATGTTTGGGTACATTGCATAAAGTTATGCTTTTAAAGAGAAATAGTTAAGTAAAACAAAAGGCTTCAGTTAAACCATTTTATGTGGCTTCGACATAAAGCAGGCAGTCATTCCAAACCAGTTACATTGGTAGGGTCTTTATGGGCTGGCTCTCAGCAGCATATTTACTGAAGCCACTCCTCTTGCTTTGTGGTGTTTGGAAGAGTCGTTTCATCTGTACAGGTACAAAGAGCCTGTACAGGAACAACTGGAGCCTCATCCAGAATCTCCATTTTAAAAAGCCCATGTTTGTATGCCACAGGCCAGCTTGCCTTCAGTGCTTGCAAATTAGTGTGCCGATCACTGTATCCAGGAAAGAATCTAATTTGGATGTGAAACAATCCCAGTCCTACTGAAAGCACCCATGCAAGGGTGGAGTGCACCCATTGCAAAGTTGCTTTGTAACTGGCCTGTAGCTTAATTGACTGATGATTGAGAGAGCACCTTCCATGCAGGTCCAGGAAAAGTAGAAAGTAGTAGTTGCTCTGAGTGGCGGCAACAGCTTTGCAGAGGTGTGGCATGTAGCACAGGCATCAACACAGTCTGCAGCTCCATTAGCATCAGGGCTGTGAACCAAGGTCACAGCATGATGGTCATTGCTCAACTTTTAAACTGGAAGTATAGAATCACCGGCTTCCATAAGACTCACTCAGTGAAAATGACTCTGCAGTCTGTCAGAGTCATTCCAGCAGAATGAACTATTTGTAACCAGGTGTTTGTTCTCAACAATACATTGCAAGGTGTTAAAGAAGGAACTGCAGATGCTGGAGAATCGAGGGTTACACAAAAAGCTGGAGAAACTCAGCGGGTGCAGCAGCATCTAAGGAGCGAAGGAGATAGGCGAGACCCTTCTTCAGACTCGAAGAAGGGTCTCGACCCGAAACGTCGCCTATCTCCTTCGCTCCTTAGATGCTGCTGCACCCGCTGAGTTTCTCCAGCTTTTTGTGTAACCCCCAATACATTGCAAGGTTCAGGAGAATTACATAGGCGTGGCAAGACAATGCAGACCTGCTCGGAAGATACTGTACAATGCCACTTCCATCTAACCAAATTCCTGAGGTCCAACAGCCTCCTAGGTATAAATTTTGAACATTAATTGTACCATATTTGATTGGAAATGTATTGACGATAGCAATGCATTTTTCTGCAAGAATTGCTTAAGTTTTCTATGAGATTATATTTTAACATTGCAAATTAAAACAAGCTCATTAAATCCATCATCTTCCAGGCCACAAAATCTTCTTTTGTTTTAGGATCCCAAGAGTTATACGGACAGCCTGTAACAGTCGTGGAAAACTTATAAAATGTCCAACGTTGCCTATTTCCTTCGCTCCATAGATGCTGCCGCAACCGCTGAGTTTCTTCGGCACTTTTGTCTACCTTCGATTTTCAAGCATCTGTTGTTCCTTCTTAAACAAAATGTCCACGTGAGCTGGCTCTGCCAAGCAGAGGCTTGAAATCTCAAAACAACTCAGGCCAGAGCAAGGACAGAAAGTGGTACAGTGCAGCCATCCTAATCGTCTTCATACAGCCCTTTGGAATCACCCCAAGCATTGTGTTATCATGGAGGGCACACAGCAAACTGAACATGGGCTTCATTCCCATCTTTAGTTGTACTGAACCTGGGCTGACTACTGTCTAAAGAGGTACAGTTTCATACAGAAGCATATTCTCAATTGGTTCCAGCACGTTGCCACTGCTAACCCAGCAGTGTGGTATTCTTCCAACATTTTCTCTCTCTATTATCACACATGACAATAATAAACCAATACCGATAATGTCATATTCGTTAAGAAATGTCATCAGTTTAGGTTTGTTTATTATTGTCATGTATACCAAGGTACAGTGAAAAAGCTTTTGTTTGCATGCCATCAAGTCAAAGAAAAGACTATACATATTAAGATTAGCCAAAATCAACTGTTTCCAGTGGTGGATTTTCAGCTTGCTCATCACGAGTAAGACAGACGTGATATCTAATTCTGGAGTCACAAGAAGCTGCAGAAGACAAATAAACTGGAGGAACTCAATGGGTCAGACAGTATCTGTGGAGAAAAATGAACATTTGACATTTCAGGTCAAGACCTGCATCAAGAAAGTGCTTTCTACCTCCACGGATGCTGCTTGACCCTGTGACTTCCTCCAGCAGTTTCTTTTTGCTTGATCATGACAGATAATCATGACAGATCATCATGACAATATAAAACACAGCTGTAAAATGGAGCCACAAAGAATTGCAGATGCTGAAATCTTGATCAAAACATCAAGATCTTAACCTGAAAAGTTAACTCTCTCTCCACAAATGCTGCCTGGCCCGCTGATTAGTTCCAGCATGTTTTTTTTAAATCTAGTGTTTGACTTCTGGACCTTTTTGATCACCAGTGAATGCACTAGAAGTCCACCTCATGAAGAAGCTTCCACTAGCACATTTCAACATCGCACACTCCCCTAACCACCTACTCACGTGCTTACCTTGTACACCACCAACTCATAAATGTTTGAGCAGGAGCAATTTTAAAGGTACATACTTGGTTACAGAAATCATTTAATGCATCTGCCCTGGATTATTTTTAAACTCCAAGAGACATATCTCAGAGCTTAAATATTTTATGACCAACACAACAGAGGACATCAGTTCTTTGCACTGTAGACATAGTGCCCTCCATAATGTTTGGGACAAAGACCCATCGTTTATTTTTTTACCTCTGTACTCCACAATTTGAGATTTGTAATAGTAAATCACATGTGGTTAAAGTGCACATCGTCCGATTTTAATAAAGTCAATTTTTATACATTTTGGCTTCACCATGTAGAAATTACAGCAGTGTTTATACATAGTCCCCCCATTTCAGGGCACCATAATGTTTGGGACACAGCAATGTCATGTAAATGAACGTAGTCATGTTTAGTATTTTGTTGCATATCCTTAGCATGCAATGACTGCTTGAAGTCTGGATTCATGGACCTCACCATTTGCGGGTAGTCTTCTCTGGTGATGCTCTGCCAGGCCTGTATTGCAGCCATCTTTAGTTTATGCTTGTTTTGGGGGCTGGTCCTCTTCAGTTTTCTCTTCAGCATATAAAAGGCATGATCAATTGGGTTCAGATTGGGCGATTAACTTGGTCAATGAAAATTGATCATTTTTTAGCTTTGAAAAACTCCTTTGTTGCTTTAGCACTATGTTTGGGATAATTGTCGCTGTAGAATGAACTCCTGGCCAATGAGTTTTGAGGCATTTGTTTGAACTTGAGCAGATAGGATGTGTCTATACACTTCAGAATTCATTATGCTACTACCATCAGCAGTTGTATCATGAATGAAGATAAGTGAGCCAGTACCTTCAGCAGCAATACATGCCCGGACCATAACACTCCCACCACTGTGTTTCACAGATGACGTGGTATGCTTTGTATCTTGGGCAGTTCCATCTCTCCGCCATACTTTGCTCTTGCCATCACTCTGATATAAGTTAATCTTCATCTCATCTGTCCACAAGACCGTTTTGCAGAATTGTGGTTGCTCTTTTAAGTACTTCTTGGCAATCTGTAACCCGGCCATCCTATTTTTGCAGCTAACCAGTGGTTTGCATCTTGCAGTAAGCCTCATGGGGCTGTCCCACTGTACGAGCTAATTTCTAGGGTTCTCCCGAGTTTCCCCTGATTCAAGCTCGGAGAATTGCGGTAATGGCTGCTCGTACATACTCGAGGCCCCCATGGGCATTATTCAACATGTTGAAAAATCTTCATGAGTCTTCATGAGCTTACCGCGTTTCGCGAGTACCTGCCATTAGCGTTCCGAGCCGCTAAGAGACGTCCCAAGCTCCGACGTACCCGCAACGTACATTCTACGTGCTTACCACGAGTTTTTTTTTAAACTCTGGAGAGCTCTTGAATTAGCTCGTTCAGTGTTTCCATTCATGAAGTCTTCTGCGGACAGTGGTCATTGACAAATCCACACCTGACTCCTGAAAAGTGTTTCTGATCTGTCGGACAGGTGTTTGGGGATTTTTCTTTATTATAGAGAGAATTCTTCTGTCATCAAGTCTTCCTTGGCCTGCCAGTCCCTTTGTGATTAGTAAGCTCACCAGTGCTCTCTTTCTTCTTAATGATGTTCTAAACAGTTGATTTGGGTAAGCCTACGGTTTGGCTAATGTCTCTGACAGTTTTATTCTTGTTTCTCAGTTTCATAATGGCTTCTTTGACTTTCATTGGCACAACTTTGGTCCTCATGTTGATAAACAGCAATAAAAGTTTCCAACGGTGATGGAAAGACTAGGTTACTGCGAGCTCTCTTATACCTGCATTAAGGAGGCATTTAAACACACCTGAGCAATTACAAACACCTGTGAAGCTATGTGTCCCAAACATTATGGTGCCCTGAAACGGGGGAACTATGTATAAACACTGCTATATTTCTACATGTTGAAACCAAAATGTATAAAAATACCTTTTAATAAAATCTGACAATGTGCACTTTAACCACATGCGATTTTTTTCTATTACAAATCTCAAATTGTGGAGTACAGAGGCAAATAAATAAATGATGGGTCTTTGTCCCAAACATTATGGAGGGCACTCACTGTATGTAAGGATTACTCCTGTTAAAAATGTTATGCTACTTCTGTTGAGATTTATCTCTGCCAGCTTGTACTAACCAAACAACTGCACACAATAAGCTTTCTGCTTTTAGGAAGGGAGTCTTGCCAACATTTAAAGACCAATCAGGTGAAAGAGTTTGCTGTATCGATGCGGTTGAGAATATTTAAGTTTTTAAACAATGCAGTGATGTTGTCACCGGGAAACTGCCATGCACAATATACACAGCCCCAATGTTGTGAGGGGGCTAGACAGTATTAAAATACACCAGACAATAATGTCATCACATTCCATATAATTGAAAAAACTAGGGCAAAAGTAAATAAAATGAAATTGAAGATTAATTCTTTCCAACATCATTTTTTCTGATAAGTGTAATTTAGTGTTGCAGACGAATAGCTGAAGGAGACCACAGTTCCATCATTGTCATTCCTTAAGATAAAGGGATGGAAGTTAACAGATCTTTTAATTAGTCACGTTAGTAATAATTGCCCATACTTTCATTCCACACAGCGCAGGGAAGCTTGCAAAATCACACCACACTGTAAAGCTGCACAATATGCTTGCTTTAAGCACGGAACTCGCCGTAAACTTTAAACATTCATCATGACATTTGTGCAAATATATTCTAAAACATTTACTTTTGTTGTATTCATTTTCCTAAAGGTCACATGTTATTTCAACTGACAGATTTGCTTTTCGTAAATGGGAAAGAAAACTCAAGAATTAAGATACCGAAAAGTTATAAGAGCTCGGAGGTAGACACAAAATGCTGGAGTAACTCAGCAGGACAGGCAGCATCTTTGGAGCGAAGGAAGGGATGACATTTCAGGTAGAGACCTTCTTCAGTTATAAGAGCTCTACAGGTCAAACTGAGACTGACTTGGTCTTCAATATTTTTTTTGGCGCCAGGAATGAACGTAGGGTCTTAAACTGTATTTGTGACATGCTTACACGGTTACAGGTGGAAAATTGTCAAATATGTAAATAAGGGCACACAGCAACATCATTCACGTGTAGCTTCCATAGTGTGCAAATCATCCATCAGAGGAAGCCATTTTGGTGCTCAATGCTGCATCCAATGTTCCACCCTTAAATATATCACTGAGACTCTCTATTCAGAGAGAGCTGACCACTTTTCATCATTCCTTGCCACAAGCAAGCAGCAGAGCAAGCACGGGAATCAGAGAGGACTGCAAGCTTCACAAGATGCTGGAATGCCACAAACTGCACTTACATCCATTGAAGGGAATGCCCGTCAACCTCATTCTCTGCTGGCAGTGCCTCAACATTCAGCTGGCAGTGAGTGGTGGAAATCAGTATTCAGTAAAGTGCTGCCAATCACTTCCTGCAGAGGGAAGTTGTCGAGCAGCCCCCCGCACGTCCTCTGAGGACCGGAGAGGTGGATGGAGGGAGCCGACAAAAGGTCTGATAAGACAGTGAACCGGGGTCTTACCTTCTGCGTCCTCAAGGTCAGTTGCGGGAGGCATGCCCGGGGCACAAAGGCTAAAGGCGGCCAGGCGAGGAGAGGGGTAAAGGTTTGCTGGATGATCTGGATGGAGGCGATGTCTATAGGCACTGCAGCAGCCTGGGGCTCGCTTGGAACAGGACCTCTCCAGAAGACCCTGGACTGGACTTTGAAAAATAGTGTCAAAGCCTGACGACACTTGCATGCTGTTTCAGTGGACTATTTCTGTGTACATTGTATTAATTGGGGATTGTGCTTAGGTTGGGCAATACTTTACTGAACTGTATGCAAAAAAAGAATTTCTCTGCATGTGATAATAAAGAAGAATTTTGTGCCAGCTACATTGAGCCTCCACAGCAAGTTAAGAGGTGACTACCGAGTAACAAAGTCTTTGCGCACATATTTGACCTGCAGAAAAGGAGAGCAATATGTATTCAGGCAGTGGTGCAAGCTGTGAGACCTGGGTGTGAAGATGCGGTGGAGCAAATGATTGTTGAACATTAGTTCCGTCATAGATAGCTGGTAAGAGTGTGACAAAGGTGATAAATGGAGCAGAGCGAAGATTAGAGCATCATTCTGGAGAAGTCATTGTTACATTGTTTAATAGAGTATCATTACACACATGTCAATAGAAGTGATTGCTTATCAATTTCCTTGGCAGCCTGTAGTGAAACTATCGGTTGATAATGGAGTCCGATTACTTTAGGAAGGTTACATGGAAACAGTTTCTTTACCCCAGACTCCGTCCCTCTACCTCATCCCAAGAAAGTTTTTTTTTCCTGCTTGTCAATTTCCAAAGTAATATTTGGTGGTTCTCTAATTCCCAATCGTAATCGTGTTATTACCAATTTGGCCCATGTAATACAGAAAGCATTCCCAAATTCATCAATAGCATTATATCCAATGCATGTTATGGAAACATGCATTATAACACAACAATAGAATATTGCAAGGTCTCAATTCATTATAACAAGCACATCAGTACATATCCTTACAATACTTACATTATGTCAACAAGCCAACAGCAATATGTTTAACCGGTTATTTTACACATTAACAAACAGGCGACACCAAGCCCCACCCCCCAGGAGTCAAGTGGCAGGAGGTCCACATGTGTACTAAGCTTCAGCCTCTCCCATATTATATTGTTCTGGAGAGTTTCCTGGGCCAGGTTCAGTGGTGGCAGCACCTGTTCCATTTTATAATGCCTTTATAACCCTTTAAGCTGTTCTGGCTAGCTATAAGCAATGCAGATTGACCAGACAGCAGAATATGGCTCCCCTGACAATGAACATCAAGCTCAACATTGGCTGGATGCTACAGCATTATAATTAGTAGGCAGCACACTATTGGTGGCCACCTGCATTTCAATGAGGGCGGTGGCTTATTGTACTCGGATTCCTGTGCCCAATTTCAGGGCTGTCAAAGTAACCCCCCCAAACCCCCTCAACTGCAAAAGGTACCCTGTCACTTGAAATTTTACTCATGCAGCTTTATTTTGAAGTAGGGATTTCAAAACATGCGTGCTACCTTAGTTGTACTGGAACAAAGTCCCTCCATAGTTCTTAACCAAAACCTACATTTGATGCTTTCTGGTAACTAAGGAGTTAAGATCATCCACTGGTCCCCATCCCTCATTTTCTGCATCTCGAGTGCAAGCTTTCCTTTCATGGAACAAAAACAATGACCCTGTGAAACAAAACCCACAGTCCAAGAACAGCTGGCATTCAGGCAGCTTGGAGAACATAAAAAAGACAGCTTAAAATAAATCCTTTGGCCTATGCCACTACAGAGGGTGTTTTGTCTGCTTGGACTGTTACCTTGTCTGTATTTTTTTAATTCCGAATCATGGAAGGAAGAAAAATTAATAAATACTATTTTTGTCCATCTGCTCTGTTAAGAACCCTAAATAATAATAATATATTTTATTGTCATTACACATAAGTGCAAGGAGATTTGGTTTGCAACTTTGAGATTTCAGTTAGCAACCCTCGAGAACAAGGTTTGTAAAAACGAACATTTGACCAGTAACATCAACACAGACTAAAGTGCGAGGCCAGGGGAGACTGTCCATGGGGGTGCAGGGGGGGGGGGTGGTACTCAGCAGGGCCGGTTCACAGCCGCTATAGCTCTGGGAATGAAGCTGGTCCTGAGTCTGGTAGTGCGGGCGTAGAAGGCCTTGTAATGTCTGCCGGAATGGAGTAGTTCGAACAGTCCATTACAAGGGTGAGAGGAGTCCTTATGTATGCTGACGGCCTTCCTGAGGCACCGTGTGTGGTAGATGCCCTCCAAGGCTGGTAGCTGTGTCCCAATAATCTGTTGCGCTCTGTGGACAACGCGCTGAAGAGCTCTCCTCTCCGCCTCCGTGCAGCTGAGATACCACACAGAGATGCCATACATTAGTATGCTCTCTGTGGTGCAGCGGTAGAAGGTCGTCAGCAGCTGTTGATATGTTGCAGATGCAAACAAGCTCAAACTTACTACAGCCCCGCTGAGAATACAGCAGTTGAAACCAAGGCAAGGCATGATTCTAACAAGTCGTTGGGAAGAGGTAAAGAGAAAGAATTGGAGCAATGAGAGAAAGTGAAAGTATATAGACCACTGAACAAACACAGGCCCAGAAATGGGATGTTGTCAAGATAATTCAAATCTGCAGCACTAAACAATATCTTGTTCACATTGGAGGGAAAGTCAGATATGTCCACTTTGACTGACCGGCTGCTTTGAGAGACATGCCAGGACATATTGAAGAAATATGTGATGACAGATTATTCCAAAAATAGATAGAAGAGCAGCCACTGAAGAGGAGACATGGATTAACAGCAAGTTAAGTTGGAAAGTGGCAACGTCTGTGGATCAGGAAACAACTGTAGCACCAGAAACCCAAACAAAGCTATGAAGCTCCAGGAAAGCCAGTCAACCAGCGGAACTGATATTGCTTGAAAATTCCTTTCAGAGGCAAAACAGCAAATTTACACGCAAAAGTGTGCACAATATGTAATTATTTAAGTGTACATTTGAAATAAACTCATATGGAATTGCTGTTAGCCCTCAATAAAGAGTTCTTACGTTCTAGGTGTCTCCTCCAGTTCATTTAAAGCAGTATTTACCAGATCTACAATTGTTATATACAAACCAATAAACTACATTAGTAAACAAAACTACATATTCACTAGACGAAGGATATTAATATGGAGTATAATTCAGCACTAAGATTTGATTAAACACTCAGAACATCCTAACAATCTGCTTGAATCTTGCTCATCACACTATCTGAGACCCTTAAAACTGCTAATACTTTGAAAACTACTAAAGTCAGCCAACCATTTTCCAGTAAAACATGGCTACTATGATATTAATTGTCCTCCCAGTTGCCCGATATTACACAATATTAGAGGATTTTATCATCCTTTTACATAGTCAGATTTCTACAGTAGTGTGACACTGATCAATGTGTTCCTGTAACAGGTCTATACTTCACCTGCGGCAACACTGATCATTATACCTAGAGTGCAAACTCAATGCAGAATCTGCTTTTGCACAATTCTCTTAGCACTAAACAATCAACAAAACTTGCATAAGAAGGACTGCAGCAAATGTTTGTACTAATGGAAATTGTTTTCCTTTGAAGTGACAGAAATCTATTGAACATTAAAAAAAAAATTATTAAGCAAACATAAGTTAACTGAAGAAGGGTCCCGACCCAAAATGTCACCTATCCATGTTCTCCAGAGATGCTGATTGACTCGCTGCGTTATTCTAGCACTTTGTGTAAACCAGCATCCGCAGTTCCGTGTTTCTATAAATTAACTTTCTTTTGAAACTAAAAATAATTTAACTGTTCTCTATTGTCAATCTGATCTATTTTTAGATTTCTGAAAAAAAACTTTGAAATGTTGTCTAATTTGTAATAAAGCTAACCATAAAACATTACCTTTTTCATAATCTACGTTGGCCATTATAAATCGGTTGATCCCAAAAGATTTTTAACTAAATTGCTGATAGCATTAATTTGAATAAATCCATTTACAGACAAATGTGAGCATAAAAGGTCACGGTTTTACACTGAACTCACTCTCTGGAATACGGCAGCCACTTCCATTCAATAGGCTAACCTCACACACAGATTGACCCAAGGGCTGGTCCACACATTCAGATAACAAAAGTTATGTACAGTTCAGTTGTGTCGAGTTATGGGTAACACTCTAAATATAGAACACCTACAATTGTCCTGAGCCCAAAGGAGATGAAACTTTCCACTTGGCAATGAATGTCAGCCATTAGAGCTTTTGTTCAGATGATAGCAGACAATCTCTGCACTAACCCCAGTTTCACTCTCAACAAATATGTTGGGAAGGCAGAATGTATACTAAAACTAAATGTTGATCTTTTAACCTATTGTAACTCCCTTTAAACCAAGATTTTGGCATGGTGCTGCAAATTATTATCTGATATTCAGTGGAGGCTTATTACTTGGACATGTTGATCACACAAACATAGATGGGTCTCGACCCGAAATGTCACCCATTCCTTCTCTCCAGAGATGCTGCCTGTCCCGCTGTGTTACTCCAGCTTTTTGAGTCTATCTTCGGTTTAAACCAGCATCTGCGGTTCCTTTTTACACATAATTAATTTTACGGTGTGAATGCAAGGTGGCCAGGTCCAAATATTCAAAAACATTATATTCATATTGTCCAAAACAACTGATAAATGTGATGTCCCCAACATAAGATAAATTAAAATCAGGCTATGATCACACCAATCAATATTTAGCACACCTAGAAATTGGGTTTCATTTATTTCTGGTGTACTATTCGCCAATATCCGTATAAACCTTTACTATCCATGTATCTGTCCATGTGCCTTTTAAATGTTATAGTACCTGCCTCAGCTAACCCCCCTGGCAGCTCGTGCCATGTACCCACCACCCTCTGTGTGAAAAGGTTACCTTGCTCTTTACGTGTTGGAGTTCCAATTCACTTGGCTAAAAACGGAAATGAACACTACATACACAGGGATGACAGGAGATGTGCGGCCTTGGCACCAGGGAAACATCATGTGCAAGTCAAGTCAAGTCAAGTTTATTTGTCACATACACATACAAGATGTGCAGCGAAATGAAAGTGGCAATGCCTGCGGATTGTGCCAAAAAACTACAGAACAGAATAGAACAGAATCAGTATTTACATATTAGGGAAAAAAACAGCAATTTTAAAAAGGCACAATACAACAGTAAATTGGTACAGTAAATTAGTCCCTTGTGAGATAAGAATTTACAGTCCTAATGGCCTGTGGGAAGAAACTCCGTCTCATCCTCTCTGTTTTCACAGCATGGCAGCGAAGGTGTTTGCCTAACTGTAGCAACTGGAACAGTCCGTTGCTGGGGTGGTAGGGGTCCTTCATTATGTTGCTGGCTCTGGATCTGCACCTCCTGGTGTATAGGTCCTGCAGGGCGGCGAATGTAGTTCCCATAGTGCGTTCAGCCGAACGCACTACTCTCTGCAAAGCCTTCTTGTCCTGGGCAGAGCAGTTCCCAAACCAGACTGTGAAGTGCCCGACAAGATGCTTTCTACAGCCCCTGAGTAGAAGCACGGAAGGATCCTCAGAGAGACTGAATTTCCTCAGCTGCCTGAGGAAGTAAAGGCGCTGCCTTGCCTTACTCATCAGTGCGGCAGTGTGTGATGTCCATGTCAGATCCTCTGTGATGTGGACTCCCAGGTATTTAAAGCAGCTCACCCTGTCCACAGTACCCCATTTATCTCCAGGGGCGTATACGTCCTCGGATGTTGTGGCCTTCTAAAGTCCACAATCAGCTCCTTGGTTTTTATGACATTCAAGAGGAGTCTGTTGTCCTGACACCAGAGTGCCAGATCAGCCACCTCCTCCCGGTAGGCCTTCTCATTGTTTTTGGAGATCAGTGTCATCAGCAGTAAAGAACGTGTTCAATTTCCTAATAACTACCCAGGCTAAGGTTCAATCATTATTTCTATTAATGGATGCTAATTCATCCAATTCCTAATTGGATCTATAATGGTGGTTCCTTTGTTTTTCCCCAAATAACTACTAAGAAGGCAACATGAAATGTATCTGCCAAAGATTGTAACCATTATTTGCAATGAAATATATGCGGCAGTTAAACTCACATCAGTGCACTGTGTTTTATCAAGTTCAAAGTCAGTTTGGGGCCTAGGTATCTGAAATATTTAATACATTTTCTCAAATATCCCATTTCATCGTTTACACTCAAGATTATTGCCTTTCAAACAAGATCCTGCACCCATCATAGTCCCTCCACTCTACCAGTTACTTATCAGCACCTACAGTCCACAACCGAGCAGGCAAGAACCAAACCAGACAAGTATGATTGCAGTGACAGCACAAGAGGAGGCTGGCTTTGTTCACAGAGTAAAATGAGAAGAAGCAAATACATAGAGAAAACGTTAAAAATAATAGATCAGGATGTGGAAATAAAACAAGATACATTCCACTATTTAATTAGATCATGGCTTATCTGCACCATAATTCTATTTACCCAACTTACTAGTCAGGAATTTACATTATTCTAGAAATCCTTTCAAGTATCCAAATGAGATATGCTGGTATATACATGATGAGATTTCAGTTGTAGTTAACAACATTGTATGAAAACATTGAAGTATGGGCCCTATTGTTCCTAACTATCTATCATTAGGAAATGAAAATGGGCCGGGCAGTGGCAATGTTTTTGTACATGTATGGGACCGAAGGGAAGCAAGGAAGGTACAGAACACAGTCGCGCTTCCGCTCACACAAGTCTGGAAGAGTCTTGGCAGCAATGCCACCTGTAGTCCCACAGTCTGCAGGCATTCACTGGGCAGTGTTCACATAATAGGTTAACTGGCTGTGGCCTGAACACTGCCCAAGAAAGTGACAATATCAAGAATAGAATTTGAAAATAAAACAGAGCAGCAGTTCACAAGATATTAATGCCACGCTGGCAGGGGTTGATTTTCATTCATGCAAAAGATGAATTTACCTCCCCGAGGTCCCTCCTCCCCTCTCTGCAGCTGGGAAAGCTGTTAAAAGATGAGGCATTTCCTGTCTTTGAGTTTTTTGTACATTCTTGGCATGCTAAAGGGATGGACTGTAAGATAATCTTGATTGTAAGCCAAAACTCAATGCTTAGATGAATAAAGGCCTGCAGACTTCAGAGGCAATGTGTAACATGCAACCTTATACCGCCGTGGTTTCAGCTCCACCATTGTCATTAAGCCAGATCAAGGCAGCTAACAAGACAATTTTTTGTAACTTAGGGTTAGTTCAGAATAATTTGTGTTTTAGTGAATGAATGAATGAATGAATGAATGAATGGCCTTTATTGTCATTCAGACCTTTCGGTCTGAACGAAATGTCGTGCCTGCAGTCATACATATATAAAAATAACAAAACCACACAATAAACACAAAATTAACATCCACCACAGCGAGTTCACCAAACACCTCCTCACTGTGGTGGAAGGCAAAAGTCTTAGTCTCTGTCTTCTTCCCTCCTTATTGGTAATCTATGTCTCACCAGGTTGAACTGAAACAGACATATTATTTCAGACTACAATTAAGCAACTCAAATGAAATTCAGACCAGCAATTAAGTGTTGCAATAAATACATTTCCACATGATTTTGAGGAAGTGTATTTGAGACACTTTAATTTAAATGGATTTGCACCAATTTAAAGGCAATTATGAAGGAAACATACAAACAGACAGTGCAGATTTTAAAATCCATTTATCATGTGAACATCTTACAAACAAATTACATGAATGCATATCTGATAATTTAAAAGCAAAAATAAAGATAGTTGCGTGATCAAATTTGGGAGCTCTTTCTATGATGGATCAGATTTTTTAAAGCTCAAAAGTTTTTTCACATAGTCAGGGAAACAGGCCCTTTGACCCAACTCATCTGGCATCACCCAGGATGCTACCATCCACTGTGAAGGTTCTTCCCTGTTTTGATTTCCCAAAGTGCAACACCTCGCACTTATCTGCATTAATCTCCATTAGCTAGTGGCTAGCCCACTTGCCCATTACTCTTGTTATAATGGTCTAGACAGATTATGCTGGCACAGCGGCAGTACAGGATCCACGGGTGGCATGGCAGGGGTCAATGGCACTACAAGCTAGTAGAGTCAGCCAGTTCCAAACCTCCATTGCACCATTTCCTCGTATGCTCCAGAAGTTCTGTCTGGATCACAGGTTGGATTGCAAGTTTGATGAAAAAAAGAAGTAAAATTGTTCACGTGGGTAGGGTGGTCTAAGAGTTTAGATGGGGTCCATGATCAGGATTGGAGCCGGGGTCCAGGCTGGTCACAGGGGCAAGAGAGAGAAGGGAGGAGGAATTAGATTATTTTGGGCCATAAATATTGGCACTGTTGTGGTGGGGTGTGTGGGGAACGCAGGGGGGGGGGGGGGGGGGGGCGGGGGTAAGCAGAAGAAGTCGATAATGTTCCTCCTCAGTCAATATGGGCTTAATTCCCTGGCTACCATCACAGGAGTATTTGAACAGTGAATAGTTATTTGATGTGGGTCTAATGCAGAAATCGCATTAAAAGCACAATCTCAATTAGTGCAAAATTTCCAAACTGATGTAAGACAACTCAGGAATGGTCCGAAGGAAAGTACATCATTCGTTGAACAGAGCTGCAATAGCCAGAACCATGCAATCCAATTTCTGAGCCAAAATACTTTTCTCATGAATTTTGCTGTAATTTCAGTTTCAGCCCTCTGAAGAGCCTTCCTGTCTCATTTGTTTTCTTTCTTCTTAGAATGACAATTTTCACATTGATATTGATAATTATGCTCAATGGCAGTCATACGATTCCTTTGAGAGTATTAATCATTCTTTATCTGTGAACTACTTTAGTCATTATAGATTCAATTGTATGTGCTTGGCAGAGTGCTTAGTAACAGCTTAACACACTTTGTGCAAGTAGAATTTAGCAAATGACACTGCAGCCAGTAATCTTGGCACAGTCACACCGGCACTCCTAATCTAACAGTTAAAATAGCAACATTTTAGGAATTCTTCTTGTTTGAGTTGATGATACAAAGCCATGTGCTAACAAAAAGTAGAGAGCTACAGAAAAGCTGAATCATGGAACAAGAAAAAAAATACTGCAAATGCTGAAATCCAAAGTGCCAAAAATAAAATAACATTATTCTGCATTTTTTTGGAAAAGATACAACAAAATAAGGGTCCAGGTATGGTTACATTGCCAGGTTTTGACAATGAGCTCACAAACCTCAGTCATTGATGATCTGATCTATCCCTTAATGCCCCTTGACTTGATTAACAACATAATTCCAAATAGCGCAAATTTCATAATGTTTTATAATTTATCTGAAGGATAAGATATAAATGTACTTGAATAGACCTGGGCTGATTAGGGAGAGTCTGCATTGTCATGTGCGTGGGAGATCGTATCATTCAAAGCTTCTTGAAGAAGTAACTAAAAAGATTGACGATGGCAGAACCATAGATGTTGTCTATATGGACTTCAACATGGCATTTCGATGAGGTTCCGAATGGTAGGTTTGTCAGATTGCATGAGATCCAGGGAAAGCTAGCCGACTGTATAGAGAATTGGCTTCATTGAAAGAAGCAAAGGGTGATGATAGAAGGTTGTTTTTCGCACTGGAGGTCTGTTACTAGTGGTGTGCCTCAGGGATTGGTGCTGGGCCCATTGCGGCTTGTGGTTTATATCAATGATTTGGATGAGAATGTAGAATGAATTGAATAGTAAGTTTTTGCAAATACAAGGCACTGGAACCAAGGAAGCTGGAAAATCAGTGGTGAACCTGTATATGCCAAACTTTGTTTTGGTTGTTTATTATGGGTATTACAGAGTACTATGCTTACGTATCTGGAAGTAAGATTTCATTATTCCGTTTTGGGACATATTACAATAAAACACTCTTGACACTAAAGAGTGTGGTATCATAGATAGACAAGATGGTTATTGGAAATTACAGCAGGATGTTGATCACTTGGGCAAGTGTGCTGGGGAATGATTAATTGATTGAGTTTAATGCAGATGAGAGCAAGGTGTTGCACAGTGAATGGCAGGGTCCTGGGGAGTGTAGTAGAGCAGAGGGATCTAGGAGTGCAGTTACATAGTTTCTTGAAAGTGGTGTCACATGTAGTTAGGGGTGGTCAATAAGGCGTTCAGTACATTGGCCTTCATCAGACAGGGGATTGAGTATAGAAGTTGGGATGTTATGTTACAGTTGAACAAGACGTTGGTGAGATCACATTTGGAGTATTGTGATCAGTTTTAGTCACCCTGCTATAGGAAGGATGTTGTTAAGCTAGAAAGGGTGCAGAGAAGATTTATAAGGATGTGGCCAGGACCTGAGGGCCTGAGCTATAGGGAAAGGACTATATTCCTTGAGCACAGGAGGATGAGGGTTGATCTCATTGAGGTCTATATGATCATGAGGGGAATACATAGGGTGAATCCAGTATTTTACCCAGAGCAGGGGAATCAAGAACCTGACGACATAGGTTCAAGGTGAGAAAGAAACTTTTTAAATGTTAGGTATATGGAATGAGCTACCAGAGGATGAGGTTGAGGTAGGTATTTTAACACCATTTAAAATACTTTTGGACAGGTACATGGATCAGAAAGGTTTAGAGGGATATGGGTCAAAAACTTGCAGATGAGACTAGTGTAAATGGGGCGTCTTGGTCGGTATGGGCAAGTTAGGCTGAAGGGCCTGTTTCCATGCTTTATGACTAGTAACCCTAATAGGATGTAATATAAATGCTAGAAATTTCAACAGCCTCTTTTTATGAAAAATTAAAGTGAGAAATTCATCGAGTTGCTTGTACTAGATGAAAGTGAGACCATTTTCTGCAAAATCTTAAGGTGAGAGTGGGAAAGTTTGAAGGAGATTTATGAGGCATGTATTTTTTACACAGAGTGTAAGTGCCTGGAATACACAGCCAGGAGCGCAGGCAGAAACAGATAGAATAGCAAATAAGCAGTATTTGATAGGCACGTGGACAGACAGGGAATGAAGGGATACAGCCCATGTGCAGGCAGATGAGATTAGTTCGAACCGACATTGTGATCAGCACAGGCATTATGGGCTGAGTGGCCTGTTCCTGTGTTATACTATTCTATGTAATTGTACCTGCCCCCAATATTTGAGTCCACTATAATATAACTGTATGTATAGAGATGAACACAATTGTGTAGAGTGAGTAGATGTGACTCTTACCCCTACCTGAGCATCTGGGCATGCAATGGATATCTCCCTAATTACCACCAGAGACCATCAAGCAGTTTTGCCAGGTGAAAGGTAACAATAAGGTCCTTCAGTACACATTAGCATAGATTTTCATCTATTCTGATCCTCACATCCAAGCCTGATCTGGTATGTAGGCCCAGCATTCAAACAATAATTAACAAAGAGTGGAAATCCAAACAAATTCTCTCTTCCCAATTAGGCCAAATTATGCCATTGTAATTCCTGCCTGGACAAGACTCACCAACTCTCCAGCCTAAGCCTCCTGCTGCATGTGCTTGAGCACCAAGAGGCAAACTTGGTATGAAGTAAAGAATGCTAAGGAATTCAGCGGGTCAAGCAGCATTTGCGATGTGAATACATATATTAGGCCATTCAGTCCATCATATTTGTTATTTATTATGATAAGTGTTGGTGTGACCAAATCCTCAACCCTGCATTACTGTCTACCTCAGCACCCTTTCACAGCTTGCTTATCAAGTAGCTACTAACCACTTCGTTAGAATTATTAGAAAGCTGCTCTAAGAGAAAACAAATCCCCTCATATATGCCTAAATAAATGGACCCAGTTGTTCCTTCATTTGCATGCAAGTTGCACATGAATACCGTTTTGTGCCCATTATCAAGCATTTACACCCATTTACTGTTGAAGTTCTCATTGAAAAATGTGGACCAGCCACTTCCTGTAACGATTCATCCTTGTGGTGCTTTCATTTCCTCATCACATTTCCTCTTGTGCTGACATCTTGTTTTATTATTCAACAGCAAAAATGGAATTAAAAGGTCATGACTTATGATCTTCCCAAACAATTTGCCAGAAAACAATATACATCAGGCTGAAACCAGTGAAATATTCGTGAATTAAAATGTTTCCCCAGGGACGTCATTTTTACATGTTTAAAATTAAAGTGTCTGGTAAAAATTTAATCAAGAACAAAATCGCTGGCAGGCGCCTCCCGCAAGGACAGAAGAGACTGTGATCAGCTGACCGCTTGATCCATCAGCCTGAACAGAATAGGAACTGAGGCCAGCACAAATCAGATCGAAAGGTGGGGCATGCTCCAAGGGCTTGGTGACCTATTCCTGCTCCAATTTCCTTGATTGGAGATCGCAAAGTTTGGGGGCACAGTAGCATTGGGTTTTAATCAGCCCACATTGTTGCACTAGCAAGACGCATGCACTGTTACCTTCTCTTCACCTCCCGTTTTTCCCATAGTCTCCCCTTGATTAATCCACTCACCAACATCATCTCAAGAGGACAGCTCATGAATGTGCAGTGACTGCATGTTGGGTGTTAACACTCTCAAAGGGAACCTAACTACAAGAACAATCTATTCAAGTATTGCCTCCAACAAAGCAAAACATTCCAAGGCATTTCACAGGAGACTGGCAACCAAGTTATCAAACCAAATCACCTGAGGGGGTTTTGGAACAGATCAAAGGAGCAGGTTTTTGCGGAGACAAATTAAAGGAGGGAAAATAAATTGAGAAATTGAGAAACTTAAGTGTGGAAAGAAACATTGAAGCTCATTGTAAAAAACAGTTCACTTCAAGGATGTATTTCATGTTTAGATCAATTGCTAAAACTGCTGTTCTTCTGATTTAAGATCTCACATGTCCTCAAGATACAATCAAGGAAATAACCCTGAACTCAAATGACTAAAAGTTATTTTTAAGGGGGTACTGCCAGACACAGTGTCATTTCTATAAGACAAGTACTCCTTATAGGTACAATATTTAACTTCCACTATCACCTGCCAACACTCCACTTTCTGCATCCTTTATGCTCAAATAAATCGTTGTTTTGCCCTTGTCCTATACCTGTTGGAGGCCAAGTAGACAGCAGAAGGAAAAACAAGAGCAGGCATCGATTCCAGCTTCAGAAGCAGGTGGCAGCCAGGTGGGACTGCGCAGTGGAAGCAACACCTTCCTATCACCTATCCTGTTTTAAGTCGTCTGCCTTTCTTTCTCCTGCCCAATGCCTGCTTGTTCAGAACATGGCCCAGCTGAAGGCAAACCATCTGTTTCATCAACAGAATGCACAATATGGCGACACAGCACTTTAAAGGGTGTCAGTTGTATGCCATTGCTAGAACATCTTGCTAAAATGAGGCTGGATAATAATTAAAGTATGTGTAATAAAGTGCAGTAGGATTTACATGAGATAAATAAATTGAATTGTAGAAAGTCTACAGCAGGGTTAACATTTCAAATTTTAAACACAAGCACAGTATAACTGAGGGAGAAACATTGTCAAGTGAAATTAAATATACAGAATTCATTTAGAATGATCACACCACCGTGGGATAAACTGCACCTTAGTACACTGAGAGTCACTGCATAATTTCTACTTTCATTCCTAAATAAAATGTTCTTTACTGTTATAAAAGGTCATTTTTGGAAAGTTTGATAATCATTATGCAGCATTTCTAGCTCCATAGTCATTGGGATGTATTAAGAACCAGAATTTTTGCAGAATCTTATTGAGTAATGTTTGTATGGGACTTCAGTCTACCAGTTTTTTCTGTTCAGCTTTTCCACATAACCTTTATGCAAATCCACAACCCCACACCACACAAAACCCCAATACCACACAGATAAAAATCTTCAGTGAACAATTACTTTAATTGCAAAAGGAGGCTTCTGAAAATGCGACTTCAAGGAGTAGACTCCAGTGTACATAAACAATGATAAGAGACTGGAAAAACAAGTTTTAATTACAAATGTTTTTACATAACTACTTTTTTTTTTCTTTCCAGTTTTATTACCCATGGGCAAAGGCACTTAATCCATGCAAATCTGAAGCAAAGGGAGGCCTGTACAAAGCACACAACGGGCATCCAGTTTGAAAATTCTTCTGTTCTATTTCCAGGCAAGGTCACATTGAAAGGGCATGGACACCCGCCAATAGTTTAGAGATAGAGGCACTGGTGAGGAAAACATAATAATTTTCAGCAGTGAAATGGAGACACGAGACACTGCTGATCTGGGAATCTAGTGCAAAAAAAAACTGGAGAAACTCAGTGCGTCAGGCAACATCTGTGAAAGGAAATGGACGATATTTCAAGTGAGATTCCTTCTTCAAGATTGGAGTACAAATAGGATAGCTGCTAGAAAGAGGTGAAGGGTGATTAGCAGATGTGTCAGGGAGTGAACAGGAGAGTGAAGATCATCACAAAAGCTAGAGGTGATAAATGGAGAAGATTAAAGGGCTGTTGATGTAGAATTTGATAAGAAAGAAAAATCAGGTAGTCAAGTTTATTGTCAGATGCACAAGTACAGTGAGGTACAGGTACACTGAAAACCTTTCCTGCAAGTGAAATATAGAACAAGAGGGAGGCATGGTGAGTAGACGGGAATAGGGGGGGGGGGGAAGAAGAAATAGAGGAGCTGAGAGGGCAGGGGTGGATGCTGAACGATGATGGGTGGAGGTGTGCATGAGATGCCTGGATAGATCAGGAGAGAAAAGGGATTGGAAGTTACCTGGACTTGGCAGTATTCAATGTGCATGCTATTGAGTTATAGGCTACACAAGTGGAATCTGAGGTGCTGTTCTTCCAGTTTGCACGCAGAGGACAGACAGATTGGTGAGGGAAAGCAAATTGAAGTGGTGGGCAACTGGGAGCTCCAGCTGGCCGTGGCGGACACATGATTGGTGATTATCGCGTGCAATGACTTGCCAGCTCTTGCCCCACTCTTTCCCATCACCTTTTTCTACCAGCTATCACCCCTCCACTCTAATCTTGAAAAAGGATTCCAACCCAAAATTCTGTCTGCCCATTTCCCTCCACTGATGATGCCTGACCCACTGAGTTCCTCCAGCCCTTTGTTTTGTTTACTCAAGAATTCAGCATCTTGCGTCTTCTAGTTTCTTGCATCTTCCTTGTAATAACAGCATATATTTCATAAATAAAAGTCTATTTCACTCCACTTAATTTCACGAGAAAAGGAATATCATTGTTTTTGTTATGGAACTAACATAAAGAAAATGATACAAAATATTTTTCATAGTAACAATGAAATGTTTCATCAAAAAGCTCTCCTCTAAATAAATAACCTGTCGTAATAAACAAACCTTCAATGTTAGAAAGTGATGCCACTTTGCCAATTTAAAAAACATTCCCGTTTCACAGTTGATGGCCAAACAACTGCAACTGGAACGAAACTGGAAGCACACAGAGGTCTGCAAGCTGGTGCTACTTATATGAACAGTGCTCATAACACATTTTACAAAGTTTCAAATTACATTTTTGTTTTTAACCCATCCATATTTCCATTGTATATCCAAGCCACACAATAACTAGAGAGCGATCCTGAGCTATCATCTACTATCATTGAAGGTCCTAGGACTATCTATAATCGGACTTTCTCTTGCACTAATGGTTGACCCGTTTATTGTGCATCTGTACACTGTGGATGCTCGACTGTGATCATGTATTCCACTGACTGGATAATACGTATCAAAAAGCTTTTCACTGTACCAGTACAATAAACTTTTTTATTAGCTTTACTCGAAATCCAAACTTCTTTCTTGGAAAAGAAAAACCAAGCATGTCCGTGATCATATCAAGTGAGAAGAGCCAAGTTCAGTTTCAAGGTACAAGGTCTGAAGAAGGGTCTTGACCCGAAACGTCACCCATTCCTTCTATCCAGAGATGCTGCCTGTCCCGTTGAGTTACTCCAGCTTTTTGTGTCTATTTCTAGGTGTAATCCTTCATCTCAATGAGGGACATTGAGTGCACCTCAATGATCCAGCATATTCTGTTTTTTTCTCTCCGTGTGGGGGAATGCACGATCGTTGCCAAGTGTTCTTTATGTTCTGCGACAAGGGCTCACACTTCAGAAATGTTTTTGCCCCCACTTTTCAAGGAGCGCTTAAGATGTAGATTTAAAAGCAATATGCCAATATACCTAAAACAGCTACGCTTATTACAACAAAGCTGTTAATTAGGGACAGCTTTTGCTAAACACATCATTTTACTTTCTTTACACCATCTGGTTGCTTTTACTCCAACACTTTAAACAACACATGGTCAGAGAAGACATTAACTTTTTTATTTTTGTTTGCTGTCAACAGAATTGATGTGCTTTGATTTTTTTTTTTACAAAACAAGGATTGCGCAAAACCTTTCACAAGTTGTAGTATTCACATTAAACTGACACAGAATTTGCCAGATTCCACTCAACCAACCAAAGGGCTCTTTATACTTCAAATGGCTTTTAAAATCAGGCCTAGTAGATTCTCATGTCACAGGCTGATTACAGGATGACTATAATTGACAAGCAAAGCCTGGGAACAGGCAAGAATGTTGTCATGGTGACAGTCTCTGAATGGCAGCCATGCAACACCTTTATCCAAACTGCTTATAATCAAAGTAACACAATGCCTTCAGTCATTGGCTGTGGTCGAAGCAGTACACTTCCAAGACCTAATGAGACCAGTTAAATGTTGGGGTCTATCTACATCCAAACCTGTATTTATTTATTTTACAGTCTGTGTGATATTTACTGGAACTCAGACTATTGGATCTTGAATAGGAAGGAACTGCAGATGCTGGTTTAAACCGAAGATAGACACAAAATGCTGGAGTAACTCAGAGGTTCAGGCAGCATCTCTGGAGAGAAGGAATGGGTGATTCGGGTTGAGACCCTTCTTTAGACTAGTCAGGGGAAAGGGAAACGAGAGATACAGGCAGTGATATAGAGATATAGAACAAATGAATGAAAGATATGCAAAAAAGTAACGATGATGAAACAGGCCATTGTTAGCTGTTTGCTAGGTGAGAATGAGAACCTGGTGCGACCTGTGCGAACCTGGTGTGACTGGTGGGGGAGGGGTGGAGAGAGAGGGAATGCAAGGTTTACTTGAAGTTAGAAAAATCAATATTCTTACCACTGGGTTGTAAGCTGCCCAAGCAAAATACAAGATGCTGTTCTTCCAATCTGTGATTAGCCTCACTCTGACAATGGAGGAGGCCTAGGACAAAAAGGTCAGTGTGGGAATGCCAAGGGGAATTAAAGTGTTTATTAACCAGGAGATCAGGTACGTCCAGGCAGACTGAGCGAAGGTGTTCAGCGAAATGATCGGCCAGTCTACATTTGGTCTCACCGATGTATAACAATCCACATCTTGAACAACAAATACAGTAAATCTATATCCACAAAACCAATATAACTGTACTCTCTGAAATGGTGGTTTGGATATTTCACATAATTGTCCCTTGTGCACCTCCTTTTCTTTGCGACTTTAAATGTTTTTGCTAAAGGGTCATCAACACAAAAATTCACCAGCCATCAAATCCTGATTTTGTCTCTACTAAATTAGTCTGGAGAAAAGGCTGCCGCTTTTGCAAATGTTCAAATCTGTTCGTGTCATATTGAATGAATGCTGTTATAATCAAAAATTGAAAAATAAAATGTGCAATGATGTTATTGATTTAATGTATTTTAAAATAATGATGTTTCAAGGGAGAGGTAGAATATCCAAAATGAGAGGTAGAATATTAAAAATTATGATTAATTCTGAAAAAAATACACAGAGAGAAAAAGAGCACAACTTCATAACTATTTAAATAATTACATAGGCACAGTCATTGTTACACAGCAGAAACAGGCCCCTTGGCCCAGCTTGTCCATGCTGACCTTTCTGCCACTGGTACCATTTGCCCACATTAGAACTGTATCCTTCTGTGCTCTGCCTATTCAAATACTATCTACATGCCTCTGAAACATAATAAATGTTTGTTATTCCGCCACCTCAGTACACGCGCCAATAAACTAAAGTTTGGTTTCATCACAAGCACAAATACCACCAAAAACACTGAACCATAATAAACTTTGAAAGTACAGCTTCCAAGAACAATCAATCAATCACAAATTACCAGACCAATGATAGATAAAGCAGACATTTTTGCAGGTTAGCTGTAAACACGATTCAGAAATTACCAGGTAAATTCAATTCACATCTCCTTTGGACATTTTACTTCTCTCCTCAATCACCATCATATAAAAATACATTAAATGAATAAAATCAATATAAATCATATTTTTTATACTCAATCAAAAATAACAACATTCATCCAATACTTTACACAAGGACATGGGCTGATCCTGTGCATTTGCAAAAGCAGCAGCCTCCTCCCCAGACCAGTTTAAAAGTACTGGACAGGAAACAGCATATGAAAAGTTACCAGTTGTACAATTGCTCATCCTCTGAAATCAATCCCATAAAGCAACTGGGGCACCATCTAATAGCAACTAGAGCACTGCACAGTCAGATTGAGGAGAAAACTTTCTGTCAGCTTCAGCTCTGAAATACAATGAGGACATAACCTATTATTATTACAGCATGCTCATAACTACTGCCACTGTTTGCACTTATTTTTCTCTGTTCTTTTACAATTTATCCCTTTAATACACCTTGACCATTAAGCAGAAGTAGAGATTTGTGCAGTGCTACTTTGAAACTGAATACCACAATTGATGGAGACGCCATTGCACACTAGATCATCTCACAGGACATGGTTTTCAAAATGTTCAGCCAAGATTTTAACATTTAAAAGTAAAGTGGATAGGTATATGGACGGGAAGGGAATGGAGGGGTATGGTCTGATTGCAGGTAGATGGGACTAGGGGAAAATAAATGGTCGGCACGGACTGGAAGGGCCGAGAAGGCCTGTTTCCGTGCTGTAATTGTTATATGGTTATAAGGAGAATGTTGTTTCCAAACACTGATTTCAAAGACAGTATTTTCTACTCCAGGAATGGCTAGCCTTAATTTAAAATCTGTAGACACTTGAAGTATCATAACCGTCATGCTCATTGATTTAAGGAGCCAAGATTTCAGTTAAGTCCAGTGAAGGTCATGGCATCCCTTCTATTCAAGAGTCCTAGGGTCCCACGCACCTTCCGGTGCCCTTTCATCATGCACAGTCCTCTTCCAGAAAATCTCATTGATTATAGGCACTCTCTGCCAGAACGGTGAACAGAAATCTGCATGAGCTTAGCCACTAAATAATTTTCTTCCATTTTCCAGCAGCCCTACCTGCCCACAAT
This sequence comes from Raja brachyura, assembly GCA_963514005.1. The sequence goes on along the minus strand of OY740811.1, from coordinate 24,985,165 downwards.
TGGAGCATATCCCTCTAAACCTTTCCTTCATATCCATGTACCTTTCCAAATGTCCTTTAAATGTTGTTGTAGTAGCTGCCTCATCTACCTTCTCTGGCAGCTCATTCCATATACCCACCACCTCTGTGTGGAAACGTTGCCCCTCAGGATCTTGATTCCCCTACGCTAGGCAATAGACTTTGTGCATTCACACTATTCCATTCATGATTTTATACACCTTCATGCACATTGTATAAAAACAATCCCATGGAGGAAGACTACAAAGATGAGTAACTGGACAAAGGCTACAACATAATATATCTGTTTGAGAAGATACCTAACAATATTCTGATGTGTCAGTGCACCCTGCAGATTAGACTTGTATTAAAAAATCTTCAACCATATTGATTCAGTATATCCATGCATCGCTTCAGTGATTGTTTAAAACAAAGGTTGATTTTTATTTCCACAAATAACTTAAATGTCCAAGTAAATCTAATAAAAACCAAGTGTAAAACTGCTTTCCTACCCATACAACCCAGCTCACGGACATGCATTAAAACTATTCCAGTCAAAGGTAGAAGAGAATGCCTTCAAATAGGACTTTTTGAATTTTCCCTCCTGCACATGTAGGTAAGCAATGATTCATCGTATCCAAGCCACCAAGAATCACTTGATTACAAAAGCTCATTGTACAAGATTTAATCCCGTTTCTACAGCTCCCTTCTGTTATGAATGCTTGCTTCACATATTGTATGGAGGCTGATCATCTGTGCAGCACGTTTTGAAATCCTATTTGAGGAATCATGCTGTGAACAGTCTTTGCAACGGACGATTTGAATGAATAAGCAAAGCAGCAAACAGATATGGAATCTTGAGCAAAAATCAAAGTGCAGGAGGAACCTCTGTCATCCCTACACTTCCTCACGGACACTCTCTCTGTACCCCATGACCGTGTAGCCAACTTACATCCTGATACTTTTTTTAATATAACGTTCCTTGTTGCTGAAATCCTATGATTTGTCAGCATAGACATGGGCTGGAGGCCCGGTTTCTATACTATATGATCCTATGTTCCACTTTGGGAAGTCATATGTACGAGGTATGAAGTAAATTACATGATCTTTAGAAGCATTGATGTAAAAAAGCAATTTGGGGTGCTCGTTCATAATTCCTTGAAAGTGGCAATACAAATAGATCGGGGGGTAAAGAAGGAATACGGCATACTTGCCTTCATTGGTGGTGGCATCGAGAATTAAAGTTGGCAAGACATGTTACAGCTGAGTGAAGCATTGGTTAGGCCTAAAAATGGGCTCCAAAACAATTCAGCATGTGGGTAAAAAAAAACTGTGATGTCCCAATTTCTAGGGAAGGGTTTTGCATCTTGACGAAAAAAACACAAATGAAGGCTAAATATCTCTTGGAAGTCCCTAACTCCATTACAATGAGGGTCACAGGAATCAAAGCGGCAGTGGATATGTAAGGTTTGCAGTGACAGTTCAATTTTCAGCCTATCTATTTGTTTATAGAACGAGGAAACAATTAAACTCCACATTTATATCATGAGACATGGCTAGTCATTTAATTACCTAAAATTGTTATCACTCCTGATAAGCAGATTATGTATTTAAAAAAGATTTATAAAACAAGTTTAAACAACTGCAGCCACTCCACTCCAAACAATTTTATTTTTCCCATGATTGAGTTAAACAACGGTGCCTTTAAGTAAATGATGGGTAGAGGTGTATATTGTATTAAAATCTTCAAATTTCCAATAATTTAATGTTATTAAATTGGAAAACATATTTATGTCTTAATTTGAGATACAACTATTGAAATGACAAATGTAAAAATGAGAGTGTAAAAATAGACTTGCTTTAAAAAAGGAATTTCCACACTTCTTAGAATAAATTGTGAACTCTTCACAAAGCGATGTTTGAATAGCTATGACACAGTTATCGTCTCGGTAGCTATAATTGCATATAAACCACAGTGAGGAGCAAACTGGAAGTATTTCCTCCTGAACATGGATGGCTAAGCCCACATTACCACTACACAGCATTGTGGATGCGAATCTCAGGATAGAATTCTTGGCATTATATATTTTCTCTTAACAGTAGGGGAAGTGTGATCAGGAAGTGTGGGGCAGTTACTCGACCTAGAAAAAGGGTCAAACTTGCCTTTTGGTTTTGTAGATTTTTTTTCTGTTCTGATTTGGTGAGAGGTTCTACTTTTGATGGCTAGGTAATTTCACTGTGAAAGTCAACAACAATTAGATGATACTCCATTTATAATGAAAAGGGAGTTAGACCTAAATGACTGTGCATTTCCTTTGTGCTTTCCAAGTCACAACTTGGTGCAAAAGGAATACTGCTAACTCTGACAACAGACTGAGAATACATGCAATGCTGAAAATAGCTCAGTTCAGACCTCCATCACACCGAGTAATCCCCACTCAGGCTTCCTTTCAGACAGCATGCACAATGATTTGAAGTGAATAAGCTCTGATCACTTTGGATGCAGACATGTTAGCTATAAGATTAGAGTTTAATTCTAGAACCAAGTACTTCAGATCTTTTATTTTTTTAAATGACTAGGCATTATCAGAACCAAATGAGGACGCAAAGGTTTATCCAAATCAAGGTAAATTATGCACAATACACATATTATCTTTGTTCATAAATAGATGAAATAAAAAATGACAATTTAGTTTAATTAACTTGCATTAGCAGGCTTTAATTATCTCAAAAAGAAAAACTGTATTGAGAGTGCGCAGGGGTGAAAAATATCCTAGTGGTAAACCCAAAAACAGCCATTACAATATTGTGGGAGACAAGTCGACCATATTAAAACCAGACACCACCAGTAATGGTTTCATCGAAAACCAGAGACCACAGACCACGGTCTTAGCTCTTACTTCTAGAAGAGCTTGCAACACAGAACAATGTTTGAAGGCAATGGTACATTTGGAGTTTCATTTTCCTGCTGGTAAGTAGTTGCATTCACCAGTGCAGGGAGTTTCCCCCCATTACAATGTGGAAGGTGGGAGGAGGGAGCAGGGCAGGAGATGGCATCCAATGTGACTGGCTAAAGTCTTAATGCAATTCCTTCATGACCTAAAATCCCCATTTCCCACTGGTGAAAAGGAGGAAAAAAGTAATAAGAATTTCCTCCTATGTTTAAATTTTCTCTTACCCCTCACTGTGCAACGCTATCCACAAGTGCAGAGTGGGCACTACACAACATTAGCAAGAGAAATCAATGTACCGCTCCTATGGACGGAGGCGGAAAAAACGTCCCGACTTACCTGATGCTCCGAGTACCTACGGCTGGCATAACGAGCTGCTACGATATATCTACGGACTCCTACGGACTCGCTACGGACATTCTCCCGGTTTGAATCAAGGGGAAAACTCGGGAGAATTCGTGAGTAACTCGGGAAAGTGGGACAGGCCCTTGAGATAGCAGTGTTTCTCATACTTTTTCTAAATGATCACAATCCAACTTCCATTTCTGCCCCAAAGAGACATGACGCCAATTCACAATACCAGACACAACAAAACACAAAGTACGAAAAAACAAATTTGGCCTCCATCGGTACATATAAAACAGAAAACATATTAATACAATTTCTAGATACTATTGCAGTTGTGAAACCTTTTCCCATGCTTGGTTAAGTTTCAAGTTGCTTCTTGATGCAAATATGTAATTACATAGATTATAAAAAAAAAAGACGAAGTGCTGGAGCAACTCAGTAGGTCAGGTAGCATTCCTGGAGATCATGTCTGGGTGGCTTTTCGGGAAGGGTCCCGACCCAAAACATCACCTATCCATGTTCTCCAGAGATGCCACCTGACGCATTGAGTTACTCCAGCTCTATATCTTTTTTTGCAACCAACATCTGCAGTTCTTTGTGTCTAATAGAATATTACTAATTTCAAGTCGTAAAAGATGAACATTCGCAAAATCAAGTAGATAGAAATTGTACGGTTTGTACAGGAATGTTGCATGGCACAGTTGTGAACAATTTCTTTAAATGAAAACTACTGAACTCCATATCTTCAATACTGAGTTTACATTACTACTGCTACATGAAATCTGGTTCCTTTTGTGAAATAACATGCAGAACAAACTGAAACCCTTACCTGAGAACATCCACCAAAGGAGACATTGACAGCACATGGAAGGGAAGGAAATTGCACTATTAGTTACTTTTCTGAAACGATGTTAATAAAAGTATGCATGGTTCTTACAAAGGGGCATTAGTATTAGAGCAGTGGATAAGGACCAGGCATCTGCATTTAGATTGACAGATCAGGTCAGGCAACCACCAATTTGTCATTTCCTATCCGGTTTCAACTCCAAAGCTTCAGATTGTAGCTTTCTAAACAAGTTGTGGATCAGCTGTATCAGTATAATAACAAAGACAGCATGAATTGCCACATCTGCTTGTTCTTCTATCTTGGTTTGAAACATGCCAATTTATAGTCCTACGTATTATCATGCTTCAGATGTTTAACAATATAATGCTCAAAACCAATCCACAAAAATAAATGTTTAATGTTTATTACAGTGTTCATCAATAATTTGAATAAAACAAGGTTAACAAGTTTGTTATCAAACATTCCTTCATTCAGGCATTGGACACAAATATTAGACAGAGTTGGAAAACATCTACCCAACCTTTAAAGAAAGAAAATGTTATGTTGTTTTAGAGATTGATAGACAAAGGCTTCATTGAACCACAGGTAGGCTTCTCAATACTATGTCACAGCTAACAAAATATACACTCGCATAAAACATGCTTTCCAAAATGCCATAGTGTTTAATACAGTGTGTGAAGAGAAACAACTCCTGTAAATTACTGTGCAAGACCATAAAATATACAACCTTGAATTTATATAGCTTTATTTTAACATGCACGTTTACAAAAAAATCAAACCTATTTAAAGAAAGTATGTCAACATGCATGAACAGTTCTCTTAACTATATTGCTCTTTGCATATCTTCCCAGATATTAAACAGAATTATTGAGATACTGAGATGAGTGGTTAAATCCTCCTTAGTGCAGTTGATAGTTAAACCCATGCATGACTAAGGTTGGTCATGCCAGAGAATTGCTTCATTTTTGCAGGTGTCTTCTACCATTTTGGATTATATCTTTGATTTCCTACTTTTCACTTCTCGTATAGTCTTCAAAGGCTCAAGAAGAAAATAAATCAGCTTAGCCATCTACGATCTTGAAACCAGGTACCAAAAGTTAGCATGATGTATTGTGCTCCTGTGGCATATTCTCCACATGTGTTTTTATTCTTAACATAAAGCAACTAACTGTACAGTAAATATCCACCCTATAAGCTGTGGCAATTTGCACTTCATTCATACCCTAGGATGTGGAAGATGCTGCAATAGAACCTGCTCACGTTCTAATCAATATTACCAATTTCCCACATGTAGGTATATACAGTAGACATCAAGCTAATAAATACAAACTACTTTCAAAACGTATTATCTAATTCACCTAAAGTATAAAAAGCAAGGCGTTTTTCTGTCATACAGTTTTTTTGCACACAATCAGCATGTACGCAGGATGTTTTGAGAGGATATAGATGAAAATATAACCTAGGCTGTTAAAAACTTACAGATTCAATGAGATGTGTGAAAACTACAGTATAGGGTTTATATTAATAAACACTGTAGTCATGCAACATAAATTGTGGCATTACTTTTCTCAAAATTGGCCCAGGAAATATATTTGTTCCCAGGCCAAATTAGGTTTGAAATGAATCCCATATTTTTTGCCATTACAACTTTTTGATGTTTCTCATGTAAACACTTTGAAGATGTAGACTGCATGGAGCAGTGCCACAATTATCACCCTAAGGAAGGTGCTCAGCACTGGCTGAAACCTCAGGGCCAGTAAAACTGAGAGATCAGAACACAATTCCCAAGAAAGAAAAATCTAATTACATTTGCATTCATTCAGTAGTTCCAAAAGCTTTGTTATGCCTGATGCTTAGAAATAGGTACAAGTACAGTAGGTAAAAGGGCTATATTGCCATTGCTGCTCTGAAAGTGATATACACTTCCATTGTTGCTAATACTATTCTACTCCCACCTCCACATCTGAGCTCCAAGAATCTGCAGTGACCAGCAGAGAAAAGGTTATGACCTTTTGAACCAGTGGACTCTGCCTCATTTCACATGAGAACAGATAACAACTTGAGTACGTGTCTTATCCTCAATAATAACTTAACTAATTTACTGAATTGCTTAATCATTTGGACTTTGTGGTAATCAACCAGCATCATTACTCTGTTACATTAAACAATGTATGGAACTCAAAGATGGATATATATTAAATGATTGATCAAAGGGAACTCGAAAATCCACAAATTATAATAGCGGCAAATGAGCAAAAATCACCTAAATCTATTTCATGTATTCTAAATTAAAAATGTCTGCCTCAATTATACAGATTTCTTCATGGGAAATGATATTTATAGCAGTTCCTAATCAGGGTGCTCCTACACTTCTTTTCAATGGACCCACTTAAGTTTCCAGGCTGAAGTGTGATATCCTTATTGAATGTTTCAAAAGAGAGCTAGCACAATGGAGACTTGAATATTAGTTGGTGCAGGGACAGGAAAGCAGCGATGAAAGCTAAAAAGGAAATTAAGTCAAAAGCTAACATTTCTTCAGGGGCTGCGTGCGATGGAGCAGGGAGTAAAGTGATGGATGAAGCTCACCCAGTGACTCAGTAATGCTTGGTTCCTTGTTCAGAACAGCACGAGTTGAATTTCTCCTGAATCCCAAGATGAGCAGAAATTCTATCCACCTCACCAACTTCTTAATTTCAGAGGGCAGACTTAAAAGGATGGAGTCCGCAGTCAAATCCCCATAGCCACTGTCTTTCATCCATATGATTTAAATTCAACTTGCCAGGATCTCACAAGTCAACATCATGAATTGACTCCCCTCTCACTAGGTAACGTTTTACCAAGCAATTCCATGCCCTTTAGAATAAAATGTTCAGAGGGTAAAATTCCAGAACCATTTGCAAGTGGCATTTCAACATCCTACCCGTTAATTTTATTTTGATATTTTCTTACAACATAGGAAAACACTTCAGACCTTTGAATTAAACAGGCTCACTGACTAATTTTCTTTGTAACCATTTCTCCCACATGCCCATCAACTCTTCACAAGTTCTACCACTCAATCACACAACAGGGACAATTTACAGTAGTCAAGTCATCTATTATTTGCCTACAGGTGTCAGAGGAGATGGCATGCATCTGATGAGGGGTCTTTAATTTTCAACCGCATTTCACAGCAAACTTCACTACGAACACAAGTAAACCTTCAATATAGGAGCGGCAGAACAGAACCCCTGCTCTATATAAAACTAGTGATTTTTAATCAGAGAGGAACTACATTGGACGGGCAGTTTGGACCATTGGATAATGCCAAGTCAATTAAGAAAGAAACCAATCGCATAATATTTTGTTAAACACATCAGTTGTTCCACCCTCCCAAAATATTGTTAGAACACCACACATCCATCAAAGACGCCTACCACTTCATCTTTTGACTGCACTTTGGTAAATCTGATGAGTTGGCCGAGGTTCTACGCCCGAAATTGAAGCAGGATGGTGTGGTACAGAAAGTCATGCAATACTGGTCTGAGGAAACATACAAGACCCTTTGCATCTACTTTGAGTTGGAGGACTGGCCCATACAGCAAACCCTTGTTACAATGGACCATAAGGGGAAAACGATGTCCATTATTGCCAATTGTCCACTATAACCGAGTACGGGATTACTGAGTAAGAGTATCATTGTGTTAGTAGAAATAAAAAATTGCAGATGCTGTAAACATTCCCAACAAACTTTTTTCTCAAACTGTTCCTTTCTTCTTGCACACCAAAATCTAAACTTGTTATCGGAGGAAACTCTGTATTCAGCCACGGTTTTCTTGTACAGGCTTGTCGATGAACACAGCAATAACTCTAAATTAAATGTATTATCGTGGAAGAAAACAAAGGCTTTAAAGATAAAAATTAAAAGCAACATAGCACACTTTACTACATCACTATACATCACTATGTTGCTGTTATAACAGCAGATGAATTCCACTTTGCAGTAGAAATCCAATGTGGATAATTGGATCAAATTGAGAATCCAATAATGTTTACTACTGTATGTAGTGGATTTTATTGTACATAGATGACTAATTGTTATTTAAAAAACAGAATACTTAGATCCAGGAAAAGTTTTTTTTTACTGTTAGCGGCATATATAAAAGCCCCCCCACTAGGGGTTTTAACCTCTCAATGGAAAGGATAATCAGGACAGGCAGAGAGAGACAATGGCAGTCTTCGTTACACATAGCCAGCCGTAGAGTTGATCCTCCTCACAGCATGTGGAGGCAGAGAGGCGGGTCATAAGGGAAAGGAGGAGAAGCAGTTTTACAGCATTGCATTCCAGCCCTCCTGCCTGCTCCTATCTCCAAATTGGACAGGCTGAACTTTTGACCCTTCAACAGACACACAAGCAGAAAAAAGTATGGCCATAACACTGTCTGCTTCAGGGCACGGCCTCATTTCAACAGTCTGGACCATGTCTTCCTTCCCCGCCTCCTCCCCCTTCCAAAAAAAGAAACTTTGACCATTACCTGTTTTATGACCACCAGATGGTAAAGTCCCTAGTGACTGCGGACTTTCTAACTTCTGAATCCGACCTCATGACCCCATAAGGTAACTGGCAGTACATTATCAGTACTCCGATGGGAAAAAACAAACCCAGCACATAGCCACAAACACCATGAAACACCATTTTTTCTCTCTCTGTTTTAAACATAAAAGCACAGTGCTTCACTCGCTCAGTTATCAAAATAAAGGATGGATTTTTAATTTCTGCATGTATATTGGGAATAATAGTTTTCCAATATATTGGGAATCATAGTTTTCTTTCGCTAAAAAAATGTAACCCATACATTGCTTTCATTATATCACGGCAGTTTAAAAGAAGCTGTTAAAAGTAGCTAGCGACCCTGCTACACTTAGCATGCATGTAATAGGCAAAAAGACAACCATCTTAAACAATCTAACAATGCTTTCCAAATTCACGATACATCTAAGATTCAATGTTTGAACTAAAGTAGAAAATAATTCTAAATCTACCTATTAAACTTTTACTGGCAACTTTATAACTTCACAACCAACCCCAACGAAGCACAAAAGAAAATCCAAATATCTGCCCCCCAGCTGTGAAGGGAGAAGAAATTAAAGAAAGTCACCATGCAGCTGTAAAAATCCTGTCTGGCCCCTTTTTTATAATTCGTTCAAGCTTTAATTGCCATCTTGAAAAGTGATCATCAGGAATGGTTAGCTTTAATTGCCCTGAATGCCCCTTAATGATTACAGTCACAGTGTTTTTGTGATGACCAGAAAGCAGAGAATTTAACATGACCCTGAAGGGGGCGGGAGGAGGAGGGGATTGAGAGTTGGTTGGCAGATGACTGCTTCCAAACTCTTAAACTGTACTAAAAGTAGGGTCATCAAGGGGGCGAAACCGGTTTTAAATCCACAGCCGTTTGCATTGTATAGTGCTGTTAGGAATCTTTCTTATACTAACCTGCCTTATGTCAAATCTCATTTTGAGGTAGACAAAGTCTTTACTCTGATTCCTGTTTAAGATGTATTTTTCAAATTTAATTAGTTCTATAAACTACCAACACTGGTGTTAGTAATGACAATCTAAAGTTGTTTTCACTTTCAAAAAAGTAGTCTTTACACCAGTTAGTGTTAAACTTGAACTTGTAAATGCAAATTGTCAAAACATTTTTTTACTACATCCATACTAGACTTTACGTCTACTTCCTTTATCTTTTTCCATGATATTTTTGATAATTAAATCAGAATTCGAATGTGACAAAATTAACACGAGATACCGTCACGACCAAAGATTACCACAACCATTGGACAAATAACATAACAATATTTGTATTTTACTTTAGGCAGAACAGAGTTAAATGGAGGGAGATCTGGCTAACAGCCCCTGTAGTATGGCTAATAAATCAAAGGGACCCAACAGCTAAGCTCCCTGGGTTTTTCATAAAACCGCCACAAAATCTGAATGTGTTATCTTTCATTCTTCACCAGTTCCCTCCCCCACACTGCTCTACCACTTCTACAAAGGCTTCTATCAGGGTCACTATAAATCCGCCTAAGCCCAGCAGTAAATTCCTTGCTCAAATGGTTTTCTGCCATTTTACTCTTCACATCTGGTAAACAGAAGAGTTTCTACATCCTCTTGTTTACCTCCAACACAATCAACATCCTACTCTATTCCACCCCCCAAGATGAACAAATGCAATACTTATTAAAATAAGTACAATAAACATTATATCAAATTATTTAACATGAAAGCAATTGATTGACCAGAATTTTGTTTCAAAACACACTTCCCTAAGTTTCTCCTTTGTGTTCAAGCGCAACCACAGTCCATTTGTACACAGCCCAACTTTCCAGTGAGGTTTCAGAAGTGACCCATGATGAGCTGTGTAAAAGGTTGAACCATTTTTAGCTAAACAGAGGCATAAGAGATTGCACAAGCTGTAATCTGATACAGGAAACTGCCAGACAGCAGCAGGTCAGGCAGCATTGGTGGAATCCAGGGAATAGTCGATGCATCAGGTTGACTTCCCCCAGCTGTTTTTGCTTAGGTAAGCTAAAACCTGTCTTCAACAACACTTGGAACTGGATTGAAAACAAAAATTGCTGGAGATTCTCAGCCAGTCAGGCAATATCTGTGGAAAAAGAAGCAAGTCTTTAGCTATTCAACTTGAAACCAAGGATGATGGTCTTAAGTGGTGGGAAGGTGCCCACTATTATTCTGTAGTCACGGAGGGCTGTCATAGTCTGCCCTCTCTGTCATGTCATAGCACCAGCTGAGATCTATTACTTAGCGAGGGCACAAAAAATTTAGAAGGGGACATTGAGCAATTTTGCTTTCACCTACGGAATGGTAGGGGCAGAAGCCATCGAACAAATATAAGAGCTGGAAAGTGAGATTTGCTTAACTAGCTCTTTTTTGGCTGTATTGATGCCTTCTTTGCCATAAATGACTACATGATCAGGTAATTCAGCATACAAGCCCAGAATAACCTATTCTGGGTGCATCTGGACCAAACAATTTATCGTATTACCATTCAGCAGTTTTATTTTCCACTTTTTCAAGGCTAGCTCCAACCACACTACAACACTCTGACAATAAGTAAAATTTGCTGAATTTCCCAACAAAACATTAATTCCTCATGATGAATTCCTCATGACAATTTTCAATTAGGTGTTTTAAAAACTATCCCTCTCCTTGATAAGCAGCCAGTATTTCAAAGTAATCCGTTCAGGCTCAGATTAAGGGGTGCAGAGTGCCATGGTTTGCAAAGGTCTGCAGGCGTTTGCCAAAACTGAGTAAACATTTGTTACCTAGTTACAAGGCAACAATGGAAGACATCAAAAAAATTAATCTGGTTCAAATACTACATCAGAATATGTACTCCTAATACAACCAATTAGATTCAATTCCTAAAGATCACAAATGTATCACCTTGCATTCCCATCAATTAAATGGTTGGAACAAAGGCCAGAGATAAGAACTGGTCTGAAGAAGGGTCTTGACCCGAAACGTTGCCTATCTCCTTCGCTCCTTAGATGCTGCTGCACCCGCTGAGTTTCTCCAGCTTTTTGTGTAACCCCCCAGACATAAGAACAATAGGTGTGAAACAGGTTGAAGAATTGCGGATTGTGTCGCCAGGGGGAGGAAAGTAGTGGTAGGGAGAAGGGTTGGAGGGGAGAATCAGGTGGGAGTCCCAGTGGGGCCCTGGAAAGGATAGGGGGAGAGGGAGGAAAGTGGGGGGGTGTGGGGGAAAAAGAAAAGTGGGGGGGGGGGGGTTGTTAGGGGGTTACATAAAATTGGAGAATTCAGTATTTATACTGTTTCAATTTTAATTTCTTATTCTTTCCAAATAAGAAAAAACAAACAGAAGTTTAAAAACAATTGATTGCTTATTTAACAACTCAACTTCAAATCAAGAGAAAACCATTCGATACTAAAAGATTAATAAAATCTAGTTTTAACAAAAAATACTGTCCCATCTTGAATATGACGGTATTAAATCTGATCAGTGGTTTGGCAGATGAAAGAACCACAGATAACACTGTCAAAATAGTAAGTTGTTGGTGGAAATAGTATACCTCTTTCTTCAACAAAATGTCTCTACAAAAGCAAGTCTGTCTTCATTCCTGCAGTATACTTGCATCTGGACCCCAACTTCCCCTTCCCCATTTCAGTAATCTTACAGTGCTTCATTCAACTGAACCAATCTTCATGGACATGTTTAAAGAAAATTGGCTCAAAATTATTATTTGCCAGTTTTTTTAACATTAAAACAGCATTGTGGGTTACTCTGGCACCAGGTTTATAAAAACATAAAAATAACTGCAATTCTGAACTTCACAGAACAGCTTTTGTCATCTGCAAGCATGTAAGCTAGTAGGTCCCTACCTGACCCAAAACAATATACAGAGATATACCACAACACATCAACACCTTCCCACTACAGGACAGTTGCCACTGAAAGGATGCTGCAGCAAAGGGAAAAGAGGGACTTTGGGGACACACAGGCTGGTACTACTGAGACCCTGCTGGGGTCCCGCTTGGTACTTGCTGTTAACAGTCTGGGAGATCCATGTAATGATCCCTGCAGTATATGAATATCAATTCTAAGTTTGAACTTTATGCCAAATCAAGAAGCCAAAATGTACATTTAAGGTAAAGAAAATCTGGATGGACAATTCACTACTGCACAACATTATTCCAGAGATAAGAATTTGCAGGTTACAAGAAGTAAAACCGTGAAGATATTCCCAACCCATTAGGAGCAACACAGATTGTCAATTAAATAAAACAGCAGAGCAATTGTAAAGTTCTTCAACAGTGGACCATTATTAAAAACATTATCCCCATTACTTTTAGCCACACCACCTTATACTCACTATGTGACTTCACAACATCTTAATACTTCCTCCGGCAGCATTAGTAAAATGTGGAAAAGATTACTAACTTCACTGGTCATTAATTTAACATAATTTAAAAGTACTTCGTACCTTTTCTTTGATTCATATTGCTAACATGTTATTATTTCATGGCTATTATTACTGAATACCTATCATTTTCAAAATTCTGTTCCAATTTTGCATTCCATTCAATTAAAAGGTAAAATGCACACAGGCTAAAAACCAACCAGAGAAATCAAACTATTTTGCGTCGACATGGAGTTTGTCGTTTTAGAACGTATAGCGCTGATGCTCACTCTGGTCCCTTTATTAAACAAAAAGATAACATTCAGCAAGAGTGCATTTAGCATGCACGTTTGCAGCTGTTGATTATTGTCAGACTGACTGCGAAGCATTTAAAAAGAACTCTCCGCATGGCAGGCAGGGAAAAGACTTCCAAGGAAATTTGTGGTTTGTAGATTAAGGGTAGACACAGAACTGGGGGTGTATCTGGGGCCTAATCCCCCAACACCCCATGAGATACCGTCCTATCAACTATCATATTGTGACTGATCCTCCGCCTCTGTCAGCTGAAGAATGAGGCAGTCATCACAGCTTCAGTGAATTCTGCAGTAGAATGCTGACCATTGAAAAATGAGTCTGGGAAACACTGCGTAGCAGAGTTTGATGCAACAATGCAGAACCTTTAACTGCCATCACACTCTGGTGTTCCTTTTTTAGTGAGTGAACAGTGAAGGTCATAGGTTTCCCCCTCAAAAATTCAATTTCTGCCGGCAGTGGAGGAAATGTGTGCTAGGCGACCTATGACATTATTAGCTGACTGACGCCAAGCAAATGTCAGCCGTGGTAAAAGGAATCATGATTTGCACACAAAAAAAACTCCACGCAAATGGATCCAATTTCTAAGGATCGGTGTACACTGGATTCTGCACTTCAAGTGAAACCATCTACTGTTTTTCTTGAAACAGGGCGTAATCCTGAATGCATTCCTGTGCTAATCAAAACAGTACCAATAGGTTCCTCTCAAACACCCAATGTAATAATCTTGTTCCTCTGACCCTCATGTGGCCTTCAACTGCCCACATCCTGTTACTAATAAAACCTCAGACAGGAAAACAAAACATATTGGTTTCATAAATGCTTGTGCAGGTCTGTATATTAACACTTTAATGCAACTGTTTGCATTTCTTAAGTTGCATGCTTTGGAAATGCTAGTTATGTAGTATGACTGTCATACAGTCAACATTTTTCTGACTCACAAAAAGGTACGTTGTTTATTCGTGATGAGTTTGAGGAGGGAATATTCCCACCTTTGTACATGCATAAATGAGTTAAGATAAATATGTAATAAGCAGTGGATTTTAAAGTTTAATCAATATTTAATTAATTTGGAGCAAGCTGGAAAAATATGGATGCAAATCTGGAGCAAATAATACAAAGATTCTGCCAATGCGAGTGGAGACATTTCTGAGCATGTGGGGTTTGCAAAGTTTTTAATTAGAATAAGGAGCCATTATTCCAGCAAAAGGACCAAGAAAGGCAAGCACTATTTCTAGTCTAAAACATCTGGAGAATTTTTGTGTAACCCTGGAGAATTTTTAACCCTTGTTAGAAAAGAATGAGTTTACTAATGATACGTATACTTAAATTTTAGATGATTGACACCTGGCATAACATTATTAACAATAACGCTAACGTTCAATTTGAAAAGGTAAAATGAATGACTTTGTAAGGTGCGATCTTACTGACTTCAATTGAATCATGTCACACAAACAGAAGCGCCCAATCAGGATACCCATCTTGTTCAGTTTCTGTTTTCAACTAGGTTGGAACTGCGATTATAACCCAACCACACAAGGCAAAGAATACAAAAAAGCTGATACTATTCCCTAAATATTTCTGTTAGAAAGTGTATTGCTGTAAAATAAGATTGTGCTTTTTTACTGATGGTTGTATACACCTCTTGTTCTATTAGTTTCTGAGATGAATATCTTCTACACCCAGGAGCACCTGCTAGCTAAATAAAACAGAATATTTTAAAGTCTGCAATCCAAAATAACTTTATTTAAACCAGGTCCTTCCAGCATCCTGGGAGCAGTAACCATGCTGTTCCCTCAACAAAAGAGCATTTACTAGTAATAGCATTACCCAACATTGCTGCAACTCCAGAACTTGTGGAATGACTGCAGCCAGTCTGCACATGCAAGGAATTAGAACCTGGCTGCACGCCCTGTGTCTGATGTGACCTGACTCCCGCCAAGCATCTTTTCTGATAAAACATCTAGGTTCAGTGCAGCTCAGAGCTTCATTCAGATCAGAGTTATGCTCAGTATAATAGTAGAGTTTTTGATCAATGACATATACAGCAATGTACATGCCGTATAGTGATTATTTTTAGCATTTTGTCTGGAAATGCTTTTGGGTCCAGTCTTGAAACTATTATACGTGTCCTTGGGCTGGGAGTTGGTTAGGACTGACTGTGATCAGATAGGTTTTAAATTTTAAACTTGATAAGACCTCTACCAGCAAAGCTGCCTGAATAGGGAGGTTGCACGGCAATCGAGGTCACAACCCGTGACCCGTACTGTTGCCACGTAACGCCTTCTGGAGAACAAGCGGTGAATGCCAGGTAAGCACTTACTATGGCTGCCAGTACAACGGGCCCGTCGTCTGTCCCAGCATCCGGACTCCACGCTGACTGGTTCCACACTCTCGGACCCTGGGCCGTCTGTCCCCGCGGCCGATGTTTGGCGGCTGAAACACCCGGCACCCGGGGGCTGAATCACCCCGTGTGTGGTTCAGGGTCCGGGGGGGGGTGAATCACCCCGTGCGGTGGTGGGGGTCCGGGGGTGAATCGGTGGGGTGAATCACCCCAGTGTGAGGGTCGGGATCCGATGCCAGTGCAGCGCATTCAGTGACTCTGGGCGGGCGGGGGGACCAGACTGTCCCCAACTCTGCTGCAGTTGATGGGGACGTTGCTGGGTTTATGGCCCCGTGTGTCCGCTGCCCAGAGCCATGGCCCCGCGCGTGGGTGCTGCCGACCCACAGCCTGTCACAGTGCGGCCACACAGAGGGAGACGGGGCAGAGGGCAGCTGTGGCTGGACATCGCTGGCTCTGTGGCAACTACACCTAGAATATAAGGCCATCTACTCAAGGAAAGGTTTTAGAATGACATTGAAGAGTGGTGTCAGAGTGGAGGGGAAAATTCAAAGAAAATTACCATCAAATTTCATAAGTTACAAGCTGTTCTACTGTTCCAAAGCTGGAACTTGCATTGTGCAGCAAATACCAGTCCTATAAAATGTCGTATTTGATCATACTTAAGTCAAGTCATCAAGATGTTCAAATGTTGTATGAACCAAGACAATTCTTATTTGCTACAGCTTTGCAGGCACATTAAATGCAATAACATAACAAGGAATTTCTCACAAATTATGTTATTCTAGGTAAACCAGACCATGACAGTGAAAGCAGCAGCTCTACTAAGGTACCCATACACCTCCTTCCTCAGCTCAGGGACCACAGCAGCGCTTCCAGGTGAGGCAGTGGTTCACGTTCATCTCATCCAACCTCATCTACTGCACACGGTGCTCCCGATGTGTCCTCCTTTACATCGGCGAGACCAACGGTTCAACAGTTCTTTATTGTCACGTGTATCATTTAAGGTACAGTGAAATTTGATTTACCATACAGTCATACCAGAGAAATGCAACAAAACACACAACTACATAAAAGCTAACATAAACATCCACCACGCAGATTCCACATTCTTCACTGTGCTGGAAGGCAGTAAAATCTAATCATCTTCCCTCTTTAGTGTAGAATATGTGATTGTTGCACCAAACACTTGGGCTTGGTCTGCCAAGGCATACTGGATTTCCCAGTTGCTAACTATCTTTCCATCCTGGGCCTCCTCCATTGCCAAAGTGAGGATACACACAAACTGGAGGTACAGTACCTCATAATCCACTTGGTATGAACATTGAATTGTCCAATTCTAAGAAACACGGCATCCCATTTTTTTGCTTTTCCCTCCCGCCTCTTTACTGACCCTAGTCACCCATTCTCTGACTATCTCTACTGAACTGTACCGTTGTGCTGTCATTGTCTTCCCAAGTGTTGACAATGATTGGCAGTCATAGGATCATGCAGATTAGCTTGTCCTCGTAATGCTCCAAAATATGTGGCACCTTGGAACTGGCATCACCTGTCCAGACTTTTGCTGATTGCATTTCAAACGGCAAGCCTTAACTCACGGTAGTCAAAACAAGAAGAGGCCAGCAAATTTCCTCTGCAGCTGCCGTACATCAATTATCTGCAGTCTTCTGACCAAATGTTCAAATGCACATTCATACCAATATACTACATACATATACCAATATGCCAAGCTTCAACCTCTCAACATGAACACCCAATAAGACAGACACATCATTCAAACATATCAAAAGGTACTCCCTTTTAGCCACAGAAGAAGATACAAAGTTGGCAATGGGTTCAGGCAGAATGCAGCATCTCCAGGCAGCAGATCAGCACCATTTCCTCAAGGACAATTAGATATGCGCCATCAATACTAGCATTTGGCAACGAGGCTTACATAATGCAAAATGAAATTTATTTTCAAAATGGCACTTGTGGCAGATAATCAGTTGTGAACTAGCATGACAATTGTTGACCCCAAGGAATGCAACTCATCACGATGTGTGTGACGAGCTGAAAAGCTGAGATGATGAAAGAATGCTTAAATTTCATCCATTCCCTACATCTACATCTCAAAAATGTCATGCAATTTACAAAGGAAACCACAGAGTATGCAAGTGCATAGATCTCATTTGTCTTCCACCACTTTCCTGAACATGAACAGAACATGGACAAGAATTACACCTTCTTCTAGGTGGTGGCAACCAAGGAGTGAAATAGCTGCGATGACACTGTCTGCTGAAATAACCAGCCCTGACTAACACTTTTCTTCCTCCAAAGATTTATATGGATAGGATCTCCATTGCCAAGTAACTGGTCGCATGTGGCCTGCAGCCAAGACATGAGTCAAGCGTAATGAGGCAGCCACAGAAGGGGATGGATGCGCATGCACAGTTGAACCTCTGATGCCTTGGCAGGCCTACAGGTGAGCAGATGGGATTGATAGACAAACTGCCCACAGTAATTTGCTCTTAGTGTATAGGAGAGTGGTAGAATATTGGGTAATTGATAAGAATGTTTGGTGAATTTTTAAAAATGGGGCTACATGCTGTGGCACTTGAATGCTGGAAGATGCTCTTTGTGTGGCTGTAGATATCTTCCATCCAATGCTGGGAAGAAAGGACTCTAGACTTCATCCAAAAGCCTGTAATAGGTATGGGTAAATGAGTAGCTGATGGTCAATGCGATCTTGGTGGGATGAACGACCTATTTCCATGCTTTATCTATCACAATGAGCTTGGGTAAGTCGAGGCCATGGGCCATTGATGCATAAAAACTATCTAGAGTCCTTTACTAAAATGGCAGTCAAAGGTGCATTACATTTTGGACATGCATTAAATTTGAACCAGAATGCTGTCTATAACACACAAGTCAATGAAGCCCATGTTGCCTATTTGCATTGCATTGCTAAATTCTTTATGACCATTAGCAAATACAATATTTTTGAACAAATTATTATTAAAAAAACAAGAACTTCCAATTATATTGTTTTCTTTTTCCAAACGTAAGCTTTCCAGAAATAATTATTTATTTGCCCAGATACAGCAATCACATAAGACAC
Organism: Raja brachyura; assembly: GCA_963514005.1. Next base: position 24,966,345 of record OY740811.1, on the reverse strand, counting down.
AGCACACTCCCACCATAACCATCTGATCTGCTTTGATTAGGTTGGTTGAATGATTCATCTCGCTCATAAATTAAACTCCTAAAATTCTAAATGTTGCTGACATTCGCGTTTAGTTCCATTTAAAAGGACAAATGCCAAATGTTATACTGCCTGGTTATTAGTGTTTATCAATACCTATTTTATTCCTCTCAATGAAAACCGTATTCGTGACATCAGAATTCTTAAAATGGCGTTTTTGCTAGTAAAGACCGCTCCAAGGCAGATTTAGTCAATACAATATACACAATATGCACTGAACTTTTTCTTATAGATCTTTTAAATTAAAACCAAATTAACATATGTATTTCTTGGCGTCTCTTCTATTCAAAAACGGTGAAATGAAAAAAAATAACCAGGTCATCCAAAGTTAATAAAATACAGAATTGAAGAGTGTCTAGAATTTCCATTGGGGATACTTTAAAAAAAAGTGTTTCAAATAGTGAAGATAACTTTAAGTTACTCACAGAAACTCTGATTAAGAAGCTTCTTTCTTGCAATGGTCTCACTTTCATGTCGAACGGTACCAAAATGTTACTCTTAAAAGTATTTTTAAAAATCCAGATATTTTTCCCTATTTACACCCCAAAGCCTTCCATTTGCATTGCTTTGTTACATATGTTACATATTAAATTACATACAAGTTACAACTCTCCAAATTATTACTATTGCGGATGTAAACTACACCTAGATTGATGACTGTGGCCAAAGTGCAAACTGCTGGTCACGAGAACTCGTATCTTTATGTCTGTACTGTCAGACTTGCTAGCTTTGGTTCAAATTGGTCAAATGCAAAATGAAAACTAAACAGGGAATGTTTACATGTTGAAAACAGAAAACAACAGAACTTCTTCATTTAAAAGACAGTGATTTTCTTTATCAGGGCAACTTTATCAGGCTAGGAAATCCCTATTGTCTGCATTCCTGCAATGGATTAAATCTCAATGAATGTAAATCAGTTGTGAAGGAGGCTCTTTGATACACTGAGAACGCTTTTGATGATTTTCTCTCTCATCCTCTGTTAATGATGTTGACTTCCACTAGTGTATAGATTCCACGAGTATCCATTGCCTTTTAGAATCTCATCTCCTTTCCTAGTGGGTGAACATATATAAAAGGTATTACCAGATGCAAGATATATGATCTAAAAGTCTGAAAATTAATAACAGGAAAACAAACGCCATATCCCATTTGGTATTGAGGTATCTAATGTTGCAATGTCTCATACAGGTTATTATTAATTTTATGATCCCACATCCATGCCCATTCCCACACTACTTCAAGCAAAATAAAATCTGGGGGAAAAAAAACAAAAACATTTTTCACTCTGATGAATGATTCCATGAATGAAGTACAAGATATCCTAAGTTAACTACTGGATATTCAACCAGAGAGCCCCAATTATCTCAACCACTCAGCACACTTCTGAATGGTCACATTTGAGCTTGTCTCCACTACTCTCTCTAGCAAAGAGAGAGTAGTGGAGACACCCCCGACCCCACCCATTGCTGTATGCAACAGGTTTTTCATGTTAGTTTTGATTCTTTTACCAATCACCTTCATTTCATGTCCCCTAGATAATTACCTCATTGGGATTGTTTCTCTTCATCGACCTTGTCAATATCTTTTTAATAACCCTGTCAGATCCTCTTCCAATGTAAACAACTAACCCCAGTTATCAGTTGGACCCCATAATTGAAATTCTTGATTCCTGTAATTATTCTGGTAAAACCCATTTGTCTTGGCGTACCATAATAGTAAAGAGTTAGGAAGACACAAGTCAAATTTCTGGTGAGGTCCGAGGACAGATTATTTCTGTGAGACAAAAATTGCAATCTGTCCAAGTGTGGTTAAATTATCGTTCTTGCAGCCATTTTTTTTTTTAAAGGAGTCTCCTGGACAGTTGCAAAAATACCAGGTTTACTCATGTCCTGCAGAAGAGGAAATCTTGGCTGGACCAAAATTGTTTTAAACTCAGCTTTCTAGGGCCTCCTCAGTGATTCAATAAAGCCAATGAAGCTTGCTCTGATCCGTTCTGTACTGACAGGACCTGGGTAAGAGTTGGTTTGGGTGGGAATGGATGAGTGAACCATAGAGTTGTGGAGGTAGCTGGTAGGGTGAAAGATAAGGATAAGGACCAGGGGAATTCTACCATTGTTCCGTTCCATTCTGTCGGGGGGGAAGAGTGAGAGCAGAATTAAAGGACACAGAGAAGACACGGATCCATCTCCAACAGCAGAGTGACGATTTTGTCCTGCAGCCAGCTCTCTTCCAGCTTTTTTGCCCCTGCTACAATCAGGCTTAAGAAAGGTCCCGACCCAAAACATCATCTATCCATGTTCTCTAGAGATGCTGCCTGACTTACTGAGCTTCTCCAGCACTTTGTGTTTTTTGCTCGAGATTGCAGCATGTGCAGTTCCTTGTGTCTCCTGAATCAATCACCTCTCTCTCACCTCATTCCTGGCGGTATGTCACATATGCTTACAGTTAACTTGGCCTCATTCAGTTATTCGATTATTGCTGGTGATTTTCACTTGTCAATTACTTATTGCTATTTTATCAGTAGTATATTGCTTACTGTGTGAACAAGGATTTCATTGCACATTCACATATATGACAATGAACTAATCAAACCTACGATTTCATGCAACAGAGGATGTAGTGTAAAGACACAAAACACTATACCTGTATAGATTGATTCAAACCTATATAATGATTAACAATAAAATTGTGACTTGCTATTCTAGATTAATTTACATCACTAATTTCTAAGTGTTGTATAATTTGTGGCTTTCAATAATTTCTTCAGATGCTTGGAGAATTTGGGGAATCTAGAATGTTAGCACTGTCCTTTGTTCCATTTCCTCATCAGTACTTGCCTGCTCAAAGTAGCATTCAAAATGAAACTAACAAAAAAATCAGCAGAAGTAATGAAATCAAACAAAATTCAAAAATATTTATATAACAGGGTTAATCTTTCTGTTGGAAACTTCAAACAACAAAACAAATTTTACAAAATGAGGAAAATGTTACATGGCATTTGAATGGTTCAGTGTGAACTAATCTATTCCAAGCTTCTATTAATTTCACAAATAATACTAATGAATTCTATGCATTGCATTTTTCCATTGCTTTGTTCACTCTTACCATTTTGCTTTTTTTTTTAATGTTTCCAAAGAATGCTCATTGCTTTTAATTGTACATTAAACCAACCAAAACCAAGGAAAATTGACAACACTGTCCAAAACATAGAAATAGTTTGAAACAAAGAAACCACAGAGAATAATGCTGCAAATATCATATTGCCTACAATACGTTTAAAACTTCTTCAACGCTCAAATACAATCACATATAGAATTTTCAGAATATTACTTTTAACTTCACTTTCTAGCCAGTGTACAAAATCAACTAATTTTGTGTTTTCCTTGTATATTTGTGGAATGTTTACAAGTGCATTACTGATAAAACAGCAGGGTCATGTTACAAAGTTCACTGTAACCTACAAAAACACCACCACCCCTTTCCCCAGTGTTGGGTGATTACTTAGTATATCGATTGTTGCTCTGTACATTCTGTTCTACACTTGAACTCCAGCAGTCACTTGGCATTGAGGAATAATCATAAGCCATTCACAAGGCTCAAATACTTACGATGCAGCAGAAAATCAAGCGATAAAATGTGCTCCCATTTCCAAGGCCAGGACTGATTCTGGAGCACAGCCAGGTGTTGCGCTGTCAACAGTGTTGCTTTTACTCAGAGCAGACAGAGGTCTCTTTGCTGAGCTGGACCACACCAATTAGACATCACTGTGTGTCTTGAAAGCAGTTTCAAAACAACACAAGGTTCCTTTTGTCATTGAGAGCTTTCAAAAGTCCCCCCCCCCCCCCACCCCCACCCCCAGCTTAGGTTGACAGTCATGGCCAGCTTCTTTCTTTACTGTCCCTATCTATATTTACTATGCACTTTACAAGATCTATTAAAAAACCCAGAGAATAAACAAAGGAAATCCAAGTAACTTCCAGCAATAATTCCTCGGACAGAATCAAATATTGGATTTTTAAAAATGGCAATTAAATCCACAGTTTCTCTGTGTCATTTTAAAATTCTGAGTTAAAAATATATTTCTAAAACTATATTTTGAATGTTTTTAAACTATTTAATCTATTTTAATACCACAATTCATTTCAATTACACGTTTTGCTTACAGAATGATGCTCAACAGATGGGACTAGCGAAGATGGGGCATCTTGGTCGGCATGGACAAGTTGGGCCGAAGGGCCTGTTTCCATGCTGTATAGGCCATGATCATGCACAACTTTAAACTTTGTCTACCATAAGGATATAATTTTATACAAAATTTTCAAAAGACAAACTCTATCAGAAAATTGCAGGTCATGTGCTCTATGAAGCTTCAACATTCTTATTACCAAAAGAATGTGGTTGGCAAACAGATTAAGAAAGGTAAGCTACTTCAAATGTCTGATGATAATGGAAACGCAAATTAATATTAACTTCCCCTAAACACCAATGTAACCGAGCATTGGACTGGTAATTAAATTGCTTATTCTGCTTTTGTCCAAGTCCTTTTCATTACTGCCCTGAAGCTAACTTTCCCCATCGAACTTGCAGCATTTCTATTTATTTTCTTCCTCCAGTTACTGATGTTCACTCTTACTGTGTGCCCAATACACTCCTTCAGGTTAAAGCCTTGAAAGTTAAATTCTGTGGAATTTTAATTTCCCTCATTCCGCAAAAAAGCCATATGCATACCAAGAATGGAGCAGGTAAGTTATCCCGTCAATCTGTGCAGTCTAAACACCAAGAACTTAGTGAGTCTATCAAACCTTTGTGTGGTTAGGAGTAAGAGTGCCCCTTCATGTCCTCCAGGGGCGTTGGCTCCTGCCTGGCTCCCACCCCCTACAAAATCCCTGGCTGCTCAGAATCCACATCCGCACATTTATCCAAAGCCTGATGGGCAGCCTCCGGGCCATCTGATTCCTGCTAACTTCTCAGCCTAACTCAGTCAGGGGCTCATTAATGAGAACCAGCAGTTAAAAATCGTCTGGGCCTCCCATCACTGCTCCCAGATGGGCTGCTTGTGCAGTGGACTGCTTTCCTGTGTAAAAGTTAAAATTTCCATCAGCGACTATAACTACCAGGTTATCACTTTTTTATTGAAGTGTTCCGTCTAACACAACACATTGCAAGGCCGTTATTTTTAAATAACATCTTATACTGTTTGTATTTGCTCAACAGACCAAGTCTAGATTACAACAAATCTTAATATAACTGCAGCATCATGTTGCATGTGTCTAGCCTCATCACCATAGCTTGATTAGACCAATGTCAGACAGCGCAGACGGTGTGACTGGCCATATAGAGAACGAGAAGACGCCAAAGATGTGTATATTTCAGAGTAATGAATAATGCAAACAGACATTGTGCCCTTTGTACTGAAAGGACAGCAAGCAGCCTCTCCTCCTGCATTACCCAACCAAATCACTGAACTCTTTAAAAAAAAAATGCTAAAAACAACTTTGCAACAAATACACTTATTTCATTACCCTGTCTTCAAATCAGATTTTTTTCAGCAATATATGTTTTATAATATTTTTTTTTTTAAATACATCCTACCATATTGGTTTACTTTTGTTGCAGTTATTTATTAAAAAATCTACAAGATGATACACTTTATTATTTGGCACAACAATGCATTTTCCCCTCCAGGTATCAATAGTGTATCTACTTGTAGCAAAAATGATAGAATTGACAGAGGAGGAATTGTTTCAATAATATTAAGCTAAAATTCACTTTAAAAACACAGCTGAAACCCTATCATGTTCCATTAGCATTAATGACATGCCTACAGATTTTAAATGGTTAGAAGGAATGAGCTAACTTAACTTGTGCACATTGGCCAAGATATTTTACAGCTATTTTCACAGCAAATACTAAATTCCATTTACAAAATCACAGTAAAAAAAAGATTGTGATATAATTAAGTGCTTTTTACCTTGCAATTTTAAAATTCAATTTCAGCACAGCGAGCCAAAAAATCCTTCAATGCACGAACAGATCTACACAAGTTCAATAGTTGTCACATATTAAATTGTTCCCTGGTATTCTTCCAAAATGTACAACTTAAAAAACAAGTTGCTACAAGCCCAAGATAATTTCTACAACAAAATGAATAAAACAAACAGCAGGCTGCCTTAAAAAGGCTTTTTATTACCACAAATTCAGTTTTCTATGCAATGTTACAGGATATGTCTTAACACTTTGTATGAAATTATCATCTAGCTTTGGAAAAACTTGGCTGTTCTAAAATTAATAGCAGCTTTAAGGGCACCCAACATATAAATATTGCTCAAATTTGCAGCTGAATACAGCCAAGCAAGGTCATAATCACTTTGCAATTTGCAGTGTACTTCTCCTTTCTGGTCACCGACTGAATCCCAATTTGAGAGAAAAGTAAATCTGCTATTTAGTTCACAAATACTGTTAAGAGGCATCTTAGTTCAACTAAAGAACTCACATATGACATGATGTGCCTGGATAACTCGTGAAACAAAGTTTTTCACTGTCTCACAGTATTCATGACAATAATAAACCAATACCAGAATATACATGTCTTGAAATGCCCAGCAATCATTTCAAAAGTAAGTTTGACAAAAAACAAAGTGATAATTGTATTTTCCTTTCTGCAAGATTAAATATTCAACAGATTAAGAATTATTTGGTCACATTCTCAGTAATTTGTGGGCAGCACTGCCTTTTTTGGCTGACGAGCATTTACTCATAGAAACAGAAATTTCCCCGGTTCAACTAAATTTCACAAACCAATCGAATTTGCCTTGGCAGTATTCTTCTTAGCTAATCAATTTGGAAATGAGCCAAAATAATTTTATAAACACAGTAGTCTGTAAAAAGGTTATTTAGTAATTACCCTTCTTTTCCTGTTCTCTTTAAAAAGGGCATACGTGGAGCAAAGTTTATTGATTGACAAGAAATAAAAAGGACATATTAAATCAATTTATGACATCGATGGACTGTACATTTGTAAAAAGGTACAACATCTCTTAGAAATCCACGTTCTTGAGGAAATGCGATTCCTCCTAAATCAGACCAATTCTTAACGAGTTGGTCTCCATTTGTCGATTTTTTGGAAGCATATGGTGCAACAAAACCATAGAAGCTAACTGTTTCAGGATTGGGTGAGGGATGGTCAAGAATATAGACAACGATCTCCTTAACCTCTTACTTTCTACTCTTTTTCTTTCTTTTTTTTCAACTTTCTTCTTTCACTTTTTTCTTTCTCACACACTATATATCCCATGTTTCTTTATCTTTTATTATCTATTCTCTCTTTTTCTTTTTCATCATTTAAAAAAATGCTATACATAAAATGTAATATGTCAATATATATTAGGCACCTTGGTGCCATATTCCTGTACTTACCTCTAATAAAATTTAAAAAAAGGAATCCATGTTATGTTAATGCAACAGGAATGACCTTGATCTAATATTTAATAGCTGCAAAAAGACATCTGGAAAACTCAAATGTGCTCTCCATAACCAGAAGTATCTTTTAAACATACACATCGTGGTGAAGACTTGTTGGCAATATTCAGTCCTTTAAAAACATCCACAAATCTCATATTTTGATCTCAATTCTCTGGAAAGTCAAAAAATCCTCTTCTTGAAATGATTCAAATGTACGGTAGCTGTCTCGTTTTTCAAAATTGTTGCATGGGTCCTTTTAAACACCAAATCACAAAGATAAAAAATAAATAACATTCTGTTGTTCCAGGTAGTCACTTAACCCTCACAGATGAATTAGAAAAATATCTTGTTTATTTTTGCTTTAAAAATCTTGCCCAAGACATTTGTTTGCAAATGTCATTTCTGGTATATGTAAACACATCCCTAAAGTAGCTGTGCATCAATGAACTGTAATCCTCTTGTTCTCGCTCCTAATTTAGGCATTTCTTTCTAAACTGTTTTTTAAATTCAAATCCCAGCTGCAGATAATGTCCTCTCCAAATCTTTCAGGTGGTCCTCCAGAGATTTCCCTTCAAAACTCTGAATAGGCTTGATCTTTCATGCATACACTCTTGTTAGGCTGGGGTTGAAGGCTGCCTGTCAGCTTTTGTTTTCTGCCTGCATTTCCCCCTCTATTCACTAAATACGGCTGGTAGACTGACCTCCCCCATCTTACATTCATATTCCTTCCCCATCTGTCTACTATCCCTTTAAAGGTCTGTACCTCCTTTATTTCTTTATACCTGCAAATGGATTTGTTTTCTTTCTTACTGCACCATTTTCATTTTTCATTCATAAAATGCTCCTTGTCAATTTCATTTCTTGATCAGAGGCAAATATTATAAACTTACCAGTACTCTTGCTTCTGTGATCACAGTTACTAAGAAAGTCCTAGCTGAGAACTGAGCCAAGTCCTAGCAGGTATACCACTTTATATCCCGAGGCTCATAATTAATTAAAAAATCTAACTGGTACAGGGTAGTGTGTCTGATTGTCCAATACTAAATTTAATTAATTTAGTTATTTTGCTTATACACCAAGGGGTTAAGATGTGTCATATGCACCCTAAATGCACAAAAATATTTGGTAGTTCAACATCAATCTCCTCACCCACTAAATTACCTTGTGCAAGCAAGATTTACAGCAGAGTCTGAGTGCCCGCCAGGTAGTTCTTTATTAGGAGGTAAGGTAGTATACGATTCAAGTAGTTAGTCACACTGCAAAACACAAAACCCTATCTATGTTCAAGACACCTCAGACACTCTCCGTCGTCTCTGGGCATTCCATTCTCTAGGCCCACATCCCCTCATCTTCACCATGGACTTCCAGTCACTCTACACCTCTATCCCCCACCAGGAGGGTCTCAAAGCCCTCCGGTTCTTCCTCGACCGGAGAACCAATCAATCCCCGTCTACAGATACTCTCCTCCGCCTATTGGAGCTGGTCCTTATGCTTAATAACTTCTCGTTTGACTACTCTCATTTCCTTTAAATACAAGGCGCAGCTATGGGCAGGCGCATGGGCCCTAGCTATGCCTGCCTCTTTGTAGGGTACGTCGAACAACCCTTGTTCGAGGCGTACCAGGGCCCCATTCCCAACCTCTACCTCTGCTACATCGACGATTGCTTTGGTGCTACCTCCTGCACCCACACACAACTGACTGACTTCATCCGCTTCACCACTAAATTCCATCCAGCATTCAAATACACCTGGATCATTTCCGATACATCCCTACCATTTCTTGACCTCAATATCTCCATCGCAGGTGATATACTTCTGACCGACCCGAAACGTTGTATATTTCCTTTGCTCCATAGATGCTGCTGCACCCGTTGAGTTTCTCCAGAACTTTTGTCTACCTGCAAAACACAAAGTGCTGGAGGAACTCAGCGGGTCGGGCAGCATCTGGGGACGTCTCGGGTCGAGACCCTTCTTCAGACTACCAGTCACACTGAGTTTTTTTTTTAACCCTTTTTCTACATTTCACAAAGGTGTGACTGGTTGAAAATGTAATGGGCAGAGAAGTAAAATCACCCACTAATTCCAAGAAGTAGGAATCTATTTGCATATAAAATTATGATCTGACCCAAACGAAAGTCAAGCCTGGGAACTTTTTTGATATCAAATTTGAAAATATAGTTGGGTCCTCCCAGGCTCTTCCAGAAAAACATATCATAGGAAACTGAAAGCTTTATTCCACTAATACAGATTGCAATTAAACATACAACTGCATCTTAGAATTTATAGAACTTCATGTGCTAATTTTAAAAATAGTGAAATCATGTTTTAGTAGGTTATTATACTGGATATAAGAGGAAATCATAAAATACGGTACATATAATAGTAGCTGAGGATCAAATTGATAGTAAAACTCCATTAACCATTTTTTAACATTTATAATTTCCTACAACCCTCCCCCTTAAAAAAAGTCTGTCAATCATTATATAAATGATCCCACTTCTTAAATGGACAATGCCATCACAATATTTAGTCAGACTCAAAACACTCATAAATCTACACAACTGATACGGAATATAGGAAAGCATGAAACATTTAGCAACAATCATTATTCTATCCAACCAAAGTCTTACTACAACCACCCCCTTCCCTCCAGCTACCTACAAGTAAATAAGTAAGTGATGGGGGATGGGTTGTAACTAATTTTCTCTGTTAACCATCTCCAGCCCAGTCACTAAACTAAGTCAGGTAATTAAAGTAATGTAAGCCATTACTGACTATGGCAATGGACCATCACATGTTCTTTTAGGTTATCTTTTAATACAATATAGTCTATAATCACTCATAATTATATGATACCAAGTCTTTTAAAAGTTGTCACCCAGCACCAGGCTCTGCGGGCTCTCCAAGCATAATTCTCTACGAAAGGAGTCATGACCACCTTCACTCGGCTCATGAGCCGTGTTGCACTAAAGGAGATGAGAACCATAAGAACCCTGATTTTGTTTCCATTCTATATGGCAGTGGGGTCGATACTTCACAAATGGACTTTCAGTCAGGTTATCCTATATTCCAAGTCTTCATTAATCTCTATGTTATGCTCCTTTTTTGTTCCCCTAACATAGTTTAAAATATAACTTGGGTTGCATCAGATTTTGTGGTCTACCATTTCTCCTAGACCTTTAATGTACAATGAGTATGAATTACTTTCATGGCATGAAAATTGAAATAACCTGATTTTTTTCATGAAAGACCATAGCAATTTCTAGAATCTAATCTGCAAAGCAAACTGAATAATGGTACATGAAAAAATTCCATGATAAATACATTTTAAAAATCGTGTTAATTATTAGATTGTGCATCTGGAAGAGTTTTGGTGTCTGCACACACATAGGCTGTTTGCTGCTAATATTTCGCTGTTCAAACCAGGAAACAGTTAAATCCAAGCCTAGACATTAAACTGGTTTCTTAAGGCATCGCTCTGGAAAGCCATGCAGAAACCTGGCAACATCACAGTCCTAACACAATGCTCTGAATGGGGAACCTTTCAAGAGTTGCATGTGAAATGCTACCCCTCCTCTTCACTTCTTTAATATTCAAACAAGCAGACAAAGAAAGAATAGGAGACTGGGATCACTGGCAATTCAACCACTCTCTCAATATTTCAGTTCTTCTCCAATGGTAATTTTCTAAGATTATAAGAGAAAATGTTTGACACTTTGTAAGGGGGAACATGTGAAAGGAACACTTAAAATTAACAATCACTTTTATACTGAGCATGTGTATAGTGTATGTTTCAATATTGAGTTAACAAAACAATTTTAAATTAACGCAGCCAAAAATGTGAGTGAAACCTTTGAAATAATCTTTGGAAAGAAATGCAATCGACTCAGAAACAGTATCACCAGTATAATTCCAATGAAATCAATTAATTTCTCAACTTCCAGGAAAAAAGGGTTAAACTCAAATAGAGCGCACCAGCCTATCAATTTCTGGTCTTTATATTCCAGCAGTCTCGGCACTATTATATTTTAGGACTACTGGAGAACAGAAATTACAAAAATTGATACAGAATGTCCTGCAGAAAGGATTCCTATAATAAACAACAGAATTAAGATAAAACAAATCCACTTCATTTCTTTAGATTGGAGTTGCCCGGGGAAAGTTTCAGAGAAGGTATTCAATAAGTTTGTAAATCATATCGAGCTTTATGAAACTAATTACAAAATTCTCCTAACTGCAGCAGAAAATTTAATTTTAACATTGGTTTTGATTATGAACTCCAAAATATATATATAAAGGAAAGGTGTTACTTGGCACATTATTTGTGCTTGTTCAATCAAATTCTAATAATATCTCTTCCCTCGTTTTCCTTTCCGTCCCCCTACCCCAATTTTGCAAACTTTTTATTTTCCAAATATATATATATTTTTTTAATTCCCTTTGAAAAGTTACAAGTGAACCAGCACTGTACACATTTGTCATATTATAGAAATATAATGTAGGAAGCAAAATAAAAGACAAATCTAAAGATTATATAGTCAACATGGAAATGGTCCCTTCAGCCTACCTTGTTCATGCTACCGATTTGGAATACTGTATTAATCCCAATTGCCTACATTTGGCTCGTAGACTAAATCTTTCCTATCTTTCTATCTTTACAAATAATCTTCATATTTTATAACCTTTGTACATAGAGTGAAGTATTGTTCTCATATTTTGATGGCAGAAAGTAGCTTTCTGAAAAAGCAAATATGTACTATATTAAAATAATTTCATGCTAAGACTTTAAAAAGGGTCTTAAGATAATAAAATTCACAAAATAAAGGAAAAAGCAGGAGAGAAAACATAGGGGCCACCAGTTTCAAGCTTGTAATGATACTTTTAGGACCAGGGATTTCCTCAAACAAATAATGTGAGAAATAAGAAAGTTCTGGAGGATGAACTAATATGAGGTAACTGAACATCCCCAACCCTATTTAACTTGCATTTTGTGTTATTCTACCATCACAAACATGATCACAATAAAAAATAAACACGACAAAACTGCCATTTTCTTCTTCCAATTTATTCTTGTCTCGCAAACTGACAGGGCAAGGATATAAAGAAAGAAGTAAAAGAATGCCCATGACAATTCATGTTGTGATAATAAGAAGTCTTAATAAGGAGTTCTTTACCACAATGGAAATATACAACTTTCAATGTCTCTTTTTGTTTCTTGAAAATGAAGCAATTGAATTTAAGATTAAAGACATGGCTACTTTCATGTTGGAGCTACCACATGATCCCAGCATTTTTTTCTCATGAGGTTTTTGATCTTCTGCCCCCCCCCCCCCAACCCCCACCACACTACCATCTGGGATATTCAGGCACCTTGGGGGTGGGAGAAACTATATCATTCAGGTCATATGTCAATGGCCCCAGGAAGACATGGGAATCAAAACTGACATCGGTGCACAAAAGCCACTGTGGCTGAAACAGCAAAATTCTGACAGAATGTCTGGAACGTACTGTCAGCAAGCTGCCGCAGTCGAGAATTTTACCAACTAGAGTCATAAAACAACATATGATTTATAAGCTTACTGAATATCTTCCACAAGCTAGACAGACTGGCTACTGACTAGAGTTCATAATATTGTCCCTGGCAGACACTACACTACTGCAGATTCAAATCAATCTTTAACAACAGCCTGCTAGAAGTACAAACTCACAAAAAAGTGTAGCAGTAACAATACACCATATTTTCTGTATGATTACTGCTATAATCTTGGACAAAGAAATGTATATACAATAGGATACCACACAGAGGTCCATTCACTTGCACTTTTATTTACTGCCCTAATTGCTTTTAAATTATATAAATAATAAAAGCACATGAAACCGTTTTCATGAGTTTATACACGTCTTTCCCAGGTAATGAACACCCAGGCTATGTACAGCCTGGACATTCGAGGGCGTGCATGGGAGACTGTCGGGCCAATTGTGTTGACTGCTGTGGGGCTTCAGACGTCTTTAGCCGTGTGGGAACTCTGTTCACAACAACATCTGAATGGTTTAACTGCAATTGCCATTAGCTGCTATGTGTTTTTATTTAAATCTATTGCTGGATGGTTGCATATCTGACTTGCAAACTGTTTGGGTTACGACCAGTTCTCAGGAACGGATCCCTGTTGTAACTCTGGGAGGACCTGTATTACAGCTAATAAATATCAAGATACTTCATTCACTATTTAAAACAAAAATAATTCAAGAATTGTTTGTCTTTACCACAACAACCAGAGATAAGATGAGAACATAAACAGAAGCAGTAGGCCATTCAGCCCTCCTGCCTACTTCATAATTCAATAAGATTAAAGATGATTATTATTTTCACTGCCACTTATCCTGCACTAACTCACGTCCACTTTCCCCACAATATCTTGAAAATATATCAATTCTAAATATGACTGCTATATAACTTTGATCACCCGGCAAAAGTTGTACTATTTAAAACAATCATTTCACCAGACTACACATGTGCAGGAAGTTATGCTTGCAGACAATCTTTTCAAATCTCTTTGAAAAACACTATGGTTTGAATTATAAAAAGACAATTAATGTACTTCCTTTAAGAAATATTGGCATGAGGCAGAGAGAACAAAAAATCTTTACACATACCAATGATCCCAAAATATGAAAAAATTACACCCTCAATCCCAAGATTCAAGATTCAAGAATCTTGAATCTTGGGATTGAGGGTGTAATCGTGAAGATTACACCCTCAACCCCACAAACTGAACCACAGCTTTTCCTAAAATGTTGACCAGTGTAATTTTTTACCATCATTTCTAGTTATGAGGATACACAAATACTTCAACAAATAAATCCTTCCTGGTTTCATCATACACATAATTCATTCAAATAAAGGACACCCTTCCCAAGACACCAAAGTTGTTTCTTTAAAAGCTGAAATAGAAACATACACCATAATGTTAAAGACGGGGAAAAAAGCTTGCTTTAATGAAGGTTGGCAGAAAATGTCAACTCACTTTAATCATATCTAGTTACCCTGGACACAACCTCTAAAGCATTTTTTTTTTCAATCTGGGGTGGATAACCTCTCAGGAAGAGCCACATTGAGCCTTTAACAATATTGAGGTAATTTAGTAAGAAAGTTCACAAAAAGTACAAATACATAAAAATATACTTGGTACAACAGCTGCCTCAGAGAACCCCTGAGAATACACAGGGCAGCCCCAATTCATTAAAAGGAGTGGCCCATGATGTCATTAGACAATTTCAGGGGGTGCACATATTTTACTGAATGTGAACCAGTTGGTTTTCACTCATGAATATTGAGAACCACTGGCATAAATTACAGGTGGAACTTTGAAACAACATCCTAAGCTTAATAAGATCAGATCTGCAACTTCCTTGTACAAATAATCCATTCAACTGCAAGTTATTTAGATTTTATGCCAATTTAAGGAAGAAAGGAACCAAACCAAACCAGTCTGAAGAAGGGTTTCGGCCCGAAAAGTTGCCTATTTCCTTCGCTCCATAGATGCTGCCTCACCTGCTGAGTTTCTCTAGCATTTTTGTCTACCTTTTCCAGCATCTGCAGTTCCTTCTTAAACAAATTCAATATTGATTTTTTGTCTAGGTTCTTGGAACTGAAATGTACAAATGCATGTTATACATACAATGATCTAGAAATTGTAGTGCACCAAAAAGCATGTGCTAGGTATTTTCTCTTCTGATGGAAAGGAAGAGGTTTACAGATAGGCACCTTCTGCTTCCCATCTAAGTGACCATTATTTGTGCCAACGCCTGTTCGCTTTTGACATCAACACACTAATTCCACCAGGGTTACAATAAAGAGTGGAAAAGTTGACGGACTATTTGAACTACTTGAGAAGTTGGTGTTTCCTCAGACAGGTGTCAGTGAATGACACTAACAAAGCTGTCAATGTAATTCAAAACTTAAAATGATGTAACCTTGTGCATTTTAAGCAAAGACTGCTATTGTTGGTCAATGTCATAACACCGTGTTCATACGGAGTATTAAAAAAATGCACATGATCTAGTCATCAAACAATGAATTTATAATTTGATTAGGTACTGAGCTCCCAGGAATGGCATATCGTAATATAATTTTGAAAGACTTCAGGCAAGTCAACAATCGAATGCATAATGTCCACTCTGTCAAATCTTCAAATTCCCTTGCGGCTATCACTTTGGGCTGTCAATGACACTCCTTTTCAAGAGATTAAAATTCACATATTCAAATTACAATGCTATTCTACTACAAATATTATAGACAGCACTTAAAATTACGCTGATATCATTCTAATAAAAATACAAGTTTTTGAAAATCATCCACATTCACCATTTGTATATATTAGTTTAAAATTTACTCCCTTTGGATCAATGTGCTACACATCCACTGGTAACAACCTATCCCTCTCATATCCTTCTCCCTTGTGCAAAAACAGTTATTTCCCAGGGGAAGATTAAATTTGTCCCCATCACTCCTGCAAAACACACACAGGCAAGACAAAAATAATTGGCATTACTTAATCAATATATAGAAAACCTGAAATGGCAACTTTTAACTTTTTCACTTAAAAAGGTTAGGTCAGATTTACTTTAGCAATAAAATATAATCAATTATATTTTATTCACCAAAACATCATGTATGAGAAATGTATATTAAGGACACAAATTATCAAATATATATATATATAATCCACATCAACGTACATGGTAAACTGCACACAAATTACTCCTGAAATTAAACAGGTTACAATTTAATGAAGCAATTTATTTAACCTATTACAAAACCAAAACAATTTCAAACATAACATAGACAGAGGCATTACATAATTTATTTGTTGGCAAATTCTGCTCTTTCTTGTCAAACTACCTAAGGATGCAAATTTCACAGTTTTGATGGGTCTGCAGAAAAGTAGTAAATTATCAGCAGATGTGCCACATAATTAATCTGATGTACTTCACACATGAACCTAGCTGCTAATTAAAACCCTACATATAATTGACTTAATTTACATATCATTGAAGCTTTCCAACAATTAAAAATTCTTTATAGACACATCAATATACTAAATATTTAGAGCAATGCATACAGTATCTCATTTAAGATTGGATGTAAACTTAGTCACAAATTATACTTTAGATCATCAAGTGAATGTTGAAAGAACACTAATATTAAAAACAATCCTTTCTATTATGTTATTCAGCACTGTTTTTTTAAGTACCTTAATTGTAGCTAATATGTTTAAGAGGAGTGAGTTGTCTTTCAAAGTGTGCATTAAATTGTCCAATAGTATTTAAAAATACTGTAATATCCGTTGAGGAGGAATTAAATATTTTAATTCAGAGAATATAATATTTTAATATTGCATATTCCAACTGGCTGTACCAATCTTTGGATAAACAATTTACCATTCTGACAAAGCACCTTTTGAAACGAGGGAATGACTTGTGGAAGAAATGTTCAACTGGCAAATAGTCAGGATCCAGAATTTATTACTTGAAAAGAGTTATGGAAGCAGATTTAACTATAAAGAAATGGACTGAATATTTGAAGGGGATAAAATGGTAGGGCTCCGAGGCGCAGGTCATGGGATTTTAATTGCTGATACAGAGAACCAGCATGGACTAATGGGTTAAATGTTGGGAAAATTTGTCTACAAAATGGTCAAAATGGCCAATATTCTACAAAATGATCAAACCAATCAATGCAAATAAGTTGTATTAACTATTTGAAAATAAACTTATTTGACAATGGTTACCACCCTCAAATATGGTTCATTCAAAAGTTTAAGGGTGGATCACTGAAGTCTCCTCTTTACTTTAGAAGACACAAACTTTGTGAAGTTATTTGCTACAATATGAAAAGATCTTTAAATTATGAAAGTAAATCCAGTCACAATGAGTGATGTCTTAATGTTTGATGAACTGCTTTGAATGCCCAGTGACTTCTTCACCTATTAAAACCAAAGGTATCACTTTCATAATTTTGTTTTCTTTGCATTTACTTGAACTCAGTGCGAAAAATTCACAGGCCTTTATCGTGCAATGACAAAATCAAACAAAATAGGCACCCTTTCATTAAATGCTAAATACTGCGCAGCATCGTGCCCCTTTGTTTAGTTAAGAAATACAGCATGGAAACAGGCCCTTCGGCCCACCGAGTCCGCGCCGACCAGTGATCCCCACACACTAATAATATCCTACACATTAGGGACAATTTACAATTTTACCAACGCCAATTAACCTACAAACCTGTACATTTTTGGATTGTGGGAGGAAACCGGAGCAACCGGAGAAAACCCACGCGGTCATCGGGAGAACATACAAACTCCAGTCAGCACCCATAGGCAGGATCAAACTAGGTTATCTCGCACTGTAAGGCAGCAACTTTGTCCAAGACAACAAGAAATTGCAGTGTTGTAGATGTAGACCAGTCAATCACCAGTCAATCAGACTTCCCACCACTGACTCCATCTACACCACGCTGCCCGGGAAAAGCTGCCAAAAAGTCCCTGTGTAGGAAGGAACTGCAGATGCTGGTTTAAACAGTAGACACAAAACGTTGGGATAACTCAGCGGATCAGACAGCATCTCTCGATAAAAGGAATAAGTGACGTTTCGGGCCGAGACTCTTCTTCAGACTCAAACCCAGACTAACTTTTCTCCAGAGATGCTGCCTGACCCGCTTGTCCCTTCTTGCTATATAAACACTTCTATTATCTTTGACACTTCAAAAAGGAGCTACAAAACACTTTTTAAAAAACAAATACTCAAGCCTTCCCGACGTGTTTAGTGAGGTGGGGGGGGGGGGGAGGTGGCGGCTGAGGCAGACTACCTGCGGCCATTCCACGGCGCCCTCGACCCTCGACAGCCCGCGCGCGCGCCACCAACGGCCCCGCGCGCCCGCCGGCCGCCCGCCGCCAACGGCCCCGCGCGCGCCCGCCCGCCCGCCGCCAACGGCCCCGCGCGCGCCCGCCCGCCGCCGCCAACGGCCCCGCGCGCGCCCGCCCGCCCGCCACCAACGGCCTCGCGCGCGCCCGCCGGCCGCCACCAACGGCCCCGCGCGGCCGCCGTCACCAACGGCAACCGCGCTCCCCAACGGCCGCCGGGTGCCCCCCTCAAATCGGGCGGCGAGTTTATGCTTAAAATCAACTTTGACTTTCACCGCGAACATCGGGCCGAGGGCATATATGACAAATATTCACCGCACGAACAAAACCTCCTGAACAACAGCCCCAAAGGTTGGAAAATGTGGAATCTCAAATCACTGAAACTAATACTACGATGACGGGATATATATGTGTATATATTTATACACACACACACAATTCACTTTTTTTTGTCGCTTATTATATTGTTTATAGAGTACTATGCTTACGTATTATGTGTAGGAAGTAACTGCAGATGCTGGTTTACACCGAAGATAGATACAAGATGCTGGAGTAACTCAGCGGGATGTTGCCTGTCCCGCTGAGTTACTGAGTTACTCTAGCATTTTGTGTCTGCTTTCATGTCTACATATTCTGTTGCGCTGCTGCAAGTAAGAATTTCAGTGTTTTATCTGGGACATAGGACAATAAACCACTCTTGAGATGGTTCTGGTGGCGTGGTACCTCATAGGTTCTGGAAGTAGAATCAGCCCATCATGTCTACTCCGCCATTCAATCATGGCTGAACTTTCTTTCCCTCTCAACCCCATTCTCCTGCCTTCTCCCCATAACACTGACACTCTTAATAATCAGATTGGACACGTGTCAATTGTAAGAGGGAGTTCACACAAGCACCCTGAGCCTGAGCACATGAGTTTCCATCAGGTCATCTGGCACATTGCCCAATGAAACAGCTCTTATTGGGTGTATATCTGTTCTTACAACCAAACATTAAAGGCTTGCTAAGGCAGACAAGACAAACTGTGAGAGAGCATTCTAAAGTCACTTTTAACTTTCCCGCCTGAGTACTTACATATGTAGAAACGTGTAGCTTAAAATGTATACTGAAGCTATAACATTCCGAAATTTTATACTAGATAATTCATCTCTAGGCCACACTTTATTCAAAATATCAATTTTTCAGAGATGTGATACTAAAACTACTCAAATCCCTAATTTAGAAACAAAATATTGGGAAAACTCAGCAAGTCAGGCAGCATCTGTGGAGGAGGAAACAATTAATATTTCAGGGTAGGAACCTTCATCACAAAACAGGTGTTGTATGTCCTATTTAATTTTTTCAGCATTAATTTCAAATGTGTCGCTTTTTTTCTTCTGGAATGTTGTCTTCCCATGTATACTGCAAAGTGTGAAATACTGTTGTTGAACGTTGGGTCCTGCATTAAATAGGCACCAAAAAAAGACTTGGGAAAATATTGGAAATTTAAATATTCCCAATATCAAAATTTCACAACTAGGGATGCAAATCATTTTCAACATCCACCTACTCTAATCGAGCTAAAAATATATTAAATAGGTGAAAGTGATAACTCAAGTCAAATATTGACAAAGTCTGAACACGAGGCTTTGTAACACTTCTGAACATTGTCCTTTCACAATATCCAGTCAAATCTCATTCGCCACAACTTCCTGTCTTTATTGCACGTGATTTTCCCATTATTTCTGGCTGATGTGCAGCAATGTGAAGCTGGTGAGATTGAATTCTAATTACAAAACAGCAAATTGAAGATTGCACACTGACAAATCGAAATTGCATGAGTGTGCAGAAAGGACACGGAGGGTACAGAGAAGGTGTAACTGATTTCTTCGTACAATTATCTGTATGAGTAATTTCTTATAAAACCGAGGATATATCTGGCCTTTAAAACTGGATGCAAAGATCAGTTGTGCCAGGTGGCACAAAGGATACAAGATACTACATTTCCCCGTAATCGTGCGTTTATAAATTGGCATGTTTTTGAACAAGTATACAAGATGGGTCTCAGTTTTGAAATAGTAATGTTGAGGAGTAATATTTTACTTTTCAAGCAAATGGATCGCTTCGGTTTCTTCAAATCACAACTTCACCCCTTTTAAAAGTTACATTTTTCAAACATGGAAGATACACTGCAGTAAATTAATTCAGTAAATTAATTCTTTTTTTTTTAAAGTTAACTCTCTCCTTTAGGATACTGTTGTTTTCAGAAAGTGTTGAGTGACACACCCGACGCATTCTTTGCCTCAGCTGCTGGCTTTCGGTTTCCTAGAGGCTCTGTAATTATCCGTGTAATATGCACAGTCTTAAAAGTGGCAACCCCCGAAAGGCGCAAGGGAATGAATTAGCCCATTGAAAGTCAAACAGTGCACTCGTCAAACAATGTCCCAAGTATACCCGCTCCGCTGCTTTTATTTAATTCATAACAATTGATGCAAATGAACTCATTTTCCATTCAAAAAAAGAGGCAGCCCTGGGTTCACGGCCGTAACCTTTACCCAGCTACATATCAGCGCAGAATCCGCCCGTCCCTATCCTAAAAATGGAATAAAACAAGGCATCCCATAAACAAATATTGTAATTAATTCCAGCCCGATGGACGTCTTTTTTTACATCGACATCAAGATCTTAAGTGAGCCAAGGGAAATTTACCGGAACTCGGGGCTTTTAAACTACAACGATAGCATGCTTTCAAAGTTTCACCACCTTGAATCGGGTGTCCCCAGTCAAAGACAGTACAAATGCGTGTGCAATTTCTAGTGTACGAATCTGATCACAACTATATTCACACTGAATCAACTTAAGCAGCTTCCTAGTTCGCTTTATAAATAGCCCCTTGGTAAGAAATCTCCTCGGGATCTGCTGGGTGGATGTGGATTGGATAAAGCGTGGCTCTGCACAGGACATGCCCGGAGTTAACCGACAGCTCTCCCTATACACATCGCGCAAAACCCCTCCCACATATTAGTGAGGAGGGAAACACACCCAGCTCAGAAACCTGCATATTGAGCAGCCTGTAGTCAACTTAATGCCTCAACTTAGCACGTCATTATCTATAATGGGAAGTGATTAAAATACACACCATCGAGTATTTAAAGATATCATTCATGATTTAAAATGTCCCCATCAAGCGAAGAAAAATACGTATTTTTAGATATATGCTTATTTTCTACGGAGCTGATGTTAAACAAAATGCAAGAAACTGCATACTGAACTAGCATGTTCAGTACAAGCGTGTCCAGTTTCGCTACTTGTGAAACCGAAAATAATGTGACTTTTTTTGTAGTGAAATGTATAAACTTTTGCAGAAAGGGTTACAGAAACCAAGCCCATGACTCACCGTAATGGGTTTAAAGAAAACTTGAATTGAGATATTTTAATTAAGCACATTTAACACTATTGTGACCTGGTTTCCTTTACACGTCAGTGGGAAACCATCCACTATTATTATCTTTACTAAGGGATGCGTCTGAAGTTAGAAATGCTTACCCTGGGTGCTTTTCTTTTGTATTTATTGCTGTAGTCAAATCTCTCTTTTATTTCATCCAGCAACTGTTCCAATCGAGTTTTCTCCTCTTTTCCGGTGTAATCCTGACTCAACAGAACATAGGCTCTCCAGTTGGCCGAATCGAAACCCCAGTGGCAGGTTCTGTTTTCTAATGATTTGTGCGAGTGCACTACAAATTTGTGAGGAGGATACATCAGCCTGCAGTCCATACACTGGATGCACGCAGCATGAGGGTTGCCGTACAACTCAGGCACAAAGAGTCCCTTGCACTTCCCAAAACACTCGTGGTACACTTTGAAGCTTTTTTCCGTGATCTCTAGCTCAATGGTGCTGGAAAATTCTTTTTTGCAATGGGGAGGGTAGGTTCCTCCGTAGAGTAAAGCATTGCAAAGCCTCTCTGCGTCTGTCTTGGTGATCAAGCCACAGGATGGAGCCGAAAAAGGCAAAATCCCCATGACTTTCAGGATCTCCAGCTGGTCTGCCGTGCATCTAGAGCAGTAAATATGCAATTCATCACATACCGAATTGATCTGCTGGAGAGAAAAATCTCTAAGGACGGAGTTCAGAATCTGAGGCAAGCAAAGCCTCTTTTCCCCACCAACTACGAAACAAGAAATGGTCTCCCCCTCCAGAATGGTCTCGCATCTCTCCGTTGATCGGTCCGAAGGGATAAAGAGGGGGCCCGGCATTACAGGAGGGGGCTGTATGGGTAGATGTATAATCTGATCCGTTTCTTTCCCAGTTTCCTTTTTGTACATCATCTCCTGAGCCCATCGGGCAGAAAAAGCCGCCGGTCCACCGAGCGAACTCATACTGCTGAGATGAAACTGCTTTAAGGTTTGCTGGAGCCCTGGATGAGGCTGAAAACTAGATCTTGGTAGAGTCTCCATGATTCCGGACCCCCCAAAGCAGACCCGTTTTGTAAAAAAAATCAGATAAACCCTTCTTTAAAAAGCCGCGGCGTCCAAGTTTGCCCCACCAGCGCAGACGGAATTAAAGTAGCTCATGAAATCCAGTCTCTCAGGCGTGCTGTGTTTCTGCAGTACTCTTGCCTTCAAACATACCCACAACCGTGCTCTTTCAAAAAGATTTCTTCAAACAGACGGTCAGTAAACAAGTCCTCCCGAAATCCAGTCCCCAATTTTGTTTCAGAGTCTGCACTTTGTTTCCTTTTTCCTCTGCGCTCCACAATCTGCAAGCGTGAAGACCCAGCACATCCACACAATACGACCTTGCAGCTCAGACTGCCTTCTCCCCTCTGTTTGTCGGCGTCTAGGTCAGGCATTGAATCTCAGCCAAGAATGCGTCTGACTCCCCCAGGGCTCTTCCAGGAACCAGCACACTGCCCACCGATTCTAACAGCAGCCTACAAACATGCAATAACTGGTTTCACAGATCATTCGCGGTGAAATCTACAAGGCAGAGGGAGGAGTTTTTTTTTCCCCAAAGTTCATTCGCTATCATTTATTCTCAGAATTAGTCATCAGTAGTTTTTTTACACAACACGCTATTTTGTGTTTTGTGGATCATCAGTCTGCAACAACACAACGTGAGCGGGAGATATTTTTGTTTAAGCAATTCGAATAATGGTGATGTGATCAAGCAAAGTTGTTTTCATGTATAATCAACAACTTTAAATATGTATATATATATTTGGGTATGAAATAAATCCCATTTATTCCACATATGTGTGTTCGACTGCCTCAGCACTCTTTCAGCGAAGAAATGTCAGAATGATATAAACAATAAAGTCACCATACTAATAAAAATAATATATTTTGTAGATATTTTGTCCAAAATTTCAGAATGATTTAAGATGTTTGCTGGAAATCCATGGAGCATTGTGACTTCTAAACTCGCAAGAAGCACCCCTCCTGCCATTCCAACCAGACTCTACATCATATTTACACCATTCAGATATGTTATTTTGTATGTCATAAAACCCATTTCTAATATCACAAAGAAGTCCAGGCCAATTCCTCCATCACAAAATGCCATGGTCAAAATATTTATCAGCTCCTGCGAATCTTTTATTGGGCTTTGGTGAATGTAGCATAGTGGATAGTACATCAAGAATATGTAATTTCAATCTGCAGTCTCTTCTCAGCTCATCCCATTCATGTAACAGAATCCTTCATAATCCATGGTTTGGGAGGGAAAGATCAGTCAAACCTCTCTACTCTTTAATTATTTTTCTATCATCTGGCTGTTTAGCATTATCAGAAGTAATTAAACCTCACAGGAAAAGTAACAGAATGGACTTTATTTTTACCCAATCTTTACCAAGGCCAGGAGATTTAAAGTGGTATGTCAAGTATATGACAAGTATGAAGCACCTGAATAGCTTTCCAGAAATAGTAGCAAACCTAAAACCCATTGAAGGCGAGGAACTAAAGGAAAACTTAGCCCTTTGACCCAACTCATATGTGCCAACCAAGATGCCCTATCTAAGTTAGTCCAATTTGCCTGCGTTTGGATCAATGGAACACTCACTCATGTTAATTCATCCAATCCTATTGATATTTTCCAAGTGTCTTGTTATCTCATTCTTAATAATAGTTTCTCGCATTTTCCCAAAGTAAAATTGTTTATTCCGTTTCCCATATTTGCTCCTTTTGGGCTTCTTGGCAACATTCTCAAACAGTATCAGTTCGTCTTCAAGGCCAGTATAACTATATTTTATGAAGGAACTTCACTTTTCAGCTGTTAGAAAAATATTTCACCCCGTCAATCTAACTACATTTGAATCAAGAACTCCAAGCCAAAAGACCAGTGTCAGCAGTTAGAAAAATATTTCACCCTGTCAATCTAACTACATTTGAATCAAGAACTCCAAGCCAAAAGACCAGTGTCCAAACTACTGTGTCACCAAGTCTCTGCAACTAATAGTTTCAACTGGTATCAGCACTGATATCGTCTTGAGGACACAGTATATAATCGAATTGATATGGATCCCAAAGTGATCTATCAGAGTATTATGAAAATGCAGCACATAGCTTGCTGCATTTAGATTGCTTAATTGTTCCTTCCTCACCCTGAAGTGTAAACAGTCTGTCTTGAATTGGTGTGATTAACACATTGTTATTTTTTTACTTTATACATTTCACAGGTCTATCGAGTAAAGATTTTTTGTTGAACATCTGGGACGTAACAACAATAAAAGAAGGAAAGAAAGCATTTGCAAGTGGAATTCAGTCTGGAGAAGTGTGAGGTAACGCATTTCAGGAGGAAAAACAGCGCAAGGGAACACCCGATAAATGGGAGGCTTCTGTGAGGTGTTAAACAGAGCGACCTTGCAGCGTAGGTCCACAGATCCTCAAAAGGTGGTAGGACAGATGTCATGGAAAAGCATTTTTGGGAGGCTTTCCTTTACTAACCATGACATAATATTAGAGGTTATGCTCCTAGATGAAAGTGAGTTGTTATGGCTGGTACAGTGTACTGAGGAGAAAGTGACTGAAGGTATGTTTCGGATGCAACTGTGCAAGAGAAGAAACGTAAGACGTTTTTTGCCCAAAATATGCTTTGTTCACATAATATGCAGTTATGCATCAGGGTATGCATTATCTTCACTCATGGAACCAATCAGGTCCTTGCATTTCACTTATAATATTTTCATTATGTCAACATGTGACTAATGTTTCTTCCTCAAATGTTCCATCAATGAAATATTTGACCAGTAAGTAATTTGACCCTTGTTTATGTGTGCACCGAATATAACACTTGTTAAGCCAAGGTTTCAATACTGCATAGAGTTCTGATCACCACTTTACAGGAAATATGTAATTGTATCAGAGAGGGTGTAGAGATTAATGGGGATGTTCCCAGAATTAGAAAAATTGACCCATAAGAAAAGATTGGATAAGCTAGAGTTGTTTTCTATTTGTAACACACCTGATATTCACCCTAGTCTTTCAATAAGTCACTGGGTGGTAATTAGGATTGGGAGCTCAGTCTATCTACATCCCTGAAGAAGGGTCTTGTCCCAAAACATCACCCATTCCTTCTCTCCAGAGATGCTGCCACTGAGTTACTCCAGCTTTCTGTGTCTATCCTCAGTTTAAACCAGCATCTGCAGTTTCTTCTTACACATCTACTTCCCTGATCTTGGAATGCTGTCATGAGCTAGATCAGTAAAGCATGAATTCATCGGGAACCCTTTGATAACCTAACTGTATGCTATTTTAAAAATTAATTTTGCTAAGGAAAACCTGTTTTCATTTAAATGATCACTGTCTTTGATATTAGTTTGATATTGGTTTATTCTGGTCAAATGCACCAACATTAGGCAAAAAAGAATTGTTTTGCAGCTATCCATGCAAATTATACCATACATGGGTACATCAGGTAGAGCAAAAGAAAAAAAATAAACAGGGTGCAGAACATAGTGTTACATCTACATAGATATGAGAGGCATATGAGAGATGCATTCAGGAGTCTGATAGCAGTGGGAATGAAGCTACTATTGAATCTGGTGGTATGTGCGTTTGAGCTTTTGTATTCCTCTTCCCAGCAGGAGAGGGGAAAAGGGAGAATTACCAGTGTGTGAGTGACCTTGATTATGTTGGTTGCTTTTTGGAGGCAGCGTGATGTGTAGAATGATTTAATGGAAAGGGGTGGGGGGGGGGGGGGGTGGAGGAGGCTGATTTACATGATGGGCTGTCAAGCATCTTGATAGGTAGCTTTCTATGGTGTGTATCTAGAAATTGCTACTGCAAGTAAGAATTTCATTGTTCTATCTGGGACATATATTGCAATCAAACACTCTTGACTCTTGAAATTGGTATGGCATTGGAGGCAGGTTGAATTTCTTTAGGCTTCTGAGGAAGAAGAGGCATGGTACGTTTTCTTAACCACAGTGTCAATGTGAGTGGACCAGGACAAATCATTGGTGATGTTAGCACCAAAGGACTTGAAGCGCTCGACCATCTCCACTTTGACACCATGGATACAGACTGATGCTTCCTATAGTGAATGTCTAACTCCTTCATTTTGATGTCTTATTTGTTTTCCAGTACTCTCTCTCATCATTGTTTGATAACTGGCTCATTCATCACAGTGGTATCATCTGAAAATAGAGTTAGAGCAGAATTTGACTGTACAGTCGTGAGCGTATTGGTATGCGGCTGAGAAAGTAGCCTTCTGGATACTGGTGTCGAGTATTATGTGGAGGATAATTTGTCACCTATCCTTACTGATTGCGGTCTAAGTGTCAGCATGTTATGGATCCAGTTGCAGTGCGATTTGCTGACTCCTAGGTCCAGATGCATGGAGATGAATTTGATTGTAATGATGGTCTTGAAGGTAGAGCTGTAGTCAATAAATAGGAGCCTGGCATCGGTGTCCACGTTATGCAGATGTTCCAGGTTTGAGAGGGAGATGTCATCTGCCATGGACCAGATGCAGTGGATCAAGGCGGTCCTGGATGCTGGAGTCAATGGACATCATGTCTTGCCTCTTGAGGCACTTTGTAATGGTGGATGTCATTAAGGCATACTACCTTGTCTTACTTATGTCATTGGGGTGATAGTGACAGGTGGGAACCTCAGATTGGAGTAGGGACTGGTTAAAGAACTCTGTCAATACTCCTGCAGCTGGTCCATGCAGGTTTTGAGGACATGAGCAGGGACTCCATTTGGGCCAGTTGCCTTCGACTGCAATGGTGACTGTGGGTACAGGTACACCCACGGCTGTTGGGATGAGTGTTGTCATTCCGCCGACCGTCTATTCAAAACGAGCATAGAACGCATTCAGTTTGTCAAGGAGGAATGTGCGTTGCCAGCAATTCTGCATGACTTCCTTCACTTTGTAACCCCTCATAGCATATGCAAACCTAGCCACAATTGTCGGTATCTAAGTGGACTATATTTACATCCAATCGAGTCCATGTATATTGCAATCAAGGTGAGTGCCAGAATAATCTTCAAGATAACACTTGCAAAGAAAGGAATCTGGAACCTGAAGCCAATCGTAGTATGTGTATTGTTGCTTAGCAACTTGAGGAAACTCATTGGTTGTTTCTGCTAATAATTCTCATTTCAGTTTAATTGGTAGGAGGTGGGGGAAATATAAAAGTTTAAAAATCATTGAACAAAGGAGGGAGTTCACATTAAAAAAAAAGATATATGTGAAAATCCTGCTCTTTTGACATTCATTTTCCAACAGTACATACCATGAACTCTAGCTACACATATTCTGAGGCCATGACACCACAGAGAGGAGACACATCAAAAGATTATAACAAGTGCAGGTATAATGGCAATAATAATCATATCAATAAATTGCTTGAACATCATTTTGTAAGTTTTTCATTTAACTTAGTCATTCTTCTAATTATAAACTTATTACTCGAATCCACAACCTGGAATCAGTGCCTGTGCATATTATCAACATTTTTAAATTTCATTTTATTAAATAATTTGTATGTAACTTTTTATGTTACATATAAATGTAGTTGATCATGTTAATTGGATACATTATTATCTTGATTAAACTGCATTACATAATTTTGTCAATCTGAATTTTATATACCAACACACCTTTTCACAATTAGCTTTAAATGTAAATTACCCTCCTTACTCTCATGAATACATTAGCATGTGAACAATGGTGACCCTCTGAGATAAAGCAACATTCAATGTCTGTGTATGACTTCATTAATGTTTAAACAGGTGTTGGATTCAGCCGAGCTTGCATACGAATCCAACATCCTTTATAAAGAGGTTGAAATTCTGCTCCTGTCTACCAGCACCAAACAAAGGGAGTAGAAAACCAAGATCGATGTCAGTGTGCCTGATTTGTATTTTATGGTCTCTTGCTCTGCACAAGGACATAGGATGCTTGCATTATTGCATGACCTATATATCATTAAAGTCCTTCGTTAAAATTAAAGGCTGGGGGTAGTTGTGTCTGCCATAGCATTGGGAACACGGGTGTGGATCCACCTACGCCTGTGGCCTGTTTGTCTTGGATTCACCTGGATTCAAAATTGTTACTCCCATCTCATCATCACAATCGTGGTGTCAACCACAAATTGCACTATGACGAGCTTAGGTGCACAGCTGTAGAATCCAATGGTGTGAGCAGCTAGAAGCAACTGAAAAAGGTTAGTACTGATTAAACTTACATCTCTGCCACTTAAAGTGGAATTCCAAATTCCCTGTGACCACATGTGGAAGTCATTCCATGAACGTTGCGAGCTGGCTGGATGCCACGGAGGAGCACAGATAAGAGCATTTTTCTGAATTTTAAGCCTTGGCCCTGAATATCTAGGTTGATAAGACAGAGGAAAAGATTCCTGTGCAGGAAACCATTGCAGGCCACAGCAAAACAGCTGTGGTTAGAGGTATAAGGCTCTGAGGGAATGGGGATATTGTGTGGGAGTAGTATGGAGGGGGAAGATCATAATCAAGTTTTAAAGCAGCAGTGAAACCTTAATAACTTGAAGGCATAGACACAACTTCAGGCTTGGTCAAGATCAACAAAAGCATTATTAAATCCCACATCCTAGCTACCAACTTCATACTCTGTTTTATCTGCCTGAAGGTTTTACCCAAATAGATGAAAATTAACTTATCTATCCTTTTGTTGGGAACTGCCATTAACTTTCTTATGCAGCAATACATTGCAAACTTGAAGAAGTGACTTGGCTCAGCACCAGTTTGGAAAGAGCCATAGACATGAAAATTCAGAACCAGCATTACCTTGACTGTCACTGGCAAGGCAAATTCGGGACGTGTTGGGTAACTGCAGGTGTGTTACAATATGTGGCTGTTTTCCATAGAGCTAATTTGGACAAATGAAGTTAGCAGTAGTATCACTCCTTTGTCACGTTAAGACAGGAGAAGTGGCCTTAGAATATTCACTGTGTATAAGGCCTGATCCAATTAATTTTTTACCTGCTGCAGCTTCACACAAACACTGACACAAGACAATTAATAAATGTACAGAAATCAATAATATAATAAATCAAAAATACAATATATTATCAGTAATTCTAGGTAACCAGGCGATAATAGTGCAAACCAAAGTATAGAGTGCCATCTAAACAAAGTTTATCGTAGCTCAATGCAGAGGTAGGGTTTTGGTTTCAGTTGTGCAGGGTGATTCATGAGCCTGATGGTTGCTGAGAAGAATCTGTTCTTGAAACTGCTGGTTATGGTTTCCAATCTCTTTACCTTCATTCTGAAGGTAGTAGAAGAAGAGAGTGCAGACGGAATGATGTGAATCTTTAATGATATTAGCTGTCTTACTGAGGCAGCCCTTCCTATAGATCCCTATGATGATGAGGAGGTCAATGCCCAAGGGACTGAGCAATGCTCTCTTACTTTCTGCAGCCTCCTTCATTCTTGTGCCTTCGACCAAGTTACTGAACCAGTATGCAACAAGTCAGTGTGTACTCCACCGTACTGCTGCAGACGTTCGATAGATATTCGGCCACATGCCGAATATCCTCAAATGTCGGAGGAAGTAGAGGCATTGATGAACTTTTTTTGTGATTACATCGATGAGCAAAGTGCATCAAAGAAACAATGCGCTCACACAAAGTGAATCAATGCTTTAATCATATTTTCATGGAATAAATTAATATTACTGATATTAAATCAGCATTACACAAGAAATAAGTTGATGATTGATACATCTGATGTATATGGGCAATGCACTGGTGAAGGCCATTCAACAGTCATAACATCAAGGAAACAGACTCTTAGGAGGTGAATTTTGCAGCCTTCTTAACAAGCATGCACCATCACTAACACAAAGCTAGCAGATCCATCAGCATCTGTGAACAATTAAAGATTTGCTAGGATATCACAAATCTATAATCAAGACACTTTTTCTTCCCACTTTTCCAAATTTTCTCAAATATTTCTTTTGAAACAGTGACTCCTGCTGGGATATAAAAGCATTCCGTGGTGTTTTGCCAAAGTTGGTATAATACTGTATATTTTTTATAGCAACAGTGATTGTAAGTAATGTAAGCATGTGTCTAGCTTCTCTTTACACTTGTATACATTAAATACTCATTGGATAGCAATTAGGAACATGAACCCTGGTTCATTTTATTTATGATTCATTGCCCACAAACATTGAACGAATTGTATTTTCTCCAGTGTTACCCAAACTAAGATCAGTTAACATAACACTCATTTTTTATTATGTCATATATGTAAGCAAAATAGTCAAAGATTTTAAATCAACACACAATATGCAGATGTTCCACCATTTGTACCAGTATACTGGGGAAATGTGCTGCAATTCTATAAGTACATTTGTGCTTTAATTTAAAAATAAATATTCTGTAAGTAACAATTTACTTAGTAGTGACTAATAATTAATGTTAACCCGCATTAATAAATGTATGCATTTGGAAAACTGAACTCATAAATTTTACTTTTCACTGAATTTCAGTTGAATTTGGTAATCCAATGATCAGAATTCACGGTATATTTAGTTATGTGGATCCACTACAGATTTCTTGTTTTTGAGTCCTATATTTTACATTACAAGAGACCAAAGAGAAACGTCAGTTAGCCAGTCATGGACGATGAGAATGGTGCACGCATCTCACTTTTATGATATGGTGCATCTGTTATTAGCATCTGTTTAATTTCTACTTCAGCCTCTCCACACTCAGGAAAGTGTAACCGCCACTTGACATTTTCACTAGCGGTTCTATTATAAATGTGTACATGCTAAAAAGCTGAAATAAGCAGAAATCACTAAAATAAAACACACCTGGCAGATCATGCAGCATCCATGGAGAAGGAAATAAAGTTAACGGCAACCCAATGACTGACAGAAGAAAATCATGAAACAGCGGATGTGATAAATCTGAGATAAAAAAAGAAATTGTTGGAATTATTTTCGCAGGAGAGAGAAGCAGAGTTAATATTTCAGGACAATGATCCATCCTCAGAACTGGAAAAGAAGAGACAGGAGAAGATGAAGTTAAAAATTAAATCTTAAAATGTGACATCAGCCCAAGTACCCTGTCATCCTCTCCGGGTTGTTTTGAAGCACTCTCCTGATCACTATTCCTTCCATTAACATGTTCTACCATTGAGGTGTTTCCTAACTCCACTTGAGGCCCAAATCTATCTCTCTCAACATTCAAATCCTCTTGGGCTTCTTTACCTTTTCAGAAATTGGAAATATTCCAAATGCCAAGCCAAAATACCTGAATTCTCCATGCTAAAGGCTAGATGAGAAATTGAAATAATGAGTTCTTGATTTGCTCAGTAGGGCATATACATCCCCAGGGTTACTGGGTTCATAGGATGCATTCAGCTATTTCCCCCACTCCCACCCTACCTTCATTGCAAATGTTGGAGCCAACATTTCAAATTAATGTTCCTTCACCAGAACACATGGATGTTATTTAAGAACAGCTTTTTAAGTATTTATCTTTAATATATTTTTGGAACACTAACTCTGCTCCACAGTTTACAGATGATGCCTATCCAATTGTGCATCTCGACATTTCCAGCTAGAGCAGGGACAGATGTTCATTTTTATTAAGTCATTTATGTAAGCAAAATAGTAAAAGATTTTAAATCAACACACAATATGCCGAAGTTCAAACATTGGCACCAGTATACTTAGGAAACGTGCTGCAAATCTATAAGTACATTTGTGCTTTAATTTAAAAATAAATATTCTATAAGTAGCAATTTACTCAGTTGTGACTAATAATTAATGTTAACACACCTACAAGTAAATGCATGCATTTGGAAAATTGAACATAAAGTTTACTTTTCACTGAACTAGTGCAAGAGAACAACAATCAGAATCTGCTCTGAACCAACATAATTTTACTGTCTGTTGATAATTCCGATGTGTCCCTGATTCTGATGCCAAGTGCTACGTATGGAAACAGTTCCAATTCATTGTGGTGATATCTTTGATCACGATAATGCTTCAAAAATGCATATTTTTAAGAACAAGATACAGCAGACACCGGAAATAACAGAAAATAGCAAGTCAAATTGTATCAATGGTGAGTGAAACATTGTTAGCGTTTCAGACTCAGAGATAGCATTTCTCAGTTGTAATGAAAGACTGCAAACTGAGACATTATGCTTTTCTTTCACCAATGCCACCTGACTTGCTGATCATCTGCAACATTTTCAATTTTAGACAATAGACAATAGGTGCAGGAGTAGGCCATTCGGCCCTTTGAGCCAGCACCGCCATTCGCTATGATTATGGCTGATCATCCACATTCAGTACCCCGTTCCTGCCTTCTCACCATTTCCGCTGACTCCGCTTTCTTTAAGAGCTCTATCTAACTCTCTCTTGAAAGCATCCAGAGAATTTGCCTCCACTGCCTTCTGAGCCAGAGAATGCCACAGATTCACAACTCTCTGGGTGAAAACGTTTTTCCTCATCTTCGTTCTAAATGGCATACCCCTTATTCTTAAACTGTGGGCCCTGGTTCTGGACTCCCCCAACATCGGGAACATGTTTCCTGCCTCTAGCGTGTCCAATTTCTTAATAATCTTATGTTTCAATAAGATCTCCTCTCATCCTAAATTCCAGAGTATACAAGCCAAGCCGCTCCATTCTATCAACATATGACAGTCCTGCCAACCCGAGAATTAACCTTGTGAACCTATGCTGCACTCCCTCGATAGCAAGAATGTCCTTCCTCAAATGTGGAGACCAAAACTGCACACGATACGCAAGGTGTGGTCTCACTAGGGCCCTGTACAACTGCAGAAGGACTTCTCCTTTCCTATACTCATTTCCCCTTGTTATGAAGGCCAATATGCCATTCGCTTTCTTCACTGCCTGCTGTAACTGCATACTTACTTTCAGTGACTGATGTATAAGGACACCCAGATCTCATTGTACTTCTCCTTTTCCCAACTTGACACCATTCAGATAATAATCTGCCTTCTTGTTCTTGCCATCAAAGTGGATAACCTCACATTTATCCACATTAAACTGCATCTG
Source organism: Raja brachyura (assembly GCA_963514005.1). Next base: position 24,932,384 of record OY740811.1, on the reverse strand, counting down.
CCACGCATCTGCCCACTCACCCAACCTGTCCAAGTCACCCTGCATCCTCATAGCATCCTCCTCACAGTTGACACTGCCACCCAGCTTTGTGTCATCTGCAAATTTGCTCATGTTACTTCGAACCCCTTCATTTAAATCATTGATGCATATTGTAAATAACAGCGGTCCCAGCAACGAGCCTTGCAGTACCCCTCTAGTCTCTGCCTGCCATTCTGAAAGGGACCCATTAATCCCTACTTTTTGTTTTAGGAAAAGCAGTGTCTGAACTGTACTTAACACTCGGAATATAATGTGTTCTCATATATTTCCTTGTGACACAGAAGGAAGCCATTCAGTCTACCCAGTCAATGCCAGCTCTCGGAACACCAATCAGTTACATTGACTGAGTCATAAAGTAATGTGTTATGGAAACAGGCCCTTTGGCCCAATTTGTTCTTACAGAAAATTGTGCCTTGCCTACATTTCTGGTTATTTCAGATTTCCAGTGTCCTCATGAACCTGTCCAAATGTCTTTTGTACATTATAATGGTGCCTGCCTCTATCACTTCCTCTGGAAGTTTGTTCCATATGCCGCATATGACCCTCATGAGTCTACAAACTCACCTTTCTTTATTCCAGGAAAAAGTCCCAGCTGATCCAGTCACTCGTCATGACTCAAGCCCTCCAGTTCCGGCAACATCCTTGTGAATCTCTTCTGTACCACCTCTAGCTTAAATACAAATTTTATCTATAGTATGCTGGCACACAATGGTCCAGGTATAGTTTAACCAATTGCTATACAGGTGTAACATGAAGTCCCAATCCTTGCACACAATGCACAGCATCTGTGCCACATGGCTGCTTCATCACTTGGTCGTCACTTTCAGAGAACTATGTACGAATGAATTGAATGAATGAATAAGTTTATTGGCCAAGTATGTTCACATACAAGGAATTTGCCTTGGTGTTCCGCTCACAAGTGACAACATGACATACAGTGACAATTAAGAATGACACATAAAACTTTAAACATTAATAATAAAACATTATCGATTAAATATGTGAAGACCAGAGCAAAAGGAGGCTACAGATTTTTGTTTATTGAGTAGAGCTACTACTCATGAGAAAAAGATGTTTTTATGTCTGGCAGTGGCAGCTTTGACAGTCCGGAGTCGCCTTCCAGAGGGAAGTGATTCAAAGAGTTTGTGGCCAGAGTGAGAGGGGTCAGAGATGATCTTACCCGCTCGCTTCCTGGCCCTTACAGTGTACAGTTCATCAATGGCGGGAAGGTTGCAGCCAATAACCTTCTCAGCTGATCGGACATTTCGCTGCAGCCTCCGGGTGTCGTGCTTGGTGGCTGAGCCAAACCAGACCATGATGGAGAAGGCGAGGACAGACTCTACGATGGCCGTATAGAATTGGACCACCATTGCCTGTGGCAGATTGTGTTTCCTCAGCTGTCGCGGGAAGTACATCCTCTGTTGTGCCTTTTTGACTGTGGAGTCGATGGTGGCCCCCCATTTATGGTTCTTGGAGATGATGGTTCCCAGGATCTTAAAATACTCCACAGATGTGACTGTGGTGTTGTTGATGGTGAATGGGGTGAGCTCTCCTAAATTCCACAATCAATTCCACTGTCTGAAGAGCATTAAGCTCCAGCGTGTTGCGATGACACCAGAACCCCAGCTGTGTCACTTCCTGTACTCTTGGATCTCTCTATTCCACATCTCTCCTTTCCGGACTGTTTTTCACTACATGAGTCCTGCCCTGGTTGAACTTCCCAAAATGCATCAGTTTGCACTTGTCTATATTAAATTCCTTATGCCATTCCTTTGTCCACTCCCAGTTGACCTAGATCTATTGAGTAGCTCCAGCAAATCTCCCTTTCAGGATATTAGTTCGCCTGCAATTCAGGTGCAATCTCTCATACATGTAATCTCTGCCCCAGAAGAGATTCCAATAGTCTAAGAACCTGTATCCCTCTCTCTCTTGTACCATTTCCTCAGCCATGCATTAATCTATCCTTCTATTCCTACCCTCACTAGCACATAGCACCAGGAGTAATCCAGAGATTACAACCCTTAGGTCCTTTTAATCTTCTGTCCTTTAAGCTTTCACATTGCAGGACCTAATTCCTTTTCCTACCAATATCATTGATACCTTCTGGCCGACATTGCCAACTGGCCCATTCAGACTGCAGGAGTACATGCTGAGGGACTCATTGATGTTTGTTGCAGCCAACACCAAGGCTCTGTGTGGTAGGACCATAGTCTAGCGCAGGGGTAGGGAACCTGCAGCCTTCTAGTAGCAATGTTGCAAAATTTTGAGATTTTAAAAATCAAGTCTGCAATTTATCCCATCAGATAAAGCATAAAAAGAAGTTTAATTTGACACCTAATTCACTTTCATATCTTCAGTATTAAGAAAGTTGTGACCATTTTCATACTCGGAAATTAGCATCTTGTTCCCCATTGCCTTTCAATTGACTTAACTCAAAAGCTGTGATCTAGAACAGTTAAAAGCCCATACCTTTCTTAAAAATTAAGAGAACTCAATGAATTTTTCAGTTATTGTAGATTGAGGCATTCTGAAACAATCTTACTTGGATGACCTGAAATTAAAGCATATAATTAGTTAGTTATCTAATTGTAGCTAATTACAAAATTCAATGAGTAGATCTAAACATCTATCCATTTCTTAAGAAAAGATAAACTTTTTAAAAATTGCCTAAGTGTCCAAATAACATTCACACAATAATCCACAATATAACATAATTTTTAAATCTCATTTTCATGAATTTCTGGGCCAAATGGAAAGAATTTAGTGTTTAATGCCTGTAAATTAATGGCCATTTAAATCAACTAGCGAGTGGGTTTTAGCGGAATGTGGTGGATTGGAACGTTGCGGTGTGCGGTGAAGTCAGGAGGAAAAATACTGTTGGTTCATACATTTTTTTGGACCCCATTTCGCAACATGAAAATATGATTAAAGCCTCCATAAAAACCAACTTTTAATATAAAAATAAACTGTGTACCTTTCTTTCTCCCCTACGCAAAATCCTTCCCGTTGTCGGCGCTCACGGCTTTTGAAGGTGATTTTTAAATTACTCTAGTTAATAAATAATCTAGCGCAATTAAAAAATACCTTCATGAATGAAATGTCGGAGCGATTTTTCTTCCGCAACGAAATCGCCCGACATGGATCGATTTTCCCTGTCTGTTGAAAAACGGCACTTTAAGCCCGCTCCCTCTGAAAGGCGCCAAAGTCACACACACGGGGAGCAGCAGAACTGCAGCGCTGCTCAAGGTAAGTTTTGTAACATACCTACTTCTAGGCCATTAAGTGTGGCCTTTTGAATGAATCCAAATTTTGTAGAACAAATCCTTTTATTTTTATTAATGTGATTTTCTTCGTCTTTTATTATTTTTTATTTTAATCTTAAAATGAACGTATTTAAAATACGAAAGAGTAAAAGAAGATTCAACTAAATAATCCTCCCTGACTGACGGCCACAATTAAAACATTAGTAAGTCATGAGTGTTATTTTATTGCCACGAAGAGTTAGTCGCTTTGGGCATTCTTACGGGTAGAACACGAGGAATACATTTCTTCAACAACTTTCAAGATAAATGTCGTGAAGTATATCTAATTGAAGTTTCTTGGATGCGGCCTTATTAGATTACAGCTAACTTAATGCGGCATTCCAACATGAAAAGGTTCCCCACCCCTGGTCTAGCATCTCTTCACTGCTTGGCATTGAGGGGCAGAGTCTGGTGGGAACGCCCTTCAAATAAAGAAAGGGATATCATCCCAGGGGTGCCTCATGAGTGGTAAGGGTAGATTGTTTTGCTTAAAGATAGGTGCAAACTCAACTGAGTATTACACTAATAAATGTGTACCTGCTGAGAATGTCTGAAGAGGTTTTGCACAGTTTTTGGATTATATTTTTTATTTTGAATAAAGTTTAATTTTAGAAATAGGGAAATATCACTATCAACTCTCCATGATCCTCCTCCCACTCACGTCCACTGATTTACAGTGGTCCATAAAGCGATCAACCTCTTTAATATGCCAGCAGAAATCACACAATCACAGGGAGTATGTGTAAATTCTATTCAGCCAACACCTAAGGTCAGAATTGAACCCAGGAGGGAGGATCTGTGTATCATTACGCCACCAACAATCATAAATGCAGAAACTGGCAGTTTATTAACTATTAAAACCTCCATAAGGTGATTTCTTTCAGAAAAGTTTTTCTTTAATAAACATAAACGTTGTATTCTTTTATTTCTTCTTTTTTTGGCCAATTTTTCCCTTCTCTTCTGGGTTGCCGGTCTATAGGAATCCATTCATGCCTTATCCAGGTATGAACGTAGACTGTATGCATTGGGAAACTAGTTAATTCGGGATGGCAGCACAGCAAAACTCAATGATTCATTCACTCAATGTCCATATCTGCACATTTCCAACACAATTCACTAAATGGCCATCATGAGCAGAACACTGGCTGACATTTATTTTTCTTCCTAATCTCCTTAGTTGAGAGACACTAATCAGCCTATGTTGGAGAATTGAACCTGGGACCTTCTTGTTCGTGATTATTATCATTTGACTGATGGATTCTATCAATGACTGTCAGTGATTATTCCGGCATACATATATTGACTCCGTGTCTAGGAGCATCGTGACATTTTAAATTCTCACCCTTCTCTTCAAAATCCTCCAACACCAAGAAGAATGTAATTGTTCCATTCCCAGTGCATATGCCAATTAAAAACTCTTAACTTAACTCAACTCAACTCTCCTTGTCCATTACTTCCTCCATCCCTTCACGGTTTTTGCTCTATTCCAATTCTGGCCTTTTATTCCATCCTGTTTGTAATCACTCCAAACTGAAGACAGTGGCCTTAGCTAGCTTACCTTTGCTTTTGAATTCCCTGTCTACACCTTTCTACCTCTTCTTTCTTCTCTCTTGAGATGCTATTTTAAACTGTGTTCCTAGCCATGATGTAGATCAGTATTGGATTGTTCAATTTCAAAGATAATAAGTGCAATGTGCAATTTTCTATATATTGTTGTGAGGAAGGCTACCAAAGTATACAGCAGGATATAAATGCTGCTGTATGAAATGGACAGAGAAATAGCAGATGGAGTTTAATCCAAACAGGTGTGAGGTGTTACACTTTGAGAGGCCAAATGTAAGGGGAAAATATACAATATTTTATTTGTAATTGTCTGCTGTATATTGTGTTTTTATCCTTTTGCGAACAAAACACCAAGGCAAATTCCTTGTATGTATACATACTTGACTAATAACATTTTATTCAATTCAATTTATTCAATTCAATTAATGGCATGACCTTTAACAGTATTGATGTACAGAGGTATCTTGGGATCCAAGTCCATAACTGCCTGAAAGTGGCAACACAAGTAGATAGAGTAGTAATGATGGCATATGTTATGCTTGCTTCATAGTTTGGAGCATTGAATATGAGAGTCAGTAAGTCATGATGCAGCTTTATTGGACTTTGGTTAGGCTGCCTTTTGAGTAATGAGTGCAGTTCTGGTTGCCCCATTATCGGAAGGATGTGGAGGCTTTGGAAAGTGTGCAGAGGAGGCTTACCAGAATGATGCCTGGATTAGTGGGTATTAGCTACAGGGAGAGCTTGAACAGACTTGGGTTGTTCTCTCTGGAACGCGAGAGGCTGCGGGGAGAAGCGATAGAAGTATACAAAATTATGAGAAATATATATATAGGACCTTTTCCCCCAGGATGGAAAAGTTGAATCCTGGAGGGCAAAGTTTCAAGATGAGAGGGGTAAAGTTTGAAGAAGATGTATGGGACAAGTTTTTGTTATACAGATGGTGGTAAGTGCCTGGAACAAACTGCCAGGGGAGGCAGATACAACAGTGGCATTCAAGAGACTTTTGGATAGGCATATGGATATCTATGGAATGGTGGGATTTGGACTATGTGCAGGGAGATAAGAGTTGGTCTTGGCATCATATTTGGCATAGACATTGAGGGCCAAAGGGCCTGATGCTTTTGCTGTAGTGATCTCTGTTTTAAATCTTTCTCTGGTTTTTGATTCCCCTACCCTGGATAGAAGGCTCTGTGCATTCACCCTATCAATTCCCACCATGATTTACACCTCTTCAAAATTAACTCTTAGTCTCCTGCACTCGAAGGATTATGTACTATCTTGCCCAAGCTCTCCCTACAGTGCAGGCCCTCGAGTTGTGGCAACATCCTCTTAAATTTTCTCTGCTCTCTTTCCAGCTCAATGACATCCTTCCTCTAGCAGGGTGACCAAAATTGAACACATCACTCCAAATGTGGCATCATCAATGTATTGTGTCCTCTGTGTTCTCTAGTTTCCTCCCACATCACGAAGATTTGCTGGTTTGTAGATTAAATGGCTGCTGTAGATTGCTCTAGTGTTCAGGTGAGCGTTAGAATCAAGGGAATCAAGTTGAAGGGAATGTAGAGAGAATAAAATGATGAAACAAGAAACTGTAGAACTGAAAGACACAAAGTGCTGGAGTAACTCAGCAGGTCTGTCAGCATCTCTGGGAAACATGCATAGATTATGTTTCTGGTTGGGACTGTTCTTCAGACTGATTGGAGAGGGGGAGGTGGGGGGAGTTGGAAGAGAGGAGAGGCAGGCCAAAGCCTGGCAGTTGGATACAGGTTGCCATCCTCAAGGGAGATGGGAATGCTTTTACAGCCCTGTTATCTGGGCACGTGCAATACAACCTGTAAACACATTCCGTCTTGGGTCCCCGGGTGAAACGGAAAATAGCTCAGGTTGACTACATAGCAAAGGAGCAGGGAATGGGTCACACCTGCACCAAGTACAGCAATACTGATAACCAGACTCTTGCTTCATGAGACAGCACCACCTCACAGTTCCCAGTTTTCATTTAACCCTGCCTATCTTCTTCGGTTGCTCCGAACCTGATCCTCAGCACCTTTAGGTAATCAGACCTGACGGTGAAGGGGACAGTGGACCAATCGGGCCAATTGCCGAAAAGCATAGCCTCATAGCCTGAGGTTGACTCTTGCCCTTATACCAATTCAAAAACTGATGAATGTACAGACTGACCTTGGATGCAGCCAGATAACTGCGATGGCATCTATCTACAGGTAGGCTTTGATCTGAGTTTCTTCACTGCTTGGTATTGTCATCCCTATATTTCATTTTTAATAAGGAGATGCTAAACACAAACTCCTCACAGTAGACTATTAGCAGCTTTATAATGGAAGCTTCCATTCTTGGTCAGAAAGGAGTCACTGGCACCTTGGAAGATTTGTCTTCCTTAAAATAAGCAACATGGTACAGTTCTAATGAGCACCCCAACCTTGTCAAACACTAATAAATCTGTAAATAATTGAGTACTTGTTCACATCACATGTGCTGCAGGTACTTCCTGCTTTTCCCATGCACGCACTAGCTTGATGGATGCGGTCCGTTTTGACTGAATGGCCTGTTTCCACACTGAATCTCTAAAGTTGAAAGACAGAGCTGATGTCAAATTGACGTGCAAGAGAACTGATGTCACCAAGTATCAAATGTTTATTCTTCTGTCATTCAGGCACAACACCCATGGAACCCGGCTGTTCCACCCAATTGGTATCATAAGGAATGTCTCAACAGTGCAATCTGGATTTGCAAATTAAATCATGAGGAAACCTGGCACCCTACACACTGAAAGAAACTGTGCCATGTAACCCAGTTTCCAGGCCAACATATCTTAATCCTTAGTTTAGAGATGCAATGAATGAATGTACACACCTTGCAAAAAGCTTTGTAGGAGTATTAATTTTCCTCTTTAACCAGCAGTCTCTTTTTTACTTTCTGACTCATCACACTGGAAAAACTCTTATTTTACTCCCACAGTTGAGGTGTGATGTGGTAAAAATGATATCAAGGTCACAGAACACTTTACATAACCACCTATTCACCTACATCATTTTAAATAATAAATGACATAAAATGTTATGAAGTATGCCAAGGAACAATGTTTGATGTCTAATTAAGAGAAACGATGGATTTAAACAGCAAGATGTATTTCCAACCCTGCCTCAGTTCATGTGCTGCTGTAACCCTTCACTCTGCCATTGTTATTTCTGTACATTGCATATTCCAACGCATTCCTTACTGGCCATTTTCATTCAACCTTCTGTCAGTATGACACCATCTAAAACTCTCTGTGTTGCATTAAATCCCATTAACCAGGTGACAACTTGCTTGGTGACATTGCTATTCCAGATCAATAAATCTTTCAATTTTAATAGTGATCAGTATTTCAAGATTCAAGAGAGTTTATTGTCATGTGTCCCTGATAGGACAATGAAATTCTTGCTTTGCTTTCAACACAACAGAACATAGTAGGCAATGACTACAGAACAGTTCAGTATGTCCATATACCATTATATAAATATATACACACATGAATAAATAAACTGATAAAGTGCAAATAAACAGATAATGGACTATTAATGTTCAGAGTTTTGTCCGAGCCAAGTTTAATAACCTGATGGTTGTGGGGAAGTCCTGAACCTGGTCGTTGCAGTCTTCAGGCTCCTGTACCTTCTACCTGAAGGTAGCGGAGAGATTAGTGTGTGGCCAGGATGGTGTGGGTCCTTGATGATACTGCCAGCCTTTTTGAGGCAGTGACTGCGATAGATCCCCTCGATGGAAGGGAGGTCAGAGCCGATGATGGACTGGGCAGTGTTTACTACTTTTTGTAGTCATTTCCGCTCCAGGGCGCTCAAGTTGCCGAACCAAAACACGATGCAACCGGTCAGCATGCTCTGTACTGTGCACCTGTAGAAGTTAGAGAGAGTCCTCCTTGACAAACTGACTCTCCATAATTTTCTCAGGAAGTAGAGGTGCTAATGTGCTTTCTTAATAATTGCATCAGTGTTCTCGGACCAGGAAAGCTCATCAGAGATATGCGCACACAGGAATTTGAAGCTCTTGACCCTTTCAATCAATCAATCAATCAATCAATCATTCAGTTTTATTCGTCACATTGCACACAAAGTGCAAGTAAAATGAATTTGTCAGCAGCGGTACAATGATAAAGAACACACAAAAACACACTAAAAATTTAACACAAACATCCACCCCAGCATACATCACTGTGGTGGAAGGCAAAAAAAATTGGCCAGTCCTCCTCCATTTTTCCCCGTGGTCGGGACCTCCACCCTCCGCAGCCGCTGCTGCGGGCATCCAGATGTACAGGCAGGTAAAAGTCCAGGTAAGTCCAGAATCAGCTCTTCCCCACAGGAGACCAGAAGTACCGCAGATCGCAGGGCCGGCGGTCGAAGCTCCCCATTGACCATCGACCCGTTAATATAAACGGGACTGTGGGTCCCATCCTACTCCTTCCAAAGTCCAAAATCAGTTTGTTGCTTTTGCTGGTGTTGAGGGCCAGGTTATTGTGCTGGCACCATATGGGCAGTCGCTCGATCTCTCTTCTATACTCTGACTCATCCGCATCAGTGATACGTCCCACAACAGTGGTGTTGTCAGCGAACTTGATGATGGAGTTCGCACTATGACCGGCTACGTAGTCATGAGTGTAGAGTGAGTACAGCAGGGGGCTGAGCACACAGCCTTGAGGTGCTCCTGTGCTGATTGTTATCGAGGCTGACACATTTCCACCAATACGAACGGACTGTGGTTTGTGAATGAGGAAGTCGAGGATCCAATTGCAGAGGGATGCGCAGAGACCCAGTTCTGCGAGTTTGGTAACCAGCTTGGAGGGGATGATTGTATTTAATGCCGAGCTGTAATCAATGAATAACAGCCTGACATATGAGTTTATGTTGTCCAAGTGGTCCAGAGCGGAGTGGAGGGCCAGCGAGATCACATCCACCATTGATCTGTTGTGGCGGCAAACGAACTGCAGTGGGTCCAGGTTTTTGTCGAGGTAGGAGTTGATTTGCGCCATCATCAACCTCTCAATGCACTTCATCATGACAGACGTTAGTGCCACTGGTCGATAGTCATTGAGTCACCTTGCTCATCTTGGCCACCGGTATAATTGATGCCCTTATAAAGCAGGTGGGAACCTCAGACCTCAGAAGTGAGAGGTTGAAAATGTCTGTGAAAACTCCAGCCAGTTGGTCCTCACAGGTTGTTAGAACATGACCGGGTATACTATCGGGTCTAGGCGCTTTCAAGACATTGTCAAAGTCTTCCATGCCAAATTTATCTACCTTCAAGAGTTACTAATAAGCACTTTCACAGACTTCTGTTTGGAGGTTGATTGGATTAACTGGATCAATGTTGTCCGGAAATGCAATTGAACAATGCTGTTATTTCACTCCAAAGTTCTGTAATTAAAAAAGATATATTCTTGAGGGAAATGTGAGTGCAACTACTTCTAGGTCATGTTGGGTCACTACAGAAATGTGATTAAATGTAGAAGTGAGTCATCATGCCCCAGCTCAACTACAAACTGATGCACACTCAATTCCACTCCACTCCACATACAATGTTCATTTTCTTCCAATGTGGCCATTACTGGGCATTCTCAGGGCATTTTCACAAACAGCTAACCAATGGCCTGTTTCCTTTATCATCGTTACTTTTTTGCATATCTTTCATTCATTGTTTCATATCTTTCACATCATCGTCTATATCTCTCGTTTCTCCTTTTCCGTGACTTTCAGTCTGAAGTAGTGTCTCGACCCGAAAAGGTCACCCATTCCTCCTCTCCAGAGATGCTGCCTGTCCCGCTGAGTTACTACAACATTTTGTGTCATTCTCAGGGCAACCTTGGTTTCCAGCTCTTTGCAAGGCTGGGACACCCAACAACTAAATTCCCTTCACCCTTTGGGCCTGACCCATGCTGTATGGATTTCCTCTAACCCGATGACCATCTCCCACCTCCTCTGATATTTCCGTTCATTGTGCCTTGACCATCTATTCGACCTGTTCTTCTCCACTCTCAAAAAGGTGGAACATTTTCAGATTGCGATCCAATGGGTGATCCATCTATGAGGCTGCCCTCGAGTTTTAGGCCTATGCTTTTTGGCTACACTCTTACAAAACTGAAATGAGCAGGAACAGGAAAGGATACATGCAGGGTACAAGTTACCCATGTCTGCATAAATACTTATTTTTATAGGAATTGTATGAGGAATTATTTTTTCTATGTGATCAAATATAGAAGTGAGTCATGAAAGGTTCTGGGAAAGCTTAAAACCTCTAACTGAAGTAATAAACAACCACAAACAATCAAGTATTTATTTTAAAAAGTAAATGATGGCTTTTAGAAAATGTCAAGGAGTATGAGAGGTCAGTAGACTCAATGTCTCAGTAATTTATTCTCATGGGAAATAGGAAAAACCATTGGAGCTTCAAAATGTCAGTCTGAAATGATTATCTGCTTTAACTGCGCTTTGGCTGTTTGCCTACTGATATTTCTTCACCTTAAAGTCAAAATGGGAAGCATGAAAGGGTAGAATAACCTGCATATCATGACGTATCTCCCTCAAACCTAGCAAAGCTTAACTATATGAAACGCTCAAGTCAAGTCAAGTCGAATTTATTGTCACATGAACAAGCGCAGTGAAGTACAGGTATAATGCAGCAACAACACAGGCACATAGACTCAGGCAACACACACACAAACATAAATTATATATAAATTAGACAAAAAATCTGGAAGGCAGAAAAAAGAAAAAAAGACTGCAAAAAAAAATTCAGTGCATAAGACAATGAGAAAAAAAAATCTATGTAGTTCAATAGGTGGTGTGTAGCGTTCAATTGCTGATGTAGAAACTGTTAGTTGTAAATTGAACCTGACATTCAATTCTCATGAATGCAAAACTCACCAGTACATGCTCCCTTACAATGGCAGGGTGCTACTTTCAAACCTTTTCTAAAGGGCCTGTCCCACTTTCACGACTTAATTCGAAACCTCTGCCGAGTTTAAAGGACCTAAAATAAAAAGTCAAGTTCGTGGTAATCTACAAACTCCTTTGACCTTCCCCAACTATGTTCACGAGCTCCTACGGACTCCTACGAGTATGTCTACGAATTCCCACGACTATTTCGATGTCCTCCTTACAAGTAAAAAGTTGCAATTTCTTTCTTCCCAAGCATTTTTTTACTCGTGGACATTTTTTATCGGCTGGAAAAAAAGTCCCGACTTACCTGATGCCACGAGTACCTACGGCTAGCATAACGAGCCGCTACGATATATCTACGAACTCCTACGACCTCCTACAGACTCATTACGAACATTCTGTGAGTTTGAATCAAGGGGAAAACTCGGGAGAATTCGTGAATTACCTTGTGAAAGTGGGGCAGGTCCTATACCTATCTTCACTCTTAAGGACGTAATTACACGCAGAACCACAGTTCAATCGCAAGTCAAACTCTTGGTCAAATGACCATTTTCACAAACTGGTTGGCGCTGTTGTCAAACTATGAATTATTCAAAATAAGATACTGTAATCTTATCTTACTTCATGTAGAGTAACAATTCTAAATAATAATACTATAATCTTTTCCAGGCATAGATATATTAACTAATTGCAATATTTTATTATGGTCCCATTGCAGTTATCAATGACCTCATGAGAAAGAGACTATTACAGGAAGGTTCATTGATTTTGGATAAGGACATCCGTTTGAGGATTAAAGTTAGCGTATAAATTAGGCTAAAATAACCCAATTTTCATGAATGGAAAACTATTAATCCCAGCAAGAAATGTAGTATTTTGCTATTAAGCCAATGAAGGTTTAAAACTATATTAATAGTATATAACCACCAATTCCACACTCATTCCAATGACTCCATTCCTCTCTCTGAAAAAAATCTCATACTATTGCCAGTTATGAGCCCTTCATATTATCTTAAACATAAGGAATCCTTACTAATTCCAGACAGCCCCCCTTCAGTGCTTCCTTAACTGCCCTCTGGTAACTTCAGCTCATCCAAAAATATAGAAACAAGCAACCGCAGATGCTGGTTTACACAAATGGACACAAAGTGTTGAAGTAACTCAGTGGGCAAGCAGTATCTTTGGTTTGGTCCCAACGCAGAACATCACCAATTCATGTTCTCCAAAGATGCTGCCTGACCCACTGAGTTACTCCAGCACTTTGTGTCCTTTCATCCAAAAATGTATTGTCTACTTCCTATCTCTCACCACATTCCGCATTCTCATTACCTCCTTTCCTGCTGGCCCACACTATACCCTGGTTCCCCTGTGTTAGAAATTTGAAATTCTTAACACTGTGTTAAATGCCCCTGGTGTTCTTGTTCCTTCCCATCCTCATAACTTTGATGCAGTGTTTTCACTTTGAAGGAAATTACCCAAAATTCGGGAAATTCTGGTTGTCTTCGGGTAATTTTCGGGAAATTTCCGCATCCGGCCTGCGAAGGGGCAATCCGGCCCATGGGATGATTCGCAGAAAAAAAAGTGTATTTACGACCATCCGCGCCTGCGCCATTGGGGGAGGCCCATCAGCCAAGTCACAATTGAAAATGGCGCTCATGACGCGGGAGGGACACAAAATGACGCGCCTCCCCACGCCCGCACAGTGGGCCCAGTATCCACGCGTGCACAGTTGGGGCGGCAGTCGCGCATGCGCAGTTGTGGAAGACTTAAATTTCAGGAAATACCATCAAATTCCAGGAAATTTGGGATTCTATTTTTTTTTGAGGTGTGGAAGCATTGCTATGATGAGATCCTCCACAACCACCACCAGTGCCGAACCCCAAAATCATTCTTCAAATTGCCTTGGGGTTTTTATTTTCATCACATAATGTGCAAATCATTTTTTATTTTGCCTTGCTCTTGCTGACACTTTTTTTCAGGTGGCTAACTGATTAACTGCACATTTCATTATTAGTGGCGGCGATAAATACTTAATTTAATTTTCCTTTTGTGTTTCATTATGATTACCTTTTATTTACTTCATTAAAATCTTCTCAAGGAATGTAAGGTTAGTGCCTGGAAAATAATTTTTCTATGTTACACAACATTCATATTTTAATTTTATTAATTAATGATTGTAATAGAACCAATAGACAAGACCACAATCAATTCTAAATGTTTCATCATTTCATTTTGAGCCTCTGAATTTGATTATAACTTTATTTATTTTTATTATGAGGGCAATTTACCTTTGCAGTCAACAATCAAGGTTAGCACAGTGGTGCGGCGGTAGAGTTGCCGCCTTAAAGCGCCACAAACCCGTGCTCGTTCTTGACAATGGGTGCTGTCTGTACAGAGTTTGTACGTTCTTCCTGTGACCGCATGAGTATTCTCCGGGTGCTTTGGTTTCCTAAAGACGTGCAAGTATGTAGATTAATTGGATTCTGCAAATTGACCCTGGTGTGTGGGATAGAACTAGTGTACGGATGATCGATGGCTGGTGCAGACTCAGTGGGCCGAAAGGCCTGTTTTAACTCTTGTATCTCTAAACTAAATAAAATACCTCAGAGCACAATTACTGTAATGGAAAAGTCAGCAAATAAACTTTATAGTGTAAAACTTAAATTAACATACTGGTGGTCATTGTTATAGTATAACCTTAAAATGGCAAATTATCAACTTTATCTGACCTGACCTAATTATAATTTTGTTGGTTTGCCGGTGTGTAATATGAGGAGAAACACTGGCACTTAGATATTGAAAGGAGGACTGTATACTTTAACTAGTAGGTGTCAAAGTGACAACCCATCAGTGAAAAACAAAGTGAAAAGTCTAAGGTTGCAACAGGAAACCAAATCTGAAATCTCTTGAATGCCAGAGGTTTGATTCTATGTCAACCAAATATAAAGGGCACTAAGGAGCTAGAGGTTGTGTAAATGTATACCCATAAGTCGTATCTATAATTATAAAGATTTATATTGGAGATGGGTGTGCATGCAGATTGATTTCATTTAACATTTTAGCTTCTCTGGAAGTTTACAAAAGTTGAAATAATGCTTGCACAGAGACCAGCATCTACATGGTAGATGCATAGGCAGTTTAATAATAATAATAATAATATATTTTATTGTCATTACACATATGTGCAACGAGATTTGGTTTGCAACTTCGAGATTTCGGTTAGCAACCCTCGAGAACAAGGTTTGTAAAAACGAACATTTGACCAGTAACATCAACACAGACTAAAGTGTGAGGACGGGGGAGACAGTCCATGGGGATGAGGGTTACTCAGCAGGGCCGGTTCAGAGCAGCTATAGCTCTGGGAATGAAGCTGTTCCTGAGTCTGGTAGTGCGGGCGTAGAAGGCCTTGTAACGTCTGCCGGAAGGGAGTAGTTCGAACAGTCCATTACAAGAGTGAGAGGAGTCTTTATGTATGCTGACGGCCTTCCTGAGGCACCGTGTGTGGCAGATGCCCTCCAAGGCTGGTAGCAGTGTCCCAATAATCTGTTGCGCTCTGTGGACAACGCGCTGAAGAGCTCTCCTCTCCGCCTCCGTGCAGCTGAGATACCACACAGAGATGCCATACGTTAGTATGCTCTCTGTGGTGCAGCGGTAGAAGGTCGTCAGCAGCTGTTGGGGCAGACCAGTCCGTTTCAATGTTCTTAGGAAGAACAGTCGTTGCTGTGCCTTTTTGACCAGCGCAGTGGTGTTGGTGGACCATGTGAGGTCCTCTGAGATGTGAGTGCCCAGAAACTTGAAGCTGGACACTGTCTCCACACTGTCTCCGTAGATGGAGATTGGGGGGTATTCCCCATTCTGTGACCTCCTGAAGTCGATAATCAGCTCCTTGGTCTTGGAGGTGTTTAGCGACAAGTTGTTCCGTGAGCACCAGTCCACCAGGTTCTGCGCCCCTGCTCTATAGTTTGTTTCATCACCGTTGGTGATCAGCCCGATCACCGTTGTGTCGTCTGCAAACTTGACAATGGTGTTGTTGTCAAATGCAGGGACACAGTCAAGGGTGAAGAGGGAGTAGAGCATGGGGCTCAGTACACAGCCCTGTGGTGTGCCGGTGCTCAGGGTGATAGTGGAAGACAGGTGCGGCCCCAGTCTCACTGCCTGCGGTCGCTCCGTCAGAAAATTCAGGATCCAATCGCATATCAGTGAGCTGAGGCCGAGCTGGTGGAGTTTGGTGGTGAGC
This sequence comes from Raja brachyura, assembly GCA_963514005.1. The sequence goes on along the minus strand of OY740811.1, from coordinate 24,916,299 downwards.
TTGGCGGGGATGACCGTGTTGAAGGCAGAGCTATAGTCAATGAAGAGCATCCTCACGTAGGTGCCCTGTCTTTCCAGGTGAGTCAGGACAGTGTAAGAGCCACAGAGATGGCATCCTCTGTGGATCTATTTGCCCTGTATGCAAATTGATAGAGTCCATTGATGCAGGGATGCTGGATTTGATGTGGGAGAGGACCAGCCTTTACAAACAGGTTTGTTGAACAATTTCTCCATATAGTCACATACGTGATGGGACCAGTTGTTAATTATGAAGGCACCAAGGGTGTATGTGTAACATGTATATGTGGCATTCCTAGTTTTTCACATGAATATTCTCCCATTCTCACCTGTAGGATATTGTTTTGATTTCACAGTTGACTGAAGTCATCTTTCCATTCAATACCTGATATGAATAATGGGCAGAATGATGGTTTCCACTGCTTGAACACCATTTGTATCCCGAACTGGAACTGTGTGGTTAGCAATGGATTGTCTGTTCCATTTATCCATTTTTGCCATTATGTAAGTGAAAATATTGCACCGGAGAAAGAAATATTTTTCAGTAAACCTATGCTAAGTACAGATATGGGAACAATTTCGTAGATTTGCCAATAACCATGAATTAATCACCAAAGTAAATACTGTAGAGAGTTTATCAATTATATACCTGAGCCTATTCCCAGGGAATATCCTACATTTGATCTGCAATGCGTGTGTTGAGTTAACTAATCACTGGCTGGGCTTCAGTGATGACATTGCAATTAATTACAGCATCTTTTCACTACTGAAGGACAAATTATTCCAGATCACTGTCTCCTGATAGCTGTGCACTGAATCTCGTTGACAATACAGATATGTAGATGCAGGTTTTGAGAGTATGTGTTTTGTGTGAAGCTCATTGTGTGAAAATAACCAGGCAACTAAGTGACAAACCTGAAACATGGACTTCCTTGCTCAATCCATGGAAAGTGCAGGATCTCTTGAATATATCCTGAGGAGTCTATCTTGAATATATCCAGCATTTCTCTCCTATGAAGTGACAAGCCCATAAGTGAAGAGGTGAGTTAATAATGTCCAAGAGTGATCTGAGAAATATTTTAAGACAAACACTATAAAAAAAAAGGAATATAATGAAAACAGTGACAAAGATAGACAGTGACAAGAAATCCCACTGTCCAGACACGCTTTTCCCACAAGTAACCTACCCCAATCAACTTTAGAAAGTTTCGGACTAATACCATCAAAGTTGGCCTTGCCCCAAATTAGAATTGTAACATGTGGGCCCGCCTGTCCTGTCCATAACTATTCTAAAGCTGATAGAACTGTGGGTGCTGGTCCCAAAATGGCTCGTCCATTGACACTTCAATCAATTTATTCTTTCATTTTATTCTTTCGATATTCCCTTAAGAAGAAACTAAATAACTACAAGGAAACGCGAATAAAAGAGAAAGCTATCAATGAGATCGTTTTGATCAGTGAGATATATTTCAATATATAAATATAAGATTTTACTTCTGAGTTACATGAGTGACTACGTGAAGAAGCCCCGTCAGGCGCATGCGCGTCATTACGTCCGACGCATGGTGCACCGACGGGCTGGAGAGCGCAGCTCCACCAGCGGTAAGTAGTAAACCACAGGTAAGTCAATGTTAAACCTTCCCTGCGAGTACTTTAAGGGACTAGTGAGGCTATCGAGAAAACTCTAGCCGCCAATGTTAATTACATGGCTTCTCACCAGCTCCAGGATGCAATTATGGAAGAAACAAGATATAAAACACCTGTTAATTGTGCGTCGCTCAAAGTGCCTCCCGTGAACTCTGCTATGGGCACCAAACGTGAACAAGAAATTATGTTTCAGCGGGTCCTCAAGTTGGTGGCAGCAGGCATCACTGCATTTGGAAAAATGGTCCGGAGGGGGCACCAATGTCTGGCACACAACAAGATATGCTGGCCATGTTCTACAACGCATATTTTGAGGTCAACTGCATAAGAAAAATAGCCTTAAGCCGATGCTGAACCCAAAATTTGAAGCTTTGTGTAGGTCCACCAATATCCAAGCCCAGATTATTTATTTGGGGTGGACCTCCTCAAACAAGTCAAGGATCTGGAGGAACATGCCAAAACAATCCGTCTCATGAAGACATACGTCCCTTCTGCCAGGATGCCACCTCGCAGGTCGTTTTCAGCTCGAAAGGTGACGGATCCAGGGGCAGGGCCAAGCCGAGTGGGGCCAGTGGGACGACGGTATTACTCACCTGTGTATCCCAGCTACAACCCCAATATGGGAAGAAGGAGTCAAGGCCGACTGTGGAGGTACAGGTGATTCATTTTGTCCAGGATAAGATTTCTGGGGAACAACCTCTGGTTGGGGTTAGGTTGCAATTGGTTGTGATGAATGGTTCTGCATAACATCTCATCGGTTTATACTAGATACTGTGTCAAGCTCGAATAGAGTTTATGTCAGGAATTGATCCGCCTGTACACAATATGCCTAATAAGAGTATTGGGGTTTTCTGCACCACAAACTCAGCAGGTAAAAGAAGAAATTACGGTTTTGTCCCAAAAAAGGGGTAATTGAGAGGACGACATCGCATCCTCAACAATTTGTATAAAATATATTCCCCAGACAGAGAAAAGATGGGGGATGTAGAGTCATTCTCGACCTAAACCAGTTAAATTCCTATGTTCAGTATCGGCATTTTAAAATGGACACCTTCAATACTGCGAAATGGCTGTAATGAAAAGGCTGTTATATGGCAACTATAGATCTGAAAGATGCATATTATTCAGTACCAATTCATCATCACTATCGGAGATACTTGAAATTTAGTTGGATGGGACAGCTGTGGCAATTTAAAGTATTACCCAATGATTTAAACTCAGCTGCTAGGCTATTCAAGAAATAGCTACTTCAGGCCCACAATCACATGGTAATGGTTTATCTAGATGATATTTTAATCATAAGCAACACTCAGGAGGCAGCTGAGGAATCGGTTTCAGCAACCAAATACCTGTTTGAAAGGTTAGGGTTCCTGGTCCATCCAACCAAATCTAAGTTGAAGCCATCCTAAAAAATTGATTATTTGGGATTTGTCATTGATTCAGTTCATGTGTCAGTGACTTTGCCTACAGCCAAGGCTGTGGAGATCAGAGAGGTCTGTACTAGTCTTGCTGAAAAACAATATCCCTCCATCCAGGAAGTAGCCAGTTTTATTGGTAAATTGGTGGCAGCATTCCCTGCAGTGCAGTTTGTACCACTGGGGTATCAAAGTCTGCAATGAGCTAGAGAACTAGCACTTAAAGAATATGCAGGTCATTTTGATAGACCTATGCAGTTACCAACCAGAGCCATAGCTCAATTACAATGGTGGATTATCAATATTGTATAAACTACCAAAAACATTTTGGTTCAGCAACCTTCAGTGCTTTTACAGACAGATGTGAGTGCTGCCAGATGGGGAACTATGGACAGCGAGTCTAGCTGTGGTGGTAGATGGAGTGTGCAAGAGACTTGAATCCTGCACAGGCATGGTATAAATTACTTAGAATTGCTGGGTGCATTCTATGGATTAAAAGCTTAATGTTCAACAATTAATAATTTACATGTTCAACTCCAGATTGATAATACCACGGCTGTGCCATATATCAATCGCATTTGGAGAAATAAGGTCAGTATCATGTGATAATCTGGCTAACCTCATGTGGCACTGGTGTATTTCCAGAAACATCTGGGTCTCAGCTATCTACCTACCAGTTAGCGATAATGTGGTGACAGACAACAGGTCACAAAAATTTAATGACAACATAAGAATGGATGTTAAATCCTGATGTTTTTTTAAATGATTTTTTAAATGATCCAGGAGCAGTAGCTGTGGATGCATTCTCGCTACATTGGGGACGTACATTATTTTATGTTTCCCCATTCTGCCTGATTAGGCAATATCTCACCAAAATAGAGCAGGACTCCACCTTAGGCGTTTTGGTGGTTCCGGACTGGCCTACACAGCCATGGTTCCCATTGGTGCTCAGAATGATGACTCAGCCATTCATGACTGTCCCCAACTGCAGTAATTGTTGGTGCATCCAGTAACAGGAGAAAGAATACATGATCATATTAATTTGTTAATCTGCAGGTTCTGACCAGACCGTTCGAAGGCCTTGGACTGGCAAATAGGACCATGGATATGATAACTGCAGCTTGGAGAGATAGCACTAAGAAACAATATGTGTCTCATATTAAGAAATGGGATATGTTGTTTACAGTCAGATATATCTTATCATACTGCAAGCATACCGGATGTATTGGAGTTCCTTGCTACATTCCATTTTGATGAACACTTGAGTTATAGTGCCATTAATAGTGCTCGGGGTGCTTTGTCCTCCTATTTAGGGCAGTTTCAGAACAACAACCTATCAGGTCATCCATTAGTATCCCGATTCATGAGAGGAATCTTTAACAAAAATCCTCCTAAACCTAGATATACAGAAATCTGGGATGTCAGTATAGTTCTCACACTGCTTCGCCAATGGGCACCAATTACGTCATTGTATTGTCAGAAGTTAACACTTAAAGTGGTTAAGCTCATGCCGCTAATAGCGCAATGAGTGCAAACCTTGCAAAAGGTATGACCAGATAACATGTATCTTCTGCAGATAACATTACGTTTTATGTGTATGATTTAATCAAACAAAGCAGGCCAGGAATGACTGGAACCAAAGTAAGTTTTAAAGCATACCCTGTTGACCAAATGTTATGAGTAGTTAAGCACCTGAGTCAATATATCGAGGTAACTAAGCGTCTCAGAGGCTCTGAGACAGCAATGCTCATCAGTCACAAAATACCTCATAAAAGGTGTCAGTATAAACTATTTCTAGATGGTAAAATGGGTTTTGGAATCCACTCATGTGCTTAAATCTCACTCCGCCAGGGCGGCATCAACATCCGCAGCAAGGCCGCAGGATGGTCTAAGGAATCAACTTTTCTAAAATTATGATAAACCTGTCCTGACAGTGCCAGAGTTTGGGCATGCTGTTTTGGGTTCCGTTTGATTGGATTTGATTTGTCTTTATAAATTTAATTTGTAATTTCCCCTGGGATAGAGGGGTTATTACTGTATTGTTATTTAAAAAATGATTATTAGATAATTTGAAGCAATGTTCAATACATTATGTATTCACTACTGTGTCAACTGAAGCAGTGTGTCATATGGAATGGATCTACAGCATGAAATCACAGAGCTTTGAAATCTTCACGTAGTTACTCACATGACTCCGAAGTAAAAAAGTAAGATTAAATGAGAACTTACCAGTTTGAAGTTTGATCTTTATTTTATGAGGAGTTACGATGAGGGATTACGTGCCCTCCGCTCCCGGCCCTCATAATCGCAAAGATCATCTGGTAGTTCTAGTCTTCTGAGTCTTACTATATCACTGGCTATAGTTTCTGTGTTTTCACGCCGCTGCTTTGAAGTATGACGTGCATGTGCCTGGCGGGGCTTCTTCGCGTAATCTCTCATAAAATAAAGATCAAACTTCAAACTGGTAAGTTCTCATTTAATCTTACTATTATACAGACATTTGTTTGTTCTTAACAATAATACACATCATACACTGATTCTGTTTTGGAAACCATAGAAGAGCATAAATACCTACATGGTACTTGAGGTTTGATAGCTTGTTTATGTACTGTAATTTTTTAATCTATTCAAAGATAATCAGTTCACCTAGTTATAGTTTTGAGGGTCAATGTTGCACAAATCTGAGCACCTCTAGTCAAATTAATCCCAGCACACTGGATTGTAATCTATTTGACATTGTGGAAAATTACTTGAGTGTGTCCGGTTCATAAAAAGCAGACCTGCAAATTACTGTTCTATTCTTCTACTTTCAATCATCTGTAAAATGATTTATATATTCCATCAACATTCCTGTCAAGTGAAAATTCTCACTGATATCCTGCTCACCAATGTCTTGTTTGGGTTTTGCCAGACTAGATGGCTCCGAACCTCACCCCAGCTTGGGTCCAAATCTGAACAAAGAAACAGAATTTTTGAAGTGAATGCCTTTGAAATTAAGGCAGCACTTAACCTGGTATGACATCAAGGAACCCTGGGAAGTGAAACAAATGGGCATCAAGGGGAAATCACTCTAATGGATGGAGCCATATCTTGTAAAAAGGTATGTGGATCTACAATTGAAAGTCAATCAACTCGGCTCCAGTATGTCAAAACCAGAGTTCCTCAGACCAGTGCCCTAGACCTAAACAGCCTCATGAGCAAGTGTGGCTGCAGACAAACAAGATTAGAGACCGTTATTTTTGGGCAAGGTGGACTAGATCTCATGGAATAGCTATTGTAATACTATTCATTCTGTCCCTATTGAAACATTATTCCCTATAGTTGAACAGGAAAATGTATAGGATTCAGGAAATAGAGAAAGCACCATATAATACAGTCAGTTGTTAAAGAAGGAACTGCAGATGCTGGAGAATCGAGGGTTACACAAAAAGCTGGAGAAACTCAGCGGGTGCAGCAGCATCTAAGGAGCGAAGGAGATAGGCGACGTTTCGGGTCGAGACCCCAGTCTGAAGAAGGGTCTCGACCCGAAACGTCGCCTATCTCCTTCGCTCCTTAGATGCTGCTGCACCCGCTGAGTTTCTCCAGCTTTTTGTGTAACCCCCATATAATACAGTCATTTGGCTGGAATATGAAGTTGGGAGTTCAGTGTGCATTGTGTATGATGTGTTCGCAATGGCAGGCTGGTTATAAATGTAAACATGTGACATGAACCATTTGACAGATGAGTACACATGTAAAATTATTTCAATATATAAATATAAGATTATACAGACATTTGTTTGTTCTTAACAATAATACACATCATACACTTATTCAGTTTCGGCAACCATCCTCTTAGAACCTCTTTCGGTTATAGGTGAATTTGATTAAATGATTTAGCAATGAAAGGATTGCTTCCTGGTCCATTGCTTTCACCATTACTTAGTGATCATAAAGCAATGAGAGTAAATTATTTGCACACTTTATTTAGTTTAGTTACGAAATACAGCAATGGAAATTTTAATTAAGGTCTCAATTTTCCTTCTGTTCCCATCAACCACCCTAACCTCTGCCCCATGGCAGGATTTTTTTTACCTCTTCTTAGAAATGCTGTAAAGTGCCAGACATTGAATGAATTACACTTAGTGAAATGTGGTAAATTTTATGAATGGAATTTGTTTGAGGCAGGCTGGGTGGTGTATTTGGAAAATTCTGGGCTCTTAAAGTATAGTTACGATTGTGTGACTGTAAACATGGATAAAATATCTCTGGGGTGGGGGGGTGTGGTGTCACAGGTGTTTTTAGTCTCATTCAAAGGAAGTTACCTCTGACAATGTACAAATGAGTGGGAGAATCAGGCTGGATTATAAAACCAGGGTTGGGACATAATGCACACCCTTCTGACTCAGAAATTTGATGGTTATCAGTTGAACCAAGTTGTTATAGGAGGAGAAACTCCATCATATGATGAATCACCCTTCTAAACCTGTGTTCCAATACTGCTTGGTAATGAACAATAGTGCATTTACCTGTGATAAAGTCACAAAGTATTTATTGCTTACGTTTTGTGTTTTTGGCTCAGTTCTATTTCAGATTCAATTTATCAGGTGGAGTTCAAACCAAACTAAAGCTTACAACGCCAATTGGCTCAATGTCCAAATTTCTTGCTCTAGTCCTGCTGTCATGCAACTACAATCAATTATAATTGTGAAGTACATCCTCATCCTCACAGGCAATAATAAAATCTATATGATGAATTTTAGATCTATATGATGAATTTCAGGAGACTATGTCATCCACGTTTCAGTTAGGAGCATCTCAACTGAGTAATGGTTTTCTGTCCTGTTCCAGAGAACTGGGCAGCAAAATCTAGAATGCAATTTCAATATAATACTGAGGGAGAGGGATGTTAAACCAACGCCTCATGTGCTTTATCAGGTAGAAGGCATTGTTTTGACCAAGAATAGTGTCCTGCCAATAATAATTCCTCGCTCAGTATCTTTAACTTGACATCCTGCAATTAAAACACATAATGTTAGGGTTTTCTTCAGCTCCAAATGTCTAAAAATAATGTTTATTCAAAATACTTCAATTTCCAAGCTGACCTGATGCCCGCAGAAATGTTTATGGCACTTAAAAGTTATGACACAGCCACATAAGTCAGAGAATTCCTTGAGAAATTAGTACAGGTCATTCCAAAGGGTGTAGGAAGAAACTGCAGATGCTGGGTTAAACCAAAGATAGACACAAAAAGCTGGAGTAATTCAGCGGGACAGGTAACATCTCTGGAGGGAAGGAATGGGTGACGTTTTGCGTCGAGACCCGTCTTGACTCACAAAGGCCCTGAAGAGACCCTCTGAAGATGGGTCTTGATCCGAAATGTCACCCATTCTTTCTCTCCAGAGATGCTGCCTGACTTGCTGTTACTCCAGCTTTTTGTGTCTATCTTCATTCCAAAGGGTGTTTGTTTATAGTTTTTGTTGGACATTCTTGGAACAACAATATTTTAATAATGGTACTCCAGGTTGGTACTCCTTCCAGATGTCCATTTACTTACCTCTTCTCCATCATGCTTCCTCCACCAATTGAGATCCATCTCAGTCAGCTGCCATTACTTCCCCATCCATATCTAAGGTTCCAATCACCTCCAGTCCCAATCCAAAACATCGCCCATACATTTCTTCCACAAATGCTACCTGACCTGCTGAGTTACTTCAGCACTGTGTTTAGTTTATAAATCACTAGTGGGGACCATTCTCAACACCATGTTTCAGCAGAGATGTTGGGACCAAACTAAATCAAAGACGCACATTTTTTGTGGAGATTTACAAGGATACTACCAAGGTCAGGGAACTTCAGTTGCAGGAAAGGTTGGATAAAGGTAAGACATCTTAAAACAGAAGTTTCTAAAATTATCAAAGGTTTTCACAGAATAAATAGAGAAATATTATTCTCCTTGCAATTGTGCTAATAACTGAGCCCACAGATTTAAAAGCTTAAGGAGAAATGTTTTCATCTTTATACTTTTTGGGATCTGGAAGGTTCTATAAAAACAGGGGGAAATTGAGCCCATAAATAATTTAAAACAGATACCCAAAGATGTAGAGTAGAAATGGCTGTGAGAGACCTAGTATGATTGCTGCTTTTTGAACTCTACATTTATATGATTCAGATTCTCAGCTCTGTTAATAAGAAAACAGTTCATACTGTAAACATAAATCTAATGATTCTATGTGTACCTGGAACATAATTGCAAAATCATTACAATATTTGCATACAGTAATCAGGCATGTGACAGTCTCTGTTCAATTGGCATACTCTTGAAGGCAATAATTAATGCTAGGTTCTAGTTCAAAAGAAGTGAATAGATAGTGCTACAATTACAGCACCTCTTTGTATAAAAGTCTGAACAATAAATGTCACTAGCTACTAAGCTGTGGAGTAATCCCAGCATGCATGTAAATATACTTACACAAGGTCAGTGAATAGCGATAAGTTTGGGAAATTCTGAAGGTTATATTTATCCTCTTGTACATCTGCAGTAGCTGAAGGTAAATGCATTTGTACCCTTGAGATCTGACATTCTTTGCACACAAGTGGTTGGTCTCTCAGAACTACACAAAGTTGAGTTAATTCAATGCTGATACAGATATCTGCTTCAGTGCAGTTTATCTATCCATTGGCTCTTCACACCAAATTCAAAATGACTCTTAAATAAATTATTGGCCTTTGCCATCTCCTATCACTGCAATCTTTTCTAACTATATGTTCCAATTCATATCCTAATCTTGGAACCGTGCACATTTCCTCTCCCCCATGGCAGATTTATCCCAGTTACTGCATGGAATCGTCTTCTTGCAGCTCCCAAATAAAATCATTCTGCCACAGAAACAGGCCCTTCAGTCTGTATCCATGAATCATATTTATTCTTCCCACATTCTCTTTGGCCCACATTCTACCACTCACCTACACACCAGAGGCAATTTACAACAGCCAATTGACCTGATAACCCATGCTAGGTCATACTCAGTTTTCAGAAACCTTGTAAAAACTTAATTAGGTTTACCTCTTAGGCATTTCCCCTAATCATCCCAACTCTTGAAAAGGCCAGAAATTTTCTTTTTAAAGAACAATATTTTTAAATATTATGCATGCATTGAAGTTCTTGTAGTATCATCTGCCCAACTAAGATTAAGTGACTCAATAAAGACTTCACATTGAACCTTGCCTTCCTATCTCACTTTGGTCAAATGTCGTCAAGAGTCAAGAGAGTTTATTGCCATGTGTCCCTGATAGGACAATGAAATTCTTGCTTTGCTTCAGCACAACAGAACATAGTAGGCATGAATACAGAACAGATCAGTGTGTCAATTTACCATTATATAAATATATACACATATGAATAAATAAACTGATAAAGTGCAAATAAATAGATAATGGGTTATTAATGTTCAGAGTTTTGTCTGAGCCACGTTTAATAGCCTGATGGCTGTGGGGAAGTAGCTATTCCTGAACCTGGTCATTGCAGTCTTCAGGCTCCTGTACCTTCTACCTGAAGGTAGCAGGGAGATGAGTGTATGGCCAGGATGGTGTGGGTCCTTGATGATGCTGCCAGCCTTTTTGAGGCAGCAACTGCGATAAATCCCCTCGATGGAAGGGGGGTCAGAGCCAACGATGGACTGGGCAGTGTTTACTACTTTTTGTAGTCTTTTCTGCTCCTGGGCGCTCAAGTTGCCAAACCAAGCCACGATGCAACCGGTCAGCATGTTCTCTAATATGCAGCTGTAGAAGTTAGAGAGAGATTTCTCCTTGACATACCGATTCTCCGTAATCTTCTCAGGAATTAGAGGTGCTGATGTGCTTTCTTTATAATTTCTTTTCAAGAACTACAGGAGAAAATCACTTGAATGACAATAATTTTTTTAGATACCTTCAAATCTGAGATTACGTGAAACCATATACACAAGACTGTCCTCTTATGGGTACAGATATATTAGACGATTGTTTGAATAGACATGCCGATACAAGTAAGTTGATATCTTTCATTTATAACACTCTTCTAAATATTGACACCCCACCCTCTGAGATTTATAGGCGAGCATGGGAGGACGAGCTGGGTTTACCCATTTAGAAAGATATATGGGAGGAAAGCCTACTATACATACACTACTGTTCTTTAAATGGCAGGCACTGCCTGATACAATTTAAAGTATTGCATAGGTTATACTACTCAAAGACCAAATTGAACAAGATCTTCGAAACTGTCTCTCCTCTCTGTGATAAATATCACTTCCAAGAAGACACCCTAACTCATTATTTTGTATCCTGTATAAAAATACAAAACTTCTGGATGGGAATATTCAATATCATTTCTAAAACACTTAAAATTTAATTGGAGTCAGATTCAAAATTAATAATATTACGAATGTCAGAGGGCTGCCCTAACTTAACGATATCTCAAAGACGCTTCCTTGACTATGGTTTAATAACTGCGAAAAAACTTACATCTACATCTAGAAAAAATAAGGCTTGTCTTGACTGACAAACCAGACCAATTTTCCAAAATATGGTCTTTTATTGAATTTCTTCAACAACATAATGGTTGAACACAAACTCAAAACCGATGCTAGGGTCGGGGGGAGCAGGCATAGGGAAGGATAGTGGAATATATCTCCGCCTCATGCACTCCTTCTTCAGTTCTGGGGTTTTTCTCTTTTCTTTTTCTTTTCTATTTCTTTTCTTCTTTCTTTCCATTTTTTCCTTTTTAGTTTTTCCGATTTAATTATTAGTTTATAAAATGTTAAAACTGAAGCAGTATGAAAATTGTGTAATTGTTATGTTGATTACTTTTTCCTTGCTTCAATGGCTTCTAATAAAATTAAAATAAATACAAATAAATAAATAAATAAATAATTGCATCAGTGTTCTCGGACCAGGAAAGATCTTCAGAGATATGCAAGCCCAGGAATTTGAAGCTCTTGACCCTTTCAACCATCGACCTGTTGATATAAACAGGACTGTGGGTCCCCATCATACCCATTCCAAAGTCCATAAGCAGTTCCTTGGTTTTGCTGGTGTTGAGGGCCAGGTTATTGCGCTGGCACCATTTGGTCAGTTGGTCGATCTCTCTTCTATACGTTGTCTCGTCTCCATCAGTGATACGTCCCACAACAGCGAACTTGATGATGGAGTTCGAACAATGACCGGCTAAGCAGTCATAAATATAGAGTGAGTACAGCAGGGGGCTGAGCACACAGCCTTGAGGTGCTCCCGTGCTGATTGTTATCGAGGCTGACACATTTCCACCAATACGAACAGTCTGTGGTCTGTGAATGGGGAAGTTGACGATCCAATTGCTGAGGGATGCGCAGAGATCCAGTTCTGCGAGTTTGGTAACCAGCTTGGAGGGGATGAATGTATTAAATGCCGAGCTGTAATCAATGAATAACAGCCTGACATATGAGTTTTTGTTGGCCAAGTGGTCCAGAGCGGAGTGGAGAGCCAGCAAGATCACATCCACCATTGATCTGTTGTGGCGGAAGGCGAACTGCAGTGGGTCCAGGTTTTTGTCGAGGTAGGAGTTGATTTGTGCCATGGTCAACCTCTCAAAGCACTTCATCACGACAGAGGGTACATAAAAGGCTGGAGAAACTCAGCGGGGGCAGCAGCATCTAAGGAGCGAAGGAGATAGGCGACATTTCTGGTCGAGACCCTTCTTCAGCTCGACAGGTGTTAGTGCCACTGATCAATAGTCATTGCATCCCTTAATGCAAACTGACGCATTCTGTACAAACCCTTCATTATGATTGAATTTTAGTTTAACTTATCTACATCTATTTTATTTGACTACATAAAAATCAGGTAGGCGGTGACAGAAAACATAATATCCCTTGTAAGGCGGCATCCTCGATTGAAAGTATGTGATAGAACTCAAGAGATGAAATTCAGAAAATGTTGCCCAATTGCTTGATTTCTAATCATAGTCTGTAAAGAATAAATAAATATCAATTTTAAGTAATTTATATATTCCTTTATAACTTATTGATGTTTCAAAAAATATATTTTGGCAAGTTGTTTTGGGAGGTCTTGCCTGGGGATGGGGATGGTGCGGGAGGACAAATTACACAACTAAACATTCAGCCCAGCTGCCGAGTCGGCGTGGACGACAAACTAAATATTTCCCATAGCTTCAAGGCCACCCTTAAACAGTAACACGCCCCTCAACTGTTGAACTAAATGAAAAAGCAGACGTTTGTACTTTTGCAGGGCTGAACTTTCGCGACATCCACCCACTCATTAACTCACCAATTTGCATTTTCTGTCTTGTGCAAGTTCATTTCACAAACGAAACAAATTTATTTTTTATTTATTCTGCAAAAGTAGCTGGCGTGGGTGGAGGAAGACTTATCTGATGGGTTTTACATGATGTCAGTGAAGCAAATAGCCTGGTAGTCAAAACATGTCTACCAGCAATTACAGCAGATATTACAGGAGACCCAACCCTAAACTATTCTGTCCAGGATATTTTGTTTGCATTTTTTAAAAAGTAAGACATATTTGAGGGAGCAATTTCCAGTTTCCCAAGTTAGTTTGTTACATGAAGACTATCTTTTAGATCAGCCCAACAAATGGGTAACGATGCATTTTCTTTGAAATTGTGGCAATATTGAAGGAAGAACAGTCATTTTTACAGTACCTTAGTTAAAATACACAAAGTGGTGGAATAACTCAGCGGGTCAGACAGCATCTCTGTAGAACATGGATAGGTGACGTTTCGGGTCGGGATCCTTCTTCAAACTAATTGTAGAGGGGTGGGGACAATTAGGGACAGGGTCTGGCAGGTAATATGTTGCTGCAGGTGGGAGGGGGAGAGGGGAGTTAATAGCAGATGGTTGGACAAAGGCCAGAGATGAAAAGACAGAAGTGTGAAATAAAAGGATTGGATAGTTACAAATTGTGAAGCTAGAGGAAGGAATATAGATGGAAGGGAATGGGAGAGGAGAAATAGTTGCAAGCTCAGGTGGGCTATGGGTGGTGGGAGATGGGGGAGGGGGGGAGAGGGAGAAGAAGGGTAGGGGTGGAGGAAGATAGGAGTATTACCAACAATTGGAGAGTACACTATAATAGGACACTACAAGTAAGTGAAGCAAAGGCAATTCTTCACTTAATTTGCCTTGAAATGGAAAATAATGCAAAAACATAAAATAACAGAAATATTACATCAAAATTTCACTATTGATCTTGCTTTGGTCATATATTTTTGCACACACCTTTACAAAGAAGATTTACATTATAGAGTTACATTGGTTAAATACGATAGGTTTAAATATCTATGGTTTTCATCTTGCTATTTCAATACATTCCTTCTGTGCCCTCCTCCCCACATTCTGCATCCCTCCGAGACATTCCACTCTCACTTTGCCACATGACTAATTGATTTCTCTAGATTTGCTCTGCTTCCCTTCTATTCCTTTAAACTCCTCTGTAGGGTTTAGGTCAGCATTACTAGTCTCCTTTTTCAGATTACTTTTTCTTTTAAACATCTAAAAATACTGGCTTCAAAGGAAATTGGGTGATTTCCCTAAAGCATCCCCTTCCATTCCCCCTCAACCCTGTGAAATTCTGTATTTTCAATGATCCTCAATTCCCTTGAGAGTCCTTTTGGGATAGTTAATCTATTCTGGTTAAAGGAAGTACAGAACCATTGCTCTTATCGTTAAATTATTTCACTTAGGACACCAGGGAGAAGAGGGTGCTGTTCATTGCGGCATCTTGGAGCACAGGAAGAAACATTGATTTTTATGGCATCTTGATATTTCATATTTCACATGAAAGCAGTCTAGGGAAGTGGCCAACGGCATTATGTAGGGTCCATAAAGAGTAGCCAGCTTTATATTCCTAGTTACTATACAGCGATCCCTGATGGAATTGTACACGTGTGGATGCTGATTTCCCCACAATTTAATCGCTTTCTGACACCAACTGTCTATATTATCCCAGCACAGCAATGCGCTCAAAGAAATGAGGGAAAAGAAAGTGGAGAGGAAATAAAAGAGTGATTCAAATAATTGGAAAGGGTGAGATGTAATTCATTAACAAATACAAAAATCATCTGAGATTGATAACCTACCTTTCAGTCTGCCTTCACTTCAAAAAGGTAACCATCATTTTTATTCACTGCTGTGCTGGTTAATGTTCCATCATCCTTTGTTCGAATTGTTCTGCACTAAAAGGCCATGCGATACATGGTTAATGATATTCAATTCCAAAGCAGCGGGAATGTATAACTGAGTTATACAGCACTTTGCACGTGTGAATACCCCGGCACAGCTCTGACATCTTGAGAAGCAACATAATCACAGCATGTATATACTTTATTCAAATGCTAGTAAGTTGAACTAGGGAAACCAGTGATTCCAGTTTATCAGTTGGTTGCTCTCAAACCAGATGTTTATATGTGCAAGTCAGTTTCTGCTGGAGTAATCTGACTTGTAACCATGGCTGGTATTGCTTGAAATCTGGGAACAGATTAAGGCTATTCATCTCCTTGAGCTGCTCCATTCTTCAGATAGTCTCAGTTATCTCCTTCTGATCATATACATAGTTACCATTACCTCATCCAAATCTGTCCTCCTTGGTCTGCAAATGTTCAATTAATGAAGAGTTACCGTCTTTTGAGTTTAGCCCATCAGCCATTTTGTGCAAAAATGCTTCCTAATTTAATTCCTGAATGTAGGTTTACCATTCATCTTGAATCCCAAAATAGAAACAGTAAAGTCTGATTCCTGGTTGACTGACCCAGGACAGAATTTGCTCCAGACTTGACAGGCACTTGATCGGCATTGAGTATATCATATATATCATCAAGGTGGCTCCGTACATGGCAGCCGTGCCAACAGCTTGTCTTGTCTTTTTCTTCTTTCGCTGTTTTTGGTCTGTGTTTACTGTGTTACTTGCATGTTTTTAGTGCATGTCTTTAGTTTTTGTATTATGTGGAGGTGGGGATTGGGGAAATCTTTTTTTTCCCTTTCCTCGATGGAGATGCAACTTTTTCATTGTATCTCTGTCTGCACTGCAGCTTTAACATTGTGGATTTGGCAGTCCCTTTGTTGGGGATTGACTTTGGAGGAGTCAAACCGCAGGAGCTTCGACCGCCCTGATCGCAGAAGTTTCGATTGTCCCGACCGCGGGAGAAAAGGAGGAAAGAACGTAAACGTTATTTGCCTTCCATCACAGTGGGGAATGTGAGGTCACCGAAAAAACAAGATGAACGTGCTGCCTGCACTGGTGAGGACTTGGAGGGAGTGCCGTGAGTGCAGTGATCTTGGTGTTTTGCGGGGATATGGCTCCATGAGAACATCCCAGAGTCTAGCGAGAGTGTGAACGGCTTTCTGACTGTTCGGGTGGACAGGGGCTGCAGAGAGAATGACAGTGGTCGATACAACTCTGGTCACATCATGGTAAAGGAGCGTGTGTGTGGCCCGGACATTGAACTGATGGCTGTGGCTCTCCGCGTATGTTGTGTGCCCTGGGGATTGTCACACACCATTGTGGTGGCTGTTTAAGTCTATGTTTAATTTTTATGTGGTTATGTATCTTGTTCCTTTTTTGTATGACTGTTGGCAAATCAATTCCTTGTATGTTTACAAATTTGGCTAATAAATTAATTGCAATACAATTATAATTACAATGTAGGGTCTTGTCTACAATGAAATCATAGTTGTGATTGATGTACAAAGGAGAAACAAGAGTCTAGAGTCATAGTCATACTCATAGAGTGATACAGTGTGGAAACAGGTCCTTCGGCCCAACTTGCCCACACCATCCAACATGTTCCAGCTACACTCGTCCCACCTGCCTACATTTGGTCCATATCCCTCCAAACCTGTCCTATCCATGTACCTGTCTAACTGCTTCTTAAATGTTGCGATAGTCAAGAGTGTTTAATTGTCATATGTACCGCCAATGAAACCACCATGAAATTCTTCGTTTCAGCATAATCCATAATCTAAAAGTACTGCAATTTATTTTCCCATAATTTATTATCTAATTCTCTATTGAAGCCCCTGTCCGACTTATTACATTACAGTTGCCGATCGTATATGAAAAAAAATAGCTTGACTTCCCCAGTCTTTAGCCCTTTGCTTTCAGTCTGTGCCTCTTTGTCCCTTTGAATCATCTGCTAATGGGAACATCCTTCCTCTATTTGTTCTGTCTCAAGAGTCAAGAGTGTTTTATTGTCATATGCCCCAAAAACGGAACAATAAAATTTTTACTTGCAGCAGCACAACAGATATGTAAACATAGGTTTATTGTGAAACCAATAATAAGCACCAAGACAGTTCAGTAGATATATATATATATATATATATATATATACTGAAGTTTTTATACAGACAAATAAATAAATGCCCCCAAGTCTATATAATTTGGAGGTTGTAGTGTTTAATAACCTGATGGTAAGCGGGAAGATGCTGCTCCTGAACCTGGACGTTACAGTTTGCAAGCTCCTATATCCCAATGAGTGCATGGCCAGGGTATTGTCAACTGGTGCAAGCACGCCTCTGTCAAATCTCCAAGGATTTTCTCCAAGGAGAACAACCCCTAACTTGTCCAGGTAACCCTTACGGCTGAAATCTGACAGAAAACTAAATTAAGCTAAACTAAACTAAATCCCTCATTACCAGCACCATTATACCGGAAATATTGCTACCTTGGTGTGTCATTCCAGTCTGACAGAATATATGCAATCACACAGGGGCCCTGAACTCCTGTATGAATATAACGTGCACACTATATTAATAATCTATGATTGTGGCTATAATATTCGCTTTAATAAACTGTTTAACATTATATGGTTATGGGAAATAATTGATGTGTATTATTACTATTGAAATAATTAGCATTATTTTTGTGCCGTTGTGCAGCTTGTTAGCAGCAATGTCATGTGATAGGAAGAGAGAATTCCCTTATTATCCAACAAAAGCACATTTAGATCCTGCACTGGTGGGGCGCTAATCAGCAAAATAAAAGTCGCTATGTGGTCAAGCTAATGATAAGAGTTAGAGGAGTTCATAGAAAAACTAACATTAAAATCAAGATGAGATAACATGACCAGTATTTGAACTTTACCAACCCTGTAGCAAGACTCATTAATGTCATTACGACAGAGGTTGTTACATCAGCTTTCATTTAAATTTTGGTCAAATTAATTTCTAGCTGAAAATAAAATAATATTTTCATCACCTGCATAGGTGAAATATTAAATAGATTTTCAATTGCATTGATCGTATCTTGTAGTAAATCTTTACTCGTTACAGAAAATTAAAATAATTCAGAAGGTGCCAGCTCTTGCTGAGTTGTGGTTCCACAGATGGTCAGTCACCTGGGCACTTCACAAAATAGGTCATCTTCCAGGCCTGGGCATATGGTGCCAATCATGAGAACATCACATGCAAGAACAAAGCTGTCCACACAGAGACCTTCCATCTGGGACATCAGTGAGAACCAATAAATTTTCTTAAGTGATGCTCAAGGATACCATGTCTGAGTGCAGGACAGAGGGGTTGATGCTTGCCAATAGACAATAGACAATAGCTGCCTGGTCAACTTGGACCAGGAGAAGGCCTTTGACAGGATATTGCACACATACATGATGGACGTGCTCTCCAAAATGGGCTTAGGGCAGAGAGTGGAGTCAGGCAGGATTACCCACTCTCCCCTGTCCTGTTTGTGTGCTCCAAGTATAGAACCTTGTGTTGTGTCCATAAGAAAGGATGAGAGCATAAGGAGGGGTGACATTGCCATGCAGTGGGGACTTCTTCTTCTTTCGTGTGGCGTGCACAGCCTAAAGTTGTTGGACAACTTATTCTATTTGATCTTCTGTTTGTGCACATCAAGTTGATTGCATTAGTCAAAACAGGGCGGACCACGTGAAGGTTGCAACACTCAGATCAAAACTCTCTTCACATAGATGGTGTCGCTGTCTTGTGCTAGGATCCACGATTCCTGCACAGGTTGATTAGCATCTGTTGCAGGTGACCTGTTTGAGTTGGCATCGGGAGCCAGTGTGAACCGCAGGAAGAGCGAGGCCATGCTCCATGGCAACTGTCCTGACCAATCTTCCATCCCTTTCACCATCAGGTCTAACTACCTGAAGGTCGTGGGGATATGGTTCGGAGGGGCTGAGGCATGCAGCAAGAATTGGCTGGAGTGCATAGCCAACGGCAAGCAAAAATCAGGACATTGGAAATTGCATTCTCTCTTGATAACTGGGCAAAATGTGGTCATCAGTTGTGATGGGCTCATGGGGCTGATGTAGTTGGCGCACATGTGGCCCATCTCCCGCTCCTCTGTCATGGCGACCATCCAGGTTGTCATCCAGTTCATCTGGGAATCAAAGATGGAGCTGGTCCGATGGGTCATGATGCACATCGGCAGACTACAGGGGCTAAAGCGTGCCCAACGTCACCCTCCTTTTGATGGCCACCTTCGTGTGTGACTGCATCAGGCTGTGCGTAGAGACAAAGCATGTGGATACTGTGTCATTACCTGCTGAGATTCTACCCATTCTACCCATTCTTGGCGTTGTCAAGGGGGGGCCTAGCACCAATGCCGTGCAAGTGCCAGTTAGTTGGACATTGCCGCACTTCTTGTTCTTTGAAGAAATGTTATTCCAGACCAACACCTTTTACCTCAAGTCCACTGGGCAGCGGTCAGCTTGGAATATCCTGCAGGCACTGCAGGACAAGTACTCAATGGATCCTGTGACATGGTTCCCTGAGCCGACTGCCCAGTTTGTCTGGCGAAATGCCTTATTGCTAGAACTCACCAACAAGCACTTAGACCTTGCTGAGCTGGCAGTGAGAGGGGCCCTTCCAGTCAGATCCTTCCTGCACCGTTGGAATCTAAACACTGATGCACACTGTCCCTGGTACAGCTGCTATGGAGAGGAGATGGTTGCCCACCTCTCAGAGTGTGGATTTGAGAAGAGGGTCCAGAGAATGATGCAAGGGCCACTGATCACAGTTCATCCCGAACAGCTCCATAACACAGGTCACAGGATTTACAGGCTGTTCCCAGGGACACAGTTGAAGATGGATATCAAGTTCTGCTGGAAGATGATCAACTTGGTGAAAGATGCTCTTTGGTCTGTCCGAAACGCGTTGGCCTCCCAACACAGCGAGATGTCCATCAGAGAATGTTGCTGACTGACCCATTCCAGACCGTAGGATGGTCCTTCCACTGATAGGATGGTCAGAGTCCGGTGGGAATGCCCGCCAAACAAAGGGAGGGATATCACTCCAAGAAGGCATGTATGTGACAAGGATAGACAAAAGTGCTGGAGAAACTCAGCGGGTGCGGCAACATCTATGGAGTGATGGAAATAGGCAACATTTCGGGCTGAAACCCTTCTTCAGCCAAGGATGTTTTGTTTAAAGGTACATGCAAACATTACTTAATATGACACTAATGAATGTATAGACACTGAGAATGTCTGAAGAGTTTGCACAGTTTTTGTTTTGTATATATTTTTTATTCTGAAATTTTGTTTAAAAAAAATGTAGCACATAGGCTGAAACAAGTCACTTACTATATTAGAATACACAAAGCCTGGAGTAACTCAGCGTGTCAGGCAGCCACTCTGGAGAATATGGATAGGTGGCATTTCAGGTCAGGACCTTGCTTTAGACTGATTGATTTAAGGGGAGGAAGGAAAGCTGGAAGACATGAGGGACAGGACAAAGCTTGGCAGGTAATAGGTTGAGGAGGATTTTTTGAAAGGCAGATGGTTGGACAAAAGCTAGTGATGAAAAGACGGAAGGTGTGAGACAAAAAAGATTGAAGTGGTGAATTCTGAAGCAATTAACAATTGCTAGAGAAGGAATGTAGGCAAAAGGGGAGGGGGAGGGGAGAAATTGGTGTGAAGCCAGGTGAAGCACAGGGGAGAAGCACAGGGGAGAGGGGGGCGGGGAGAAAGAAGAGCCAAAGAATTCCCCCATAAAACCACCCCCTTTATTCACCCCCATCTCCCCTGCTTACCACATTCTTCCCCCATGTAACAGTTCTGTTCTCCTCCCATCTGCCCCACCTGAACCAACACCTATTTCTCCCCTCCCCCCACCCCTTTCCACCTACATTCCTTTCTCTTCACAATTTGCAACTCTTCAATACTTTTGTCTCACACCTTATATTATTTAATCTCTGGCCTTTGAGAACCATATCCCTATCAACCACCCCCCCCCCCCCCCCCCTCACCTGTATCTACCTATTACCTGTCCCTCCTCTCTTCCAGCTTTTTTCTCCCCCTACAATCAGTCTGCAGAAAGATGACAGTCATAACTTCATCTATCCTTCTGGAGAACAGAGATGTAGCCTAGCCCGTTGAGTTACTCCAGCACTTTGTGTATTCTTTTGTGAACTAGCATCTGCAGTTCCTCGTTTCACTGTATTACATTAGCTAGCTGTGCCATGGAGGAAACCTGAGAACAAAATAGTGAAATTAAATTTACAGTCAAAAATTGCATTTAGTTGGTATTACTCTATATAAATAACAAGATTACATAAGGGTAAATTGACCCTCATTACAAAGAATATCACATATAATAAAAGTATAACAATTCTTAGTTCAGTGGAAGATTTTCTCTTTGTAGTGTCTGCAGTGAAATTTTAAACCCATTCGTTAAAGAATGGTGCCCCCTACAGAACAATGATATAGCAGCAACCTTTCAGATGACCCCTGCCTAGTAAAGATTTTTACCAAAAATTATCATATTTTCCAATGTACTTTTCAACTTCCTTCCTTCATTTCAGAACTCCTTCCCGAGTCATTGTACATTCCTCAACGAAGACTCTGATCCTAATCTCTGCCAATAATTGATCTTGAGATAGGCCAAATATTGTTTACATCCCAACCTCCCTGGAAACGACAAGTTTATACATAGTTTATACAATAAGCTATCCAAGCGTCCCCTGGCTTCCAGCCACCAATTGCTCCTCTCATTTATTAACCAATTAGCTTGAAATTGCCAACAGCAACTAGCCCACCACACCCCTCCAGCCTTTGTGCTGGTGTAGAATTACCTTCATGCTCAGACCTACCTGGTTCTATTTTACCACCGTTCTGAAGTAATTTAGTTTAGTTTATAGATACAGCGCGGAAACAGGCACTGGCCCACCGTGTCCGCATCGACCAGTGATCCCTATACACTAGCACTATCTTACACACTACAAACAATTTACAGTTTTTACTGAAGCCAAATTAACCTACAAACCTGTAAGTCTCTGGAATGTGGGATGAGATCGGAGAACCCGGGGAAAACCCACGGCGTCACAAGGAGCACATACAAATTCCGCACAGACACCACCCGTAGTCAGGATTGGACCCGGGTCTCTGGCTCGGTAAGGCAGCAACCCTACAGCTGCACCACCATGCTGCCCCAATTCTTGGTAAAGTCACAAAGTTTATCCTATGTAAATGTGACAAAGGAAAACTATACCTCCTCACCTTTCTCATGGTGATTGCAATTATCAGAGTGGTTGACTGTGCTTCCTTATCCAATACCATCATCATATTGGGTGGAACTGTACACATCAAAGTTATTTGTAACTATCTGCCTGCAGCCAATGAAACACCTGCAATGCCTTCTTTTCACACATCAGCACTGTGGCCTCAGGTGTCATCCTTGAGATCTATCTTTGACCTTCTACATGCTGTCTCTCAGAAACATCACATGAAAATATGGCTTCATTTTGTACATTTAGGCTGATGCCACCGTCACCAATGTTTAGCCCCTTCCACAGCACACATTTATCCTGGCAACACCCTCGTAAGTCCTCTCTGCACCCTTTCCAGCTTGATAACATTTTTCCTATAACAGGGTGACCAAGTCTGAACACAATACTCCAAATGTGACCTCACCACTTCTTAAACCTTATTAACAAGCACCTCTCCAAAATTAGTTGGGTGGATCTGCCATCTGTGAAAAATTAACCAGGCACAAAAAGACTATGCAATATTAAAAAACAAGCCCAGCAAACCAAGTGCTTGGTAGGAAATCCAAGCCATATGTAAAGAATGTCATTTTAGGCGAGGTCCACTCGGTGGTAAAACAACATTGCAAGAATGAAATAACGTCAGCAGGACCTAAAGCACTTCACAACTAATTGAATAATTTTGGAGAGTACGTGTCAGTCTTGCAATAACGACTAACAACTTGAGGGATTAACAATGTCAGAAAAAGAGAAAAAATATAAGAAAATTGGCAAAGAATGATTATCAGAAAATTGTTGCACAGTGATTTGTGGGAATCACTGCATCTTGAACTCAGCCTTTCCACTGCAGCTGTTTCAAGAACTTAACCTGCCCAAAACATATTTTAGATTTCTCTGACCTCCACCAGAAAAAAAACCCAAGGTGACCAGAGAGGAATTTCCGGTTCAGGGAAAATAAGCAAAATTATGGTGCAAATAATTTTAAAGATGCAATAATCTAAAATACAAGCTTCTCTTTCTCAATTCCATCTTGTTTAAATACAGTGACTTCATTGGTACCTCATTCAAAAGATGTTTCTTTAACTTTCAATAATTTTCACTGCCAATTTATTTTCCAGGGATTGTGAAGGAGTGAATGGAAAGGTTGAAGGAAATTATTCCATAAAAATAAATTGGAAGAACTGGGTGATTCTTGTGCAAAACTGTGTATTGCAATTGATATCGAGACAGTGTCTTGCTGTGGCTTGACATAATGCCTGGTGTAATTGACATGTGGATTTCAATTGTGAAGTAATGATTGGTGGCTAAAATTTGGATCTCACAATACCAGCGAAGGGAGGAGCAGAATTAATATTTCAGGTCAATGGTCATAGAGTCACACAGCACAGAAACAGGCCCTTCAGCCCAATTTACACATATCGACCAAGATGCTCAATCCACGCTAGTCCCACCTGCCTGCATTTGCCCATATCCCTCTAAACCTTTCCAATCCACGTACCTGTCCAAATATTTATTATTGTTATAATAACTGCCTCAACAACCTTCTCTGGCAGCTCATTCCATATACCCACCACCTTATCTGTGAAAGGTTCCTATTAAATCTTTCCCCTTTCACCTTAAACTTATGTCCCCTTGATTCCCCAACCCTGGGTAAAAGACTTTGTGCATCCTATCTATTCCCCTCACGATTTTATAAACGTCTATAAGATCACCTCAGCCTCCAGCCTCCAAGACATAAAGTCCCAATCTCTCCCTAGAGCACAGGCCCTCAAGTCCTGGCAACATACAGTACTTCTAAATATTTTCTGCACTCTTTCCAACTTAATGATATCCTTCCTATAGCAAGGTGGACAAAACTGAACACAATACTCCAAATGCTGCCTCTCCAAGGTCTTGTGCAACTGCAACATAATATCACGACTTCTATGTGTAGGAAGGAACTGCAGATGCTGGTTTAAACCAAAGATAGACGCAAAATGCTGGAGTAACTCAGCAGGATAGGCAGCATCTCAGGATAGAAGGAATGGGTGACATTTTGTCATAGAAGTTGTCTATTACAACTTCTATACTCAATACCCTGACTGATGAAGGCCAATGTACTGAAAACCTTGACCACCCTATCTACCCTGTGACTCCACTTTGAGGAAACTATATATCTGCACTCCTAGATCCCTCTGCTCTACAACACTCCCCAGGACCCTGCCAATCACTGTGAAGTTCCAACCCTGGTTTGACTTCCTGAAATATAACACCTCACACTAAAATGTATTAAAATCCATGAACCATTCCTCATTTGAAGGCTCTCCACCAGTATTCTGGAGTTTAGAAGGATGAAGGTGAATCTCATTGAAACGTACTGAATAATGATAGAGTGGGTGTGGAAAGGATGTTTCCAGTAATGGGAGAGTCTAGAGGTTGCCACAGCCTCAGAATAAAAGGATGTACCTTCAAAATGGAGGTCAGGAGAAATTTATTTAGCCAGAGGGTGGTGAATCTGTGGAATTCATTGTCACATATGGTTGTGGAGGCCAAGACAATGGGTATTTTTAAGGCAGGGGTTGACATGTTCTTGATTAGTAACGGTGTCAAAGGCAGGATAATTGGGTTGAAAGTGGAAAATTGATCAGTCATGACTGAATAGCAGAGTAAACATGATGGGCTGAATGGCCTAATTCTGCTCCTGTCATGATCTAATATTCTGGAGGGTCGTCATGTATTACAGTTTACAGAGGTAAAGGGAGAGGTGAGGTCACAGAGAGATTTCAAAATAAGCGAAAACCTTTTAAGGTTAATGCATGGCTTATTGGGGAGCACTCGAAACTTTGACAAAGTGGTGATGGTTGAGCAAGACATGGTGCACGTTAGGGGAAGTTTGAATCACTTCCGATTTCCACAGCCAGACGTTTCTTAGAATATTCATGGCTATATGTAACACATGCAGGGATGAGAATTTCAGAGCAGTTTAAGCAGGTGGGTGCTGGATGGGATAGAGTTGGGATGATGTTAATGAAACCAGGCATGACACTAAGATGGTAATAAAACTAGTTCAGCCACAGATAATTTCCAGAAAGAGGGACTGAGTCAGTGGCTGGGGAAGAACATTTCTAAAAACCTCAGAACATACCTTTAATCTCAATATTTAGTTAAGAGCATATTTCCACTCAAAGTTTTACAGGCAAGCTAATCTGACAGTTTGGAAATGTGTGTGTGTGTTTGTGTGTTTGCATGCGTGATGCATCCGTATGTGTGTGTGCATGCGAAGGGTGTGTGTTTGATTGTGTGGATGTTTGTGTGTGGATCCATGTGCATCCGTGTGTGCGGATCTGTGTCATTTGTCTGTGTGCATGGTTGTGCGTATGTGCGTGTGTATGTATGTGTTTTTTACAAATAAAAAAACTGAAAAGTGTGGTGTGCAAAAGTATTCAGCCCCCTTTACTCTGATACCCCTAAATAAAATCCAGTGCAACCAATTGCCTTCAGAACTCACCTAATTAGTAAATAGAGTCCACTTGTGTGTAATCTAATCTCAGTATAAATACAGCTGTTCTGTGAAGGCCTCAGAGGTTTGTTAGAGAACATTAGTGAACAAACAGCATCGTGAAGCCCAAGGAACACACCAGACAGGTCAGGGATAAAGTTGTGGAGAAGTTTAAAGCAGGGTTAGGCTGTAAAAAAAATCCCAAGCTTTGAACATCTCACGGAGCACTGTTCAATCCATCATCCAAAAATGGAAAGATTATGGCACAACTGCAAACCTACCAAGACATGGACGTCCACCTAAACTGACAGTCCGGGCAAGGAGAGCATTGATCAGAGAAGCAGCCAAGAGGCCCATGGTAACTCTGGAGGAGCTACAGAGATCCACAGCTCAGGTGGGAGAATCTGTCCACAGGACAACTATTAGTCGTGCACTCCACAATAAGGGCCTTTATGGAAGAGTGGCAAGAGGAAAGTCATTGTTGAAACAAAGCTATAAGAAGTCCCGTTTGCAGTTTGCCACAAGCCATGTGGGGGACACAGCAAACATGTGGAGGAATGTGCTCTGGTCTGATGAGACCAAAATGGAAGTTTTTGGCCTAAATGCAAAATGCTATGTGTGGTGGAAAACTAACACTGCACATCACTCTGAACACACCATCCCCACTGTGAAACATGGTGGTGGCAGCATCATGCTGTGGTGATGCTTTTCTTCAGCTGGGACAGGGAAGCTGGTCAGAGTTGATGGGAAGATGGATGGAGCCAAATACAGGGCAATCTTGGAAGAAAACCTCTTAGAGTCTGCAAAATACTTGAGACTGGGGCGGAGGTTCACCTTCCAGCAGGACAACGACCCTAAACATACAGCCAGAGCTACAATGGAATGGTTTAGATCAAAGCATATTCATGTGTTAGAATGGCCTAGTCAAAGTCCAGACCTAAATCCAATTGAGAATCTCTGGCAAGACTTGAAAATTGCTGTTCACAGATGCTCTCCATCCAATCTAACTGAGCTTGAGCTATTTTGCAAAGAAGAATGGGCAAAGTGTTCAGTCTCTAGATGTGCAAAGCTGGTAGAGACATACCCCAAAAGACTTGCATCTGTAATTGCAGTGAAAGGTGGTTCTACAAAGTATTGACTCAGGGGGGCAGAATTCTTTTGCACTCCACACTTTTCAGTTTTTTATTTGTAATAAAATTTGGAAACCATGTATCATTTTCCTTCCACTTCACAATTATGCACCACTTTGTGTTGGTCTATCACATAAAATCCCAATAAAATACATTTACGTTTGTGGTTGAAATGTGACAAAATGTGGAAAAGTTCAAGTGGTATGAAAACTTTTGCAAGCCACTGTATATGGAACGAGCTGCCAGAGGAGGTAGTTGTGGCAGGTACTATCACAATGTTGAAAAAGCATTTGGACACGTATGGATAGGGTAGAGTTTTGAAGGATATGGACCAAACACGGGCAGGTGGGACTAATATAGATGGGGCAAGTTGGTCACCATGGGCGTTGTTGCGAAAGGCCTGTTTTCATCCTGTATGACTTTGAAAGCAGAAAATGTGTGATGTGTGAAATATATAATTTTACAATTCTAGCTTCATTTGCAGTCATCCGTATTGATTCATGTTTCAGACTGATTCATGATTTTTATGAAACAACCTGTCATGTGGCTAAATTTCATGGAACTATTAAAGCCATTGCCTGATGTTCAGGTTGATGTTTTTTAGTCTTGCGACTTAGTTTTCCAACTGTTTCTGTCATACTTGTTAACCTATTATTTACCACCCTGCTTCACTTGAGAGAAAATATATATTTGGCTCTTCTTCTCCACTCTAGATTGAGACAGACAGCAACTGGGTGGCATGGTGGTGTACTGGTAGAGTTGTTGCCTTATTTCGCTTGCAGCGCCAGAGTGTCAGGTTCGATCCCGACCATGGGTGCTGTCTGTACCGAGTTTGTACGTTCTCCCCACGACTGCGTGGATTTTCTCCAAGATCTTCAGTTTCCTCCCACACTCCAAAGATGTACAGGTTTGTCAGTTAATTTGGCTTGGTATGTGTAAATTATCCCTAATGTGTGTAGGATAGGTTAATGTGCGGGGATCGCTGGTTGGTGCAGACTCAATGGGCCAAAGGGCCTGTTTCCATGTTGTATCTCTAAACTAAACTAGACTAAACTAGACTAAACTGGGTGAGGCTCTATTATGGAGACATTACAGCCATCCTCCTGCCTACATGTGCTGATGAGTTGGGTCTTGCGGGAGGTTTTGCATTACTGAGGAAGCTGTCGCTGAATTTTGTTCTACACAGCAGGAGCGGTTTCAGCAAATGCACGACATTCTAATAAAAAAAGAAAGGTTACTTCGTCAGTCATGCCACCTGCTCAAGAGGATTCTTCATTCACTCTCGTACTCGTTTCCCAAAGCTCATTTTGTTATATTTATTTGTACTAATAAATGTTAACGTCACCACCAAATGTCTCTACCATGGAATCTGTCCACATGAATCAGCTAGTCATACACAATGGTATCAATCAAATCATTGTTCTCCATTCCTAATACTTTCACCCTCGATTTATAGAGGGCCAGTGCTAACATGATGGAACACCTATATTTTTTCTAGATGCCAGAATTCCTTAAGATCCAAAGTACTACAGGCGACTCCCTCATAATTACGATGTATACTCTTTACAAATAGCCAGTTTTGTGTCAGCACAAGAAAACCTGACTTTCCCACAAGCCAGCATTTTAACTGCAGGCATTACACTACAAATGTGCCTGTCGTAGCAGTGAAGCAGCTCCTAGAGTAGCTGCTGAGAAAGTAGTCATGCAGCCAAAGCTGAAAACACCTTTGCCTTTCCCCCACGACTCCAGGTGCGGACAGCAAGATCCATACCAGCATCAAAGACATTTTAAATATGTGGGCAGCACAGTGGCGCCATGGTAGAGTTGCTGCATCATAGCGCCAATGATCCAGGTTTGATCCTGACTACGGGTGATGACTGAACGGAGTTTGGATGTTCTTCGCATGACCGCGTAAGTTTTCTCGAGATGCTTCGTCTTCCTCCCTCACTCCAAGGATGTTCAGATTTTGAAGGTGTGTTGGTTAATTAGCTTTGGTTAAAAAAAATTGTTAATTGGTCCTCATGTGTAAGACAGTGCTGGTGTACGGGGTGATCGGTTGTTGGCGTGGACTCGATGGGCTGACAAGCCTGTTTCTGCACTGAGTTCTTAATGTGGGATTTGGGAGCTAGTACCAACCAGGAAGTTTGCTAGAGTGAGTGCAGCTTGCTAGGTCAGAGAGGTGCTTTTTATATCTTGCATAATTTCAGCTATTCAAATGTCTCCTCTCAGAAGATTTATCTTGACAATAAAGACTCTTATGACCTAAAGCGCTCGCAGGAGAAACCTCAGTAACGTAGCATATATAGATATAGTTTGTGCATGTACTTTTACTGTCTATCAGATCGACTAGTCTACTGTACAGTCATGCTTTCCCATACCACAGGTATGTGACCATGTTTTAGAAGACTGTTTCTTACAAATCAGATGACACTGTTCCATTCACAAAAGGAATAATTATAGCTAATCACAGTCTAGTTATGCCCCCGAGCATTTATGACCAATGACCACAAGAACATAGAGCAGCACAGCACAGCACGGGATCAGGCCCTTCAGCCCACAATGTCCGTGCTGCCAATGAAGCCAAGTTAAACTAATCTGTTCTTCCTGCATATAATCCATCTCCCTCCATTTCCTGCCACTATCATTTCTGCCTCCACCACCATCACCCCTGGCAGCGCATTCCAGGAACCCACAACTCTCTGTGTATGAAACCTGTCCTGCACATCGCCTTCAAATTTTGTCCCTTTCACCTAAAAGCTAGTCTTTACATTTCCACCCTGGGATAAAGATTGTGACTGTCTACCCTATATAAGCCGGTCTTAATTTCTATCAGGTCTCCACTCAACCTCCGATCTTCCAGAGAAAATTATCCAAGTTTGTCCAACCTCCCCTTATAGCTGATATCCATTAATCCACGCATCATTCTGGTAAACCTCTTCTGCACCCTCACCAATGTAATGAGGTGACCAGAACTGCACACGATACCTCAAATATGGCCCAACCAAATTCCTATAAAATGGTAACATGACTTCCTGACTCTTATACCCATTGCCCCTACTGATGCAAGCATACCTTTTGCCTTCTTTACCACTCTATCTACTTGTGTTGCCACCATGGACTTGGACCTCCAGTGCCCTTCATACAACAATTCATTTATGGGTCTTGTCATTAACTGTAGATTTTCCTACATTCAATTACCCAAAGAGCAACACCTCACACTTGCTTGGATTAAACTCCATACGGATCAATGGTTCGTTATTGTCACGTGTACCAAGATACAATGAAATTATTTTTTTGCGTACAGATCAGTAAGATTATTGCCATACATAAGAACAATTCCCAATTAAGTAAGAATAAGTAGAAACAACCCACTGAGTTCATATGCAAGAGTCGCCAGGTTTTGGCACCATTTTCAAAGTCCCGGCTGCAGCTGGCCAAAAAGGCCTGTTGCAGGCATTGACATTATCTGTGTCATATCCATACACCTTATGTCATTTCTTTGCCCTGTTCAGTGTTAATCTATATCCCGTTGTATATTTTGACAACCCTCCTCATTGTCCGTGACTCCATCATTCTTGGCCTTCTGCAAACTTATGAACCCATCTCCATGTATGTCCACGTTCATTTATATATATCACAAATAACAGAGGTCCCAGTACAGATCCCTGTAGAATTAAATGGTCACAGACCTCCAGCCAGAATTATACCCTTCCATTGTATCCTCTGTCTGTTATGAGGAAGCCAGTTCTACATTCAACGACCAAGTCACCATGGATCCCATGCATCATAATCTCTGGACCAACTTACCATGAGGGATTTTATCAAATGCCGTAGTAAAATCCATGTAGGCAACATCCACTTCTCTACCCCCATGAATCATCTTCATCACCCCCTCAATAAACTCAATCAAGTTCATAAGACATGACCTCCCATGGACAAAGCCATTCTGAATGTCTTTAATTAGCTCATACTATTCTAAATATGAGTAAATCCCATTCAGAAAAATCCTCTCCAATGGCTTCCTAGACGAGGCTCACCAGTCATGATTCACTAGATTCTCTCTACTTTTCGTCTGAAACAAAGGAACAACATGACTATTCTCCAGTCCTCTGGGAGTTCACCTATGGCAAGAGAAGATTTTTATCAAGGCCACCTCATCTCCTCTTTTGCCCCTTGTGATGACCTGACATAGTTCCCTTCAGGCCCCAACACCACTTGCTTCATTGATCTAAAACTTCCCTTGCATATCAGTCTTCCTCACACTGATTTAATTGTCCTCCACGTCCTTTTCCTTAATGAATACAGATGTAAAGTACTCATTTGGTACCTCGCCTACATCCTTAGATCCAAGCATAAATTTCCTCCTTTATCCTTGATTGATCCTACCTTGTCTCTGATTACTCGCTTGTTTTTAATGTAGGTATAAAAACCCGAGGAATTTTCTGTAAAAATCCGACTCACCAATGGCATTTCATGGCTCCATTTTGATCCTTCTAATTGCCCGCTTGAGTTCTTTCCTGGAAAAAGGACATTATAATTTTGCTGTGTCACAAAATAAACACACACTGCTTACAAGAAGAGATTACATGTGCAGTGTGAATAATTTGATTCACATTAAAAATCACACAGGCACTGTAAAGTACCTAAGGTAACTGAGAGGCCAATTTTCCAGAACAGAAGAATCTGTTCGTGGTGGAAAAAACCTGGCTTCCTGTTATCTTAGCCTTTTTAGGGGAGCTTTCCAGTGGGAAGTGTGGGTTACATTACAAGAATGGAATTCTGCTTCATAAGCATTTCTCAAACAGAGACCATTTTACACAACTCAGTTTCTCACAAAATGTTTCCGGTTATATGTCAGTCCCTCTTCACTGGGCCATTGTGTTTCCTGGAAAATGTCTCCTTCTTAAGGCATTACGTTCATAACATAGTAAACACTGTTAATTTACATTTTCTTTTGTTTATTCCCTGCTGAAGAGGCTTTTCAAACTTTTTGTCAGTTTCCAATAGGTTTCAGCTGTGGAAATCAAGTACACTTAGTTGTGCGTGTGGATTGTTATTTGAAAGAGAAGGACTGAATAGCAATGGATTTTTCAGTACATATGTCTCCTCTTTAGAATCCCAGGTATAAAATCTAACTGCTTACAGAGAACTGCTGTTGCAAAAAAGCCCCCTCTGACATTATATGCATTTAATATGGTCGTCGAATAGTATCTAAAAAAGCCTCTCCCTCCAGCTTCATGGATAATTTGAGTTTTTACTCTAGTCTTCTTTCTGTCATCTTTTCAGTATGATTACCAAATTAATTTATTTATATAATCATATTTGTATCATACAAATGAACCTTTTTTGGCCTATTGTCAGGTTTACCTCCATTGGTATGTTCATTGTTGTTAATTCTGACTGGTGGTCAGTAAATAACTATGTTTCCGCATATTGTGGAGACACTCAGGAAACATTGAAAAGTAAAAATGGAAACATTCTTCGCTGACACTTCCATCTAAAACGCATGGTAAAATAAACATGTCCCAATAATCTTAATCTTTTTTTTATCAGTCCCTTCAAGCTTGGCTATGCCTCTCTCCAAGAGGGATAATCTGTCCTGCCCCACAATGCATTCCACCATCAGGATGACAACATTTGAATTTCAGTTTGGCAACAAAGGAAAAAATAGATCAAATAAAATTTGTCAGGCCTTAAAGAAGAAAACTTATTTCATTTTAACATCAGTTTTCTTACTCTTTTACTGAAAGCGATATTTCCTTTGAAGGACATTGTTATGCAACCGACACATGCCAAATGGTATGCTGCAGTGGCAAATTTTCAGGCACAATTTTCCTCTGTAAATAGAAATCATGGCACATCCAAGTTTCAATTACTTTGTTATAGTTTCGGATCACTCTTTGTCTGACCTCGTGCTTACCCACTGTTATACACCAGAGATTCTATGTCCATATACAACTTTCTTAAGACCAAAGATCTTAGTTTAAGACTAAGAATGAGTTGTTCTGTAGATACAAAATATTCAAAAGCAATGTCTTAGAGTTTTGTCAGCCAGTCCAGTAAGTACAATTACTAGCATCAACAAACATTTCAGAGCAGGTAATGTTTCTGATTTAATTATGTAGTCATAAACTGTTATTGTAAGATTTGTAGGAACTGTAGATGCTGGTTTATACCGAAGATAGACACAAAATGCTGGAGTAACTCAGCGGGTCAGGCAGTATCTCTGAGGAAAAAGAATAGGTGATGTTTTGGGTCAGGACACTTCATCAGATATTCTTCAGAAGTTGTTTTGAAAAACGAGTATACTTGGATTCTAGAGTTTAGAGATACAGCATGGAAACAGGCCCTTTGGTCCACGCTGACCAACGATCACCCATACACCTGGTCTATGTTATTCCACTTTTGCATCCTACACACTAGGGGCAATTTATAGAAGTCAATTGGCTTACAAACCTGCACGTCTTTAGAGTATGGGAGGAAACTGGAGCAGCTGGAGAAAACCCATGTACAAACTCTGTACAGACAGCATCCATAGTCAGGATCGAACCCGGGTCTC
The DNA here is from genome assembly GCA_963514005.1 of Raja brachyura. The sequence goes on along the minus strand of OY740811.1, from coordinate 24,882,583 downwards.
TGGCACTGTGAGGCAGCAACTCTGCTGCTGCATGTGAATTTTTTTTAAATAAAAGGACTAAAGTAGCAATGGATTTTGCAGTACTTATAGCTTCTCTTTGGTATCGCAGGCATAAAATGTAACTGCTTACAGACAACTGCTGGTGCGAAAAACTCTCTCTTTCCTACATTATATGCATTTAATATGGTCTCAGAATAGTATCCAGAAATGATTGTTGAAGCCCACATCCATGCCCTTGTTACTTCTCAGCCTGGTCATACCAACTATCAACAGCAGACAATATATTCAAAGAAGATTGGAGAGTAGGGCCATAGAATGTGAGGAAAATCTAGTTTGAATGATATGAATGAACTTCACAAACTTTTTGTCGGAAATATTTTTCCTGCATCTGTTTTGAAGTCTACATCATTGAACCGCAACTGCCAATTTGTCTAAATATTTGCATAAAAGATTTTTCAGTTTCTGTAACGTAGGAGGTCTTTTCATCCTGCTGATTTAACTTAGATCTAAATTGTTTACAGCCTATATATTATTGAATGCTGTTATAGGTACACTATTAAGATGTTGGGTGGCACAGTTGTGAGTATTTTTGTCATGGGTCCTCCATGGCAAATTTCAGTAGTATTGATCCAACAAGTATTGATTTCAATAATGTTGATCCAACAAGTATTGATTTCAATAGTATTGATCCAACCTGCACTTTTCCTGTATCTGGAACAGATATTTCTTGAGATCCCATTCCAGCACTGCAGAATGAATTAAGGTTCGTTCCCAGAGTAACTAATGATAACCATCCCTAGGACAATGCAGCTTAATTTGTCTGGAAAAGTTTATTGTTGAAATAGGCCAACTGTGTCACTTGATACCCACCTGACATGGAAATTACAATAGATGCAAAAATACAACTTATGCCGGTCAGCGCCTGGTCGAGTTGCCAGAGAGACATGAAATGATCTGGAAAATGTTGTTATCATGTTTCACTCCATCCAAAGTGTATTTCATTCTTGTGGCACTGAAATACACAATGCTCGATTAAGTGTTTGAATGCACTTTATACAATTCAGAAGGCTTGCACATTTTGCCTTGAGCTCCTGGCTACAGCAACTTCCACATATGGAACAGAGCGATAGAAACTAGTGAAGTTAACAGAGATAGGAGACCATAGTAAAAATGTGCTGATGGCTGTTTCACTGTATCAATACATCCAGGACATGCAGTGGAAACATAACCACAATTCCTATTGATGACCACTCTCTGACCTCAACATATTTCCTTACCTTTGTAGCCCTGCGCCCACACCTCAACATGTTCCTCTCAGACTCTCTGATCACTCTGTTCCTCAAATTCATATTTATCCTTCACTCTACTTCTTTTGTCCAGGTTTCCAGCTCCAGGAACTCTGTGTTGTTTCAGTTCTGGCCTCTATCAAGCAGAGGGTACAGAAGCTTGAAAGTGTGCACCACCAGACTCAAGAACAACTTCTTCCCCTCTGTTATCATGCTCCTGACTGGTCCTTCCATAAGCCAGGGTACTGTCCGATTCACCTCTATTCCACTGTGGACATTGGACTTTGTCTGTGGAACTGTTACACTACGATGCTGAGAACTATATTCTGCACTCTGTATCTTCCCTCTTTCTCTATCGATTGTACTTGAGTTGGACTTTATTGTATTTAGGTATAGCGTATCTAATGCGTATAGCATTTGGTTAACAAGCACAACAAAGCTTTTCCTGCACCTCGGTACGTGAAAATAATAACCATAAACTTAAACATGTCCATTGTTCACTTCATTCTGACATTTGTGACATTGGCCTTCAGTCTACCAGAGTCTGAACTCTGCAATTTTCTCCCTACTCTGATGCTCCTTAAAACCTATCCCTTTTAGTCATCTCTCTACTTCCTATTCATTGCCTCAGAGTCAATTTCTGCCATTTTTTAAATTCACTGGTGTTTGGGAATATGTGCTTACATGGAACACATTATATAAACATGTGCTATTGTTAGTAATTCGTGTTTGAAATATATTTTTATAAACATTGTATTAGGATAAAGTTACATTTGACTGTGATGTCTCTGTAACTGAAAAACTTGCCGATAACTAAAGTATATTCTAGCAAATGAAATTGAAATGTGATATTGGTGGATAATTGGGTCTGAGTTTCTTGCTTTCTTTTCTCTCTTATGTGGGATGTGGATTATAAGATTTAACAACACAAAAATGGCAAAGAAAGAAACTCAGACCGGTCTTTTTTTTTAAACCGGAAATTATAGATAAATGTTTGTGTTTAGTCTGAGAACAACCCACAAACTATTACTTGACCAGGAAAGTAAATAATCAAGAAAACGTCTCCTGGTAATTATGGTTTTACATGAACATTCTGAAATACTCCCCAGCAAATGGCATTAATTAGCATAGACTAGAAATTCATAGCATCAACATGCAGCATGTATTTATCGTGCATATCTACAGCTAGATTTACACATTCATCTTTTTTTAACTGTTTGCAAGATAAGTATGCTGCTGTGATTTGAGAAATCTATCGTCCCTAATGCAAATCTCTCCATACTCCAATCATAGCCAACATAATTCATTAATAATCAGGCGGGGGCCCAGATGATTCACAAAATCCCTCGGATCCTGTTTTGCAATCCACCTGCACCGATTATAAATACAACGTTGAACGAATCCCCATTTCAATTAACTACTTCCTGAAGAATGGCACCTCACATGAAATACATTTTTCCTGTGGGGATCCCCACTCAAAGTGTAAATTGTGGTGAGCAGACCTTTTGAGGATATTAACTTTTTTTTCTGTGTTCAAAATACAAAGGGCTGGAGAAACTCAATGGGTCAACCAGCATCTGTGGAGGCAGTGGACAGGTGTTATGTTGGGTCAGAACCTTTCTTCAGACTGATAGAGTAGCTGGGAGCTGGAAAAGTGAGATGGGATGGGACAAAGCTTGGCAAGTGATAGGTGAATACAGGCGAGGGAAGTGATTTGCTACATTAAAGGTGCACCATGTTCTAAAATGTATGCAATGTGCCCTCTCAAGGTCAGAGGAAAGAAAGGAAATCTTTATTCTGCCACCCCTGATCAAAGGAGCTATTTGCTAGTTCAAGGACAGATGTATAGTTAGTTTCTTTCAGTCAAGTTACCAGTGATTTGTAGAGATCATTTATGCGCAATGACATGTCCTTTGTGATTCCTTGAACCTCATAGCAGATATGGCAGCCGTTAACTCACCTCCAATTCATAATTTCACTGGCAAAAATAAATGTTTTCCTGCAAATTTAGCATTAGATGTCAGATTAACCTGGGACTGATAATTATTTGGTTGTCTTTGAGCACTCTATGCTTGGCAGGCTTGAGACAACTTGCTTTAAGCTTTCTTGTGCTGTTGGTAATCACTGTTTGCCACAATCTCTTGTCACAAAGATTATGCTCTCAGTTGATGTTCTATGTTATTTTAAGATTAGTCTTTAGGCACTTTATGTATCTTTTAAATTGACTCATGCAAGTTTTCAGCCAGTGTCAGCTCCGCATTCTTCCTGGATTGTCTGCTATCAGGCAGAACGACGTTCATGTTTTGATTTCTCATGCCTTGGCCATGCTTAGTGCACAGGTACTAATGTCAGCATAGTTCTCGCAAAGTAACAACCTACTCCTTGCTTTTTGGTTGTCTGACTCCTTTAGGAAAAATTGTGAACTCAGTTATCTTAAATTTCACAACAATGCTACTCCCAATTACATCCTCATGGATTGCAAATAAACCTCTTGTGAATACCCGGTTTATGTAAATTTTGATGTGATTTAGCTGCTGACTTGCAGAATTATTCGTTTTTTCTGGTGACTGTGACAGCTTTACTCTGAAAAATAACATCTATGTGACTTACTGTGAAATATATAAACCCAGTTTCATTCACTTAAATCTATTTATAATCTACATTGTTGTTTTCTGCAAAGATTTTCACTACTAATGATTTGACCTACATCATCTTATCTCAACTGTTTATTTGAGAGAAGATGAAACATTTATTTGTTCAGAATCCAATTTCTATATTGTTAAATGTAATTAGTTTAGTTTTGAAATGTTTTCCTTGCCGAGCATTCTACAAATATATTTAAGAAGGAACTGCAGATGCTGGAAAATCGAAGGTAAACAAAAATGCTGGAGACACTCAGCGGGTGAGGCAGCATCTGTGGAGCGAAGGAAATAGGCAATGTTTCGGGTTGAAACCCTTCATTGCCTATTTCCTTCACTCCATAGATTCCACAAATATACATATTTTTTTCCTGCAGAGTGCATTCATTTTCTCTGTAGCCAGTAATATGAGTAGGAGGGATTATTGAAACAACACACAAATGGCACAAAATTCCCTCTTGTCAATTTTTAACTCTTAATAATCCACGATGAAAACGATGATTACTATTTGAGGTTCTTGTCATTGGCCTTAGTGTGGTCAGCCTTTGGTTTGGAGAAACACCCCACCTAGTGGCCAAGCCATCAAGTGACAGCACTCCCAGATCATGCATTTTAATTTGCGTGTTCTTTTTTTATCAATTTCCTCTCTGATTGTGCTCAAGGTGTCTGCTTATTAAGAATTACATTTAATAATCTACACTCCTTAGCCTCTAAAAAATTCAATTCATCTGTTAATGTTGTAAAAGTTTATCAGTTATATACCTGAGCCTACCATATCAAAGAATATCTCTCCCATATAACTCCCATAGCTATCTATTCTAGACTACACTTCTTCCCACCCTGCTTCCTGTAAAGACTCTATCCCCCTACTCCCAATTCTTCCATCTACGTGAATCTTCACCCAGCATGAGGTTTTTCATACCAGGTCATCGGAGATGTCCTCATTCTTTCGGAAACAAGGGTTCCCCTCTTCCATTATAGATGAGGCTCTCACTAGGGTCCCCTCGATATCCCGCAGCTCCGCTCTGACTCCCCCTCCCTCCATTCATAACAAGGACAGAGTCCCCTTGTCCTCACATTCCACCCCATCAGCCATCGCATACAGCATATAATCCTCCAACATTTTTGCCACCTCCAACGGGATCCCACTACTGGCCACATCTTCCCATCTCCACCCCTTTCAGCTTTCCGCAGAGACCGTTCCCTCCGTAACTCTCTGGTCAACTCGTCCCTTCCCACCCAAACCACCCCCTCCCCAGGTACTTTCCCCTGCAACCGCAGGAGATGAAACCCTTTACCTAACCACTCGACTCCATTCAAGGACCCCAACAGTCTTTCCAGGTGAGGCAGAGGTCCACTTGCTCCTCCTCCAACCTCATCTATTGTATCCGCTGTTTGAGGTGTTAACTCCTGTACATCGGCGAGACCAAGCGCAGGCTCGGCAATCGTTTCGCTTAACACCTCTGTTTAGTCCACCTTAACCTACCTGATCTCCCTGTTGCTCAGCACTTTAACTCCCACTCTTATTCCCAATTTGACCTTTTTGTCCTGGGCTTCCTCCATTGTCAGAGTGAGGCCCAGCGCAAATTGGAGGGACAGCACCTCATATTTAGCTTGGGTAGCTTAACATTGACTTCTCTAACTTCAAATAGGCCTTGCTTTCCCTCTCCCTCCATCCCCTCCCCCCTTCCCAGTTCTCACACCAGTCTTACTGTCTCCGACTACATTCTATCTGTCCCGCCCACTCCCTTGACCAGTCTGAAGAGGGGTCTCGAACCGAAACGTCACCCATTCCTTCTCTCCAGAGATGCTGCCTGTCCCACTGAGTTACTCTAGCATTTTGTGCCTATCTTCGGTTTAAATTAGCATCTGCAGTTCTTTCCTACACATACCAGAGAATACCCTATATTTGATCTTTGACTTGTGTGCTAATTTATTAACCATAGGCTGTGCTTCAAAGATGACACTCCAATTAATTACGACATCGTTGCATTTCAGATAGCTATACACTCAGTCTCGTTGACACGGGATTTACAATGACTTGGTTGTTTGGATTCAGAACTGGCATACTGACGGAAGGTAGAGGCTTGTGGTAGAAGCGCTCTCGGCAGGTTGGAGGTCTGCGACCAGTGGAGTTCTGCAGAGATCTGTGCCAGGACATCTGTGTTTGTGATGTATATAAATGACTTGGACTTAAATGAAGACGCAAGGAACTGCAGATACTGGTTTACAAAAAAAGACCAAAGTGCTGGAGAAACTCACAGTCAGGCAGCCTTTCTGGAGAATAGGGATAGATGATATTTTTTTTGGTCGGGTCCATGTTCAGAGATGCTGCCTGACCTGCTGAGTTATGTCAGCACTTCGTGACTTTTTTTTGTACGTAGATGTAGATGGGTTTGCAGATGACACCAAGATTGCTGGAGTTGCAATGACCAGCAATGTTGGTGTGGAGAAGGCTATCAAAGTATACAGTGTGATATAGATAGATCAGCTACAGAAATGGGCAGGGAAACAGCAGATGGAGTTTAATTCGAAAACTATGAGATGTTGCACATTGAGAGGCTGAATGTAAGTGGGAAGTCTACAGTTAATGGCATGACCTTTAACAGTATTGATGTGGAGTGGGATATTGAGGTCCAAGTCCACAGCTCCTTGAAAGAGACGACACAAGTAGATAGCGTGATAAAGAAAGCATATCTACTTGCCTTCATTGCTTTCATTGGTTGGGGATAGATACAGATAGTTGGAGTAACTCGGTGGAACAGGCAGCATATCTGGAGAGAAGGAATGGGTGACGTTACGGGTTGAAACCCTTCTTCAACTATTGGTTGGGGATTGAGTATAAGGGTAGGAATGTGGGAATTCCAGAATGAAGGAACACGGGCAACTGGAACCATGCCTTCGGAAGAATGTACAGGAGCCTGAGAACTGTGACCACCAACCTCAAGAACAGCTGCTTCCCAGCAGCCCTCCGCCCCTTGAACACTGCACAACACTAACCTCAGCAACTTCAATGAGCGGTGTCATTGTTTGCACTATGGACTTTGGTTTTGTACTATTATTGTTACCTAGTATTACTGTTATTAGTTTATTGTACTATTTACTGCACTATTATGAATCCCCCAGACCTAATGGGAACTATCCCAGGTTATTAAGAGAGGCAAGAAAGGAGATTGCGGGAGCTTTGATGAAGATCTTTGCATCTTCTCTAGCTACAGGTGAGGCCCTGGAGGACCGGAGTGTGGCTAATGTTATTCCTTTATTTAAGAAGGGAAGTAGAGAAAATCTGGGTAATTATAGGGGTATGAGCCTCGTCTCAGTGGTAGGGATAGATTTTCCCCCCATTCGTAAGAGAAATGGTTAATTAGGGACAGTCAGTATATTGTTGCACATGATGGGTCATGTTGCATTAGCTTGATCGAGTTTTTTCAGGAGGTGATGAAAGTGACCAATGAAGGTAAGGCAGTGGATGTTGTCCATATGGATTTTAGTAAGGCATTTTATAAAGTCCCCCTTGGTACGTTGACTCAGAAGATTAAGATCCACGGAATTAACAGTGACTTGGTGGTATGGATTCAGAACTGGTTTACTGATAGAAGACAGATGATTGTGATAGAAAGATATTATTCAGGCTAGAGGTCTGTGACCAGTGGAGTTCTTCAGGGATCTATGCTGGGATATCTTCTGTTTGTGACATATGTATATAAACGACTTGCACGTAAACGAAAATGGGTTGCTTAATGAGTTTGCAGATGACACCAAGATTGCTGGGGTCACGGATTGTGAGGAATGTTGTTAAAGTGTACAGCAGGATATAGATCAAGAACAGAAATGGGCAGAGAAATTGCAGACAAAGTTTAATCCAAGCAAGTGTGAGGTGTTGTCTTTTGGGATGTAAAATATACAATTAATGCATGACCCTCAACACCATTGATGTACGGAGGAACCTTTGGCTGCAAATCCACAACGATCTGAAACTAGCAACACAATTAGATAGAATGGTAAAGAAGTCATATTGTATGCTTGCTTTCATAGGTCGGGGCATTGAGTATAAGATTCAGGAAGTTATGATGTCATTTTATAGGACTTTGGTTAGACTGCATTTGCAGTGTTGCACGCAGCACTGGTTGCCCCATTGCAGGACGGATATGGAGGTATTTTAAAGGGTCCAGTGACGGCCGAGCCACTTCATAGCTTTCTTTAGGAAATAACTTCCATTTGCTGGTGCTTAAGACATCCTAAAGTGCTTCACAGTCAATTAGATACTTCCAAAGTGACAACCATTTTGCACCCAACAAGGTCATGAGTAATGGGATAAATGACCAGGCAATCTGTTATTTTTAATGATAAATGGAGAAATATCGCTCAGCACCTCAGTGAGATCTTTTTGTGTTTTCTTGAGCGGACTGGCCCTTCATGGCTGCTTCAAAAAAAGAGGCGGTTGTGACAATGAAGTGTGCTGTCGGACTGCATTGAGGTATTAATCTCTAGTGTCTATTCAAGTCTCTGGAGTGGGACTGAAACAAAAGTGGATAGTCACTGTTGCTTAGCAGTGAGAATCAGCTTTAAAAATATTTTTAATATTTTCAGTTTAGTTATCCTGCCATTAGATGTGAAAACATAAATTTGCCAGATGCAGATGTCTCAGTAACTCCAGGCATTTTGTAGAAACACACTTCAAAACAAAACCACATGGTACTCTGTTCAACAATCCAGCCAAGGTCTGCTGAGATTCAGTCATTGCCTGAGAACAGGACTGAGTGATTAGTGGGATTGGGATTCAGTTGCATTTTTTTTGGCATTCTGGGGGCCCAACTGTGTCAGACTGACAGCAGATCTGGGATTCAACAGCTCTGGTTTCAGAGTATTCAAGAGTTAAGTATGCAGGCCATCAAGAAGAAATGCATTCCCTTAGTCTTCTTTATTCCTTTGAAGGCTAGCTTCAAAATACAAGTCACACGGAGCGATGCAATGTAGGAAAATCATGCAGCAATTAGTAACCTCTAAGCACAATAATCACATCTCAAGCCTGAAAACAGTTCTTCTTTAGGTTGTTAAAAGACTTCTGACAATTTCTGAACTGTAATGCTCCTGCTGAACTGCTCTGATTTTGTACATGGCCCTAAGCCCAGCTTGCCAAACATAAGTTATACAGCACATTATATATTTTTTTCCAGTTATGCCCAGTGAGCTCAGCATAGTTGATGTATGTGTTTTCCACCTGGAATAAAATCAAAGTGATAAGTGCATCTGAAGTGTTACATGTGGCTCATGTAAAAATGCTGAGTGCAGACAAGGAAAAATTTCCCAAACTGTAACCATAACAAATTCATTTTTTTTGGAATCGGTGAACTATTCCTCCAGTCCCTGAAAGAGAAGGAGAAATTCTGTTGAACATCTGTTTTTCAGCAGAACTCTTGGAAACAGGGCCAGGCTAGTTGTACAGTTCTTGCCTGCCCTCATCCTTCCTATCACCATGACAACCGATCATAACATTGAACCACAAATCATCATGATATAACCTTTCCTTCCTGATCTGTCCTTTTACTTTTTTCCCAATGCAGAATCACATATCAGGACTGTTTCCAACTGGCACCAGCGAAACAGATTCTGTCCCTTGTGATCAACCTACACAGGCAATATTTCAAAAGTATTAGCAATGCTGTTTTTTTCCTGTTCAAAGTTATTTAGAAAATTGTGACCAATTTCCCTCCTTTTCTACCCAACTCAAGCTTACTCATATTGAGACTGATTCTCCACTTTTAACACTTCAATTATGTTTTTCTGTAATTTCCTTTTATTCTGCTCCTCTCCCCCCTCCCCCCCCCCCCCCCCCCGTTCAAAGTAACCACTTCAGTCCATACAATGTCGTGGAAAGAGTTGTTGATTCATAATCTTGGTGACTCATTGTGGAGACTCATTTACAAATTCATCAACAATAATTTTACCTCAACATTTTGTCACCCCTCTGAGGACCAGAAGGCTTGCTAAGATCCATCATGGAAAATTCAATGATGCCTGAGGCCAAGGTGTTGTATCGTCCCAAACTGGCCTTGTACACTGAAAGCCTTCGCTTTGTACACTCAGTCATAAGGAACATGCAGAGGAAATTTAGTTGGTGCTGTGACCAGCTTTAGTGTTGTGAAGGAAAGAACTGCAGATGGTGGTTTAAAATTGAAGATAGACACAAAATGCGGGAGTAACTCAGCGGTACAGGCAGCATCTCTGGAGAGAAGGAATGGGCACCGTTTTGGGTCGAGACCCTTCTTCATGTGAAAGTAGGTCAGGGGATTGTAGGCAGATAGGAACTGGTTGGTGCGAGTATTGGACGGATCAATGGGTAGGGGTCAGATGAAGATGGGTCTCGATCCAAAACATCATCTATTCCGTTTATCCAGAGATTCTGCTTGACCCGCTGAGATACTCCAGCTTTTTGTGTCTTGTTTCAGTTTAAACCAGCATTTGCAGTTCTTCCTACACAGTCAGGATAGGAGATGAGTTGGGTGATGGGATTTATGGGAAAGGGCTGAGTGGTTGTGAATGAGGTTGATAATGGGGGGGGATAGGATCAGTGATGATATAGGCTTGGGCCACATGTAATACCAGATCTAATAATAACTTGTATTTTAACCACTAGATACCAAGGTGTGACTAATGCCAATTTGAAATGGCTACAGAACTATAGCCTGAGGACAACCTTGATGCAGGCAGGCCGGCCAAATCTATTCTCTGATTTTCACCTATATTGCAAAAATGACTGCACTTCAAAACTAGCTCGTAGGCTGTAACACACTTGAGATTACATTTTAGGCAGAGAGAGGGGGCCAATGAGTCCATCCCAATCTCCCACTCATTTTCTGCAATCCATTCTCACTCTCATGTCCACCAAGTGTTCCTGGTTCTTCTGCCACCCACTGACCCTCATGAAAACTTACAGTAGCCAATTAATCTGAGGTCATGAGAGGTCTGAAGAAATGCAAGATCTGTTCACATTCTTTTGCTTAACTGTGAGAAAAATGAGAAGGTAAAACGCTCAGTGAACATCCTTGAGAATCCTACCTGTGATCTCCTCTATCTTGCTGTGCATGGTTTTGAACACAATGTACCCTGTCAAATAGGTGATGGGCGCTGAGATAAGCTGAACAATGTCATGACACATTTTTGCATTTAGGTCCACTACCTCATCGGTGATTCATCAATGCAGCTTTTAACTGAGTGTCTTATTCACAGTTATTGTGATAAGGGTCAATAAGCCCTCATAAAGTTGGTCAATGGGTATCCTGAGGAAAACATTCCAATAGTAGGGGTCATACACTGCACAAATCAGATGCTTGTGGTTGTTAGAAGTCAATCATCTCAGACACAAGATATCACTCTATGAACTCCTGAGTGCCGTATCCTAGGCCCGTCCATCCTCATCAGCTTCAGTACTAGGTTTCCATATATATATTTGGTCAGAAGTGCGAATGATCATTGTTTAATTGCAAAATGTTCAATTCTCTTCGCTGCTTCTCATAAAAAGGTAGGGGCCTCATCCACACTCCTAAGCAATCAATTCCTCTCCTACCATTGTACCATAAACGCTGTGTGCATCATCCACAATTATTCTCTAAGGCTACTCCAACAGCATGTGTCAAATTCAAGAACTCTACCAGTTGCCAAGGGACACCACCAAAAGTATCTCCTCTCCAAGTCACACGCCCTCCTCACTTGGAGGTATATCACTGCTTCCTCATCTTCACTGGGTACAAATCCCTATTTAATAACAATGATGGAATATCTTCACTACAGAGACGCCTCGTAGTGAAGATTGCAGCAAGAAACCACCTCAGTGGCTTGATGGAGAATGGTGGAAGAGGAAAGTGGAGTGCAGTGCAGTATTGCACTGCAGGGTTAGAGAGGAACTTGCACTGAGTTGCAAGAGTGACTTATGCTTGACGTGGCAAGTCCAATTTCTGGAATGAAATGAAACAATCTGAAAAGATTCAATTTAGCATTTCATCTCTGAAAACAATCAATGCACATTCATGTTGGGATGAGAAAAGAGTGATTGAATTTCTGATCATCATTGTTTAATTGATTCACTCCCATAGTTTGGCATACTTTGACTCATCTTTCAATCCACTTGTTCCCGTATTGATTCCTTCTTCTGCAAAATGTTAGAGTTTTGATCCGTAAAGCGAATTGTTTTCTTTTTACTATTATGGTATTCACAGTACTCAAGGTGATTGGCGTCTGTGGAACAATATTATGAGTTTACCTGAAGACTTTGATCCAGTTCTAAGAAATAAAACTGTTCATATTAATGAAAAAGTCAGACATAAATAGCGAGGATGATGTGAAATATCATAGAACCCTGCTTATATACCAATAACTCTGGCAAAACCTTGTATCTGACTATTGCAATGCAGTGCTTTATGTATTGACTCAATTAGTGAGACTCGATTCATGTGCTGTTTCATGAATCTTTGTGGGCTTTGAATCTTTTCTATTTTTCCTTCCTACACTTCTGGGACACATGAACTTGTTGTTGGGCTGGGGTGCTTTGGGGTGCTTTGGGATGAGCAGTCCTCTGGAATATTTACATATACTGTAGTTGGCATTTTTCATGGAGATGAAAGGGAATGAAGATGCTGGAGACTGGAGGAGCTCAGCAGGTCAGACAACATCAGTGCTTGGTGAGGGGAATTATTGATGTTTCAGGTTAATGATCTACATCAGTCCTGATGCAGGGTCTCGATCTGAAACGTGATAATTCCTGCCCCCCTCAGATGCTGCTTGAGCTGCTGAATTTCTCCAGCAGTTTGTATTTTGTTCTGCATTTTTCATCTTATTCAATTGTGACCTGGGGAGGAGCGGGCAGTGGGGAGGGAGGGCGGGACATGGGGGGGAAGGGGTATGAAGGCATGGGGAGTGAGAACATGGAAGTGTGGGGAGAGGGGCATGAAGGTGTGAGGAGAGGGGAGTGGGGAGAAGGGGCATGAAGGCGTGGGGAGTGAGAGCACGGAGGCGTGAGGAGAGGGGGCATGTAGGATGGGGAGAGGGAGAGTGGTGTGGGGAGATGGAGCAGGTTGTGGTGAGAGGGGACATGGAGGTGTGGTGAGAGGGGACATGGAGGTGTGAAAGGAGGAGTGTCGTAGCGAGAGGGAGCATGGGAGAGGGAGAGTGTGGGGAAATGGAGGCGGGGCGAGGGGAGGATCGAGGCGGCGGGGAGGGGGGAGGGGGAGGGGAAGGGGAAGGCGGGGAAGGGTAGCGGGGAGGCGGGGAGGGGGAGGGGAAGGGGAAGGCGGGGAGGGGTAGCGGGGAGGCGGGGAGGGGGAGGGGAAGGGGAAGGCGGGGAGGGGTAGCGGGGAGGCGGGGAGGGGGTAGCGGGGAGGGGAAGGGGAAGGGGAAGGCGGGGAGGGGTAGCGGGGAGGGGGAGGGGGAGGGGTAGCGGGGAGGGGGAGGGGGAGCGGGGAGGGGGAGCGGGGAGGGGGGAGGGGGAGGGGGAGCGGGGAGGGGGAGGGGGGAGGGGACTCGGCCGGGGACTTGTCTTTAGGAAGTGAACTAACTTTCCGGCTGTAAGAAGCAACGTTTGTAGCGGGACACCGGGCCGTCCTATCCCGTCCCTCGGGAGCGGTCATGGCCGAGGAGAGGAGGCTGAAGCTGAAGCGGAGGAGGGTTGGCGGCGGCGGCGGGCCGCGGGAGCTGAGCCCCAGGCCGCCGTCCGTGCCGTGCCAGGAGGCCGGGCAGAGCGGCAGCGAAAAGCCGAGGTTGGAGGGGAAGCTGTAAGTGAGCGGGTGGGTGCCGAGCAGCAGCCTCACTGCAGAGAGAGCTCTGGGCAGCTATGGACCGGTCCCGGGGGGGGGGGGGGTAGTAGGGTGTTTATAGAGCCACAGAGGTACACTGCACGGATACAGGCCTTTCGGCCCACCTTGTCCATGGCCACCAAGTTGGCATTCTGGGTGAGTCCCATTTCCCAGCTTTTTTGCCCACTAAACCCTTCCTATCCATATTTCTGTCCACGTGTCTTTTGGTAGTAATTTAAATTGCTTCCCCGGCATATCATCCCAGATACGGACCGTGGAAAAAGTTGACCCTGAGATCCCTCTGAAATCTCCCCGCTCTCACCTTAAGCCTAAGCCCTCTAGTTTTAGAATTCTCTGCCCTGGGGGTAAAAGATCTTAGGCATTTATTTATATTCCACATGTATATTTCAATAAGGTCATCCCTCATCCTCTTATGTGCCATAGAAAAAAAGTTCCAGCCTATCTCAGTATATATCAAGCCTACATGGCCTGGTAACATCCTGGTGAATGTCTTCTGGTCCCTTTCTAACTTAATGACAACCGTTCTATATCAGTACAACCAGAACTGCACACAGTACTCCAATTGTGATCATACTAATGACTTGTATGGTTGCATCATGCTGCTCCAACCTTTGCAGTTGATAGTCTTCCCAATGAAGGCAAGTGTGCCAAAGGACATGTTCACCCGATTTACCCCCTTCGGACAACCATGCACCTGTACTCCCTGCAACAGTCTCCAGAGCTCTACCATTTACCATCTCAAGTACTGTCCTGGTTTGACATACTAAACTGCAACACCTCATACTCAGAGTTAGAGTAAATTCCATTTAAGTTCCGTTTGCCATTTCCTTGGATGTAGCTCCTGTTTTATTTTTGATTATCTTTTCTCACTGTCCATTATACCATTACTTTTGGTGGCCACTGCAATTTACTAACAATGAAACATTAAAAAAAAAACAGTACAGGAATAGGTTCTTCCACCCACAATGTTTGTGCAGAATATGAAGCCAATATGAACTAATCTTATCTACTTCCACATGATCCACACCCCTCCATTCTCTGGGTATCCATGTACCTATCTGAAGAAGGGTCCCAACCCGAAATGTCACCTATCCATTTTCTCCTGAGATGTTGCCTGCCTGCTGAGTTACTCCAGCACTTTGTGTCTATCTTTGATAGCATCTGCAGTTCCTTTTTATTACCTATATAAAAATCTCTGAAACAGCACTATTGTATCTGCCTCCACCACCATCCCTGGCATTGTGTTGCAGGCACCCACTACCTTCTGTGCGGGGAAAAAAACTACTTGCCCAGCACGTCTCCTTATATAATTTTATATCTTCTTAAACCTTATAAATACTTTCTTTTTCTTTTGACCAAGTTTACAATCTCTGGTCGTCCAAGGTTCGCTTACCTTGCCATCCATATACCTCCCCCTTACTGGAACATGCTGGTCCTGAACTTTGATCAGCTGGCCTTTAAACGACTTGCACTGGAAGATGGCAACTGACCCAATATCAACTGCTGACAATTTACTCTCCATTCTAAGGACAACCTATTCAGCAAAGTTTTGCCTTGGCATAGATATTGACACCAACATTATTAAGTAAGATAGACACAAAGCTGGTGTAACTCAGTGGGTTATTAAGTACGAATTGTAGCTATATAGCACAAATATTCAGTCATACTGTATATTTAAAAAAAATAATCTGCAGAAGCTAGAAATCTGAAACTAAGAACAGAAAATGCTGGAAACACAGAGTAGGTTAGGCAGCATCTGTGGAAAGGAAACTGAGTTAAACTAAACTTTGAAGTGCAGCAGCTGACTTTTGTGCATCCACTGACTGAATGGCTACTCAGTTTTTTTCTTGTCGGGAAATTTCAAACGATGCACTGGTCTTCCCCTGCAATGGCCGAATCTCATTAACAGCCATAATAAACGGGGTGTGTTGTAATTTGTCATTCCAAAGAAAGGAAATCTGAGATTACGGCATTGCAGTTACAGTCTTGGTTATGCTTTCAAAGAGAAAGGAATAACATGACTTTTATCCCTGCAACTCCAATAATTTGTTTTGCAGTTGGTGCATTAAATATCCTTTAGTTTACTGTGATTTATTATTGTCATGTGTACTGAGGTATTTTTACAAAGCTTTAAAAAAAAATGTGAGAGAACAGCATGACCCCAGAGTGGGTGTGTAATTGACTTGAAAATTAAGCTGACACTGAGGTAATAGAGAGCTTCACAGCTTCTGCCCACAATAATCTGGGTGGGGGAAAAGGGGGCTGAGGTTGCCACTGCCACAAACCCTGTAAAATGGGAAGAAACATCAGAAAGGTTCATGTTAATGTTCCAGCAGCTTCCATCTAGGAACCTTTGTTAGGTCAATAGGATCAACTCACAGTGGTGTAGCTGATAAAGCTATTTTCACACAGTGCCAGAGACCCGGGTTTGATCCTGACCTCAGGTGCTGTCTGCGTTGAGGTTTCACTCTCCTTGTGAACGTGTGGCTATCGCCCAGGTCCCCTGGTTTCTTCCCACATCCCGAAGATGTGCGGGTTTTAATTGGCCTCTGTAAATTGTACTTGGTATGCTCGGCGTGGACTCGATTGGATGAAGGGCCTGATTCTGTGCTGTATCTTTCAATCAAAAAAAAAGTTTGGGTGATGCCCAATGCAGTTAGATATTGTGTAAGTTCATGTGTGAATAATGGCCACTTGGGCTTGAGTAATTATAGCTCTTTGAACTAGCCAGCCAGTGAGTAAGATAACACTTTCTGCAAAGGAGATGAAAGTTAGCAATCTTAAAATAAGATAAATGTCTAAGCCAAATGACAATTACAAGTATCACCAAAGTCTTTGTATTTGCAGGCTGCCAGCTACCGTATCCACTTTGCTCGATGACAATAACATGAATGAGACTGACCACATTTGGGCTCTTTTGATGAAATCAGTGTTTCCAGACATGAAAGGATCAGATTGGAAGACTATTTCAGTGCCAGACTTGCCCTTGGACTCCGATAAGGTACAGTCTAATTCCCTGTGAAGAATGGGCATTCTCTTAAAATCCTTGAGTCCCTGATCTTTGACATTTACTTCAGGTATCCAATATTGCTCATTTATGTGGTTGAAGGATTGTTTGGCTATTTACTATTTACTATTTCAGGGTCTTCTGAAACTCGTCACATAATTGTGTATGTATATTTACATTTTAATTATTACAGAGTTGGGAAGGCAGCAATTTTTAAAAAAGCATTTCTTGCAGAACTTTTGTTTCCTGTTCTTTCAGCATTGAATGGGGAAAAGTGTACAGTTGGGGAACTTTAGGTGATGGTGAGCCCATGCGTCCATGTTCTGTGTTATTCCGCTGCACAGCCAGTTAACAGATACTAACGCTGTAAACTCACTCTGGGCTTGAACTCTGAACCACATAGACCAAATGTCCAATGCAGAATTTCCAGCTTTGTGCTCAGCCAATTGATGTTGGCCAAGACATCAGTTGTTGTTATTCTAGTGGCCTTAGCACCTTCTGCCAAGTTTAAATGTTCTCTTTCTTTTCCAATGCATTTCAGTAATCCCTTTAGAGAAATGGACATATCTTGAATTCAATGCAGAGAGGCCACTTCAGCGAGGCTTGGAAGACTTGCTGCCATTCTGAATCATGTCCCAGTAAGAGACCTGAAGGGGAAAAGGGAGGAAATTGCCATTTAGGCTTGTTTGTAAGAAAGGCATGCTCTAATTTCAAGATCTTCATTTCTAATGAGCCAATGCATTACAACAAGATTCTGCAGTCGGACCACATCCATTCATGAACAACAAGTGGGAGGCCATTTAATGAATAACAAAGAGTAGGTCTGGTTTAGTTTAGAGATACAGCACAGAAACAGGTCCTTTGGCCCATCAAGTCCGCACCGACCGGCACATTAACACTATTATACACACACTAGGGACAATTTTCACATACACCAAGCTAATTAACCTACATAGCTGTACATCTTGGGAGTGTGGGAGGAAACCGGTAGATCTTGGAGAAAATTCACATGGTTACGAGGAGAAAGTACAAACTGCGTACAGGCAGCACCATGAAACTGAGAGGACTCCCCAGCAAACAACACAAATCCAAAGCCAATCAGACTGAGAATTGATAAATAAATAATAAATGGCCTGAGAAGTAATGATAAATTTAAGCAGTAAATTCATAAACAGTGGATGACGAGAGAAACTGAGGCTCTGGTCAGGGAAAAGGTGGCATGGGACAGGTATAGACAGCTGGGTTGAAGTGTATCCCTGGAGGAGTTTCAGGAATGGAGGAGCATACTTAAGAAGGAACCCTAAAAGGTTTTATGTATATTAAGGCAAAGAGGGTAACTAGAGAGACAATAGGGCCCCTCAAGAAACCAAAGCGATCATCTCTGTGTCGACTGTAGGACATGGGTAACTCCGGTTTTACCCAGGGGGAAGACATGAAGACTAGAGAACTTGGGACAGTTAATGGAAATGTCTTGAGGACAAACCACAGTACAGTCAACGTCACCACTTGTAACTTATTTTCTAATTTGCACACATCCTGATTTAACCTTTATCAGCATTGGGTCTAAATTCATTTCCCAACTCCACCATGCAAATATCCTCACTATAGGAAACACCAGTGGTTCAAGAAGGCAACTCACCACCACTTCTCGAGGACCGTTGGGGATGGGCAATAAACACTGTTCTTGCTAACAATGCACCGATCCGGAACGATGCGTAAAATAAAATCCATCCCACCGGCTGAATCATCCCCAATTTTTCCCGACCTTTCCTGCAGGTTAAGGTTGGGAATTCTGGCTGATTTTTCCCCTCTTCAATCCAGTGGTTTGGAGTGACTCGCATGAGGATCAGTTCCTTAGAAATATGCAGCTCACTTCTCACTAAACACATTTGTTCAGCCATCAGGATTAATTTTATTTTCTATGGTACGATTAGAAATCATTTAACATAGACATTGACAAGCGGTGTATTTTATTCCTTCTGGAACCATGAGAGGTTAATTTGTGCAATTTTTTGACCACTGTTTATTTACTGAGTTGCTGGACAAAATCAACAAAATTTGTTTTCCTGTCAGCGGTCTGACCCCAGCTTGCTGCTGGGCGGTGTTCCAGACGGGGATAAATATAAGACCAATATTTACCACTGTCCCAATGAGTATCATTTTGTTCATCACCTCTGCTAAAATCAGCAATTAATAAAGCAAAACCGATTTCCCATCAAAGTGTGCATTGATTAATATATGAATTTCTATTTTAGGTGTTGGTCTGGTCTGGGTGGGTTTGAGAGAGGAAGCCTGTCAATCAGTCAATTTAGTGGGCTGGATTCAGTGACTACTTGCCAGCACATCCATTAATAACGACTCAGCTGTTGTTGCTGGCTTGCACACCGTATGAGAAAGTAGTATGACAGACACAGGCTGTTTGCATCAACCAGTCTCTGTTGATGCTTATCATGGGTCGTACACATCCACCCTGTTTATCCACTTTTCTTGTGTTTTAATGTGGGCTTCTGGTTGAATTTTGTGTGTGTGTGTGTGTGTAAGTTATACATAAAAGTAAAGCTGCTGATATGCACGGCTTTAGACTATACACAAATACTTTGCATTTGCAATACAGAAGAATAATTTCAGTCTTCCTGCAGCATTACATTGGAGCATCCCCAGCTGAAATTGCGTAATGTTTTTCAGATTAAGGAAAATCGTGGGTCACTTGGGGAAACCGTAGCAGTCCTTCACAGCTGCAACACTGTTTAAGGCCACTTCATTTAGTTGTGCAGAGTGTTGCATGGAGTTGAGACATTCACAGGAGAGGATCTCAAGTGGCTTTGCAGCCTCTAGTGAGCTGTGAGGTATTACAGCTTGCAAAGGTGATTTTGCTGGGTTTGATGCTCGATCGGAGACATGCAGAGAGAGATCCCTTAGGGAGGGGACGCAGGGATCATGCCTGGAAACCTTGTTTGCTAAACATTCAAGATCTGCAATGGTTCTCTCCCAATTACCCTCAAGGATATTTAGGAACATGATCCCAGTGATACCCATATCTTCAAAATAAAAATGATACTGTGAACCATTATCCTACCTCCCCTGCTCCAAGGAGCATTGTATCTGGAGCTGTGCAAATGTGCTTCTCCGCCAGGTCACCTCTCTGCCGATCCCGCAGGACTTGAAAGTAGTTCATGTTGTTCCTTTGTTTAAGAAGGGAAGTAGAGAGAATCCTGGGAATTAAAGACATGTGAACCTCGCGCCAGTGGTCGGGAAGCAATTGGAGAGGGTTCTTTGGATTTACTCTCACTTGGAAGAAAATTGGTTAATTGGGAACAGTCAGCATGGCTTTGTTCGCAACAGGTTATGGCTTACTAACAAGATACACAGGATTTTGCTTAGGCCAGATTGCGAGTGTTACATGAAGTTCTGGTCGCTTCATTACAGGAAGGATGTGGAGCCTTTGCAAAGGGTGCAGAGGAGGTTTATCAGAATAATGACCAGGTTAGGGGGTATTAACTACAGGGAGAGGTTGGGCAGACTTGGATTGTTTTCTCTGGAACGCCAGAAGTTGCAGGGAGACATGATAGAAGTACATAAAATTATGAGAGGAATAGATAGGATAGACAGTCAGAACCTTTTCCCACGATGGAAATATGAAATAGAAGAACGTGTAGCTTTAAGGTGAGAGGGGCAGGGCATTTTTTTTACATCAAGATTGATGAGTGCCTGGGACGCTCTACTGGAGATGATGGTGGAGGCAGATATGACATTTAAGAGACTTTTGGATAGGCACATAGATATTCAAGGAATGGAGGGATATGGATTATGACCTTATGACCTTATGTGCAGTTGTGCCATCATGTTTGCCGGCGACATTGTGGGCCGAAAGGCCTGTTCCAGTGCAGTACTGTTCTATGTTCTATTTCAGGTGGTGGTGACTTGCTTTTGGCCTATTTACCTGTATACAGCTCGCCATTGTACTACAGAGGCCAGAGATATTTCCCCATTACAGAAAAGGATCTTCCTTTCATCATTCTTCAGAGCCAAAAAGCACTTATGGGCTTTTGAGGATTGGTAAATTCAGGGAAATTAGATTGCACAAGGGAGACTTGGGCTCCTATGTGTACCGAGGTCTTGATGACTTTCTCTCCCTGAACATATGCATAACTAGTTCGTGACCAAAATAATAATTTTCTTATGGTCATTGCTCTATTTCTGGGAATCTTGTGTGGCTCATTTAGTTTTGAGTAGTTTATAGTTCCATCCATATTTCAAGAACCATATTAGAGGTGTGGGCCTCCTCTTTCCACAACTCACAAGCACCTCTCAGCATCCACATGTGCTGCTAAACACTGCCAATGGCTCCTTGAGGTAAGATTCTGGTTTCTACTGCACTGTAGATCTCCCAGAAGAAGGCTGGACCCTATGTTTGCATCCTTTCCTACACGGGCCATAACCTGGCAATTGTGAGGGATTCACTCGGAGTTCCTGAAAGACTGCAGAAGGATTTAGAGGATGAAGCAGAGGAGCAACATGGCAGCAGTGGAGGTCCCCTCTGCAGATCCTGCTGTTCGTACGTTGTGCAACAACCCAGTCTTAAGGCTTCCTCAGTCAAGTGCCAGTCCTCCCACCTGTGACAGTCTGCAGCTCTCTCCTAGGACTCGGCCACCTTCATGCTACACACTCGAGTGGAAGCAATCCATCCTTGATCCCAGCAAAGGCCTTCTCTACAATAGAAGAGTGTATGTTTCCCAAGTGTCCCTGTATGGAATGTCCAGCCTTGTGCTTATTGTTTCTCTGGCAATGGATTAAGCTATAAACTAATTGGTGAATGTGGTGCCATTTAAGCAATTGGCTTTTCCAGCTAAATGTGCCTCATGGCCTGTGGAAACGTTTTTTGGGAAGACAGAAGGTGACACGGTTGACTTTGACTTGCACTCTAAGCGACAGTATTTGTCTGAAGAAAGGTCTTGACCTGGAACTTTGTCTGTCCATTCTTTCCACAGATGCTCCCTCCACTGAAACTCTCCAGCACTTTGTGTTTTACACAGTATTTGACTATTTTAATTAAGCTTCTGTTTACCTGTAGGAAGCTAGTATCAAATTTAGTATACATGTAAACTGAATATTTCGGCCTTTTCTCTGGGTATTTTGTCTGATAAATTAGCACATCTGTTAAAATAATATTAATTGTTAAATACATTTCATGCTGTTTTCTTGGGGATCATTGTAAGTTTCTAATAATTAGAAAATTTCCCCTTAACCTGTTATTAAGTTTCAGAGAAGTTTAATGGCAAAGCAAAATACCTTCATATTCCAAGGTAGACACAAAATGCTGGAGTAACTCAGCGGGACGGGCAGCATGTCTGGAAAGAAGGACTTAGTGACGTCCCGCTGAGTTACTCCAGCATTTTGTACATCCCGCTGAGTTCAGCATTTTGTGCGTCCTGCTGAGTTACTCCAGCATTTTGTGTTCAATTTAAACCAGCATTTGCAGTTCTTTCCTGCACACCTTCATATTCCATCTTGTTTCCTGATAAGATGCCAGTGGAGAGAATGTGCACAATTAGTGCCACCTCTCATTATCTTTGAGGTGGCTGTTCTTTTAGGGAAAGCATCATAGATAACGTCAATCTTCCCTAGTTGGGTGATTTTTATGTGCGTTAGAGGGAACTAGTAGAGACACTGCTTTGTGAGTTTATTTATCCATGAATGGGGAGAGTGAAGTATTACATTTGAAATGGGCATATCTCCGATAGATATGAGCTTGCTTTGTTATTTTCCCCCATGCTAACCTTTTCTTTAATACCTTTTACATTTTGCAGAAACTGAACTGTGTTTAACATCCTTCCTTGACAGATCCCCAAATACATTGAACCAGTTGTCACTGAAGCCATTTCTGTGGGAGGTGAGAGTTTTATGTGGACACAATTTCCTCCTTCAGTGGCTCTTGAAGGGAAGAGCAGACCTGAGCCACTCCACAGCCATGGGGCCGTCACTGCAAATACGGGAGAACTGATCGATTCCACTGAGATACATGAAGGCGGATCTCGACGTCCTCTGTCCGAGACGATGCAGAACAAACATGTTTTATCTTCTCCAGACGCGGCAAAGTATCTTATTTATCCAAAGGAAAATGATAACATGCTGCCAAAGAGCCACCTGGTCAATGTTAAATCTAATGATTCCTGTGAAGCAGATCCAGTGAGGTTCCCTGTAGAGCATGCCGTGAGGAAACGGGAAGACCGTTACCGAGTGGATGCACGGCATGTTACAGGACACCGATCAGCTGACGCCCTGCTTGGTCCAGCCACACATCTTCAGAGGCCAAGAGATCAAGAACTGCAGCAGCCGATGGCTGTGACAATGCCCATCAGCAAGCCCAGTCAAGAGAAAGTAAAACAGCACAAAATGCTGACAGGAGGGACATTGTGTGGAGAGGAGGATAATGCTAGTATCAGCGTTGGAGAATGCCAGGGCCATTCTTTCTCTGAAAATAGTCCCTGTATCACCATCACCAACAGTGACAAAGGTGCTATCACTAAAGGAAGGTCTGACGGGCAGATGGAAGCTGGGCTGGATTTGGAGAGCTGTCCGATGTGCCTTGTTCCCTTTCCTGCAGGGTAGGTGTTACTTGCAATGACTTTTTGATTTCTTTATGCCTTGATCTTCCTCAATCAGCCCTGTTTCCTCAACAACTTGCCTTTCTACTAGCTTTCATTTTATTATTGCTAACAGAATGTATATTTTTATAATTCCTGTGTCTTTTTGAAGTTAGTTAAAAGAGGTCTGTGTTGAATGAAAAACCTTAATGAGCGGGAACGTGTCTGAAAAATCTGATTTAATTCTCATTATATATATATATATTTTTTTTTTTTCAATGTACTGTGTTCTGGGAATTCTTTCCGAAGTTTCTCCTACTTGTTCAGGTCTGTTCCTCGTCTGTTGTTCATCTGATCTTGTTCCAAGCTGTTAAATCTGTTCTTATATTAGCTGATAGAAGCTATGCAAACATTTGTATGGGCTCATGTTGTTTTTCCTTTTGGTCCAGTTGGCCAGGGCTTGGTGTTTGTTTCCAATTTGACTCTTAATTACATGGGTGAAGCCAGGACTTTACTGCATGGAGGATAATGGAAATGATCCAGAGGATGTTAAACACCAGAGGAGGACACAAAGTGCTGGAGTAACTCAGTGGGTCAGGCAGCATCTCTGGAGAACATGGATAAGTGACATTTTGGGTTGGGACCCTTCCTCATTCTGATTTGGGGGGGGGGGGGGGGGAGTGAGAAAGCTGGGAGAGGAGGGGCAGGACAGAGCTTTGTGGGTGATAGATGAACACGGGTGAGGCAGGGTTTTGATAGTCAGGTGCTTGGAACAAAGGCCAGAGATTAAAACAGAAGGTGCGAGACAAAAGGATTGAAGAGTTGCGAATTGTTGAACAACAGATTGGACCTAAAATAGACACAAAGTGCAGAAGTAACTCAGTGGGTCAGGCAATCTCGAGGAAAAGGATAGGTGACATTTTGGGTCAGGACCCTTCTTTCTGTGGCCACACCATAATAACATTTAAGAGGCTTTTAGATATGCACATGGTATTCCAGGCAGTGGGCAGGTGCTATAGACCTGCACGGGAAGGTATCACGCTCCCGCCCTCACGAGTCTCGGGCAGATGGGGCTCGTCAGCCTGGGAAGGCAGTCCATCTAGGAGAGGGAAAACTCTGATTTAAAACCTCCACTGCCTTGTGGCCATATCCATCCATGGAAAAGGCTCCAGGAGTAAACCTCAAGAAAATCCGGAGTCGGAGCCCGTAAGGCAGTCCGTCGTTGTCTACAACCTCGCTCTGGCAGCTCCTGCGCTGGTGCCAAACTGTAACGGCCCTGCTGTTCCTTTGGATCGATCAGCGACATGGAGAGGGGGGACGTGCTGGATGGGCAACAGCCTGTCCTCCATATGACATCGCCCAGCCTTGCATCCGACCAGGATGCATCACCCATGATCAGTCATGACTGAGGGGGGGCCTACTAAAGGTTTTCCAGGAATGGGAAAATCTGAATCACTTGCAGGCAGATGACATTCTGAAGAAGGGTCTCGACCCGAAACTTTGCCTATTTCCTTCGCTCCGTAGGTGCTGTCCCATCCACTGAGTTTTTCCAGCATTTTTGTCTACCTTAGTTTAACTTAACATCACATTTGGGCCAAAGGGTCTGTTCCTGTACTGTTCTGTTCTCGGTAAACTCTCAACAGCACTAATGGATCTTAGGATTCAAGTTCATAACTTTCTGAAAGTGACAACACAATTCGATAGAGTGGTAAAGAAGGCGTATGGTATACATACCTTCATTGATGCGGCATTGAGTATAAGAGTCAGGATGTCATGATGCAGTTTTCTAGGACTTGGTTAGGCCGCATTTGGAGTATTGCATGTAGTTCTGCTCACTTTATTACAGGAAGGATGTGAGGGTTTTGGGGTCGGTGCAGAAGAGGTTTACCAGGATTCTGCCTGGATTACAACGTTTTAGCTATCAGGCGATGATGGACAAACTTGGATTGTTTTCTCTGGAGTGTCAGGCTGAGGGGAGATCTTATGAGAGGCAGAGATAGGGTAGACAGTCGGAACATTTTTCCTGAGGTAGTAATTTGAAAGACTAGAAGGCATAGCATTAAGATGTGAGGGATAAGTTTAAAGAAGATGTGTGGGGCAGGTTTTCTGCACAGAGCGTGACGGGTGCCTGGAACATGCTGCCAGGGGTGGTGGTGGAGGCAGATATGATTTTAGAGGCTTTTAGATAGGCACCTGAATACACAGTGGATGGAGGGATATGGATCACGTGCAGGCAGAGAAGATTATCTTGGCATCATGTGTGTCATGGGCATGTGACCAATGGGCCTGTTCCTGTGCTGTATGTTTTATGTATGTTATGAAGCTCTCCAAGGACTGGGCTAGCTCGTGTGGTCCCTGCACAATGGCAACACTCATTGGTTTCAGCCAGAGGCATTAATCCTTGATCGCAACTAATGTGTAATTCTGAAGTTTTTGCCCCTCTGTGCCAAGACCATTTCTGCACAGCCTTATGGTACACTAACATATTTAAGTGACTTTTTACACAGCTTCCCTTGTTATGAGAATATCACCATAAAATCTGCAAAGCTCCATAGAGAAGCCTATGACTTGCTTTGTCTCCAGGACGATACCTTGGAGTGAACACCTGATCGAGTTGCATTTGCATTGTGTACATGAGTAATCACATATAAAAGTTGATTTGTTTCTGTGTTGTGTAAAGATTATTCCCCAAGTTGTCCTTATTTTATTATGATGGTTGATGAAGAAAATAGGTTAAAATTCACAAACTTAGCATTATTCCATTTGCATTATGGCACAAAAAAATTGGAGTTGAATATTTATTGAGTGTATTCTATTTTGCATTTAATGTACATGT
Source organism: Raja brachyura (assembly GCA_963514005.1). Next base: position 24,856,422 of record OY740811.1, on the reverse strand, counting down.
GCAAGGGCTTACTATAGAATCTAACATGGCTGGCATCACAACCACTCCAGCTCCTCTGGTTGACTCATGCTATCTCTACACAACAGGCATTGTCTACATTGCCTCTCACAATGGAATTGATTGGAATTGACTGGTGTTTATTATGGGTTTAATCGACTCCTGTTACATCACTGGTACATCAGCCTGAGGACCCATTTTGAAATGGAAGTAGTTCCAAGGAAACTGTACAGACTCCGTGAATGGGAGTGAGTTTATGGGCTGTAAAAATTGTGTTTGAAGCCAGAGCTCAAATTGTGAATTTTTTGGAATTAAAGTGTTTTGTGCACACATTCCTGACTTCACTCCCTTGAGTTAAGTCACATCATCACCATGGTGATGCTTTGTCTTCACCAAAATTGTATACCTTTATGACTTAAAGACCTAGAGCCAGCCATCTTAGGACATTATTATAAATTAGTTAACCCCTGTGCACCTGTGCACTTCTGATGCTTTATGTGTGTGATGTTTATTCATAAACATGAAGTGTAAACTTTGGACGGAGTGATTCTGGACATTGGCATAATGCTCAATTTCTCTCCCTAGACAATGAAAGATGGGGCAAGAATATTTTACGGAAACATGACGTCTCTTTGAATGCACCAATTTGACTTTGCTGAGGGAATATTGATGATTGTCTATGCTTAGGTCAAAACTCAGGTCAAAACAGTGCGTGAGTGTAGGCAACTCGTGCACTTTCCTACCCTTGCTTGAATGAGACGACACTGAATTGATCGACACGCCAGTTTTCCCCCCCTGGTTGAGTAGCTGTCAAATACTGTATTTGGTATCAGGAATGAGCTGCCAGAGGAAGCTATGGAAGCAGACACAATTACATCTTTAAAAGACCTTTGGACACATATATGGATGTTTAAAGAGCTATGGGCGAAATGCAGGCAAATGGGACAATCCCAGAATGTCAACTTGGTCAGCATGGACCAGGCAACTCTATAACGCTACTCATCATTTAAAACCCATTTTATGAAGATGTACCAGAGGGAAGACATGGAGTAGATATACAATTTGCCTTTTCAGGAAAGGTTTAGATTGTTTTAAAATAATAATTTTGGGTTAGGATGAAGTCTGATGTAATAAACACCAACAGCAACATATACATCAACAGCAACATATACAGTAATGAACTGTATTGTAGAAAGAATACAATATATTAGGCGTATATCCAAGGATAGAATTCTAAGTTCAGAATTTAAAATTAAGATTGCCACACTTTTTAAATACTAATCTTTTAATTTTTGGTTTAGTTTAGAGAAACAGTATTGAAACGGTCGTTCGGCCCGCCGACCAATGATCACCCATTATCCCAGTTTTGCATCCAACACAAGAAGGGCAATTTGCAGAAGTCAATTAACCTACAAACCTGCACGTCTTTGGAATATTTATTTTTTTCCAGTTAGTAATTGGATTTTACTGACGATTAAATCATTAGTTCTGAGTAAATCACAGATTTAACAATATTAAATAATAATGCCAAATTTGTGGTCAGTAAATATTTCAATAGTTTACCAATTACAAAGTCACTGTGAAAAAGTAAACAGCTCCAGAAAGTGGCTTGTAAATCTCACAACAATTTATAAAAGCAAAAGTTGACTTTTATAGTCTGATGGTAATGGAATTGGATACATCAGAGTATCAGTTTACAGTTATTCAAGTAATGACTTGAGAGCGAGGAGGAGATTTCTATACGTGATTTGCAAAGAATGATTTGCCACATGGAATAGATGAAACAGAGTCAGTTTCCACTCCTTAGGGAAGTGCAATTTAAATATAGAGCCAAGGACAAAGCTGCCTGGTCCGATTGCAATTGGACTGTTCCAGCATGGATGCACTGCATATGCAAACACAGATGCTCCATCTAAGCTAGTCCCAGTTGTCTGCGTTTGGCCCATATCCATCACCATTTCCTTTCCATGTACCTGTCCAAATTTCTTTTAAATGTTGTTATTGTATCTGCCTCAACCATTTCCTTTGGAAGCTCATTCCATGTACCCTCCACCCTCTGTGTGGAAAAAGATGCACCTCAAGTTCCTGTTAAATCTTTCCTCTCTCATCTCAAACCTATGCACCTTAGTACTTAATTCCTTTATCATGAGAAAAAAATACTCTGTGCATTCACCCTATGTATTTCCCTAATTTGATACATGTTTATCAGCGTCCTGCGCTCCTAGATATAAAGTCTTAGGCTGCCCAACCTCTCCCAATCGGTCAGTCCCTCTACTCCTGGCAACATCCTCGTAAATCTCTGCACTCTATCCAGCCTAATAACGTCTGTACTATAGCAGGGAGACCACACAGAACACAATACTCCCACCAACGTCTTGTAAAATTGTAACATACCGTTCCAACCTCTATACTCAATTCCCTGACTGATGAAAGCCAGTGTGCCAAAAGCCTTCTTTGCCACCCCATCTGCCTACTATGCCACTTTCAGGAACTAGGTACCTGTACTCCGAGATCCCTATAACTCTCTCCAGGGCCGTACCATTCACAGTGAAGATCCTGCCCTATTTTAACTTCACAAAATGCAACATTTCACATTTATCTTCATTAGCCCTTTCTTGGTCCACCGGCTGAGATGATCAAGCTCCCATTGTAATTTTTGATAACCATATTCACTGTCCACAATACGACCTATTTTAGTGTCATCTGTAAATCATGCCTTGTAGACTCTCAACAAAAAACAACCTTCTACTGACATGAACCCCATACTCAGAATAAAATGACCTACCTTTAGAAAGGAGATAAGGAGGAATGTATTTAGTCAGAGGGTGATAAATCTGTGGAATTAATTGTCACGAATAGTAGTGGAGGGCAAGTCATTGGGCATTTTTAAAGCAGGGATTGACAGGTTCTTGATTAGTAAGGGTGTCAAAGGTTATGGGGAGAAGGCAGGAAAATGGGGTTGAGAGGGAAAGATAGATCAGCCATGATTGAATGGCGAGTAGACTCGATAGGCCAAAATGCCTGATTCTGCTCCTAAGACTTGGTGATAAAACCAAGTGTAGTGGACATTTGCAGTTGGATCTGAAATACAGAAGAGAGAATTAATGCTATCAGACATCGAAGGATACATTTCCATTGAACGGTGCTGAGAATGGTAAATGAATGGCATCCTGTGAATGATTTGAGGTGTAAAGTGAAGAAGCGTAGCTTACAACGGGAACTTGATGTGGGAGAAGGGCAGCGTTTTTCCATTTTGGGCTTGGTTGATATTTAAAATGGGGGTAAGAAAAGGAAGGGTTGGAGGGACGAAAGGAATCAGTATTCAATTGCTGACATGACATAAAGGGCTTGGTGTGTTATGATTCAATAACATATCCCTTTAACATGTGGTCGTCATTACACATTGGATTGCCATCTTCATGGCGCTGAGCTGCCAAATCACCATTTATACACCTTGAGAGGCTGAGTCCCAGCAGTGAAGTCATGCCTTTTCTAGCATTACTCACTCCCCTGCCCATTTATCATTTTCAATGTTTCTCAGCTGTTTCCTATTCTCGGAGTTAGAGCACAATTATTCTAGTCAAGGAATAATAATAAAATGTGGGGGAAAAGATGGCACAAAGACAAGGAATTTATACATAACTTGTAAAATTATATAGCCTTGTACAGCAATATAAACAAATGATTGTTCTCTTGTAACAGGCAGTTAAATACGTCCCTGTCTCCCTGCCTCCCTGCAGTTACATGTAGTGCAGTACCACAGGGGAGGACAGGGGTAGGGCTAGTTCTGCACTCATTACTTCCAACACGAAAGTTGAAATGGTTATAAAGTTGTGCTCTCCATTATGTCCTTTGAAAAGAATAAATGCAGAATTTAATTTCACCGAAATAGCCCATTGTCCTTCAGAAACTGGCCAGCAGTGGAAGAACGAGGCATAACAAGAACGTTAAATATTCAAGTGTGTGTTATAATGTGAGGAAAAATTAATTTTTCTGCCAATTAAGCGTGGTGTTTGATCACAATGTCGGGATAGATGAGGAAGGTCATTCAGCTAATTCATCTAAAACATCCAATTCTATCCCCTGCCCCATCCCTCCACCACAGGCAAACCATTCCGAGACATGTGCAGGAAGGAACTGCAGGCGCTGGTTTCTACCGAAGATGGGCACAAATTGCTGGAGTTACTGGAGTCCATTCGGAAACATTCTCAGCTTTTTTCTGTCATTTCCTGTGTAGAGTGAAGTGAAGTCCAGGTTCTGGCTTCAATACTACATTTTCTTTTACAAATTTGAACAAACTAAGCTCTCTTTTTTTCTTTACGTGCTGTGGCCTTGATGTCCGGGAATGAATATATAAGCTGCTTTCAAACAAGTAAGGTCCTTTATCCTGAAAGGTTTTGAGTAGTGAGTTCAATACCACCTCGTGCCATGAATGGTGGAGCGATGTTGTTGAATTAGGAGACATTCAGTTGTGGGGTACTCCTCTGACTGGGCAGCTTTCTGGTGAATGCTGCTCCTGCTTCAATCAGACTGCTGCAGTTGGGGCTTCTGTGACGACAATGCATTTATCCTGTTAAATGTGAAGCAGATGTAGTTGCACTATTGTTGAGCGCCATTGTCTGGCAAGTTAAAATATTGTTCAAGGCTTACTACTTGCAGGCACTTACTTGCTGAGGACTTGCAACAGAACTGAATATTGTGCAATCAACAGCAAGCACCCAATTTCTGTTGTGTAGATGAAGGTCATTGATGGGTATTGAAGATGATGGGATGGAGGATATTGTTCTGGAGAGTCCTTGGGCTGAGATCATTGTGCAGCCCACAAGCTGCCTCCATTCCCTTTGTCCTGTATCTGTACACTAAGGACGGCTTGATTAGAATCGTGTATAGTCTTTCCGCTGACTGGATAACATTTACCAAACAAACTTTTCACTGTACCTCGGTACACGTGTCAACGAACTAGACTAAACTAAACTATTCAGTTTACACCATGGTTAATTGTATAGTTTGTGCCTGACCCTAAATATACCAGACAACTGTGTGCAGTTGTGTACAGGGTACTCAAACCCAATGATTGAGGACATTTCTGCTGAAAATCAATTTCTCCTAATCTCCATTCTAAGTGGTCTACTTGCTGACCTGAGACTATGCCCCAGTTTCTCAACCCTCCTCCTACTACTGGCTAGCACCCCCCTCAATCGTCTCAAGCTTGTACAAGCTCATGTCTTAATCTTCTAAACTCCAGTGAGTGCCGGCCAATCTTATTCTCTCGAGTTAGGACATTCTTCCCCAGAATCTATGCAGTGAATCTGTGCGGTACTGACTGCAGAGTGAATGTATTCTTCTTTGGGTGAAGAGGCCAAAACTGTAGAATTTATTTCATATCAGATCATTCCAAGCAAGACCTCCTTCATTTTGCACTCCATCTTGCTTGAAATAAAGGCCGACGTGCCACATGACCGTCCGATTGCTTGCTGTACTCGCTCTATTGATTACGTTGTCTCGTGAAGCAGCAGCAAAATGTCCAATTACATCAAATAGTCAACTGCAGAAGGCAAACACAAACCCTACGTCTTCAAGCTTGGCGTGCTGGCAACTGTTCACAGTTAGAAACTTGCCATCTAGTCCAGGCAATCGAGTCACAAAATCTATTTGGACAATCCAACAGTCACCATAAGGAATGAGGCTGAAAAAGAAACATTAGAAGTGCAAACTGGAGGCCAGCTGATGAGGCACAGCAAGTTTTCAACATAAAATATTGTGGGATCTTTTGTTTTGCAAGATGGACCCTGGAACGCAATCCGGATCTTGTCCTTATGTGAACCTACATGGATGTAATGCCTATCTGAGCATCTTGCCATGGCCTTCTACATATTCAGCAAGGTTGACTATCTTCCATGCTGAGAAAGGGATCCCTGTGGTGGCAGTGACAAGAATGCTAAAGTGCAGCCTGTGACAGGTGGTGTAGGACTGATTTAAAGCTTGGATGAAAAAAGCCGTTGGCTCAATCTTGCTAATGTTGAATTATAACCGTGGCATTGTTAATTTCTGCTGGTAAAACATCCCTCACAGATACAAAGGAATGTGTTCCATGTTGAAGTCCAGCTATCGAGTTGTTCCCCTGTAACACTAGCAATTAGAGACGTTGCCCACTGCTGCGTTGCTGCTACATGGATATCTTGACCCCAACTTGAAGGCTTCTGGTCGCAAGCCTGGGGTCTCCTGTAACTCCAAATATCAGAGCAATGCCCCGTAAACTGAAACAAGCCAACTCCAAAGCTACGATAGTGTACCAGAATCCTCTGCTCTGGCCATGCATGTCCAGCTTGAACCAACTACAGCATTCACCATAACATGGAAAATAAATGCCACTGGTTTGTTTTCAACAACTCAGATCATGCTTTTGCTGATGATCCTGAGTTGTGGTAAGATGGTGGTATCGCAGCCCTGCTGAGAGGCTGGGGCCATTGCCACCTCAACTCCAGAGAAACACACTGACAGCTGAAGGAGCCAAAGGCTGATCGAGTTACTATGCAAGCTGAATGCCTGCCTATTCTTCAAAGAAATGCTCCCGCTGGGGTTTCCCCGGATGATTAGGCATGCTCAACCAAATTCTGGGTTGGCGATGAAGATTGAGGTCTGATTTGGTTGTGACCTTGTCAGCAGTTCATTCAGGTTCCTTTGCCTGGGGTGTGCTCAGTAAGCATAGTTCATACAGGCTCTCCGTGCTACTGCCAGTGCCAAATGCTTCATCCTTTGCGGAAACCTTTAAGCAAACGAGAAAAAGAGGTCTCACTGGCAGGGTACGTCAGTGATCCACAAAACCTCAAACAACTTCTACAATCTCGTGGATCGTCCTTGTTCCTGCATCTGGAACATCTACCTGAATGATCTGCCTGCAGCTTGCTGTGGAAACTTTCCTTTGCAGACCGCTTAACATCAGCACACAGGCAAAAAACCTGCAAGGCCCAGAGGACCCACGACAGCAGAGAGCACACATGGACCCTACAGACAACCTGACAGTTACACATACACATGGAGAAGGGACAGAGATGCACACAGAAATGTACATGCACTTGGTTTATATTCCTGTAATTCATAGAGGTATCCATTTCTCTTTTTAATCACATTGTTAAGATGTCACTTTGAAATGCTGTGTCAATCATTTTTTTTAATGACTGAAAGTCTTGTCTGTGATGCTTTTCTGTAGTCTAGTTAACAGCAGAGATATAGTGTCTCTCCAGTACTGCTGCAGAATTCTGATCAACCCACATTTCTCTCTGATACTACGTCTGGCTGTGCACTATATTTACCATTCTTCTTTTGCCATCAATCTCATCCCTCTGTGTCTCCCTCTGCCTCTCCCTCTGCCTCTCCCTCTGCCTCTCCCTCTGCCTCTCCCTCTGCCTCTCCCTCTGCCTCTGCCTCTGCCTCTGCCTCTGCCTCTGCCTCTGCCTCTCCCTCTGCCTCTCCCTCTGCCTCTCCCTCTGCCTCTCCCTCTGCCTCTCCCTCTGCCTCTCCCTCTGCCTCTCCCTCTGCCTCTCCCTCTGCCTCTCCCTCTGCCTCTCCCTCTGCCTCTCCCTCTGCCTCTCCCTCTGCCTCTCCCTCTGCCTCTCCCTCTGCCTCTCCCTCTGCCTCTCCCTCTGCCTCTCCCTCTGCCTCACCCTCTGCCTCTCCCTCTGCCTCTCCCTCTCCCTCTCCCTCTGCCTCTGCCTCTCCCTCTCCCTCTCCCTCTCCCTCTGCCTCTCCCTCTGCCTCTCCCTCTGCCTCTCCCTCTGCCTCTCCCTCTGCCTCTCCCCCTGCCCCTCCCCCTGCCCCTCCCTCCCCCTGCCCCTCCCTCCCCCTGCCCCTCCCTCCCCCTGCCCCTCCCTCCCCCTGCCCCTCCCTCCCCCTGCCCCTCCCTCCCCCTGCCCCTCCCCCCCCTGCCCCTCCCCCCCCTGCCCCTCCCCCCCCGCCTCTCCCCCCCCGCCTCTCCCCCCCCGCCTCTCCCCCCCCGCCTCTCCCCCCCCGCCTCTCCCCCCCCGCCTCTCCCCCCCCGCCTCTCCCCCCCGCCTCTCCCCCCCGCCTCTCCCCCCTCGCCTCTCCCCCCTCCCCCCCGCCTCTCCCCCCCCCCCCTGCCTTCCCCCCCCCCCCCCCTGAAAACTTTGAAAAAAGAAAGCTGAGGAAAACTGCGGAGAACTTGATTAGAGGTGCATGAAAAGCAGAACTTTGCCAACGTGGATATGGTGGACCAGATGTATTGTAAGCATCTATGATTTTGTGCCCAGGCAATAATGCAGCTTTCGGGTTGTGTTTAATTTTACTCTCTAAATTTTGAATCCAATAGACAATACTCTCCTCTGTGGGTTAGATTCATTGTTTGCCCAGTTAATGGACAGTATTGGCTTTCAATAAAAAACAAGCATTTGGATTAATGAGCTTCCTTCCCTATTACTAAACCAGAAAGGGGCGATTGTGTTCCTGTGCTTGCATCCCCTGCTCACTGTCCAGGGCAAATGTCATCAGCAAAGTCTTGAAATCTGCCAGCATATCTGTATTAATCAAGCTCGCGCTATCATAGGCGAAACCCTGAAGTACATGTTGAATGTGTTCGGATATACATATTGTATGCAGCCTTTGAGGTAATGCTGCACACCCCCTTACCTGGTCAAGCATTCCTGTCCCAAATGGGGCAATCTGCAGGTCCCACATCAGCCACCTCAGAACCCACAGAGCTGGAGTGGAAGCCAGTCACCCACTACCCCCAGGGACTGTCTGAGTAAAAGGAGCCTTTATTATTTAATGCAGGCCGGGTAAATAAAGGCTATTTTGTCTGCATCTCGGAGATGTTTTGGGGACTTGTTGTCAGTGGGGCAGCACAGTGGCATAGCAGTAGAGTTACTGCCTTACAGCGCCAGAGACCCTGGTTTGATTCTGACTGCGGGTGCTGTCTGTACGGAATTTGTATGCTCTCCCTGTGATTGTGTGCGTTTTCTCCAGGTGCTCCAGGTTACTCCCACATTCTAAGGATGGACTGGTTTGCAACTTAATTGGCTTCAGTAAAATTGTAAGTTGTGTGGTGTGCGGGGTGATCACTGGTCGCCGTGGATTCGGTTATTGGAAAGGCCCTGTTTCCATGCTGTATCTCTAAAGCAAAGTCTAAAAAGGTTGATGGAAATCGAGGTCAATATCTGGCATCATGGGCATGAATCACTTTTGTCCAATACACACAGTGTACACAGACGTCTTAACAGAAATCGAATCATGCTGACAGTGCAATGTAAATGTACGCAGTTGAACCTGGTTGAGGCAAGACATGGTTATGATCAAAACGCTAAAAAAAAATCCAATGTAACGTTCCGAATTTTAAAAGAATTTGATGAGCACTTTTTACTTAAAAGGGTCTTAAATTATAATATTTTTTCAGTGATATTAAAAGTAGACCATTATTTCTCAAGGAGTTAATGAAGCTAATCAAACATTTGAGCAACTAGAGAAAAAAATCTTATACATTGTGAAAGAAAAGGGAAATGGAAGTTACTGTAATTGAGATCCAGCATTGCATTTTCTTAACTTTCACCATTTTTTTTATCTCTAGTAATGTTAGCACTTTTTTTTGTCTCTATCAAAGTACTTCAGCTCCATAAAACTCTTCACTACTTTAACCAGTTGGTAACTAGGTTTGTGTTAGTTGACATTTCAACTGAACTGAAGCTTACCCATGGCTAACATTCACAGTTGCATTTACCGAATATCAATGAGCATTGAGTACAGATATGTAACAGAGGCTACCTGCTAACCAATTTGACTTAATTACTCATGGCTAAATTATAGACAGCCAGAAAAAAACATCAAATTGTTCTAATCTCCCCATAACTCTTATAGGCCAACTTTTCTCTCTGTAACCATTTCTTTGGGAGTTTAGTTTACTGACACAGCATCAATCCAATTGTAGATTGGGAAGCAGAAGCTACAGCTGAAATGAATTACTTGGAGTGGCTGCCTCCTGGACGGAGATTTAATTTCTAGTGGGACCGAAAAGATTCACTGCTGCACTGCTCCAATCAATCTACCCTAGTGCATGCTTCGTTATGCAGCTAATTGAGACTGATAGCAGCTGCATACTCTGCAGTTACAGCCAGGACTTTGGATGAGCAGCTCGATCGATGTGGAACGTTCCGTTAAAGTTGCAGAAACAGTCAACTTTTAGTGCTGGGTTTTCCCATGGCTCTGAAAGGTGCTGACTCTTGCTGGGAGATGTTGCTATGGGCCACAGATGTTCTTTGGTAATCTGCAGAAAGATTAAAGTCTCCCCTTGGGTATAAAAAAGATTCCTAGTATGCCTGGAATCAAAATGGGAAAACTGAAACGGCCTGATAATTACAGCATTGTGGTTCTTATCCAGCATCCCATATCTGCCAATGTGCAGCAATTATATTTCTTTACTGTGTACGAAGGAACTGCAGATGCTGGTTTAAACCGAAGATAGACACAGAAAGCTGGAGTAACTCAGTGGGACAGGCAGCATCTCTGAAGAGAAGGAATGGGTGACGTTTCGGGTTGAGACCCTCACGAAGAGTCTCGACCTGAAACATCACCCATTCCTTCTCTCCAGAGATGCTGCCTGTCCTGCTGTTACTCCAGCATTTTGTGTCTATCTTACATTTCTTTACTATTTGGCTATGTATAGATTATTATCTCTACACTTCCCTTGAATATTTAAAGAAATACAGTAAAATTCGTGAAACCATCTAGGTATTACTTCCCCTTCATGAAATGTGGCATCTTTCATTTCTTGGCCCCTCGGGGTGGCGCAGCGGCAGAGTTGCTGCCTTACAACACCAGAGACTTACTACAGGTGCTGCCTGCACAGAGTGTGTGTGTTCTCCCTGTGACTGCTTGGGTTTACTCCGGGTGACCGAAAGAAGTGCAATTCTGTCGGTTAATTGATTTTGGTAAAATTGTAAATTGTCCTTGGTGTGTAGGATAGTGCCACTGTATGGAGCGCTGGTCGGTGCGGACTCGGTGGGCCTTAGGGCCTGTTTCCTCGCTCTCTGCCGCGCAATTTACGTCCACGCCAGTGGCTGGGGCTGATTTGGACGAGCTGGGCTAAAGGGTGAGTCATAGAGTGATACAGCGTGGAAACAGGCCCTTCGGCCCAACATGCTCACACTGGCCAACATGTCCCAGCCACACTGATCCCACCTACCTGCATTTGATCCATATCCCTCCAAACCTGTCCTATCCATGTATTTGTCTAACTGTTTCTAAAACGTTGGGATGGTCCCAGCCTCAACTACCTCTTCTGGCAACTTGTTCCATACACCCACCACCATTTGTGTGAAAAGGTTACCCCTCAGATTGAGCGGGTGGTTTCTGTTTTGACCTGGAGATGCTGTGAGGTTGTGGATGGATTTTTAAATTATGCCACTACAGAGCAAACAGTGTTAGTGAATGACTGCTCTCAGGCAAGTTCTGGAGAGAGTGCAGGACCCGGGAATGTTGGGATTGTTGGGAAGGGACTTCACTAGGGACCTGAAGTGCAACAGCCATACATCACAACACACCCATCTGAAGAAGAATCTCGACCCGAAACGTCACCCATCCTTTTTCTCCAGTGATGCTGCCTGAGTTACTCCAGCATTTTGTGTCTATCTTCGGTACAAAGCAGCATCTTCAGTTCCTTCCTCCACACACTTGAACATGTCTGGTTGGAATTCCAGAGTGATGTGTAAAGCAAGAAATGGTCATTGAATTCACTCTAAGGAAAAAATATATATACTTAGTTTGCACGGCACTGAAATAAACAATGCTGTGGGGTTGAGATGCAAGGCCAAGTGTTTGTTGTTCAATTTTGTATACTGTTTTGCTAACCATCTGCCCTCCTATTGCACATAGTGAGAGGTATTGTTCCATTTTCCCACATTATATTGATTATGGAATGACCCTTGTTCTTTCAGATTCACCCAGTTGGACGTCGATAGCCATCTTGCCAAGTGCCTCTCTGAGAGCACAGAAGATGTGATGTGGTAATTACTTGGCTGAGAGAGGAGCATGTTAATGCAGCCTTTGGACAGCATTCAACTGGGACTATAAATAAAAATGCTCGAGCCTGGGTGCTGAAAAATGAAGACCGTCTTCATGGTGATCCTCCACGTTTCTTTAGATAGAAACATAGTTGATAAAAAAATGCCCAACTATTTGCATCTAGCTGAGTTAGAGAGTCCTCTCCAATTATTGACCATCTAAACCAGCTGTTTTCAACAAAATTTTATCACTTTGGATCAGGTCAGGATATCTCGTACGTTAGATGTTGATTGTTAGCATATGCCCTGTTGCATGGTTAGCAGAATCTTTCCTTTATGTTGAAGTGATTTACTTTCTTACCTCATCTGAATGCAATGACTCCGTGCTGAGTGCCAAGCGCAGTGCCTGTAGTACCTGTGCCCATTAGTCATTTTCCAGCCTCCCTGCTGCTGCTCATTGCATTATTTGCAGACAGGTAAGCTAGTCCAATCCTTCCTTACACATCCAACATGGGGTCTCTGCCTAGGAAAGGGATCCCCCCCCCCCCCAGATGACTACTGAATTCCTACCTTGGATTTGAAGAAGAGTCCCGACCCAAAACATCAACCATCCTTACTCTCCAGAGTTGCTGCCCGACCCGCTAAGTTACTCCAGCACTTTCTGTCTATCTTCTGTTGAGACTTGTAGGACTGGCGCTGAGAATCTGAGATTGACTCGCTGTTACTACATGAAACGTGCTGTTTGCACGTTTAAACGATATCTAATTTCCACTAGATCTCCCTAAATTGAGCACATACTGCAGTGGCATCTTGTTCATCAATTTGTGCACTAACACAGGGCCAGTGCCATTCCCAGTGGGTGCTAAAAGCAGAACAGCTATGTCCTATCCACGTTGATGCCGGGAAGGTAGTTTGGTGGCCAATCCTGTGCAGTAGCCACAGAGCAGCTGCAGGGAGTATGTGGAGGGATAGGGATAGGGAGAGGAAAGGCATCAATCTCCTTCGCATGGGGCCTCCCCCGGCATAATCCAAGCACTAATCAAGGCCTGCGTTTGGTGGTAAGGCTGATCAATTTGGCAGACATTGGAGTGATGATAGAAATGTTGCAATCGTCAAGTAATATTTCTTCTATACTGAGCGATGTAAAAGGAGTCTGGCAGATGTTGAGAGTTACATTGGCAAGGTTTGAATGAGCAGTTCCCCAATCTGCTGCAATGTTTTTGTGAATGATAAACAAGGGTCGTAGGTTGCTCCAGAGTGCATCAATTTAGTTTGGAAATTGCAGATATGGCACTGTGCAGGTTATATATCATTAGCTATGCAACAGTGAATGGCCAGTGGATTTGCCTTCCCCAAGCATATTAATTGATTTTAAAATAATCGCTAGTTTGCTCCAACCCAGGGTAAATTGGTGTTTGTATGATTTGCATATAGTCCATGAATAGCTCAATTTTTCATGCAGAAGTGCGTCCCTAGGTTGGATGAACCAAGTTGCTCCACATTGTAGATAGACATAAAAAGCTGGAGTAACTCAGCGGGTCAGACGGCTTCTCTGGCGACGTTTCGGGTCGAGACCGTTCTTCAGACAGTCTCTGGGGAAAAGTATAGGAAGTATAGGAAGGAACAGCAGATGTTGGTTTAAACCGAAGATGGATACAAAGTGCTGGAGTAACTCAGCGGGACAGGCAGCATCTCTGGAGAGAAGGAATGGGTGACGTTTTGGGTTGAGACCCTTATTCAGATTAGACTGAAGAAGGGTCTTGACCTGAAATGTCACCCATTCCTTTTCTCTAGCGATGCTGCCTGTCCCGCTGAGTTACTCCAGCATTTTGTGTCTATCAAGAGTCGGGGGGGAAAGGCTTTTTATCTCTATCTTCGGTTTAAACCAGCATCTGCAGTTCCTTCCTACAAATTTTGTTTGCTCCACATTTTATTCAGTCCTGTGACCGCTCTAATCTGTATGGTTAACATAGATCTGTATTGTATTCATCTTGTGATCTTTCTAATCTGAATGGTTAAATGAATCAATGAGTATATTTATTGAGCCTTACAAACTGAATAACAATATGAATAATTAATATTTACAAATAAACTATCGATTATTAATCTTTGATTGGTGATAACTCTTTAATCAGAGGTGCTGTATTTAGTAAACCTTGCATGTAAAATGGAAGATCAAGACAGGCTATCAATGTGTTCGAGACTTTCATTGTAAGGCATTGTTATATCTATAACGGCTATTTATGTTCAATGTTGATTCCTTTATAGCTGAAGAAGCAGTTGAACTTGAGGCTTAGTAGAAAAATCTGTAGAGTTTACCACCAATATAGCTATTATGAGTGATTTAAAAAAAAGGTTACACTCAATCTATCACTAGGTCCAAAATCATGGTTTAGACCAACAAATAAATCGGGATAATCATTACCTTTATAAGGAACAGGAGCAATTCAGACTAGAAGGGGAACTTTCTGCAGCCAGAGAAAACTGGTCAAATCCAGCAAACGGCTGAATGAAGCCAAACTGCCAGTATTGGGCATGCATTTTGTTGTCAAAGTGGATTCTGAATCTGGTTCAAATGGAGCCAACCCAACAGGACCTTGCATATTTGGGTATAAACAAAAATGACATTCATGGAGTTTAGAATCGTGAGTCTTCCACATTTACTAGAAGTCCCAATGAACGAGAGGTTTACAGCATTTTTCTGGATAAACTGCACTTTTCCTATTACCAAAATTCTTTAAAAGTTATTTAGGATATGGAACAGGGGAGAATTGAGATTAGCTCGAGTTAAAAATCCAGTATGGCTCAGTTCTTTTGTGTTGTAATTTCTTGAATGGGAGGGGAATGATAATGACGCACTTGAAATTGGTTTCGCATTGGACTCTGACTGGCAGAGGAATGATTGCTTTCTATAGCATGCTGCTGGAACTGTCTTCGCAGCTCATTGGTTCTGCTTGTAATTTTAAAAGATTCTGTACACTTTCTTCCTGGCCAAGAGATTCTTGCTGTTGAATGGAGTTTGTGTGACTGCTTTCTTGTCAGCTTTTCTTCTAGCTAGATACTCAATCAGGCATTGAGCAAGTTATTCAGTCTCCAGAGACTTTTTTTCTTCAATCCTTGGCACATTTCCCAGCCACATAACTGTGGTTCAACAGGAAACACTCAAAACAAGCGTTGCTTGTAGGCTGTCTCAATGAAAATTGCCATGTTATTGTCTTAAACTGGATCAGAATTTAGTGCTTGGATTAGGAATCTGTATTCTATGTAAATATAGAACCTGGATAGACGAAACGGTGTATGCGAGTACTTATGGTTTACTGCACCGAATGGTAATTTACAGGGGAGATGCCGACTAATTTAACACTTTACAAATCCAAATTTGGTATGAAAATAGAAAAAAAATGGTTTCAGAGAAGAACAGGACAGGAGGATAAAAACAGAAAAGGCTGGTCAGGCTGTATCTTGGATGAGAAGCTTGGAGTTCATGTTTCTGGTCGAAGGCCCTTTGTCAGAACATATTTAATTTAGATTTCCTCTGGACCCTCTCCAATCTGCAATTTGTTTGACTTTCAGAGCATGGGAATGATTTTTTTTTTCAGGAATCTCCTGGACAGCAGGAGGAGTCAGTGGTGGGTCTCAACATTATGGTGCATTTTGTGTTCCATCCAATGAAAATTCGGCAGATCCTGGCCAAGTTTATGTTGTGTTGGGGGGGGGAGAAAGCCTTCCCATTGGGACGGCTCAGTGATGCATTTGGTAGAGCTGCTGCCTCACAACACCAGAGGCGTTGACCTCGAAACCACACGAGGTCATGACCTCGGGTGCTGTCTGTAGGGAGTTTGCACATTCCCCTGCATGGATTTCCTCAGGGTGCTCCGGTTTCCTCCCACATCCCAAAGACATGCAGGCTTGTAAGTTAATTGGCTTCGGTAAATTGCCCCAAGTGTGTAGAGAGTGGATAAGAAAGTGGGATAACATAGAATGAGTCTGAACAGGTGACCGATGTCCATCGTGAACTTGTTGGGTCGAAGGGCCTGTTTCCATGCTTTATCTTTCAATAAATCAATCAGATTTTTTTCCTAATGTTCACGCCTTTGTGTTTTCATATCAGAATCGCGTATAAGAAAGTCATGATGCAGCTTTATAAGACTTTTGTTACAGATGACTTTTTCTAAATGGGGAGAGGATTTGGGAATCGGCGGTGCAAAGAGACATGGGAATGCTGGTGCACGATTCACTAAATTTGCAGGTTGAGTCGGTGGTAACGAATGTGAATTCAATGTTAGCATTCATTTCAGGAGGACTAGAATATAAAAGCAAGGATGTAATGCTGAGGATTTATAAGGCGCTGGTCAGCTCACATTTAGAATATTGTGAGAAGTTTTCAGCCCCATATCAGAGGAAGGATTGGAGAGGGATTTATGAGAATTATCCCAGGGATGATTGGGTTAATATATTAGGAGCGTTTGATGCCTTTGGGTCTGTACTTGCTGGTGTTTAGAAGGATGAGGGTGGCCCTCATTGAAAAGTATTGAATAATGAAAGGCCCAGATAGACTGAATGTGGAGAGGACGATTCCGGTAGTGGGAGAGTCCAGGACCAGATGGCACAGCCTCAGAATGAAAGGACGTACCTTTAGAACAGAGATGAGGAGGAATTTCTTTAGCCAAAGGGTGGTGAATCTGTGGAATTCAATGCCATAGATGGCCATGCAGGCCAAGTCATTGGGTATCTTCAAACTGGAGATTGATAGGTTCTCGATGAGTAAGGGCGCCAACGGTTATGGGGAGAAGGCAGGAGAATGGGGTTGAGAGAGAAAAATAGATCAGCCATGATAGAATGGGGCTGTGGACTTGATGGGCCGAATAGCCCAAGTCTGCTCCTCTGTCTTATGGTTAGACCATTTTGGAGTATTGCATCCAGTTCTGGTTGCCCCAGTACAGGAAGGATGTGGAAGCATTGGAAAGGGTGCAGAGGTAGGTTAGCAGACTGATGCTTGGATTAGGGAAGTATTAGCGACAAAGAGAGGTTGGACAGACTTGGATTGTTTTCTCAAGAACTCCAGAGATTGAGGGGAGACCTGATAGAAGCATGTAAAATAATGAGAGGCAAAGAGAGAGTAGACTGTCAGAACATTTCTCACAGGTGAGAAGTATCAAATGCTGGAGGGCACTGCTTTAAAGTGAGAGGGAAATGTTGAAAGATGTGGCGGCCTGGCGGGCAACTTTTGGACACTGATTGTGGTGAGTGCCTGGACCTCACTGCCGGAAGTGGTGGTGGAGTCAGATACAATAATGGCATTTTAGAGACTTTTAGATAGCCACGTGAATAGTTAGCCAATTGAAGAATATTGATTATGCGCAAGCAGATAAGGAGTTGGTCTTGACATTATGTGCGGCACAGACATTGTGGGCCGAATTGCCTGTTCCTGTGCTGTATTGTTCTGTTCTATTGTTTACAGTTCCAAAACATTTCATATTGGAAGAAGGCTATGCCTTTTAGTCAGGCTTTTAATGTGCGACTAGTATTTTTAAAAAGTATTGAATTTTCTTCAAATGGAATACACCCAGTTCCTCATTTCTTAACAATGCAGGGGTGTGCTTTCATTTGCTTTTTATCTACTGGAATTTTTTTAAGAATTCACAAAATATTGTTGAAAATACTTTCAAAATACATTCAAAACTCAGCAAGGTTGAGCTTAGTCCAACTCTTCTGCCAGTTTTTCCTGGTCAACAATACATGATATGAATATCAAAGTATAAGCCTCCTGCTGGCGAAGATTCAGTTAAGATTCTTCGATGTAGCGATGATTTGTTATTTAATTTATCACTTGAGGTTTTATTTGCTGCAATGGAGGACGGTGGACACATTGTCGACTGTCTTTCACACATGGGTCTGTCAAAACCAGTAACATTTAACAGCCTCTTTGATCAGATTAATGGGAAGGAGTCTGAAAAAAGCCTCAAGTTATTTAAAATGGAAGAATAGCTCTCGCTTGCACACACGTGTCCTTCAATCTGGCAACAGTGACCACTTTTAAGTTTCAACATGTGTGTTTCAACTTGTCCAAACCATGTGGTTTGCTTTTGATTTACTGCATCCTTGCTCAGAAGTGATTGACTTCTTTTCTTACCATCTATGACAACTTGTATCCCCCATGAAAGTTAACGGTTTACTGCACGGTGCACCTCCCACAGTACAATACTTTGCATAATTATAGATTAGTTAAGAACCTAACACCAGTAGGGTAGGAAAGAACTAGATGCTGGTTTAAATCGATGGTAGACACAAAATGCTGGAGTAGCTCGGTAGGACAGGCAGCATCCCATTCCTTCTCTCCAGAGATGCTGCCTTTCCCGCTGAGTTACTCTCACATTTTGTGTCTACCTAACACCAGTAAAGATCTGTGCTGCGACAGTCCATAAATAATACTTGTGCAATCAGGGTTATACTGCATCCTAGAAACATCACATTGGATATTGAATCAGATTTGTTATACTTTCACCAGAATGCCTAATTCAGAGGAGCCTGGATAGCTCTGGTACTTCACAGGTTCTAACTTGGTTCAGCGATTTGCTACACAAAAATTAACCTTGAATGGTGTAGAAGTCTTGAGAATTCTTTCAATTTCACAATTTTTAAAAAAGAGAATAGATAAGAACAGTTCACCCCCATAAATCAATTTAGGTTTGAGATACAGCGTGGAACAAGGCTCTTCGGCCCACGAGTCCGCACCGACAGTGATTCCCGCACATTATCCGACACACACTAGAGACAATTTTTTACATTTATACCAAGCAAATGAGCCTACGGGCCTGTATATCTTTGGAGTGCGGGAGGAAACCGAAGATATCTGCGAAAACTCACGGGGAGAATGTACAAACTCCATGCAGACAGAACCCGTAGTCAGGATCGAAATGGGTCTCTGACGCTATAAGCACTGTAAGACAGCAACTCTACCACTCTGCCACCATTCTGCCCATCATACAATTGTTATCAAACAAAATAACTAACGTACAATGAGCATTTCACTCTTTTACTGTCATTAAAATGGCACTAATTTGTTAAGGACTAATCAAAGTTAGACCACTGTACACTTGCACCAAAATCTTATTAAATTTTAACAGATCAGACCAAACTGATTATTTTTCCTTAGGCACAGTTTCCCACCGCAGTGTTTCACAAAATGTTCTGTACATGTGATGCAAAGTGAGAATTTGCTAAAATTAAGTGCATACAAGTAAAGCTCGTGCATTAGTAACATTATGGGGCATCTAGACTGCATGTTTATTATTCCTCTTGCAACCATTCCCCTTCTATTTCCATCCAACGTCTGAATAAATCATTGCAGTGAATGATCAGGAGCAACCAAATTATTGATATAAACCACAAAATGCAATGGGCCCAGCATTGATCCCTCACCACACATCACATGCCTCTTGTCCAAAGTATAGAGTGGTTCTTCCAGCACCACTCTATCCTTCCATGAAACCAAGTCTGTATCCTGTTAGCTACCTCTCCCTGGATCCCATGTGATACCCTTCCAGTGCTGTCTAGCATGTGGAATCTTAACGAAGGCCTTCAACGAAATACCACTTCAAAAACCACAATCATATTCATAAGATATGATCTCCCATGTACAAAACTATGCCGACTATCCCTAATCAGCCCCTATCTATCCAAATGCAGATATTTTGTCCCTCAGAATCCTCTCCAGTAAAGTAACCTACCTACCACATTCTATGACACTTATCTCTCTTTTGAAACAGGAGGGATCATGATATGTATTTTGTTTTTTTTGGGTGGAGGAACTTCAACTATTTTGACATTCCTCAGCCAGATAGAAACAAGTAGACAGCTGGCCCACAACAATAACTAACCACGGAATTCAAACTGCTGTAATATGTGGCCCAGTCCACTACTTGGTGTTTGCCCTCTAAATATTGCTGAATAATTAGCCAAGCCAGTAGACTGCCATCGCTGGCATGCACTGCCATGGATAATCATTCTGTTATGCTCATCAGTTTTAGTGACTGGCTCTATCAGAAATCTTAACCTCATTCTCTTTCAAATACTGACAACGTTTTGTAAGTTTGCAGAAGCCCAAGTAGACCTGGCTCTGTGCTTCTGTTTGTCATTATATTTATATTTATATATATATACAGACACAGACACAGATGCAGACGTAAGAATAGAGGTAATACTTCTTCCCCGTATTTGCTCTGTTTAAGCACTGGCTACAATCCTATTCTTTCTTTAAATTATCTTTGGAGATCATACATCAGCTTAGCTTGGCCACAGAAACATTAGATTTGCACATTAACATTACATCCTTCATACCTTTCAAATTGAAAATAATGGAATACATAAAATATAAAAATGTTTCCTCCTCGGCATGATATAATCAGTCTCAGTAATGCATGCATGGCTTACATCGCAAAAATAGAGAGGAATGAACCCGCAAATGGCGTGTATCTGGCAATGGAAAGACGCCAATCAATACTTTACATGCCAGTTTGCATACCGACCTCGAAGCTTGGCAGCCTGCCTAATATTCGAGAATGTCACAAACAGATGGTTAAATTCTGATGGGCTAAGATGTGTGCAGTTCCAGTCAGTGTCTACAATGCCAAGGATCCTCTGATTAAATTAAAGGATGTGTGTGAATTCATTCCACTGCCTGCAATAGTGTAGTTTTGAGGCAACTCTGCTCATGCCCATCCTCTTTAATTAACTATGATTCTGCAGTTGTGAAGAAAAATGAACGGGTCCAGACGACTAGTGTACATTTTACAGACAGATCTATGTCCTTGCTCACAAAACAGTACAGTTCTGGTGCAGTACAAAACCCATGGCTATCTAGACTACACTTCTTCCCACCCTGCTTCCTGTAAGGACTCCATCCCCTACTCCCAACACTTCTGTCTACACCGCATCTGCTCCCACGATGAGATTTTCCACACCAGGGCATCGGAAATGTCCTCATTCTTCAGGGAACGAGGGTTCCCCTTCGCCACTATAAATGAGGCTCTCACCAGGGTTTCTTCAATACCACGTAACATTGCTCTCTCTCCCCATCCCCCCACTCGTAACAAGGACAGAGTCCCCCTAGTCCTCACCTTCCACCCTACTAGCCGTCACATACAACAAATAATCCTCCGTCATTTTCGCCACCTCCAATGTGACCCCACCACTCGCCACATCTTCCCATCTCTCCTCCCCCCCCCACCCCCCGTCTGCTTTCCGCAAATACCGCTCCCTCCGTAACTCCCTGGTCAATTCTTCCCTTCCCACCTGTACCACCCTCTCCCCGGGTACTTTCCCTTGCAACCGCGAAAAATGCTACACTTGTCGCTTTACCTCCCCCCTCAACTCCATTCAAGGACCCATGCAGTCGTTCCAGGTGCGACAGAGGTTCACCTGCAGCTCCTCCAACGTCATCTATTGCACCGCTGCTCTAGATGTCAGCTGATCTACATTGGTGAAACCAAGCGTAGGCTTGGCGATCATTTCGCCGAACAGCTGCGTTCGGTCCGCAATAACCTACCTGATCTCCTGGTGGCTCAGCACTTCAACTCCCCCTCCCATTCCGAATCCGACCTTTCTGTCCTGGGCCTCCTCCATGGCCAAAGTGAGCACCACCGGAAATTGGAAGACCAGCACCTCATATTTCGCTTGGGCAGTTTATACCCCGGCGGCATGAACATTGACTTCTCCAATTTCCGGTAGCCCTTGCTGTCTCCTCCCCTTCTCAGCTCTCCCTCAGCTCTGGCTCCTCCTCTCCCTTGCTTCTTCCCGCCACCCCCCCACCCTACATCAGTCTGAAGAAGGGTTTTGGCCTGAAACGTTGCCTATTTCCTTCGCTCCATAGATGCTGTCGCATCCCGCTGAATTTCTCTAGCACTTTTGTCTACCTTCGATTTTCCGGCATCTGCAGTTCCTTCTTAAACAGTTCTGTATCTTTAGTTGCCTCTAGGTCTGTCGTGCATTTCCAACAATTTAAAAAAAAAATTCTAACCTTTGAAGTTATTCCTACAATTATGCAGCATTGTGAGTGGAAATTCAAACTATTCAATAATTTGAGCAAAATGGGGAAAGTCCGTAATTAACAGCCAATGAAAAATTAAATTAGATAATTCTATAAATTCTGGGACCTAATTAAGCCAGAACTCAAATGGTTAAACAGTGTAACACCAATTCAAGACAGCACTGAAAAAATGTAAACCTGTGGAAATTAGGAATTTAGAAATCATCGTATAATAATTATTTAAATAGTGTCACAGTACAGAATGCTTAAGCTGGGCAGCACAGTGGCGCAATAGTGGAGGTGATGCCCTACAGCACCAGAGACCCATGTTTGATCCTGACTACAGCTGCTGTCTGTGCGGAGTTTGTACGTTCTCCCAGTGATCGTGTGGGTTTTCTCTGGGTGTTTCCAGCTACAATCCAAAGACGTACAGGTTTATGATTTAATTGGCTCTGGTAAGTTGTAAAATTGTCCCTAGTGTGTGTCGGTTAATTTAAGGGGTGATTCTGGTTGGCTCACCAAATCCATGCCAAAGGGCCTGTTAGCGCACTGTATCGCTAAAGTCTAAGGTAAAGTCAAATCAGTAATGTACTAATTACAACAATAAATTGATTTTCACCTTCTTCAGCTTGAAGCGGAGTAGCCACAAACCACAGACGTCAAAATAGTTATCCCTGATTTAGACACTGCCCTCATGTTAGAAAGCAGCACATTACACTGTTTTAAAAATAAATTATGAATAATGCATGTACATTGTTTGACTTGAGATAACAATCTAATACATTGTTCTATCTGCCATCATTGTAGATTTTTTATCCTGGATTCTGCTTGAAACTAATCTTCAAGAGAAATATCTGACCTGGTCAGAGAACCTTTTAGGCACTTCACTGTCTCGAAGCAAATCTTTGGAATCCATGTGAAAACATTTCTGGAATAGCAGCTGTTTCAGAAATAAGTGTAGACTTTGAAGGAAAATGTGACAACAAAACTTAGGGATAGAGGTGGGGAGGGGTGGACTGCAGTTTAAAAACGCTTGTGAATTACCATATTGCTCCGTGGTTTAGAGCATTATAACTATAAAGAAAGGTTGGACATTTGGTATCTTTATACAAAGATAGATACGAAATACTGGAGTAACTCAGTGGGTCAGGCAGCATCTCTGGAGAAAAAAAAAGTGACGTTTATCATATTTCACTTGGGCAACTTTCAACTCGGGGGTATGAACGTTGATTTCAAGTAGCTTCTGCGTTCACTGGTTGCATCGTTGTATTCCACTTATCACATCTCCCTCAACCACCAATGGGCCATTATGGGCTCCACCCTTCCTTAGGGCATCTGTTGCCGGTCCTGACTTGTTCTGGCCTTTTCCGGCTTCCAGTTCATCCACCCCACCTCCCCACCTCCCCACCTCCCCACCTCTACTTTCAGTCTGAAGTAAGGTTCCGACTTGAAACATCACCTATTATTTTTCTCCATAGATGCTGCCTGACCCATTGAGTTATTCTAGCACTTTGTGTCTACTATACAACTGGTGGTGCTTTATGAACCCAATAGGTGCCTCGCGTCTCCAATATAAGCTTTAATTTTTTAATTTTATTTTTTAATATTTTTATTTATTAGAGGTAAATACATCAGTGTACATCACATATATATTGTTACAATCATTGTACCCCATAATTTTATGGCTTTTAAAGAAAAAGAATAGAAAGAAAGAGAGTGAAGTAGGTGAAGAGAGTTTTGAAAGTGAAAGAGCGTGCCAAAGGGGAGAAGAAAATGAAAACCCTTGGTCAAAGAATTAGAGAAAGGGGGTTAAGAGATAGACCCTAGAAAAGAAAAATAAAAAAGAGAGACAAAGAGAGAGAAAAGAGAAAAAAAAAGGCCAGTTACTATATTATATATATCACGCAAAAGAAATCCACCAACTCGATAGTTTTTCATCCCCCCCACCAAGGCCCGAGGTACTCCTGCACCCTATCTTTGTAGTAATTCTATAAATGCAGACCACGTCTGATAGAAACGATCTGATTTTCCTGCCAGGCGGTGTCTCATATCTTCCAGATGTAGTGTTTCAAACATAGTTGAAATCCACATATTTAATGTTGGTACAGGAGCATTTTTCCAGAATTTTAAGATAGCTTTTTTCCTATTATTAAGCCATAATCAAATAGATTCTTTTGATACACATTTAATTCCGAACTACCTTCTGTCATTCCGAAAATAATCCATTCTGGCTTTGGAGTCATTTTTATTTTAAACAGTTTTGTGAACATTCCAAAGATTTCAATCCAAAATCTTTGAATTTTTGTACAAAAGATGAATGAGTGCACTATAGTAGCTTCTTAACACTGGCATTGATCACAAATTGGTGAAACGTTAGGGAAAAATGTATTTAATTTAGTTTTTGAGTAGTATAATATGTGCAAAATTTTAAATTGTATTAAAGTGTGTCTTGCGTTAATTGAGCATTTGTGCACATTTAATAAGTACTCATGCCACCTTTCATTGGAAATGTTTATGCTTAGTTTGTTTTCCCACTCATCTCTGATACCTTCCGTTGTTGGTATTACTGCATTTAGTATAATATTATATATATATGAAATTAAATTTACTGATTCTGCCTTTGTATTCATAACTTCATCTAGTAAGTCTAATGGCATTTTGTGAAATTCTTGTGCATGTTTTTTCAGATAATCACATATTTGGAAATATTTAAAATACTGATTGTTGCCCAGATTGTATTTTAGTTGTAATTGTTAAAATGAT
Organism: Raja brachyura; assembly: GCA_963514005.1. The sequence continues at coordinate 24,831,630 of OY740811.1, read as the reverse complement.
AATAGTTTTCCCGTATCATACAAATCTCCCAAAGTTTTAATTCCTGCTCTTTCCCATTGTGTAAATGCTTTGTCTATAATTGAGGGTTTAAACAGAGGGTTTTTAGCAATAGGGGATAGGAGAGATAAGTTTCTTAATTTTAAGTTGTATTTTATTTGTTTTCAAATCCTGATTGTACTATGTATAATTGGGTTTTTGTTGTAGTTTGTATTATTCACCGTCATTGGTGAAAGAAGGATCGCACCAATATTAAAGGGGGAGCAGTCCTCTTTCTCCATAATGATCCATTCCGGTTGATGAAGAGAATTATCCAACAATTGAATCATATTTCTAATATTTAGCGACCAATAATAATACATAAAATTAGGGAGTGCTGATCCCCCTACTACTTTGGGTTTATTCAGGTATGGTCTTTGTATTCTATGGGATTTATAATCCCAAATAAAATTTGTAATATCAGAGTCCAATTTAAAAAAACAACTTTTTGGGTAGATATAATGGGATTGATTGGAACAAGTATAGAATTTGTGGTAGAAAAATCATTTTTATGGCATTTATTCGACCTATTAAGGACATCGGAAGCGTTTTCCAGAATTTTATTAAATTATGTAGTTTCTTAAGTACAGGGTTATAGTTTGCTTTAAACATGTCTTGATATCTTCTAGTAATTTCAATACCCATATATTTAAATTTTTCCACAGCTATTTTAAAAGGAAATTGTACGAGATGTGTAGAATCTTTCGGTTTTATTGACATGATTTCACTTTTATTCCAGTTTATTCTATAACCTGAAAATGAACCGAAATCCTCAATTAAATTTAAAATGTTGGGTATAGTGAAATGAGGCTTTGTGATGTACAAAAGTACATCAACAGCGTATAATGATATTTTATTGTTTGAATATTTTGTCATATCCATGGATATTCGGATGAGTTCTAATTCTTTCCGCTAGTGGTTCAATTATGACGGCAAATAACAATGGTGATAATTTTTTTTGGTAACTTTTCAATTCAGGTTTATCCAAAAATCTGATACGTTACTTTAAATTCACATATACCCTCTTAAATTTGAAGTTGCATCTCCTTGACAGGTAAATGATAATGAGTGGTATTTGTATCTGAGACCTCAAGTCTATTAGTATCATTGTCCTTCTTTAACCATCCCTCCCACTCCAGTTAAAAAAAATGTCACTTTCAGTTTTGTTAGATTTCAAAGGTAAAACAAAAAAGCTAAGAGCTGTTTCCTCAATAATATTTGGATGAGGGGTTAATGTATTTATGTTTCTGCCCCCTATTTATGCAAACGTTACTTGATGTATGAATATTTTATGTTCTTTATATTTTTCCATTTACATTGATTAGCAAATATGGAGAGTTTATTTTTTTTTGTAGATGCACTACAGTAATCTTATTAGATACATTTCGCCACCAGCTGATGCAAATATAATTGCAATCTGTATCATCGAATACACCTTTCTGCATTGAGGTTCTGTTATGATTTTCTTTGTAAAGCTATCTTAAATGAGAAAGTGCATGCTTTTGTTGAAGGAGCTTTGTAGGTTTATTCATGAAGTAATATAATACAATGCTTCAAGGTTCATATCCTAACTTTTATGAACATCTATTGCATGTATTCTTTATTCAGAAATTGAGGTGTTCAGAAGTTCAAGGTACGCCAAAATTAGAGGACTATAGTAATGAAGTAACATTTTGTCAATATGAATATTGAATATGGGCAAACTGAAGAATGCAAAAAATAGTTCTAACAAAGAATAAGTTAGGAATGTTTCAGGCAGGATATGGTTGGAAGAGAATCATTTGAAAGGAAGTGGTAGAATTATTCTGGGTAATATTTATCTTAATTTAGTTTAAAGACACAGCGCAGACACCTTTCAGCCAACCAAGTCCGCACCGACCAGCGATCCCTGCACATTAACACTACTCTGCACACACTAGGGTCACCAAGCCAATTAACCTACAAACCTGTATGCCATTGGTGTGGGAGGAAACCGAAGATCTCGGAGAAAACCCATGCAGATCACTGGGAGAACGTACAAGCTCTGTACAAACTCTACACCCATAGTCAGGATTGAACCCGGGTCTCGGGAGCTGTAAGGTTGTAGCTGTACCGCTACGCCAACGTTGCCACTCGCAATCTCTCAATCAACATTACTAAACAGCTTGTCGGGTCTTTAATCACATTGATGACTGTGGGAGTGCAATTCAGGCTGGCACATTCATGTTGCACTATAACAATGATCCCACTTCAAGAGTACTTCATTAGCTATGGGAAGCCCACATAATTGCATATCTTTCTTTTGATTATCTACCAATTTCAAAATGCAGATTTATAGGACTTTGGTTAAGGCAACATTTGGAGTATTGCATGCAGTCCTGGTCGCCTGGTTACGGGAAGGGTGCAGAGGAGGTTTACCAGAATGATGCCTGCATTAGGGGGGGTTTAGCTAGTGTGAGTGGTTGGAGAGACCCACCTGCGACTCCGACGTCCGGATCGACGACTTATGACCGGATCGCGTCATGGAAGGTCCAACTCACCCCATAGGCCTCCCAGGGAACTGTGGGTGACTCAGGGGACTCAGCGGGTGAGGCAGCATCTATGGGGCGAAGGAATAGGCAACGTTTCGGGTCAAGACCCTTCTTCAGGCCAATTAGCTCATGCTATGGTCTTTTATTCTCTGCTATAATCTTTGATATAGTTTATAAAATAATTTCTTGAAATCTGTACCACTGGTTCCCTTTTATCTACAGCGCATGTTACTCCAGTATATTAGTCAATCAAGATTTTTTTTCCCCTCTAAAGCACGTTGACTTTACAACAGAAGAATTCACGGTAATTGTTTAATGTCCTTGGTAATACAATAAAACTCAGATAATGTGGCATGCTCAGGAGTTTGTTGTGCTTGACTGGCAGATTTTCTGGACCACTGGATGATAGTTCTATTAATACCCCAAATATGCTTTAAATTCATGTTTCGTCAGGTGTTACACATTATTACAAGACATTTTCCAGAACACCTGCTGAGTTTAAAGGGAGCATAGGAAACATCTTGGGACATTTAACCATCTCCAGGACACTCTGTAAAGTATCTTGAGACATTTAATTTCAAAGGCACTCTATAAATGTCAATTATGTTTGTTTATTAACATTTACTGTACAGGTTTAAATATTAGGCAAAGACACTTAACTGAGGCAGCTGCAATCCAGTTACTACATCCCATTCAAAGGTTATGTTTTCAAGAAAAAATGGAAAAAATGGGTGCAATAAGTTTTAAGAACACAATTACTAGAAGGTAAGAGATTCTGACAACTGGGGAGATATATAATATCTATTCGTTATACTGACCACGTATATTAAAGTTAGACAGTAACATTTGCGTATTATCCCCAGAAAGTCAAAGTGTTGTTACACTGGTTCTCATGTTCTCACTCCAAGTTCAAATGTGATGAGCCTTCTTCATATGTCTGCCTACATTGATCTTGCCAGACAACATTTTCTAGATTCACTTACTTGAGGACGTTCTCTGTTTCCATCACTAGAAGATTGCCATTGATCAGCTTAAAGTTGAAGACTGAGAATTTTAACCCTAATCAAAATCTTCAAAGAGCTTGCCAGACAAGGCATTGTTTTTAATGATCTCCATTCAATAGTAGAAATACTGAGAGAGGAATATAGTCCAAAGTTGCATTCTTTATTTGGCCTTGAATTGCATAGTTGACGGTCTTGCAATGGCTAAAGGGGTTTTGATGTCGTTTATTTTTATCCCAGAAATTAGCCTCCTCTTCCATTGGCATACTACTAAGCTGACGGCGATTTGGAGTGTTTGACAGGTCTTACTGAACCATCATGCTTTATGTGTTCTGAGTAACTTCATTTTTCAAGGAGTCAAATGCCAACTTCAGCATCCTGTTTACACTGCAGCGTGGCTGTTGTGAGTCACGGCTCCGCTTCCAGCAAAGGTCAAATGCCTTTAGGTGGCCTTCCGTCCAAGCCCAGTTGACAGCTTTTAGCGGAGTGGTTGCAAAACAGTGGCTAAATCTGGCAGAAATCCTACGTAATTTTAGAACGATCCTGTAAAATCGAGCGACTCGGACACATTCACACGAGTCCTCACCCTAATCCATGCCTCATCTTCCTCATTCACAGGGTGTGGGCATTGCTCATCAAACCTAACGTCCACCCTGAGGTCTAAACATGCCAGACGCATTTGAAGGAAGACACTTCCATCAGACATTTAGCTGTTGAAGTCTTTGACGCTTCAAGATTTCCAAGTTTTTTTTGCTCTTTTCTGGGGGCAACCAAGTCATCAGCTTGATTATTATATGGCACATGTAACGATGGGTTGAATAGCCTATTCTACTCACAAGTTATAGAACTTGTGAACACTACTTCTTTGCAGGACTTAGTCCATGGTTTTCTTTATCGTCTTTGCTGGGAATTTCACCCTGGTGGAGCAACTTTTATATTTGGAGGTCTTAATCATTGTTTATGGTTCAGAAAAGCTAGCATTCTGCATCGATGTTCAAATGTGGGTATGGATGGACGAGTGGAACTTTTGTACCAGCAAGCTCTTTGTTGTGCTGCAGGAAGAGAGTATCTTTCATCATCTGTTGTTTGATCTGTTGCCAGCTTCAAATCCCTGGGTATTAACATCTCAGATGACCGGCCGTGGACCCAGCACATAGATGTAATCTCGAAGAAAGTGCGCCAGCATCACTACTTTGTTAAAAGTTTTAAGAGAGTTGGCGTGTCTCCCAATACTCCAACAAACTTCTGCAGATGTACTACTTGGCTGTTCCAATGCACAGGAACGCGAGAGGCTGCGGAGAGAAGGTGAACCCAGTCAGGTCTATCGCGGCAGAGCCCTCCACACCATTGACGGCATCTACATGAGGCACTGCCTCAAGAAGGAGGCATCTATCATCAAGAATCTGCTCACTGCTACATCTGGGGAGGAGTGAAAGGAGCTTGAAATCCCACACGTCTCGGTTTCAGGAACGGCTAACTTTACTACAACTGTCAGGTTCTTAAACCAACATGCACAACGCTAATCTTACCTCAACAACGGAACACTGCGGTCCATGTCTTGCACTACCTTGGACTTGTTTCTTTTACTTGTTTTAGGATTCTATATGTAATTTACATATAATTTATTTTTGCGTGTATGAGTCTGTGCTTGCTATGCTGCTGCAATAAATGTTTTACATTGTACCTATCGTACTGCACTCATGCATATGACAATAAACTTGAACTTGAGCTCGATTAACTCAGTTCATATAATCACCACATAAGCGAACAGTTCAATGCACCTTCGAGGCCATCAAAATGAGTGCGCATCGTTTGCTGCCAGAAGGTTCACAAGGACTTCATTCATTTCAGATTTTGCAGTAGTTTCTCCACTTAGGCTTTTACGATTAATGTATAGAGTCATACAGCATGGACACAGGCCTTTTGGCCCAACTTGCCAGCAAAAATGACCCATTTACACGAATCCCACCAGCCCACATTTGGCCCATATCCCTTTAAACCCTCTTAATGTTGTTATAATAACTGGCTCGACTACCTCCTTTGGCAGCTCTTTCCATATACCCACTGTGTGAAAAAGCTGCCTCTCAGGTTCCTATTAAATCTTTTCTCGCTCACCTTAAACCTATGCCCTCTGATTATTGATTCCCCAACTCTGGGTAAAACACCCTATGCATTCACCCAAACTACTCCCCTCATGATATTAATAAATTAAATAGAATGGATAAAAGACTCACAAAAAATTGAGGACAAAATTAGAATAAAGAAAATCCCCACTGAAATAACTGAAATTGAGAATCCTGTGCCTGGAATAACTTGGTGCACAAGTTAGTAACTGACTGCACAACATGAATGAATATGATGTCTTTAAACTTCCTGCATGGTTGGGACTCACTTGCCTGATTATATCGACTGTGTCAAAGAGTTGTGAGCCTCATTAGTTTTTGCAGCTACAATGCATGTCGAAAGTCGACAAACAGCCGAAAGTGCAGAGATCACCAAGAATTCGTAGAATGAAAGAATCTGAAAAAATGATCAGATAAAAGTTAGGCTTTGCTATTTTTTAAAAAACTTTAGAGGTTGCAGGATGAATGGAACAATGTACACTAACACTAATTTGTGCATTCACAAATAATACCCGGAGAAAGAAGAAAGAAAACTAGAACTAAATTATGATGCCACAGTAGATTTCACCATTAATGCTGCGCTCCGGTTTCCATGGAATTAAATGCACTGATCTTTTACAAGAATCGCATTCAGTGCTGAAAATTATCACGTAATTTATATGTAATTTATTTCTTCCATTATCTCAGCGGTGCTGGACGCATTACTACTCCTTGCCACTTACTCAATTGTTATAGACAATAACAGAAAAGCACTCTGAAGGCGAAAGATGCACTTTGAATCATGCTACAGTGTCTATCTCAATGCGTCGATTCCGCTTTTAAGGCTGCAAAGCAAAAATAATTTTGGAAAGAACTATGATATTTTCTGAGGTAGTGGAATCTTTTTCCTTCACGTCACAGTACTCCACATATCTCACACATCATAAATGCAACTGTGCTGATATCCTGGTCCTTTAACATGCTTCAACAGTTTAGCTTGCCATTCTGTGCAGTACTTTCTTATTTCACCAGTGATACTCTACTGCTCTCTCTTGCGATCCAGTACTATGAATATGCAGTGCCACAGAATTAACAGCAGCTTTCAAATCGTACAAAAATGTCTATCCCCCATCACTGAAACGAGAAATTGGGACGTTTCCTATATTCCAGTAATCCAGAATCCCCTGAACGTTGGTGGTGTCGTTCTGGCAGATTTTCTAAACTATTGTATGTTACTGGTGGAACAAACTTTAATTCATAAATTCATAAGTTATAGGAGCAAAATTAGGCCATTTGATCCATCAAGTCTACTCCACCATTCAATCATCTATCTTTCCCTCTCAACTCCATTCTACTGCCTTCTCCCCATAACATCTGACACCTGTACTAATCAAATTTTTAATTGATTTCACTTTTAATTGATTTTCTTTACACATTACAAAGTGATATCATACATTTTCCACTGAGTTTAAAGGGAGCAGTGAACATATAAGTCCTCTGAATCTGGCCACTAACCTGCAAACGTTCTTGACCTCTGTTCCAGACTCTGAGCACTCTGGATTCCCAGCTCATATTGCCGACTCAGCAGTGAGCCAAATGCCCAATTATCACAATTTTTGGCAGACGCCAGATTATCTGACTTTTACTGTAATTGTAGGTGGTGAGAACACCATACATCCGTTGACTGTAGTTTTATCTTTAAATATCAAAGTATTGTTTTTGGGCCGTGCAAATTTCTTCTGCATTAAACGGCTTTCAGATCCTCCCAATTCATGAAAACTCACTTTATGATGAACAGTAGGTATTAATTTGTGCATGGATGCCTGGTCTTGCAAGTAACTTTTTTAATGATTCGTAGAATAAAAATATTTTGACTCAGATGTTACCAAAAATATAAAAAGGACTAATAGTATAGTGTGCATGAAAAATACGTTTAATTAGACATTTTATGCAGTTCCTTATTAGTAACCCACAGTAATAAAATCCTGCGAGTACTTTTATCATCAGTCTGGGGATGAATCGACGTGATCATAATTCATCATATCATATATCATATCATATATATCTATTAAAACTGTGTAAAATGACATAACTTTTGGAGAGGAATTTTTCACATTTTCTCAAAAACATTAAAAACAAAACTGGACGCTGACACAAAACTGATTATTCTAGGAACGTCAGAAGCCTGCTCTGAGCTATCATTATTTCAAAGACGTTTCCTCAATTATGGTCTGATAATGGCGAAAAAACTAATACTCAAATTTGGGGAAAATACATCTGCCCCTACTCTCAAAATGTGGATTACAAACATGTCTGAGACGCGACATCTTGAAAATATGAGACTTGTCTTAGCAGAAAAGCCAGAGCCTTGTTTGAAGACATGGACACCGTTCACTGATTTATTACAAGAATAGTATGGTGCAACACAATTTCGGAGTTAAATTTAATTATGGGTTGGGTGATGGGTGGGGAGGGATACGAAGCAGGAATATCATCACCGTTTGTTTTTCTTTCTGTTTTTATCTTTTTATTTCTCTACATCTTTCTTATTTCTTTTACTTACTCAATCTTTGGCTACAGCAATTCGGTAGCCTGGGGGTTCTATTCTTGCACATCCACGTTTTCTCTCTCTTGCTTTCTCTCTCTTGCTTTCTCTCTCTTATTTTCTTTCATCTTAAGCTAAAAATTAAAACTGAAACCGTACAATAATTGTATTATGTCATATGCCACTGCTTACATTTTTGTACACTGCTATTAAATTTTTTAAAAAACGGTGTGTGTGTGGGTGTTTGTGAGTCATTTTGCATGTCGAACGTATCACCTCGAAAACCAGGCGCCAAAATGATTTTTTAAAAACATATTTCTGTAGAGATTTTCCTTGTGATTTTAGAAATCCACTCCTCTGTACATTTGGTACATTATTTTCCTGACTTTTTAATTAAAATTGTTGACCAATCTGACCTTTTTTAAAAATCTGATCGCTGCCCAGCTGCTGACGTTACAATAACATTGAAATTTCTACATCTTCTTGCCTGAACTTTTTCTTTGATTCACATCTTCTTGAAAACCCGACGCGGTAACGGAGAAATCTTTACATATTCCGGTAGAATATTTCTCACATAACATCACAAATTCTTAACATTAACTTTTAATTTCCCCTCAACACCCTCCCTCTCTTCCCCCCCACCTCTCCCCCTCCCTTCCCCCCCTCCCCCTTCCCTTCCCCCCTCTCAGCCCCCCTCTCTCCCCCTCTCCTCCCATCTCTCTCACCGCTCCTCCCCCCCCTCAACCACCCTCCTTCTCCACCCCCCTCTCCGTCTGTCTCTTGCCCTTCTGTCTCTGCCCCTTTCTCTCTGTCTCTCCTCATTCTCTCTCTGCCCTCACTCCCTACCCCCACCCCCATCTCTCTAGATGTGCCTGCGAGTTGGGGGCTATGCGTCAGTGGATAGGGCGGTTATGGGGTAAAAGGAGCAAATTAATAATATTAATATAATATCAAGGGGGGTAGTTAGTGTGTGTGCGGGGGGGCAGTTAGTGTGTGTGACGCCACATGTGGCCACATGCCGCCCCCCCCCCCAGCCTCCCCCGCAACCACACGTTGAGGGAACAGGGTCTGCACTTGGTCTAGTAAGTTATAAAAGTCTGATCTTGGATGTTTACTTGTGGGTTTGCTTGCTTGCTTGCTTGCTTGCCTGAACTTTTTCTTTGATTCACATCTTCGCGAAAACCCGACGCGGTAACGGTGAAATTTTTACATATTCCGGTAGAGATTTACCTCATGATTTCAAAAATCCCCTCATCTGAAAATTTAGTTTTTTACTAAAATTGTTCACCAATCTGACATCTTTAAAAAATCTTAATTGCTGAAGTGAGCTGCGCAGCTTAACGCTCCTCGTGGCAAGCTGCGCAGAATTTGCAACGCGCAGGGCACTGTTTTCCACGAGCTGCGAGTTATGTGGCCCAGCCGCCCTCTCCTGCCCAGGCTCTGGATTTAAGCCGTTGAACACGTGATCAAGTCGTGCTTTGCGCGCCGCTGGGCTCCTTCAAGTTCTACATCATGGCGGCGGCAGTCGTTATCGGTTGATATAGGGAGTGGTGAATATTGGGGTAGGTGGTGGAGTATTGCGTTCGAGAACCAGCCCTCCCCTGTGATGCCGAGCCCCCCCACCCTTCAATATTTACCCCCCTCCAGCCTTTTTTTATACCCACAAGATTTGAAGTCGTTCAACCAGAGCTGAACACACTTCTCGGCATCTGCATACAATGCTGTCTGCCTTGTCGCTTCTTGTGTGTGTTGGTGGAAAGATAGGTGAAAACAGGGCCGCGACATGAATGCTCTTTCCTTGACCCCATCATCAAATAGGACTGAGATTCTAAACTTCTTAAATTGAGGAAATCAGCCACTGAAGGGTACTGTTGTATCATGGCTCCTATAATTCCACCCAATTGATGACTGCCTTTTATGCCAGATAGATGTCAATTGCTGTCGTTGACTTTTGCTTTCATCAGCAACCATTGCTTATTTCATTCACCATCACATTTCACAGAGTGTATCTGGCAGAGCATCTAAATCCCAGCATTAAATATATCACAATTTCACATCATGTTTGGTACTCGTTAACAGATTAAATACAAAAGCTGCCAATCTTTTGATTTTAATGGAAACCATGCACAAAGTAAAAAAATAGTATTTTGTTTATAAAATATCACACGGGACACAGTGTCGGTCAAGAATAAAACTCTCCGATTTCTCATCAACTTCACAATGCCAGACACACATCATACTACGGAAATTGCACTAGAATAGTAATGAGCAAGTTTCATATGGTCGTTGTTTTCAACAGATGCCCAGTCTAACAGCTGGTGTAAAACACTACAGTGATCAGAGATACTAAGAGGGTACAGTTTGGGCCTGGCCAAGCTGGCCATCCACGAGTCAAGGCGCCAGGCGGTGGAGTGCTCTACCCTAGCCGGCTGCCTGCCCCTTTTCCGGGGTTACGTCCGTGCCCGGGTGGGGTTAGAAAGGGAATACGCCCTGTCCACAGGCATTCTGAGGGAGTTCCGGGCCCGCTGGGCTCGCAGGGTGTTGAATGTATCCTCATTAAGGATTGTAACATAGTTGTACAGTAGTTTATTATGGATATATGTTTGTATTGTATTATGGTGGTGGGTTCTGGCTTGTTTTATTGTAGTGTAAATATTATGTTTTAATAATTGAATATTGTTTTTGATTTAAAAAAAACAGGGTATAGTGTGTGAAACTATTTAATGCAGGTTGTTTAGAGGTTTGTGCTGTTGAGGTGGATCAGGTCAGGTCTGTCGCACCAGGCTCTGCTCTGAGTCACAGCGGGGAAGGGTAATGTCAGGCAGAGCCATAGTGGTAGGAAGCTCGTTAGTTAGAGGGACAGACAGGAGATTCTGTGGCATCAATCGAAACTCCGGGATGGTGTGTTGCCTCCCTGGTGCAAGGATGGGCACAAATGACATAGGTAGGAAAAGGGATGAGGTCCTGTGAAGTGAATAGAGTGAGTTAGGCTAAAGGTTAAAAAGTAGGACCTCCAGGGTAGTGATCTCTGGATTACTCCTGATGCCACATTCTAGTGAAAGGAGGAACAGCAAGATAAGACAGATGAATATGTGGCTGAGGAGTTGGTGCAGGTGGCAGAGGTCACCTGTACAAGATGAACGGGTTCCATGTGAACTGGAGGGGATGACATGCTCCATCTCAGATCTTGGTGAATCTCCTCAGCATCCTCTCCAAGACAATTATAGATAGAGCGACGACTGGAGATGTGGACTCCACCAACTGTGACCTAATCAATGTTTTGTAACGTTTTATCATCAACTCCCTACTAATGAGGATAACTAATCTGTCCTCTTCACCACCTTATCCAATTGTACTGCCATCTTCAGAGATCCTTGGATTTGAATACTGAGGTCCTTCTGTTCCTTAATAATCCCTGAAATATGAAATGCAAGATGTTTAAAAATGATGTTGCACATTCATGGAAAGCATGCTGTTTCTAGTTCACATCTTTTTCTCAAGTTTTGACCGAAGATAGACACAAAATGCTGGAGTAACTCAGAGGGTCAGGCAGCTGGTCTCCATTCCTGGAGAAAAGGAATAGGTGACGTTTCGGGTCGAGACCATGCATTCTTTGTGTCCCACCTTTACCAATCGTCCCAAAGTTCATTGTTTCTTCCTTGTTGGATTTAAATTCCTTCTGCCACTGCTCTGCTTATCTTATCAACTCATCAATATCATCCTGTAACCTACAAACAACAACCCATCTTTGGCACCTACAAACGTATGTTTAAGTATCCTACATTCATTTCCAAGTAATTATTATGCATGTAACAAACATTACTATAGCTGTGCAAAGGTCATGACATCAAATCAGATTGCTAGGAATTATGTAGCAAGTTCATGACGTATTCTGATAATCTGAAATGCAAGATGTTTAAAACTGATCCACATTCATGGAAAGCAGGCTGGTTTGTCCTAGGTACTAGTTCACATAATTTTCTCAAGTTTTGACCAAAGATAGGCAAGGGGTCCCCATCCCTGGAGAAAAGGAATGGAGATCGAGACCCTTCATCACACATTTTCTCAAGTTTGTTATATTGTAAATATTGTACACTCAACACTAGATTCCAGAACTCTTCAAGATGTGGTCAATCTGGTTAAAAAGCACAGAGATGGATACGGTGTAACCAAAGATAGACACAAAATGCCGGAGCATCTCTGGAGAGAAGAAATGGGCGACGTTTCGTAGTCGAGACCCTTCTTCACTCACCAACACCTGCAATGGAGCCCAACTGTACTTAATTCGGCACCAGATCCACGCCCTCAACAAAACAATAACATTGTTTTCTACCATGTAACCACGTCTCTGTGTCACCAGCAGCGGCACTCAAAACGTGTAAATTACTGGTATCCCAGCAGCACAAATGTTGTCATGGTAATTTTGATACAAATACAATGAAAGGTTTTTTCTCTCCTCTGTAAAACTTGCGTACATATACTGTTCCGTCACAGTAGCAGGTCAGCAGCATATTAGGTCAATGGAAACAAGCATTTCACACTGGTTATGTTGAGTTTATCGAAAATCATACTCATATATGATGTGGAAACTAATACAATTTAAGTACATGCATTGCATTCACACAAATCCTTCAGATTCAAGTTTGTTCTTGAATTTGCTGATGATTTAAATTTGTACTGCAAGATTGATTCAGAGTATATGTTGAATATTAGCTTGATTATTAACATTCAAGGGCCTCGAAATTTTTCCATGGCTGGATAAACAAATTAAAATGCGTGGGCAGTGCAAGTTACTTTCAGGTGAACTATTCCTTTCTACACATGTAAGCCATTGTGTATGTAAGCACAGTAAATCCCACCCTTTCTCATTGGTTACTTGCGATAATTGTGCATTATTTCCAAAGTTTCGGAAGATTTGCAAACTTCTCTCTGGGGGCGGCACGGTGGTGCAGCTGTAGAGTTGCTGCCTGACAGCACCAGGGACTCTGGTTCGATCCTGACCATGGGTGCTGTCCGCATGGAGTTTACACATTCTCCTTGTGACTGTGCGTGTTTTTCCAGGTGCTCTGGTTTACTCCCACACTCCAAAGATGTGCAGGTTTGTAGGTTAATGGGCTTCTGTAAATTACCCCTAGTGTGTAGGATAGTGTTAGTATACCGAATGATCGCTGGTCGGTGAGGACTTGGTCGGCTGAAGGGCCTGTTTCCACACTCATCTCAACTCAATTAAATTGCTAATCCCACTCATCTGCAGATTGTGAGAGCAAGATGGTGCAGCATGCTTTAAGTAGCACGCTGGGAATGGGAATGGGAATAGGGAATACCTTCTCTTACAAATAAAGGGACATTAATTGCTACATCGTTAATTGGGGTTAGTGTTTCCCACCCAACCCTCTCATACTGTCAATACCCAAAAATGTGAAACATCATGGAACATTTCAGTGTAATTTCCATCGGCAAACTCTCCAGTGGCAGTTCCAGTATGGCAGAATCTTTACCTTATACCTTCAGTTAAGGATTTCTCTTGTATTCAAGATCCATAACATTTCTGAAGCACATGTGAGCGCTTAAATCTTGCGACAGTGGTATTAAGGTTTGCCCCATGCTGCACAGCTAACACTCTTTGTGTAAGTGAGCCTTATGCAATGGACTATGATACACCATGGTACAATGTTAGACCATGGTACTATGTTCAACCATGGTATGATGTTTGACTGTGGTACAATGTTCTCTCTACATATGTGGAGGGGCTGGTCTATTTTTAATTTCAAATTTGTTACACACTGCAGAAAAACCATGAGGCCTGGAGGGATAGATTTCTAGCCTGATATGTTTCTATCATTCACAGAACAGCACAGCACAGGAACAGGCTCTTTGGCCCACAATGTCTGTGCCAAACATGATGCTAATTCTAATTTGCCTGCACATAGAAATATAGAAAATAGGTGCAGGAGTAGGCCATTTGTCCCTTCAAGCCAGCACCATCATTAAATATGATCATGGCTGATCATACATAATCTGTATTCTTCCATTCCCTGCAGATCCATATCCCTTTCCAAAAGCCTATTAAATGCTACTGTTAGATCTGCCTCCACTATCGTAACTCTCCAATACCACCCCTGGCCGTGTGTTCCAGTCACCTACCACTCTCTGTGTAAGAAACTTGACTCGCTCATTTCCGTCAAACTTCACCCCTCTCACCTTGAAGGCTCTAGTATTTGACTTTTGAAAAAAAGGTCTGACTGTCTACCCTATCTATGGCTCCCATAATTATATATTAGGTCTTCCCTCAACCTCTGGCTTTCCAGAGAAAACAATCCAAACCTGTCCAACCTCTCCCTGTAGCTAATACCCCCTAATCCAGCAGTGCTGAATGACTCAAGATGAGGAATAATCCTATGAACTCAATCTCACAATCTACCTGTTAGATGTACTGCCTGTGGTATCTACTGTACAATCCTTGTGGAAATCGTCCCTGTATTCACTCTCATTATCGAGCATTATCATTGTGTATGATAAGATCGATTCAAGGCTGACATGGAACTGATGCCTGGGGCTTTATGGATCATCATCAGCAGCAGAATTGTATTCCATCAGAACCTGAAGAAGGGTCTTGACTAGAAACATCACCATGAGAACTGGCAGCATCTCATTGTCAACTGGTGACAATCTATGCTGGAGAATGAATTGGCGAAGGAGGAGGCAATAAGAATAACAGGCCCTTTGTCCATGTCGATCGAGATGCCCCATCTACACTAGTTCCACCTGCCTGCGTTTGGCTCATTTCCCTCCAAACTTCTCCCATCCATGTATCTGTCCAAATGTATTTTAAAGGTTGCTATAGTACCTGCCTCAAATACCTTCTCTGGCAGCTCGCTCCAAATACCCATCACTCGTGTGAAAAAGTTGCCCCTCAGGTTCCTATTACATTTTCCCTCTCACCTTCAACCTATGTCCTCTAGTCCTTTACACCCATACTCTGGGTAAATGGGTAAATGACTATCTAGCCCCCTCATGATCCAAAAGACTTCTATAAGATCTTCCCTCATCCTCCTTTTAATATCCCTTGCTCAATGTTGCTCAATGGAGCTCAGTCGAAGAGTGCCAGAAGCAGAGCCTCCACCATGAGTAAAGCATTTGAAAACATTGCCATCTACAAGTGTAATGCTGTTGATCCATCACAGCTTTCTCTTTACATTCCCACAAATATGAAACACATGTGGCGCTGAAGACTTGAATTCCAGAGCTAATTGCACCTCCAGCTGAGTTTGTTGGTTACAGCATTGGCACCTATCTGACAATATGGAAAATTTTCCAGTTACAGGTAGCTTGGCGCTAATGTATGTTTTGACACATTAATTAGACATAATGAGAGTGGTGATTTTAGGAACATGGGCTGAATCGGTTATAATGGCTTTTTGATCAGGAACTAGAGAAGCACCTAAAGTTACTTTCTAATTTGACTAGCTGAAAATAAGCTGTGTTGGATTTAAACAATATAAGGGAAAAATATCTTTCTTGAAAATAAGTGCTAATATTAAAAATAAATGTCAATTCTGTAAAATCCTAAAGGCTGTGTGTTACATTGTTGGATAGAATTAACATGTGTAACAATATAACTTGCTTGCAATAACCAGAATAAACCTATTGCTATTGAAAATAATTTTATTTTTGAAAGTCTTGCAGGAAAAATAACTTTTTATTTCTGAGTTTGAAACTTTTGAGCCTCTAATTCCTTTCCCCCCATTGACACAATTGTCTTTATTACATGATTTTCTAAATGACATGGTTCCTTAAGAAAACAGCTATCAGGTTACAACAGAACAGGAAGGGTCTCGACCCAAAACATCACCCATTCCTTCTCCCCACAGATGCTGCCTGTCCCACTGAGTTACTCCAGCATTTTGTGGCTACTTATACCACCACTTGACTAAAAAAGGGACGTATGGTGAAATGCCACTCTATAACTTTGCTCTCAATCGCCAAAGCAATGGGAGGTTTTGCCAACAGTGCTGCCAAATAGCACTTACGCACCAATAACTCTTTACTGACACTTGATTTTGCCAAGACTATTGGTCTCTGGAAATCATAGCAGCCTCATTCCAAATATGGACAAAAGAGTTGTACTTCCGAGGTGATCTGAGAATTAAGGTCCTTGATGTCAAAGCGGAGCATATTAGTCCAGCATTGTGTGTGACCCGCTGAGTTACTCCAGCATTTTGTGTCTATCTTCCGTGTAAACCAGCATCTGTAGTTCCTTCTTGCACATTCCATTCTCAATACCCGGACTGATGAAGGCCAATGCACTGAAAGCCTCTATTGGTTCTAAATTGCCTGCAAAAAGTGTCTCTATTGGTTCTAAAATGCTTGTAAAAAGGATCTCTATTTGTTCTAAAATGCTGCCTGGCCAGAGTGACTGAGCTGCCTGGCCAGAGTGACTGAGCTGCCTGGCCAGAGTGACTGAGCTGCCAGCCCAAGAATCCATTCGGCCCACAATGTCCATACTAGTCCTCTGGAAACCTGTCCCTTTGACCCACAACACACATACTAGTGCTACAGAAAGCCCCCCCCCCCCCCCCCCCCCCACTGGCCAGCAATATTGGAATTGGTGGAGAGATGGAATATTGCATTGGGGGACCAGCCCTCCCGTGTGAAGCTGGGACCCAACGGGTCCCACTTAGTCTAATATATATATATATATAATATATTATACACACACACATTGTATATATATATGTATATATATACACATGCACACACACATGCACACATCCAGGCACACAAAAAAAACACAAAAAAATATTCCCCAGGATGGAAAAAGCAAATACTAGATGGCATAGTCTTAAGGTGAATGGGGAAAGGTATAAAGGAGATGTATGGGGCATACTGCTGGGGTTGGTGGTTGAGGCAGAAACGATAGTGGGGTTTAAGAGACTTTCGGACAGGCACAAGGATTATCAGCAGGCAGTTAAGAGTTTGTCTTGGCCTAATCTTTGGCATGGACAATGTGGGCTGAAGGGTCTGTTCTCATGCTGCACTGTTGTATGTTCATGTTAGACAATTGTCGCATGCTTTTGACTTTGCAGTGCATGTCTCACTTGCATGGAAGCACCAGTGCACTTGCATTGGAGGGTGCTGCCAGGTTAGCATTTTTCAAGTGGAAGATAACAAAACGCAGCTTAACATTATGAGTTTGTTTCGTGAGCTTGACTGAACGAATTATAATCGGTTTAATGCTTTGTAGGTGCAGCAGGTCAGCACGGAACACTGAGTACCAGCAAAATAAGTTGTAAAAATAATGGAAACATTACTCTCTTGCGTCAAAGTAGAAAAGGGGCCATGAGAGGGATTTACAGGAAATGCCATTTCTGAATGGTTCAGGATTCATTTCGAGCGCTACAAAAATCAATTTACATTAACAGTCCCTGCATGTGCTGCACTCCATTCACAATACCAGCTGGGTCACATGGATGTGTTTCCATGCTCAAGAAAATATCTCACATCTTCAAAATAATATTTGTCAGGAAAACAATCAACATAATTGGATTTGTCAACTGTCCTTAGTGCTTTTGCTGTGTTATTTTTTGATGAAGCACACAATAATTCATTTTGTCAGGAACCACAAACAATATCACACACTCAGTATTAAATCGACAGCCGTTTTGTTAAAATCAGACATCATTCAATGTCATTTTTTTCTTTTGCATTCCCTCTGATTTCTCCTTTTAATATCAAAAGGATGTGATTCTCTGTGCAGGTACGATAACACCATTTAAAAAACACTTGTGTAGATGCTGGTTTAAACCGAAGATAGACGCGAATGGGTGACGTTCCATCTCTCCAGAGATGCTGCCTGTCCCGCTGAGTTACTCCAGCATTTTGTATCTATCTTAACAAACACTGGGACAGGTACATGGATAGGAAAGATTTAGAGGGATATGGGCCAGACTTGGACAAATGGGACTAGCTCAGAAGGGACATCTTGGTCGGCATGGACAAGTTGGGCTGAAGGGCCTGTTTCCATGCTGGATGACTCCATGCCCCAAAGATGGATGAGTGAGGCAGTGCAGGAAAGGGGAAGAGAGGTAGGAAGATTAAGGGAATCAGGAGAGGGCACTAAAAAAAAAGGAGAGTGCGGTTAAAGGAAAAGGTTGATTGCAAAAATTAGAGATACAGCGCGGAAGCAGGCCCTTCAGCCCACCGAGTCTGCGCAGACCAGCGATCATCCCGTACACTAGCACTCTCCTACAAACTTGGGTCAATTTAACATTTTCAGAATTTTAACAATTTTAACATTTTCGGGTACTCCAAAGACGTAACAACGGTATGTTGGTTAATTGGCTTGGTAAATGTAAAGATTGTTCCTAGTGGGTATAGGATACTGTTAATGTGCAGGACTCGCTGGTCGGCATGGAGCAGGTGGACCGAAAGGGCCTGTATCTGCGCTGTATCTCTAAACTAAACTAAACTAAACTAGACTAGAGAAGCCTATTAACCTAGAAACCTGTACAACTTTGGAGTGTGGGAGGAAACTGGAGCACCCAGAGAAAACCCACGCGGTCACGGGTAGAACGTACAAACTCCATGCAGACTGCACCCATAGTCAGAATCAAACCTGGGTCTCTGGCGCTGTAAGGCAGCAGCTCTACCACTGTGCTACTGTGCCGCTGTACCCATTCATATGGGTTCAGGGTGCATCTGGGTATGCTTAATGCAAGTGCGTGCATTTAAATTGTTCATGCCCCAGCACTGATCCCCATTCCATACCACTCGTTACATCTTGCCAACTAGAAAAAGGCATTACACTCTGTGAACTTTTGATTTTTGCAATGATCTTCCCAAATGCCTTCTGGAAATGTATGTAGAGTGCATCCTTTGATTATAGTCACTGCACGTTGAAAGTATTCAAGCACAGAGGGCTTCCACTCCTCCACACTGTTGGGGAAGAAAGTCATCCTCGGTCTCAGGAGTTGTCTAAGCAGAGGCTTCACTCTGAGTGAACTTCAATTGCATTCTTAGTAATACACCTGGTTCTCTAACTCCAGATCAGGGTAGAACTATTTATAACGGCAATACCTACAATAATGGGAGCAAGTGTATTATTTATTGTTTCCATTAGGCAATCGGCTTAATAACACAAATCTACAAAACATAAGGCTATTAAAAGGCACAGCAGCAGAGAGGGTCTCGACCCGAAACGTTGCCTGTTCCTACTCTCTAGGGATGCTGCCTGTCCCGCTGAGTTACTCCAGCATTTTGTGTCTATCTTGTATGGGTAAGCCTCCTTTCAAATCTGTAACACATCAGCTGTTGCACATGCAACCTAGGGGTTTTGGCCTTATTTTTTTCTTTTCTCTAACTTTTATCACCTTGCTTATAACTAATTTCCCTTTGTTTATTTTTACCTTTACATTCTCTTCAGAGTTTATATAATGTTCTATTTGAAGGGAAGGGCACATGGAAGTAGATAATGATGATAAGTCATAGAATTATATAGCATGGAAACAGGCCCAACTTGCCCATGCCGACCAAGATGCCCCATCTACACTAGTCCCATCTTCCCGTGTTTGGCCCAGATCCCACTAAACCTTTTCTATTTGTGTCCAAATGTTTTTTAAATACCTGGCTCAACTACCTCCACTGGCTGCTCGTTCCATATGCCCACCATTGCGTGAAAAGGTTGCCCCTCAGGTTCCTATTAAAATTTCCCCCAGCCAATCTGCCATTCTCCAGTGCTTTAACAAATTGATAAAATGGAAAATATGTTTTAAATATATATTTTTATTAGAGTAAGTAAACAGTGAATTAGCAAACACATATTATGATAACAATATTTTGTGTACAGCAATCATACATTATTAATATTATCAAATGAATCATATTGTCTCCAATAATATTTTTTTTATAAAGAGAGAGAAAAACAGAGAGAAAAATAAAGTAAAAATCAAAAAGAAATGATAAAGAATGGAATAATTTACCATTAATACATCATTGGAGATAAGATCAAGGAATATAGAATATAGCTTTTTATCTAATCCTGAGTCCAAGTTTCAGTTAGGGTTCCCTGTTGAACCGATCGACCCTTTTAAATAATCAGTGAAAGAAGACCATATTCTAACGAAAACTTCTTGTTTGTCCATTAGGGCAAATCTAATTCTTTCCAGGTGTAGGGTCTCCGACATTTCCGTAATCCACATTTTAATTGTGGGGGATATAGGGCCTTTCCAAAATTTTAATATTAATTTCTTCCCAATTATTATACTATAATCTAGGAAATGTCTTTGACTTGTTGTAAGTGTTAAACTTTGTTCTGATATTCCAAGTATTATTAATTTTGAGTCCGGATCCAATTTAGTATTAATAACTTCAGAAGTTATTTTAAAAATCTCAATCCAGAATTTTTTAATTTTTACACAATTTGCAAAAGTATGTGTTAAATTAGCCTCTGGATGCTGACATTTATCGCAGATAGAGGAGAAAATATGCAAAAAAACAGAATTAAAATCCTCTATTTTAACATAAATCTCAGATGGGATCAGCATTAGACTGTGCTTTCTGGTATCAGAAGCACCAAAGGTGGAACGTTTAACCAGTCTGAAGAAGGGTCTCGACCCGAAACGTCGCCTATCCCCTTCGCTCCTTAGATGCTGCTGCACCCGCTGAGTTTCTCCAGCTTTTTGTGTAACCGTGGAACGTTTAAAGTTTGGAATACAACAAAAATGTCTTTGACAGGTTTTTCTTTTAAAATGGCTGGTTCTCTGAATCTCCGGTTAAGGAACAGGGTTTTATCAAGGGCTAAATTAGGGGGGGGGGGGGGGGAACCCAAGCTAATCAGTGATCTTGGAGAGGGATCTTGGTTTATGTAGCATTTTTGTCAGCAAGTAAAGTAAAACATGTGACCTGAATATGAATTAAAATTATGAGGAAATTGTGTTAGTGTTTAACTGGACACCGGCCAATGTACACAGAACTGGCCCTATTGTGATATGTCAAATTTGTCAGTACATAGAAAGCAGTATCACAAAAGTGTGCCAAATATTTTGCAATGGCAGGAGTATAAAGATGAATTAAAAGAACGCTAATAGATTTTAAGGTGGGTTAACTATCGCTATTGTAATTTGCTTTTCTATAACAATGAAGCTATTTCTGAGGAAGCTTTGAAGGAGACAGGCAGTTTCAACGTAACCACTGCATAATTTACTGCTTGGTGATGTAGAAAAAAGAGCAACAAAGATGCATGAATTTCAGAAAGCTTCAAGGAGGATTAAGCTACAGTGATTCAACAGGTACAACATCTGTGAAAATACATTGCAGCATGCTGTGATTCTAATGTCATGCAGTTCTAAGCATATATAAAACAAGGGACACAGGGAAGTAGACAATGTTAACTACAAACCTCAGAAGGCTTAAAAACCATTTGAAGTGTTGGCAAGGAACTGAATATTTCTCAAGATTAAAATAAAAACAACTCGACAATCTGGCAGCGGTGCAGCCTTCAATGCCGAGACAATTATTCCCACGGCACCTTCAGGGGCTGAATGCTTTCTGAGGAGTTGTATGACAATTAAACACTCTGACACTTCCATTCCTTCAAACTACGATCCCGTACACAAACCCTATAAACCACTGCTGCAGCTACAATTAGTGGGGACCATGCAGGTTGCAAACAACACCAGGACTTCATCTCAGGAGAAATGTGTAAGAAGGAACTGCAGATGCTGGTTTAAACTCGTCTCGAACCAAAACATCACCCATTCCTTCTCTCCAGAGATGCTTCTCCAGAGTCTACCTTCAATTCTCACAGATTGTCATTTTAAAAGCATTCCCCTTGACAGGAGATACGTAATCCCTTTCTGTGTTGCTTGTAATAATGTTGCCCAGCTGGAAACAAGTGAATCGGCAGCTGGTAGCTGTGACATACCATGATCATCCCAGAGTGTCCAAGACCAAATTGTAAATGTCTTTGTCAAGAGTGGAATGAGCTCCATTGTACCCATTGGGGTGTCATATTATATAGTATCGTGCCTGAAGAACTTTATAAAAAAGTACATTTAATAATATATACATTTGAAAACAGTGTCACGTACCAAGTCAGTCCTATCAAAACAAAATATAAATGCATTTAGTAGAGTACTCTAAGTTCTAAGTAAGATTGCTATCTATAAAAAGAATGTCATGCAAATTGATATGAAGAGTTATCAATTAATGGGCTCAGTGGATGTTAGCTGTTAATTGTTTTAATCATGGTCATTCCTTACATTTTTCACTTTCTTCCAAATTATTGGTCTGCATTTCTCCACTCCACCTGAACTGCCTATGTTCACCATTCACCCAAACTTTCCTCAGGTATCCAAAATGTCGATCGTCCTTTCAAAAGGCAGTGGTAAAGAAATTGGTCGTTTTCTGCAGACATCAATAGGGCCGAAGGTCGACACCAGACCATCCCAGATATGATGGCTGGTTCACCTTGATCTGGTATTCTGCAGCCTACCTCCAATTCCAACTTCACTGAAATGAAAGGGAGTTCAGTTCCTCTTTCTTCAGCACAGATCATATCCATCTTAAGTAGGAGCCATCGGTTGGTGATAACATTTAGATTTGAAAGGAATGTAGGCTTTTTAGTTTAATTCAGAGATACAACGAGCAAACTTCGGCCCACTAACACTATCTACTCACACTAGGGAAAATTTACAATTTTACCAAGCCAATTAACCTACGAACATGTGCGTCTTTGGAGTGTGAGAGGAAGCCAGAGATCCCGGGGAAAACCCACGCAAGTCACAGGAAGAATATACAAATTCCGTTCAGATAGCACCCGTAATCAGGGTCGAACCCGGGTCTGTGGTGCTGTAAGGCAGCAACTCTACCGCCGTGCCACTGCTGCCATGCAGGGGCATTCCTAAATTACAGGGAACAGGAGACTCTGGTGTAACATGGTGGTGTAAGCTCACTACATCAACTGCAACCTCTTCCACAACTGAGGTGGGTGGGCAGGCATTCTATTTGACTAACTTTGGTTTCTATTACTTTTTGGTAAAATCTTGCAGGAAATAGTTTATCTTATGTAGGATTGTACTTCTCCATGGAGTGTCACCTCGTCGCAGTGGAGAAGCTTGTGTGGTCCTGAGATCCTGAGAGCGATGCCGTCTGGAGTTAAGCTCCTGGTAGGACCACCCATGGCGGTAAGGTCGTGGGGGAGGACTCTGACAAAGGGCAATCCAACCAAGACCTCAACGGAGGATGATGGCTGACCTTAGTGGAGCGTCACAACGGCTGGGAAGGCGGATGAAGGCTGCAGCAGAAAAGGGTCTCCGGTCGTCTTGGACTCCATGCCACTGGATCCTGACCCAGATCAGTCAAGGACTGTGGGGTGACTGCCTGTGCACCAGTCTCCCCACGTTAAACAAAGTCACGCACTGGCGTTCTCATACCCTGGAGCCACCCATGGTCAGCCATGACCGAAGTGGGCCTAAGAAGAAAAGAAGATGTATGATTAAGAAGCATGCTTATTAACCTTGTTACTTTGCCTATCAATAGTCAAATATGTTACGATTTTGTCAACTGTGACAGACACAGTCTGCAGTAATCTTCATACAAATAAAAAAGCATTGCTTGCAAGGGAATAAAACTAATCAATGATTAAAAAGTAATCAATGAACAATAACTAATCAACGAATACTGAAAACATGATCTTCCGCTCCAACTTTGATCGAGATCAATTAACTCGATAGAAACTGACTGAAAGTTGCATATTCTTGATGTCATGAACAATCTCAGCCAGATTTTACCAAAAAATAATAGAAACCAAAATGAGTTAAACAGAAACACTTGTTCTTGTGCGGATGAGGCAACATTTATCCATAGATTCTGTCTCACCCGCTGAGTTACTCCAGCATTTTGTGTCTACCTTCAATTTTACCAGCATCTGCAGTTCTTTCTTAAACACTTGTTCTTCTGCTGTACGTTATGCAGTCATTCAGCACAAGAACAAGCCATTCGTCCCTCAATATCTGTGCCAACAGGATGTCAAGACCATCTCTTATCTACCTGATCTTATCTACAGTATCTGGCCAGGAAACCTCACCAACACCTCTACTTCCTTAAAAGGCTTAGGAAGTTTGGCATTTTCCCAACATCTCTCAACGCTTTCCACCGATGCGGTGTATAAAGCATTTTATCTGGATGCATCAGAGCATGGTTTGGGAAAACCTTCATCTAAGACCGCAAGAAGTTGCAGAAAATTGTGGACGGAGCCCAGACCACAACACAAACCAACCTCCTTTCCATAGACTCCATCACGCTGCCTTGGCAAGACCACCAGCATAAGCAAGGACCAGTCGTACCCCGGTCACTCACCCCGGTCTCCCATCAGGCAAGAAGTTAAAACATGTACCTCTGGATTCAGGGACAGTTTCTTCCCAGCTGCTATCGGGCAACTAAACCATCCTATCAGCAAATAGAGTGCGGTCCTGACCTACCATCTGCTGCATTGGAGACCCTTGTATTACCTTTAATCTAACTTTACTGCACTTTATCTTGCACTAAAAGTAATTCCCTTTATCCTGTATCTGTACACTTTGGACGTCTTGACTGTAATCATGTACAGTCTTTTTACTGACTGGATAGCAAATGACAAAAAAAGCTTTTCACTGTATCTGTGAATTTCACTGTTTCACAGGTGACAATAATAAACTAAACTAAACTGATCTAAACTAAACCGATCTAAGTAAACTAATCTAAATTAAACTAACCTAACCAAACTGCACATAATTCATATCCCTCCACTCACTGCAAATCCATATGCCTTTCCAAAAGGATTCCGTAAATGCCTCTATCATATCTGCTTCAACCACTAATCCTGGCAGCACGTTCCAGGCACTCATCACCCTCTGTATAAAAAAAATTGCCCCACACAACTCTTTTAAACTTTGTCCCTCTGACTGTAAAGCCCTCTAGTATTTGATTTTTTTAATCCTGGAGAAAATATTCTAACTTTTAACTCTCTTTATGCCTCTTTTGATATTGTATACATCTGTCAGGTCTCCCCACAACCTTTAGGCGTTCCAGGGAAAACAATCCGTAGTCTGTCCAAACCCTGTTGCTAATACCCACGAATCCAGGCATCTTTCTGGTAAACCTCCTCTGCATCCTTTCCAAAGCCTCCACATCCTTCCTGTAATGGGGCCACCAGAACTGCATGCAATATTCCAAATGTGGCCTAACCATAGTCCTATAAAACTGCATCATGACTTGCTGGCTCTCATGTTCAGTGCCACGACCTGTGATAGGAAACATTCCATATATCCTCTTTACCACCTGCATAAACTTGCTGAGCCATAAAAACTTCACTTTGTTATTCTACATTAAGCCAACGAGGAAGTTAAGAATTAATGTGACCCATTTATGCATTGGGCTTCCTTCATAAACCTACCGGACAAAATCGCACTGTAGAATGTCACAGATACTGAATGCACTGTCTTTATGCACTGAATAAAGTGCGGCAGCATCTATGGAGCGAAGGAAATAGGCACCGTTTCGGGCCTAAACCCTTCTTCAGACTGATGTAGGGTGGGGGAGGGGGGGGGGGGGGGCGGGAAGAAGACGTCTTCTTGTTCGAGACGTACCAGTGCCCCATCCTCGACGTCTACCTCCGCTACATCGACGACGGCGATTGGTGCTACCTCCTGCACTCACACACAACTCACTGACTTCATCCATTTCACCACTAACTTCCCCAATACCAATGGACTCAGGGACACTGGCTGAGGAGGCTAAGCAACCATATGAGGATTGGAAATATAGTGTCATGGTTTTGTTTGCATTGGGAAGAAAATTTAACATGTTCAGAAGACGTTTCCGCTAGATATTGTACATATAGAATATACCTTTGCCAGCAAATGAAAGCAGCTAAAAAAGATGATTAACTCCATAGGACCTTTATTAATATTCATAGGATTAACCTCACCGTTAGCGCACATTCATCAAGTATGACATCAAGCGTAATGGTGTGAAAATCACTGAAAAGGAAACAACATAATAAATGATTTCATTAATATTTTAATTAATTAGTGCGTACATCTACTATTAATACAACAGAAAGTTTTATCAACTTAAAATAGAAGTCCAAATAGTGTTGATTTGTCACGTTGATTAAATTTGTGGTTTAAATTTCTTTTCCAATTTTATGGGAAAAAAAATGTATTATTAGCTAATTTCCTTCTCTTGCAACAGAAAGTAGATGAATAGCAATCCTGCCAAATTAATTCATGGATCAAACTCTACTGACTATGTATTTGTTTAATTTTTCACATCTAAAAGAAGGGCTATTAAGGCAAAACTATAATAGTCTGGATCTTTCAATTAAAAGCTGGCGGCTTTGCTTAGAAAGTTCACACTCATTTTTTTTAAAGATAAACAAATTAGTAGGATAATGCAAATATTAATATTTTCCACTAATGGGCAATTGCGGAGATTGTGAGACGGCTTTAATTAGGTGCACGAGGCTGGGGTAGGATGATACTGAAATGGAAAAGGGACAATGGGTCCACAAAGTTACAATAGAAACATCAAGGCAGAAGACAGCAGCAGCAGATGGTGAATTGCAAAATCAGAACCTCAGTGTGAATACTGAGTTCCTACAGTGTGAAAGAATACTGGAGGTGGATTCGGAGAAATTGAAATATTTCAATGGCATTTTAAACATCTGCTGAGTAGTGTTTGTGTGAAAACATTTGCAATTCCACACAGGTGGAAAATAGTGAAAGGAGTATAATGGCCTACTCTTGTCCGCTGCGTCACACAAATGCAATTCACCTGGATTTCCCTTCTCAGAAACAGAGGGTCTATTTTGCTGGTCTGAAGCATTCCAGAGTTGACCAACACAGCTGGCGCAGCGGTAGAGTTGCTGCCTTGCAGCGCCTTAGACCCAGGTTCGATCCTGACTACGGGTGCTGTCTGTACAGAGTTTGCACGTTCTCCCTGTGACTGTGTGGGTTTTCTCCGGGTGCTCTGCTTTCCCCCCCACGCCAAAGACATACAAGTTTGTAGGTGGAATGGCTTCTGTAAATTCTCCCTAGTGTGTAGGATAGTGCTGGTGTATGGAGTGACCGTTAGCTGGCCCGGACTCGGCGGGTTGAAAGACTTGTTCACGCTGTACCTCTAAAGTATAAAATTCTAAAGTCTAACGGTTATGCAGTCCAAGTGGCTTCATCCAACACAGTGGGCTGATGATGTAAGAATCATGGCTGACTGTCAAGGCTGCCATGGTTTTAAATGTATAAACAAAGAACTTCAAATGCTGGCTTATAACAAAAATACACACAATTGTACATAGTTGTGGCTGGCCCTGATTAGTCCTTTGGTCTTTCCTTGCCTCTAGCTCTTCACCACCCCCTCCCCCACACCACCCCCTACTTTCAGTCTCAGGAAGGGTACCAACCAAGAACGTCACATTCAGTATATTTTACTTCAGAGATGCTGCGTAGAAACATAGAAACATAGAAAATAGGTGCAGGAGGAGGCCATTCGGCCCTTCGAGCCAGCACCGCGATTCATTGCGATTCATGACCTGCTGAGTTATTCCAGCACTTTGTGTGTACTGATTCTCTGTTTGCCGGCCCCAGAAGTGGATCATTACAATCGCTCCACTCTTTTAAACCTCTATTCCCTTTGCCATGTATCTGTACACTGTGGACGGCTCGACTGTAGTCATATATAGACTTTCCGCTGACTGGTTAGCACGCAACAAGACGTCTTTCACTGTACCTTGGTACACATGACAATAAACAAACCTAAACTAATGACGATTTTAAATGTTCTCGGGATAGTGTAGAACATTTGTTCGTTCGTTAGTTTAGTTTATTGTCACGTGTACCGAGGTAGAGTGAAAAGCATTTGTTCCATGTTAACCAGTCAGCGGAAAGACAGTACATGATTACAATCAAGCTATCCACAGCATGCCGACACATGATAAAGGGAATAACGGTTAGTGCAAGCTAAAGCCAGTAAAGTCCGATCAAAGATAGTCCAAGGGTCTCCAATGGGGTAGATAGTAGTTCAGGACTGCTCTCTAGTTGTAGTAGGATGGTTCAGTTGCCTAATAACAGCTGGGAAGAAAATATATAATTTTTAAAATGTTTATAAATATTAAACAAACAACAAACAATGAAAGCAAAGTCTTAATATAATTATTTAATGTCAAAAGTGATTATTTAATGTCAAAGTCTCTTATTTTCCCACAGCTGTATAATTTCCTTTGAAATCAATGGGCTGACAAAAGTGTGCTGGATCTGAGAGCCAAAACTCAATGTAACTCAGCAGATAGACACTAAATGCTGGAGTAACTCAGCGGGGCAGGCAGCATCTTTGGAGAGAAGGAAAGGGTGACGTTTCGGGTCGAGACCCCTCTTCAGCCCGAAACGTCACCCATTCCTTCTATCCACAGATGCTGCCTGTCCCGCTGAGTTACTCCAGCATTTTGTGTCTATCTTCGGTTTAAACCAGCATCTGCAGTTTCTTCCTACGTAATTCAGCAGAGTCCCGCTCTACCACTCTGGCTGCAAAGTGTAAAGCACCATTAGATGACACTGGACAGAGGTCCTTGACGTTCCGACATTCGCTAGCAAAACCATGCCATGTGCAGGCTGAAATTGCATTTCGTAAAATATACAGATATCAATTTTATTAAGAAGTTGTGATGTTTTCCCCAACATACATTTTTAGTCTGGCACTTAATTAAGATATCCCACAGTTTCACATACCCCTGACTATATCATTACTAAAATCGTCTATCTCCCAGCAAATAAAGACATTCTTACAGTCATTATCCTTTTCATAACAACTTTGTGCCAATTGCTTGATTTCTTTCACTTATTTATAAGGTATACATCACTGCCAAACATCACTGGTAGAAACGGGTTATTCTTACAATGCATTATTATCATCATTAACTTGGGGTAAAGCTTTTGTCTTTTGTCCAAATAAAATAAAATTGGATTTTTACAGGTCTCTATAATAGTGTCACGAACTTGCCGAGGATCCATAAAGTTTTTGCAGACACATGGTTAGCCTGCTCCTGGATTAATTCTTAACCTTAAACTTCCTGAGTCTTGAGACAATTTTAGATCTAACTTCCCTACTCAAGTGATTATGGGTATAACCTCAAGTACAAAATCCTGCCTTCCCATGTATGTTGCTGCTCCTTTCATCCAAAGTCTTCTTGTATCAGACTGAACAATGTGCCAGCCGCAGTGACTGATGCTGCCCTCTACAGGCGTAGTGCTCAGGTAGTCAACTACCAAGTTTAAGAAAGAACTGCAGATGCTGGAAAAATCAAAGGTAGATGAAAAATACTGGAGAAACTCAGCGGGTGAGGCAGCATCTATGGAGAGAAGGAACAGGCGATGTTTCAGGTCGAGACCCTTCTTCAGACTTAGTCAACTACCGTAATGTTCAACATAGACACAAAATGCTGGAGTAACTCAGTGGGACGGGCAGTGTGGATAGCCTTCTTCAGACTATTCATAATGTTCATGCATTCAGCTCTACACTGACCACTTCACCCAAACCAGTCTCCACAGTGAAGGAAATCCATTGTTTCACCGAGAAGGAAACTTGTCTCAAAGTAACAGAGCAAAACAGAATAACAACATGAAAACATTTGCAGCCAGGGTTCATTACCAGTTGCATTGTTTCAGCTTGGTAATGGTTTGCCTTGTCTGATGTTGCAAATTTAGCTCTAAGTAACATCATTAAACATCAGATAGACACAAAAAGCTGCATTATTACAGAACGAGGTCAATAATCTTGATGTAGTAACAGGTCGTTCCAGGTACAACTTCTTAAAAGACAGGGGAGTAAATCGATACATAATTTTAAAAAAAATGCTTTGTTTGGGTTTCCACGTAGAGCGGTGGCACGGTGGCGCAGTGGTAAAATTGCTGCCTCACAGCGCTTGCAGTGCCGGACACCCGGGTTCGATCCCGACCACGGGTGCTGTCTGTACGGAGTTTGTACGATCTCCCCTTACGTACCAGGAGAAGTACCATGGTTGGAATAGGGGGAAGGGCAGCAGGACCCAGTGGAGCCATTATTGAGGTAATTCCTTTATTTCTTGGAACAGGGAAGGAAGGGTAAGAGGAAAGCCAAAAACATTCAAGATAAGAGATTTTGAGATAATAGATCCCTTTTGTGAGATGGGTCAATAACTAGCGTTTACAAGATTCAAATTAATTGAGGGTATCTTTGATGAGAAATTAGAGGGCTAGTTTTCATCCAGAGATTGGTATCAAATGTTATTATCCCATAAATAATAACAATAACAGGTAGTTGAAGATATGGAACTTCTGAATAGAAATCAGGAATGCGAGGCTTGGCCTGATGTAGGGTTAGCACAGATACGACTGGCCAAATGGTCTTTGTGTTGCACGATTTCATAAGGAAAACAAAGGAACATTGCAACTTTTGGGTCAATGCAACTTTTCCC
Source organism: Raja brachyura (assembly GCA_963514005.1). The sequence continues at coordinate 24,800,953 of OY740811.1, read as the reverse complement.
CCACTTACATCCTTTGCACAGTTCTTTTTTGAACTTTAGTAGTATTTTTTTCCTTGCAGATTAACATTATACAACATAAGCTAGAACATAGAACAGTACAGCACAGGAACGGGCCCTTCAGCCCACAAGGTTTGTGCCAAACATGATGCCAATGAAACTGGCCTCATCAGCCTGTACATGACCCACCTCCCTCCATTCCTTGCGCTTCCATGTACCTATCTCAAAACCTCTTAAACATCACTATCATATCTGCCTCCACCCCCACCCCTGGCAATGCGTTCCAGGCCACCACTGCACTCTGAGTAAAAATTTTGCCACGCACTTCTCCGTTAAACTTTCCCCCCCTCACCTTGTACCCCTCTGGTGTTGGATATTTCCACCCTATTGAACAAATAGCTTTTCATTTGGTATCAAAAAGTCGGAGCACAGTAGCGCAGCAATAGAGTTGTTGCCTTACAGCGCCAGAGTCCTGGGTTCAAAACTGAGTGCTGTCTGTTCAAGGTTTGTATATTCTCCCTGTGATCGCATGGGTTTTCTCTGGGTGATCCGGTTTCCTCCCACACTCCAAAGATGCACAGGTTTATTAGTTCATTGGCTTTGGTAAAATTGTAAATTGTCCCTAGTGTGTAGGATAGTGCGAGTGTAGTGTGTAGGAGGTGATCGCTGGTCGGCACGGACTCGGTGGGCCGTGCGGCCTGTTTCCGCACTGTATTTCCAAAGAGTAAAGTCTAAAGTCTTTAATCGGTATTGCTGATGTGTTTTATCAATGCACAACGTAATTTTAGGAGGCCAAATTGTCTTTAGTAGTGTCAGCCCACATGGTAATTAAACCTCAGACTCCGGATCAGCTGAAAGGAAAGTAAGCCATGCAGACACTGACAAGATACAACCAGGCCATGCACAAGGATTCCTCAAGTGACACGGTGACAGATTGGGATATTCAGTACCTCATTTACACAATCAGTTGGACTCCAGTGTGAACTCAGCATCCACGCAAACCTTCTTCCCAATCACAGTATGACCAGACTGAACGCTACCTTCCAATAGTCCCCCAGACTGCACAAACGCTCGGGAAGGGTCGGCTCAGCACGAAGTGGAAGTGAGAGATGCTGCGGAGTAGAGCGGGCACGGATTCCGCTCAGATGGCTCCTACCCTGGCAATCCAATGGTTGCTATGGCAGTTTTCCTTCACAAGCCACCGCCTGCTGGCATCGTGAGGCGGGGAATCTCAGAGTGTGGCAGACACGGATTCATACTCACGCCTTTCAGAAGGAAAATGAGACCCGGGAGTGAAGGTATCCCACAGAGAATTTGTAATGTAAACTTAAGTTATTCATGCATTAGAAATCAAGGTGAAAAGATTCTTGCAGGAATAAAATAAATTAAGATTTAAAGAATGCCAATTTTTTTAAATATTTGAAGTAATCTATTGGCATTGAAAGTTCTTGCAATTCATTAGCTACTGTTGAGGCATTTATCATTGCAACTTCTCTGATTTAGTTTGGTTTAGTTTAGACTTACAGCACGGAAGTAGGCCCTTCGGCCCACCGAATCCGCGCTGCCCAGCGATCCTAGACACAGTAGGAACAATTTACATTTCTACCAAGCCAATTAACCTTCAAACCAGTACGTCTTTGGGATGTGAGAGGAAATCGGATATCTTGGAGAAAACCTACGCGGTCACGGGGAGAACGTACAAACTCCGTACAGACAGCGCACATAGTCGGGATCGATCCTGGGTCTCCGGCGCAGCAAGCGCTGTAAGGCAGCAACTTTACCGCTGCGCCACCGTGCAGATCTTGTACACCGTGCAAGATCTTGTACCGCGCCACCAGATCTTTCACTAAGACATGAAGAAGGGTCTCGACCCGAAACGTCACCCATTCCTTCTCTCCAGAGATGTTGCCTGTCCCGCTGAGTTACTCCAGCTTTTTGTGTCAATCTTCAGTGTAAACCAGCATCTGCAGTTCCTTCTTACACATGAAATTACCACAAACCATTGCCGAATGGTGTTGCTGCAAGTAAGAATTGCATTGCACTGGTTTGGTGCAGATGACAATTAAACACTCTTGACTCTACTGGAATTTTATTATGCTGTATTATTAATTCCAAATGTATCACCCTCGTTTTACTGCATTGAAGACCTTTGTATTATTTGCCATGCATTTCCAGCACATGGATAGGTGACGTTTCAGGTCGGTATCCTTCTTCAGAGCGATTGTGAGAGGGAGAAGAAAGCTAGGAGGGTAGATGGACAGGACCAAGCATTGCAGGTAATAGTGGACACAGGTGAGTAGGGGTGGGGTTTGACAGGCAGATGGTTGAACAAAGGCCAGAGATGAAAAAAAAAGTGAGACAAAAGGATTGAAGAGCTGCAAATTGTGAAGCCAGAGCAAGGAATGTAGGTGGGGGGAAGGGGGGGAGATGGAGTGGAGAAATAGATTTGAGTTTAAATGGGACACAAGGGAGGGGGTGAGAAGAAAGGGGGATGTGGGGGAGAAAGGGGAGGGTGGGGGGGGATTGTTAAAGGTTACCAACAATTGGAGAATTCAATGCTCATACCGTTGGGCTATCATCAGTTATACGAGGTGCTGTTCCTCCAGTCTGCGCCTGGCATCATTCTAGCAATGGAGGAGGCCCAGGACAGAAAGGTCAGTGGGGGAATGAGAAAGGGAGGTAAACGGGAGGGTGAGCAACTGGGAGATCCAGCAGGCTTTGGCGGACCGGGTGCTGGGTTTGTCGAAACAGTCGCTGTGAGTTCGCACAAACTGGGTCATCTGTCACCCAGGGAGCCCCTGTATTTTGTTTTTATTCGGCACAGTATCCCAGGAGAGGCTCTACAGTGAAACCAAGAGAGACGTCATTTAAAGCTCCAACAGGAGCACCAAATAGGTGAAGGGAAAAGAGTCTGACATGACACCAGGATCAAACATCAGGACGGTCACATCTGTTTTTACGCACATTGAACAGAGTGCTGACGGTGCGGTGAACATTCTATGCAAATGCTCATGACTGAAAACACAAGGTTTTCCCAGATGTGTACCCTCTAAGAACAGCTGCTGTGTACTAACACAATCTTTAATAAAGAGCCAAGCCTCATTTTAATACTTTAAGCTAATCACTCTACTGAAGGTCTGTTCCAAATTCATTCCTTTGTGCTAATATCAGAGGTAATTTTTTATACAAGTTGCAATGTTTTTTTTTCCTAAATAAAAGTTTTGGGTCATCCATAAAGTGGGTCAAAACACGAAAGAAAGTCTAATCTCAGCAGTGTATTTCAGCTATAGACTCTTAGCTTCATAAGGTCATAGATCATGGAAACAGGGCCTTGGGCCCAACTTGCCTATGCTGACCAAGATGCCCCATCTACGCTGGATCCACCTGGCCACGTTTGGTCCATATTCCTCTAAACCTTTCCTATCCATGTACTTATCCAAATGTCTTTTAAATGCTGTTATAGTACCGGCATCAACTATCTCCTGTGGCAGCTCGTTGCATACATCCACCACCCTCTGTGTGAAAAAGTTGCTCCTCGGGATAAATAGTCCATAAATAGTGCAAATTATGCAAATCAAATGGACAAACAGACTACTGCATCCATTTCTACAATCCCCCTATTTCCAATTTCTCTGGTATTGGTATCCATTTAATATTGTCACATCTACCAAGGGTACAGTGACGAAACTGGTTTGTGCACTTCCCAGTCAAATTCACAAATGCAAACAAGGTAGTACTAAAGGTAGTTCAATGAGAAAAGTACCAGTGCAGAATTTATTGTTAAGGCATTATTAGCATGATAGTTGCAGAGAAAGTGCAGTTAAAAAAATGTGTAAGGGCCACAATGAGGTAGGTTGAGAAATTGGGACTTTATCGTTAGCTTATTAGAGAATTATTCAGTCGTCAGATAATAACAAGGAAGAAGCTGTTTCAGAATCTAGGTACGTGTTTACAAGGCTTGACGGGGACAAGGGAGAAGAGGGAATGACCAGGATGTGAATGGTCCTTCATTGTGTTGGCTGCTTACCTGAAGTGGCGTGAAGTGTAGATGGAGTCGATGAGGGAGCAGGCTGGTTTGTGGGACGGACTGGACTCTGCTCACAACTCTTTGCAGTCTTGGGCAGAGCCTTTTGACAAACCAAGATGTGATGCATCCTGATAGAATACTTTCTATGGTGCATCTGAAGAGCGTGATAAGGGTTGTTGGTGGCATGCCAAGCTTACAAGTATTCTGAGGAGGAAAAGGCTTTCGTTCAAGTTTAAATTCAACTTTACTGGCAAATGCCGGTGAGGCACAGGTACACAGAAAAATCTTGCATGCATAATCTCAGGCAAACACACAATACTAAATTATTCACAAATTACACAAAATTACATGTAAAATTCTAAAAGAAAGAAGACTGCAAAAAATAGATGTAACAGTGCAAAAATGTAACTAGAGAGAAAAAAGTGATAGAAGTGCAAAAGGTGGGCTGTAGAGTTTCATGCTCACGGTGGGGATTAGCATCTGAGCACTGGAATAATAGGGTAAGGGCGGCACGCTGGTGCAGCGGCAGAGTTGCTGCCTTACAGCACTTACAGCGCCAGAGACCCAGGTTCGATGCTGACTACGGGTGCTGTCTGTACGGAGTTTGTACGTTCTCCCGGCGATATTCAGTTTCCTCCCACACTCCAAAGATGTACAGGTTTGTAGGTTAATTGGCTTGGTATAAATGTAAAATTGTCCCTAGTGTGTGTAGGATAGTGTTAATATTCGGGGATCGCTGTTGGGTGCGGACTCGGTGGGCGGAAGGGCCTGTTTCCGCAATTTATCTCTAAAAAAAAACATAGCTGCCCTTTTGAAGCAGGTTTGAACCTCAGAGGTTGACGATGTTCCTGAATTTCTCCACCTAGTTGGTCTGCACAACTTAACCTGTAACTGTCTCTTGGTGGCCTTCAGGAAGTCATACCCAGACTTGATACTAGATTGGCAGTATAAACACCACAGATGTAGCTCTCAGTCGACCAAGAATGTCCTGGTTCATCCAGGGCTTCTGGTTTAGACTTTAGGCATTACAGATACAGAGCAGAAACAGGCCCTTCAGCCCACTGAGTCCTCACTGACCAACAATCACCCCATACACTAGTTATTCCAGCATCTTGTGATTATCTTGGCACCATTGATGCTGACTGGAACTTCATCTTCTCACTATACAACAGTACTGCTACTTGTACACCCACTGGCACGAGTTGCCATTTTATGTCAATAGAATGAAGATGGACACAAAATGCTGGAGTAACTCAGCGGGACAGGCAGCATCTCTGGAGAGAAGGAAGGGGTGACATTTCGGGTCGAGACCCTTCTTCAGACGTTCATAGAATGAAACAGCTAGCATTGGATCTGCACTCAGTCCTGGTTATGCGCAGAGTTGCCATTTGTGGAACTATGTACTCGACAGATCAACTTCAGGCCCTGTCATGAGTTTTTCTTTCCAATAAATACAAAATAAACCAATCACTGTCTGTTCAAGTACACTGATCGGTTTCCAGAACACTTATGTCAAGAGGCTCCCTGCCGCACATTTTGTAATAGGGAGTGGTTTTATTTATACAGCTGCATTTTATGACTTGTAAACCAATCACATCATGGAAGAAGTGTATAAGCTGATATCATTTCCTTTTGGGCAGTTATACATTTGGACGTGTTCATTACTTCATGCATTTAGAACAGTAAAGGGTATATTTATTTGGGAGTATTTGAGATAAAGGAGAATGCCTTGATGTTACCTGTCTTATTATACGTTGCCTCTGTCCCTCATGGATCACTAGGACATAGGGTAGTTGCTTTCTTTCCAAGGGGTTCAGCAATATTTCATTTGATTGCTTTTTGGGAAGAGATCAAGTGGACTAGTCTTGTTTCTCTGGAGTTTGTATGCCCGATAGTTGTTTCTCTGGAAATCCTTTGCCTGGCAGAGTAGATGCTGAGAGCTTATTTTCCTTGGAGCAAATGTTTTGAAATGGGGGTCATAGTCTAAATATAAGCAAAAAAAACATTTAGGATTAAGATGAGAAGTTTCCTCATTCAAGGTAGAGAATCATGGATATTTATTTCACGGATATTTTAAATTGATGGTGTGAATTTGTGTTGAAGATACAATATATTCTTAAAGAACAGTGCATTAGATGTCCAAGGTTACTGTTTTGGGTATAATTGGCCAATCACATAAGGAAGCCTTTATTTTAGGCCAACCAGAATGAAAATAATGTGTAGGAAGGATCTACAGATGCTGGCTTACACTAAAGATAGACACAAAATGCTGTCTAACTCAGCAGTTCAGGCAGTATCTCTGGAGGGAAGGAATGGGTGACTTTTCAGGTTGAGGCCCTTCTTCCAAAGTTGGATGAAAAGATAAATTAGATAGATAACCTGGTTATATATTGCATAAGGTTAGGTATATTATAGCACACATAAAATTAAACAAGCTGAAATCTGTTGGAAAATAAAGTACCTAATAGGTACGCTTAATGTTTCAGGAGTCGAGTGCGATCACTTCTTCCATAATCTGAAAGTAATAAAATCCATTCATTTTCTCACCACAAACCAGGCATAATGGATTCCCCAAGAATGGATTCACCAAGATCCCCCTTCCTTTCTGCAATAACTTGTTTGCTCCTACACACCAGGAGGATGAGGGGTGATCTTATAGAGGTGTATAAAATCATGAGAGAAATAGATCGGGAAGATGCACAGAGTCTCTTGCCCAGAGTAGATGAATCGAGGACCAGAAGACATGGGCTTAAGGTGAAGGGGGAAAGATTTAATCGGAATCTGAGGGGTAACTTTTTCACGCAAAGGGTGGTGGGTGTGTGGAACAATTTGCCAGAGGAGGTAGTTGAGGCAGGGACTACCCCAATGTTTAAGAAACAGTTAGACAGGTACATGGATAGGACAGGTTTGGAGGGATATGGAGCAAACTCGGGCAGGTGGGACTAGTGTAGCTGAGTGTGGGCAAGTTGGGCTGAAGGGCCTTTTTCCATGCTGTATCACTCTATGACTCTATGACAAAGGCTTGCTTATCTTTTACTGTGCAGTCGTGAAGAACCTACAGTTGTTTTAACCTACTGCCATTCTAATGCGTTGGCTGGATTATGAGTAGTTTTTATTTAGTTCATTTTTTCTTGTTGCTTCTGCAACCTAAATCACTTTAAAAAAGAGGACACAAAGTGCTGCAGTAACTCAGCGAGTCAGGCAGCAAGTCTGAAGAACACAGATAGGTGACATTTTGGGTCGGGACCCATCTTCAGCCCCCACCAGAAACGTCACCTATTCCATGTTCTCCAGAGATGCTGCCTGACCTGCTGAGTTACTCCAGCACTTTGCGTCTGTTTTCTTTGTAAACCAGCATCTGCAATTCCTTGTTTCAAAATCTCACTTAATTTTTTTCAGCAGATTACCAGATTACTGTACATATTATACATTTTGGTAACTTCTTCCAAATATGGTTATGTCTGGGATATTATTTCTGTTCACCCTACTACAAATTTAAATAATGTACAAAAAAATCTAATCTTGGAAATGTAGCTTCTTTATGGGGGTTGGTAATGAGGAATTATAAAATGAAATCATTTCTGCCATTACAAGCATTGCTTGGTCAACAGCACATTCTGTGGTTCAACAGGGGAAGATAATTAATCAGGGATAAGGAGAAAGAAGGGTTACACAAAAAGCTGGAGAAACTCAGCGCGTGCAGCAGCATCTAAGGAGCGAAGGAGATAGGCGACGGTTCGGGTCGAGACCCTTCTTCAGATAAGGAGAAAGAAGTCTAGTCTAGGTGAAGATAGGCACAAAATGTTGGAGTAACTGGGCGGGACAGGCAGCATCTCTGGAGAGGAGGAATGGGTGACGTTTATGGTCGAAACCCTTTTTCAGAGCGTCTAGTCGAGGTGAAGTACAACATACAATCAGATGGAGTGTGATTGTATTTTAAGCACAGATCCCAATTCAGAGGATAAATGCAAGCTTGAAAAGTTCTCAAAAGGTTTTAATATAAATAGGCAGAAAAACAAAATATATTTATATATAGTCATATGACCTTCATGCATCGCCGGATTCCGAATTATCTTCAATTTGATCAGCTGCCTCTTTTAAAAAAGTAAGCTTCGAAAATAAGCAAACATTTATTGAGAGAGGAGAGGAAAGTGACTTTCTCTGTATCTCGTAGTCATACTCCAAACTTGTCCAACCCTCAGCAAACACATGCCATCTCACAAGCTTCCCACAGAGCAGCCACTTATTCAGAGGAAATTCTCTCCTTTCACCAGATTCTTCGTCTATACTTTGCTCCGGTTCATATTCAGGATTTCCAAAATGCTGTGAATGTTCCTGGTTTAATTACAAAGGGCTGCTCGAACATATCCCTTCGGACTTTGACAAAAAGGGGAGAGATTATCGTGAAGTTGGATCGTCCTAATTGACTCGATATAGGAACGTGTCTGATTTTTGTTTACCTTTCCAAATGCGATCCAACCATGTGGGTAATGCAGGAGCGTAGGCTTCTGTCCGGCTGGAGCCTGTGGTCTTCAAGACACCCACACAGTTGACTGGTTGCACCCAAGATAAATAAATACTACAACATTTGCAGTATTATATCTAAATAAATATAGCAAATGGTTTATTTCTTTTTAAAAAAAGTTTTAAAGAATTTAGAATTAAAGGGAAATGTATTTAACTAGCCCAATATTCAAAATTAAATATGCTTCTACTACAATCATCTTTTCCGGTGCTAAGTCCCTAATTACTTGGTCAAATCCCAACTTTGTACCTGGGTTTCTTGTAACACTTATATTCAACTTCTTCACACAAGTTCCTGACATGGCCACCGCATAGAAGTAGCCCTCCAAGATAACGTTTGGTATAGTTTAGTTCAGTTTAGTTTAGAGATATAATGCGGAAACAGGCCCTTAAGCCCACCGAGTCCGCACCGACCAGCGATCCTCGCACACTAACACTATCCTACACACTGGGGACAATTTACAATTTTTACCAAGCCAATTAACCTGCAAACCTGTACGTTTTTGCAGTGTGTGAGGAAACTGGAGTTCCCGGGGGAAAACCAACAGGTCATGGGGAGAACGTACAAACTACGTGCAGACAGCACCCGTCATCGGGGTCGAACCCGGGTCTCTGGTGCTGTAAGGCACCAACTCTACCGCTGCACCACCACTGCACCACCTCTATTCCCATGACCCAGGTGCGTCCTGTACCCTGGACCTCGAGCAAGCACCTGCTCCTCAACAGACTTCTATTCCTTTGTTCAGTTCCCTGCAATTGCTTCCAACGAGGTTCCTTTTAAATCTTCAGCAGAGTGCGCTCAGCAACGTATAACACATAACACACCCATCATTTACTTCAACATTGACTTTCCCCAAGGATCTATTCTTTCACGTTCCACTCTTGTTCTTCATAGCAACCGTATCTACACCAAAGGGTCAACATTTACATGTATATCTGAGGCATGTCCTTTTTACTGCCTTGTTTCCTTCCAACCTTAGTCATAGAGTCATATAACAAGATATTTGGCTTACTGAATCTGCATCAATTCCAAAGCATCCATTTACACTAATCCTACACTAATCTCAGTTTATTATCACCACATTCTCATCAACTTGCTCCAATTCAGTCTGAGGAAGGGTCCGGATCCGAAACGACACCTATCCATGTTCTCTAGGGATGCAGCCAGACCCGTTGAGTTACTCCAGCACTTTTGAGTCTTTCCCTGCTCAAACGTTCTCACACACTGGGGGCAATTTGCAGTGGCCAACTGACTTTCAATCTACATGTATTTGCAATATACAAGGGAACCCAAGTGGTCAAAGAGAGAACTCGAAAGCGCTACATGGACAGCACTAGAAATTAGACACAAAATGCTGGAGTAGCTCAGCAGGAGACCCGAAACGTCGCCCATTCCTTCTCTACAGAGATGCTGCCTGTTCTGCTGAGTTACTCCAGCATTGTGTGTCCATCTTCGGTGTAAACCAGCATTTGCAGTTCCTTACTACACAACAATTTAGGGTTGAATCTGGGTGTTGGATCTGAAGTGTGAGGCAGCAGCTGAACAAAACGTACCTACCAGCCACCCCAACTCCTTGTCTAATGTCCAGATTTAGAAGAGTGACATGTTCGCGCGGTTAACCATTGGGAACATTGAAGATATATTGTCTTTGGCTCACATCACAAACCATACAAGCTAGTCACTGATTCCATCCTCTTGATTGCTGTCTCTGGACAAACCAGACTGCTAGCAACATCAAGATGGCTACTGTGGACCTCTGCAATGGTTTGCCCTTATCAAAATAATAATATAAAACAAGGAAGGAAGAACTCCTCTTATCTCTGATCTACCATCATCAGATTTTAAATTAAGACATTTGGTTCAAAGTTAGATGCCCCTGTTAAGTTTAGTCTAGTTTAGAGATACAGCACGGAAACAGGCCCTTCGGCCCACTGGGTCCGTGCCGACCAACGATCCCCACTCATTAACACTATCCTGCACACATGAGGGACAATTTTTACATTTACCAAGCCGATTTACCTCCAAACCTTTAGGTCTTTGGAGTGTGGGAGAAAACTGAAGATCTCCGAGAAAACCAACGCAGGTCACGGGGAGAACGTACAAACTCCGTACAGACAGCACCCGTAGTCGGGATCGAACTCGGGACTCTGGCACTGTAAGGCAGCAAATCTACTACTGTACCACGATGCCGACTGGTACAGTATACTGAAGCTTGCATTCTGACCACAGTAGATGCTGCATCAGTTCCAGACGTATTAGATTGCACTTGCACTGACTCAATTGGGTTATGACTTCCCAGCCCAGGCAAACACTACTTGCATGTGCTCTACATGGAGCACATTTTCAATGTGCAGGCGGAATAGTCTCTGAACATTGAAATCAATCTCTAACAAGTTCAAACTGTGTTTCAGATATGACAATGAGCCTCATTGATGAGTAGTCAAGAAGGTTTATGAGGGCAAGGCCATAGATATTGTCTAGGTGGACTTCAAAAAGGCCTTAGATAAGGTCCTATGCTTTCAAGAGAGAGCTAGATAGGGCTCTTAAAAATAGCAGAGTCAGGGGATATGGGTAGAAGGCATGAACGGGGTACTGATTGAGGATGATCAGCCATGATCACATTGAATGGCAGTGCTGGCTCAAAGGGCCAAATGGCCTACTCCTGCACCTATTGTCTATTGTCTATTGTCTATTGTTCCACATGGTAGGCTGCTTGGAAGGTTAGATCACAGGGGAACTAGGGAGAGCTGGTAGGGAAGTGGCTGGTAGAGAAATAGCTTAATGGAAGGAAGCAGTGGCAACGGTAGGTTGTTCTTTGGACTGGAGGTCTGAAATTAATGGATGAATGGTGTGCCTCAGGTCTCAGTGCTGGACCTATTGTTGTTTGTGGTTTATAACAATGATTTGGATGAGAATGTACAAAGCATGTTGAGTACGTTTGCAGGTGATACTAACGTAGGTGAATTGTAGACAGTGAGGATGGTACAGGGAATGCAGCTTGTACTTTTCCCCCTTTTAGTTCATAGTTACAGCAAAATACCACAATAGCTTTCAGATCTAAAACAATTCAACGTGTGACATTCCAATGGGCCTGCAGTTTAATTTGAACCCTACAATATATTGCCTGATTGTTGATCGTGCCAGATATCTCTGCTGCTAAAAAGAAAATTACCATCACACTTCTAATTTCCTCAGTTGTTGAAAAAACGATGAAATCATCCTCACACCGTCTAGCTGCCAAACATTCATTGCAGCTAAGGCAACAAGCACAGTGAGCTGCAGGAATGGGATCCAAAAGCAAGAGAAAAAAATTCTTTGCATAAATATTGAAAGAACTCTGTATGGTCGTTTTTTTTTTCTTCTCTCTCTTAAAAAATTGCTGCAGTATGTTAAATGTTCTGCTGCTGAGGTTTTTGATAGCTGTGAAATATAGCCAACAAAACAGGATATGGTCTCATTAAAGTTGGCGATGAGGTAGATTCCCAGAAATTCTTGGTAGTTAGATTAATGTCCAGCTGAACTATAATTGAAAACAGCTGCTTATGCACATTTTTCTTGCTGTTTGTTTTATCACAGAAATGTCCCCTTTGACATTAACGCAATGCTAGTACCCGACACACAATAGGTCCAGAATTTTACATGTTGTGAAACAAGGATTTGCATTGTGATAATGAATTTTTTTTTTTGCTTTGGTCATATATGTCAAGTTTACGTGTGCCGTGACCACTTTTAGCAAACAGCCCATTTATTCATCTTTACTGAGGAAATGTAACGCGGTGTTTTTCTGATTTCCAACTTGTGTCTTTTAAATCAGAAAAAAAACACAAGTAGGTGTTAGTGAAATCGAGGGGAAGGGTTAAAATGTGGTCGTAGGGCTGTATAGCAGGAGGAATCACAGAGGGGGAGCAGTGAGAGAGAGGAGGAGAACGTCTTCAAAGTAGGCATACCTTATGGAGATTTTTCCATGGAGCAGACAAAATGTATAGGAAGGACCAGCAGATGCTGGTTCAGATGCAACTCCAAGCAATGCTGCCTGACCCACCAGCTATCTGGGTGTTACTCCAAGCAGATGCAAATCCAAACGATGCCACCTGACCCACACTATCTTTGGTGTAAACCAGCATCTGCAGATCCTTCCTTCAAATCAAGGGGAAGGTTTGGGGCTGGAGGTGAAAAATAATTTTTCAGTGGAGGCGAAAAGAGTACGGAGGAGCAGGGAAGCAAGCAGAAGCACAGACCGATGGTGAAGGAAGGAAAGAAAGCCTACAAAAGTGGGATCAACAGGAAAGAAAACATATGGACAACAGGAGTGAAGAGAGTGACAGAAGGTCAGGGGCTGGCAAGATATAAGGACAAAGAACCAAGGAATGTAGTGGAGTGGTGGGGCGGAATGGGAGATGGGAAGGGGAGGCAGGGAAACAGGGATGGGGATAAAGACATTGAGGAAGGAGAAAAGGATGATTCGTGATTATCACAAAATGGATCACCGTGTAAAATGATCAGCCACAATTAATTCATAGGATAACCAAGGACTCTATGGGAAACACATCTGACAAACGTGTTAGAGAATTGCACATCAGCTCAGCTGCTTCTCGCTAAACTTATACAATAATTCAATTTGAAAAAACTAAATTTGAGGCACAACATTTTCTTTAAAAGCTTAAATCTCTGCAGCCTGTAATTCTCAGTAGCTGACCACGATCGGGACATCATCGGGCCTTCAACAACTGGCAATACTTTTTCTCCCTACTTCTTCTTAATGCCAATATTCGCTGAAATTATGCTGATGTTACCCATTCGTGTTTTCCAGTGAGTGTGTCTGAACAGGGATAGGGTTCAGGATTGAGTTATATTTGGTCTCCATTTGATATCATGTATTACGCAATGATTAATGGAAGTTAGGTAGTGAGCCGCAGCATGGAAAAATTGGCCCACGGAGCCCACACCAACCATCAGCCACCAGTTTACATGAATCCTACACTATTCTCATCCAACACTCCATATTGTTATCAATTCCCCTTAGATTCTAACACTCACCTGCACACTAAGGGAAATTTACAGAGGCCAATTGATACATCACCCTCAATCTTTGGGATGTGGTGGGAGGAAACTGGAACACCCGGAGGAAACCCACACGATCACAGGGAGAATGTGCAAACTCCACACAGACAGCACCTGGTTGAGTCAGGATTGAACCTGGGTCACTGGCGCTGCGAGGCAGTGACTCTACAAACTGTGCCACTATGTCGCTTAGAGCTAATGTGATTTATAAAGGGAAATCAGAAAATGAATCATCTCTTAATATCTTGATGGCACCTACAAGCATATCTGATAATCTTACAATTTAGTCTACTGCCTTGAACCCAACAAATAGCCATGTCCTGTGAGTCATGAGTGCAGCTAAAGGCTCCCGCTGGATCTTATGCACCAATCTTGAAGAACAGTTTTGCCGGAGAGTTCTGTGTGGTCCTTGACAATTGATTAACAAATGGTTTTAACTCAAGCTTCTCTAGGTTTTGTGGAGTGCAACTCCTGCCCTGTTGGAGTGCTCTCCCCTCTCTTTGAAAACTAGTCCCTTATCCAACAGCCACAGCAATCAGAGAGCAGGAGGTGACCAAACCTAGACCAGATCCACACAGCACTATCTGAAGTCTGAATGTCTGAAGAAGGGACCCAACCTGAAACGTCACCTATACATTTTCACCAGAGATGCTGCCTGACCTATGGAGTGAAGGAAATAGGCAACGTTTTGGGTCAAAACTCTTCTTCAGAAGTCTGAAGAAGGGTTACGACCCGAAACTTTGTCTATTTCCTTCACTCCATAGACGCTGCCTCACCCGCTGAGTTTCTTCAGCATTTTTGTCTACTATTTTCCAGCATCTGCAGTTCCTTCTTAAACATGCTGCCTGACCTGCTAAGTTACTCCAGCTTTTTGCGTCTATCCACACAGCAATATTTTTTTGTTCTCACTTGTTTTCCCAGGCTTGTCATTCCTTGAACATGGAACAGTACAGCACAAGAACAGGCCCTTCGGCCCACAATGTCTATAGCAAACATGATGCCAAGACCAACTCCTATCTGTCTGCCCATAATTCATATCCCTCCATTCCCTGCATATCTATGTACCTACCCTAAAGGGTCCAGGCACTCACCACCTCAGACTAAAAAAACTTCCCGTGCACATCTCGTTTAAACTTTGCCCCTCGCACCTTAAAGGTATGTCCTCAAGTATTTGATTTTTCCATCCTGGAAAAAAGGTTCTGACTATCTCCCTGACCCTATCTCATAATTGTATAAACTTCTAGCGTCACTCTTACCCTCTCTTTTCCCTTTCTCCTGATTCCAGTCTGAAGAAGGATCTCTACTGAAACGTCACACATTCCTTCTCTCTAGAGATGCTGCCTGTCCCGCTGATTTACACTAGCTTTTTGTGTCTATCTCCCTCTTATCCTGTCTTAGAGTGATACAGTGTGGACACAGGCCCTTCGGCCCAACTTCTCATCTCGTCCAACAATAAAATCTTGTTGTGTAAGGTTAATAGTAAGTGTTACCCAGCCAGCCAGTAATGAACCACATGGTCACCAATCCTGGTGGTGGAGAAAAGTGGGAAAGGACAAGCATTCAGAATTGAAACAAAGCTGTAATCTGAGGTTTATTGTCAGGTTATCGAAGTCGGGGCAAGATCGCCAAGAAACTTGAAGATGATGAGGAATTTACATTATAACATTAGGAGTTATTAAAGACAAAGGATATTCCATTGGATCATTTAAAAATATTATCATAATGATTTAATTGTGTGATTTAAACAACTGGTGATAACTTTTTTTAAATGAGTAACTCAAAGCTCTGTATGACTATCACTTGAAATACATGGAGCTTGTAGGTTCTCCCCTTCACCTGCATGAGTTTTCTCCGAGATATTTGGTTTCCTCCCACACTCCAAAGATGTACAGGTTTGTAGATTAATTGGCTTGGTATAAATGTAAATTGTCCCGAGCGTGTGTAGGATAGTGTTAATGTGCGCGGATCGAAGGGCCTGTTTCCGTGCTGTATCTCTAAACTAAACAGAAACTAAACAAATGCACTACGTCTGTGAAGCAGCAGACTGGATTGGAATAATACTGCAACCCCAAATCATCCTCAATTAGCCAGAGAGGTTATTACTTCAGCACAGTACCGTTGGTTGTATCATTGTACATTGTATGGAATCAGAGATAACAAGAGCAAGATAAAATGTTGCTGCCATCTAGTGGTGAGTTGAGGAGGGAATAGAGAACAGTGTTATAGTTGCCAATTCCACTTTCACAACTGTGCACCAGGTTCAGTGCTGCTGCCAAGAAGCCACAAGCAAAATCAAGTTAATGAGACTGCTTTCTGTTCAATTCAGCATGAAACAGCGAGCATCAAGTCAACGGTATTTTATTATTTTTCCCCCATTCGGACTCTCTCTAGCCAAGAAAGCAGCATTGAGCTCAGCTCCAAAGCCTCTGCCAATGCTGCTCTTGAGGTGGACATCAGGGTATCCGTGAACGCAGTGTGTTGTGACAAATGCAAGGATTTTGCTTCACCCATGGGGGTGCAGAAACTACTGATTGGACGTTTCTTTTTCTCTCTCTTTCGTCTTAAGGCCACATTTCGGAGTTCAATGGAAAATTGCAGGCACGATTCCTGACCCAACATGCCCTACCATCTTCTACCAATTACCAAGGCCACATTTAAAACTCATGACAATATTATTACAAGAACTAATGAGCATAGAAATGCTGCCGGCATCAAATAACTTAGCAAATGGGAGTAATTATTTGGTCTCCTCGACCTGCATTGCTGATGGCTGGTTTATTACCCCAGTGGCATCCTCTTCCACGACCCACATACCCATGTAGTCCCTTTGCGTTTGGATTAAGGTCCCCTTTCTTCAAATGATAATGAAGAACATTGAACAGTACAGCACAGGAGCAGGCCGTACAGCCCACAATGTCTGTGCCGAACATGATGTTAAGACCAACTTTTATCTGCCTGTACATAATCCATATCCCTCCAATCCCTGAATATTCACTTGCTTATTCAAAAGCCCCTCAAACACCGGTATCGGAAATGCCTCCACCATCACCTCTGGCAGTCTGTTTCAGGCACTCACCATCCTTTGTGAAAAATATTTGCCCCACACATCTTTTTTAAACTTTGCTCCTCTCACCTTAAAACCAATGCTGTGGAGTGTTAACATTGTTAACAGTAATCCCTATCCAAGACCTCTTTAAGATTCAGAAATGACCAAAATTACATGAACAATGACTGGAGCTATGAGTACATTTTATGAGCACATAGTTTCACCAATTTTTGGAATATCATCAAACAAGTCACATGGTTTGTCAATATCAATTTACACTTAGCAAGTCAAAGGTTTTCTTTCCTTCATTTCTTCAAAACTGAATTATGTAGACATTCTTCCAGTAAACATGCCTCACCTACCCTCCTGCACATAATCTCCACCACGCATGCATGAACACGCTTGTGCACACATGCACAGTCAGTTGTGGGTTAGTGTGCATGCATCCATCTGGTTTCAGAACATGGCTGGCAGAAAAAAGCCACAAAATGCTGGAGTAACTCAGTGGATCAGGCAGCATCTCCGAAGAATGTAGAAGCAAGGAACTGCAGATGCTAGATTGCAAAAGAAGACACAGAGTGCTGGAGTAACTCAGTGGATCAGGCAACCTGAGGAGAACATCAATAGGGTTGGAACTCTTCAGATTGTTTGTGGAGGGGAGGAAAGAAAGCTGGAAGAGTGATGGGGCAGGACAAAACCTGGCAGGTAATAGGCAGACACAGGGGAGGAGGGTTACTTGATAGAAAGATCGTTGGATAAAGGCTAGAAATGAAAAGACAGAAGGTGTGAGACAAAAGGATTGAAGAGTTGTGATGAGGGACTCTTCAATCCTTTTCCTAGACACCTTTGGTCCCACTCTAACAAGCACTTCAATCCGTCCTTGTGAATCAGAAATGCAATCCTGACTTTGGTTGCTGAGGCAAACTTTCAATGATCATGAGGGAAGGACTTTCATTTCAATCTGATACTGTTTCTACCAGCAGAAGAGTGTCATCTACAAGCTCAGCACCAGAGATCGAGTACTAGGAAACTGTAAGGGATATACAAGGTGAAATTCATAGAAAATAACGGGGCATAAAACAGCACAAAGCGCTCAATGACAAAACGTCATACAGGTCAGGCATCCCTGTGCACACACACCTTGTAGCTAAACCTTGAGCAACTGAGTGGAAGAAGGGGAACTGGTTCTTTCTCTGAAAATGAAAGGGAAAATATTATGTGCAGACAGACGAGATTAGTTTGACTTGGATCATATTCAGCATGGACATTGTGGGCTGAAGGGCCTGTTCTTGTGCTGTACTGTTCTATGATCTGTGTTCTACGTTGGCTGAGGATTCACAACAAAGAGATGATCTGGACCAGATGCAGAAATGGTGGTTTTTTGATAGTGATTTATACTTATAATTATGAGACAGGGTAGGGTTGACAGTCAGAATCTTTTCCCAGGATGGAAAAATAAAATACTTGAGATATGGATTAGGAATGAAGGTGCCTACAGATTGCAAACGTTCAGGAGGATGTGCTCAGTTAGAACAGGCTTGTTTGCAGCATGAGATCAATAAACTCTTCCATGTCCACTGTGCCATCTCCATCTGTATCCACTTCTCTGATCATCTCCCGTAATTCCTGGTGGGAGAAGTAGACTCCAGCAGACTTGCAGGCATCCTTGAGATTGTCAAAAGTGATCTTCCCATCACTGTCTGCAAATAATCACATTTACAGGCTTACAGAAAGAGTCACTTCATATTTTTCCATTTTTTCTAACTGGAACATAACATAATGGAATAAAAATGAGGGGAGAAAATAATGAATTAATCGTTCTGGAAACTGTTTAGTTACTGCAAATTTGAAGCAGCAAAGCAGTAATTCACAACACAAAATCCCGTGCGGAGGTTTGAAGGATGTCACACAGCACCAAATCATTAATCGGCTCATTAGTATTTCCCCACAGTTAGCACGGAATGTTCATGAGGTCCTCCGTGGATGGTGTTAGAGTTTGAGTTGAGGTATTGTCACGTGTGTCAAGGTACAGTGAAAAGCTTTTGTTTCATGCTAACCAGGCAGCAGAAAGACAATACATGATTACAATCGAGCCATCGATTATACAGTGTACAGATACATGATAAAGGGGATAACGTTTAGTGCAAGGTAAAGCCAGTAAATTATGATCAGAAATAATCCGAGGGTCTCCAATGACATAGATAGTAATTCAGGACTGCTCTCTAGTTGTTGGTAGAATGGTTCAATTGCCTGATAACAGCTGGGATGAAACTGTCCCTGAATCTGGAGGTGTGAGTTTTCACACTTCTATGCATTTTGCCCGATGGGAGAGGGGAGGAGAGGGAGTGGGCAGGGTGCGAATCGTCCTTGATTATGCTGGTGGCCTTGTCGAGGCAGTGTGAAGTGTAAATGGAGTCAATGGAAGGGAGGTTGGTTTGTGTGATGGCCTGGGCTGCGTCCACAATTCTCTGCAATTTCATGTGGTCTTGGATGGAGCTGTTCCCAAACCAAGCTGTGATGTATCCCAATAAAATGCTTTTATGACGCATCTGCAGAAGGTGCAGTGCATGGAAGTGGAGGCGTAATCAGTAATTGGGAGTCTGAATGGTGAACAAGGTTGTTTTAGATTGCGGAGATGTAAAACCAAACAAGATCTGAGAAGGAATTTTGCAATTGCAATTTAGTTTAGTTTAGTTTATCGTCACATGTACCAAAGTACAGTGAAAAGCTTTTGTTGCGTGCTAACCAGGCAGCGGAAAGACAATACATGATTATAATCGAGCTATCCACAGTGTACAGAAACATGATAAAGGGAATGTTGAGTGCAAGGTAAAGTCCAATAAAGTCCAACTAAAGATAGTCCAATGGTCTCCCAGGAGGAAGAGAGCTGGCAGAAGACAGGGAAATGACCTTGAACATAAATAGTCATTATGAATTCCAAGGCAGAAGATGGGTTAATGCAGAGCAGCATTAGGGGAAAATGTTGAAGTCTGTACGAATGAAATGAAATGTACACTCATCATAAAGAAGGGCAAGTGTTGCTGTTGGAGACGCCAAAATTCCCAGATGCTATTTTACCTGGATGACATAACAGGCAATGGTGATGAAGTATCAATTGTCCATTGATAGAAGACCCAGGTTTAGGAAGTCCGTCCACCACCATTTTCCCAGATCCTTTAATCAAGACAAAAACCTCCCCCCTCTGAAATCCCCTTGAAAATGTGGCGCCTTGGCGGCCAATCTCAACCTCATCGGGACTTCCACGGCTGATCGGTGGGTTGAGTTTTCCCCCTGCGGCTGGGGTCTGGACCTCCGACCCAGATCTGCACCCGACTTTGCAGGCTGGTATCTCGGTCCCCACATAGCCACAACCTCTGTTGGTCCGGCAAAACAGATTAAAGGTTCTGGAACCAAAGATGTTGGAAAACCGGTGGTGGACCTGTATTAGAATGATTATCAGTTCTTGCAGAGCCTGGAGTTTTGTCAGTATTAAGGTGCGGGAACAAAGCTTGGGGAAAGGATAGAAATGGCTGTTGCAACTGCGACAGCCCCAACACTCCTTCATGGACGTTTGGGCTGTGTTCAATTATGAAAATGATTTAAAACAGAGCAGGAGCAGACTGTCAGGTAAGAATTCATGAAACTCAAAGGAAGACAAGAAAAAAACAAATCTCCAATCCCCAGGCACAGAAACAAATACTTTCAGATGGTTGATTGTTTGGTTCAGTTATGCACATGATCCGCTGAGTTACTCCAGCACTCTGCGCCTATCTTCAGTATAAGCCAGCATCTGCAGTTCCTTCCTACACATGCACATGCTCTTACCCTCCACATAAAGTAAAAATCACTTAAAGAACAAAGGAATTTTCTTTCTTAATACGGAGGATCTAAAAATGTCAGAAACATTAGAAGCAGCACAATATTTAAAATGATAGAGTACTGGGGATTGTGAAAGAATCAAAATTACAATCAGAAATGTTTAATTCTTTCAGTGAGCTAACATAAAGGATGGGGTGAGATACCTGATGCAGTCCTGAGTTCTATGACTTAGGGTTATATTCTCTTGGTTACAGGTATTGTATCTGAACAAAAGTGGATAAAGTCATAATATATTCAGATTCAGATTCAGATTCAGATTCAGATTCAATTTTAATTGTCATTGTCAGTGTACAGTACAGAGACAACGAAATGCATTATATGTCAAAAGTCCAGTAATGTTGAGCACACAACAGACAATAATTTTATTTTCATCCTTGATGTTGCAAGTTTAGCTCAATCCATATTTTGTGAACCCATGATTCTGTTTCTGTTGAGAAAATATGGGCTGATTTTTGAAATATTAGTATAACAATTACTCACCACAATCAAAGAGATCAAATCCCTGTTTAATCTCCTCAAGGGTATCTCTTGCTTCTCCCTGATACTCGACAACAATCTGGAGGAACTCACGGAAGCTCACATTCCTGAGGTAAAACAAGAAGACAGCAAATGGATGAGATTTGGCGCTCATTGAGTTCAATGCTACCTCTGGGTGATGGAGCAGTGAAACAAGTAGATCCAAGATAAGCCGCAGTTACATAGTTCCTTGAAAGTGGCCTCACAGGTAGGCAGGGTGGTCAAGAAAGCTTTCAGCACATTGGACTTCATCAGGCTTGCAGCATTGACTATAGACGTTGGGAGGTCATGTTACAGTTGTACAAGCCATTGGTGAGACCACGTTTAGAGTATTATGTTCAGTTTTGCTCACCTGATTATAGGAAAGGTGTTGTTAAGCTGGAAAGGGTGCAGAGAGGATTTGCAAGAATGTTGCCAGGGCTCGAGGGCCCAAGCGAAAGGGAAATGTTGCACAGGCTAGGACTTTCAGAGTGCAGGAGGATGAGGGGCAATCTATCGAGGTGTATAAGATCATGAGAGGAATAGATCAAGTAAATGCACAGAGTCCTTTTCCCAGAGTAGGGGAATCAAGAACCAGAGGGCATTGGTTTAAGGTGAGGGGAAGAGATTTAACAGCAACCTGAAGGGCAACTTTTTTTTACACAAAGTGTGGTAGGTGTATGGAACAAGCTGCCAGAGGAGGTATTTGAAGCAAGTACTATCACAACAAAACATTTAGACAGGTACATGGATAGGATAGGTTTTGAGGATAATGGGCCAAATCCAGACAGTTGGGGCTAGTGTAGGTGGCGTATGTATGAGGCATGCAGTGACATTTTCAGGAATTAAAATATAGGACTAGACTTGCCAATTTGCATCCCTTACACAAGTTACCACCTAACACCAGTTATGATGAGTAGGGAGAATGCATGACGAGGAGGTGTTAGCAATGATTGGGAGTCAGAATGACACAATGATGGAACAGAAATGTATCTGATTGTGGTGAAGATTACCCAAACCAGTTCAGAGAAAGAGAGTTTTGTATTAACTTCCCGGTTGGTGTGGGCCCAATGAGCGGAAGCACCTGATTCCATGCTCAAACCCTCCATCACCCTGCACTCTTTCTGAAAGTGTTGGTACTGCTGACTCAATGGACAGGCACCTGACGTGAATTCCATTAACATGGGAGGTTTGGGTAATCTTCACCACAATCGGATACATTTCTGTTCCATCATTGTGTCATTCTGACTCAATCTTTGCTAACACCTCCTCGTCATGCATTCTCCCTACTCATCATCTCATAAAGAGATACAGCAGAGAATCAGGCCCTTCATCTAGACCGGGCTGAACATCAACCACCTTGTTACACTAATCCTACATTATTCTAATTTTCCTTTATGCTCCACCTATTTCCGTCAACTCTCCACAGATGCTACCACTCACCCACATATTCAGGACAATTTTCAGTGGTCAACTTACCCACATTGTTGGACATGGAAGGATACTGGAGCAGAGAAAACCCACACGGTGACAGGGAGAGTGCGCAAACTCCACACAGACAGCATCCAGTTGAGCCCTGGTATCTGCTCTACCAATCGGCGGTAGCCAGTGCCATCTTCTTCGCTGCCGTGTGCTGGGGCATCAGGGTGAAGGCCGCGGATACCTATAGGATTAACAAACTCATCGGGAAGGCTGGCTCCGTCCTGGGGGTGGAGTTGGATTCATGGGGGGGTGATCTTGGAGGGGAGAATGCTCCTCAAACTACGGAGCATCTTGGACAATACAGCTCACCCCCTCCATGACACACTGGTCAACCTGAGGAGCACCTTCAGCAACAGACTGGTTCCATCAAGATGCAGTACAGAACGCCGCAGGAGATCCTTCTTCCCTGTGGCTATCAAACTATACAACTCCTCCCCCTTCTGTCGTGGGGTAGACTGACTATCTCCTCCGCTCCCCAATCTTTGTACATCCCCAATCCTTTCCACTCGTCACTTTAATTTCATGTATATTATGTTTTATGACTGTTGGCGGATTAATCTCCCTCCTGGGATAAATACATTTTTTTTGTATCGTATCGGGCATTGTGAGGCAGTGGCCCTACTATCTGTACCATTGCACCACCTAGGGGATTGGATGGCACACTGCATTGAATATACTAAGAACTGCTGACAACCATGTATGACTGTCATGATGAACAGTGGCCAATAATTGTTACACTTACTCTTTTTTTAATGGTCCCAAACTTCTCAGCGTTGTGCCCAGTTCCTCCTGATTGACACCAAAACCAAGGGTACGTAGGGCCGAATGAACCTCGGTTGCATTAAGATACCTAAGTTAAAAGTGACTGATTAAAATGAAATTGTTTTTAATGTTCAAATAATTATATCCCACATATATTTTACCTGCCTTTATCCATTGAGAATGAAAAATAAAATGATGAAAACAGTTGTGATAAAAAGCCATCAACACTGCTTTGCTCTCTCCACACATGATAACTGATCAACTGAGTATTTCCCAGATTTTCTGTATTTCCAGCCTTTGGAATCATTTGATAACGCCATCAATTTTCAAAATCTACTACTTTATTAGAACGTAACAAAACAAAATATTTCCTGATGCATTAGCTACAAATATGAAGACTCAACTAGAGTCATAGTGTGATAGTGTGGGAACAGGCCCTTCGGCCCAAATTGCCCACATCGGCCAACATGTCCCAGCTACACTAGCCCCACCTGCCCACGTTTGGTCCATATCCCTCCAAATCTGTCATAAGGTCATAAGGAATAGTAGAATTAGGCCATTTGGCCCATCAAGTCTACGCAATTCAATCATGGCTGATCTATCTCTCCCTCCTAACCCCAATCCATGTCCGATCCTTGTACCTGTCTAACGGTTTTAGGACACCCTTTTCTGATTCCGATCGGATAGACACATACTGCACTGAAACGGACTCTTTGGCCCATCAAGTCCATAATGGCCTATCAAGGGCCATCAAGTCCATTATGGTTCCAATGCTGCCAACCTTCCCAAACAACATTTGCATGTTCATGGAAGATGGGTCTGAAGAAGGTCTAAACATCACCCATACATATTCTCCAGAGATGCGGCTTGAATTAGTCCAGCCCTGTGACTTTTATGTAACCCAGCATCTGCAGTTGCTTGTCTCTACACCCATGTTCAATGCAGCTGCAACCAACAAATTCAAATTTCCTGTCTGTTACACTAAGTAATCGCATAGACCGAGATCTGCTTGAAACGCACGTTTGTTCTGATACTTTACTTCTTAATATAACATGATGCCCAGTCCATTCTGGGCTTTAGCGGCAGTAATGTATGGAAAGAAAAACTATTACCCAACGATGTCCTAAGCATTAACTTTCACTCCCGTTTATTCACTTTGTTCTCAGATTGCTGAGTTCCCCCGACATTAGTTTTTTGGCACTCACCCCACTTTATTTGTGTCGGAGTTGTTAAACACTACCCTGAGATCCCTGATGTCCTGGGGTGTCAATTCCTGCTGGATTTTGCAGGATAAATCTCCACAAGCCATCTCTTGTTGTTCTTCTTTCCACTCTTGAAGAAAAGCGAGCAACTGCAGGGGAAAATAAATCAAATCTACTGCAGTAGGGACACTAGTACATGCAAGTTTTTAAGGAGGTCAGTTTAGTTGAGATGAGCTTAGTTTAGAGATACAGTGTGGAACGAGGCCGTTTGGCCCATTGAGTCCACGCTCATTCTCTGTTATCCCACTTTTGCATCCTACACCCTAGGGGCAATTTACAGAAGCCATTCAACTTACAAACTCGCACACCTTTGGGATGTGGGAGGAAACTGGAGCGCCCGGAGAAAGCCCGCACGGCCACAGGGAGAACGTACAAACTCCGTACAGACTCTATTGTGGGTTACCTCCACGTGCTCCGGTTTCATCCCACATCCCAAAGACGTGTGGGTTTGTAAGTTAAATGGTTTTAGTCAATTATCCCCAGTGTGTAGGGAGTGGAATAACGAAAGTGGGAGAACATAAGAGCTAGTGTGGCTGATGCTCGGCATGGACTCAGTGGGCCGAAGGGCCTGTTTCCATGCTGTTTCTCTAAACTAAACATTACTGCAAAATACAACGAGATTTAAAAAAACAATTATTGCAACACTTTCAACAAAACAAGTGGAGAACAGTGGGCAGCACGGTGGCGCAGCGGTCGAGCTACTGCCTTACAGTGCCAGAGACCCGTGCTTGACCCTGACTTTGGGTGCTTGTCTGTACTGAGTTTGTACATTCTCCTCGTGATCTACATGGGTTTTCTCCGAGATCTCCGGTTTCCTCCCACGCTCCAAAGATGTACAGATTTGTAGGTTAATTGGTTTCGGTAAAAATGTACAAATGTAAAATTGTCTTTAGTATATGTAGGGTAGTGTTAATGTGTGGGGATTGCTGGTCAGTGCAGACTCGGTGGGCCGATGGCGCCTGTTTCCACGCTGTATCTCAAACCAAACTAAACTAAACTAAACTAAACTGAACTAAACTAAACTAAACTAACAGTGGGTGATCTGGATCAGTAACAATGATTAGATCAACTCTGCCGACAAGTCTCATTTTTAACATGACATAGATCATGACCTTACCTTCTCCCCCAGTGGGATGGGTGGAGGAACATTTTCTGGTGCAATGGAGTCAAGAGGACAATTATAACTTTCCAAAGGTTTTTTAGACTCTTTCCCAGTAGGTGTTTTCTTCTTTTTCTTCACAATCTTCTTTTTCTTTGAAGGCATTTTTCCAGCTTTAGACCAAACCGTACTGTGTTGCCCAGTGCAGCACCAGAACCTTGGAGGAAACACTTTAAAACTTAGTTACTATTAGCAACCCAGTCAACAATCCCAGCTACTCCTGTAGACAGTCAGGTCCACCAGCAGATGGTGCTGTTGAATTGGAACCAGCTCTTGGCAATCCAGTATTTGAAGGAGTCAAGAGTCCTGTTTCATTGTCATATTTACTGATGTGAAACAATGAAATTCTTACTTGCAGCAGCACAACAGGTCTGTATTCAATAAATAACATGATAAACAAACAAACAAAAAAAAAGAGTTTAAGAAGGAACTGCAGATGCTGGAAAATCGAAGGTAGACAAAAGTGCTGGAGAAACTCAGCGGGTGAGGCAGCATCTATGGAGCGAAGGAAATAGGCAACATTTCGGGTCGAAACCCTTCTTCAGAAAAAAAAGAGGTTGGCAGCAGAGTGGCGCAGCAGTAGAATTGCTGTCTTACAGTGCCAGAGACCCAGGTTTGATCCTGACTACGGTGCTGCCTGTATGGAGTTTGTACGTTCCCCCTGTGACTGTGTGGGTTTCCTCCGGGTGCTCCGGTCCCCCCCCCACTCCAAAGACCTTCAGGTTTGTAGGCTAATTGGCTCCAATAAAAATGTTAAATTGTCCCTGGTGTATCGGATAGTGCAAGTGTAAGGGTACTCACTGTTTGGCATGGACTCATTGGGTCGAAGGGCCTGTTTCAATGCTGTACCTCTAAAGTTCAAAGTTTAAAGTTCAATAAATTAAAAAAACGATACTGGTGTAAGAACAAAATTCTAAATTAAACTAAACTAAACTAAAATTCCGAAATCCCTAGTGCAAGCAAGACAGTTTGTTGTTTTGTGTTTGGTGTTTGTAGTGTATAATAGCCTGAAAGTTGTTGGGAATAAGCTGTTCCTAAACCCGGAGGTCACGGTTTCAGTCTCCTGTAGCTTCTCCCTGTTGGCAGGAATGGAATGATAGCGTAGCCAAGATACTGTGGGTCCTTGATGATGCTGGCTGTCCTTTTGAGGCAGTGCCTCCTGTGGATCCCTTTGATGGTGGGGAGGTCCGTACCTGTGATACGGGGAAGTGTCCACTATGTTTTGTAATCTCCTTAGTTCCTGGCCATTCGAGTTGCCAAACCAGGCCATGATGCAACCAATCAATGTGCTCTATACTGTATACCAGCAGAAGTTCAGAAGAATATTCATCAACGTACCGAATCTCCTCTAATCTTCTAAGTAGAAGCGTTGATGACCTTTCTTTACAATTGCATCAATGTGCTGAGTCCAGAACATATCTTCAGAGATATGTACGCCCAGGAATCTGAAGTTTATTTTACTGCGGAGTTACTACGTGAAGAAGCCCCGCCAGTGCGCATGCTCGTCATTACATCAGCCGCGTTGGCAAGCACCGGACTGGCAGGGCAGCGCTCTTGGCGGCGGTAAGTTCCAAACTAGAAGGTAAGTGTCTTTTACTTACCAGGGTTGTTGGTTCGAGCAGGAGCCTCTCTTCACAGAGGTTTCCTGCCAGATTTATGCGGAGTCCGATGCGTAAGCCGGCTATGGGCTGTGGGGGAACGTCAGAGTCGCTGACAGTGCGGTCAGCGACTCACAGACACATTGGTCCCCACTCCCCAGGCATGGAGTGAAATTGGAGGGGGAGAGAACTCGTGCAGCCCTATTGGGACTCGGGTGAGTCGGGCAGCAAGGGTTCCTCTCCGATAATAAGGGTACTTTCACCCTTCACAAGTCCACACTACCACATTAGTGAGACTACACTATAATAGCGCGGGCCTATGGGACAGGCCGCACCAGCAGCACCTGGGACAGGGCTACTTCATGTGTGAAAGTACCAGGCTATGGGAGAGCCATGCCAGCAGCACCTAGGACAGGGCTGCTCAAGGTCTCCCTGTTGCAAATGGCAGGCCAGTTCGGGTCAATGGGTTGCTGACACCGAACTTGTCACAGTGCCGGCCTATGGGAGAGCTGTTGACAGGGCTGTGTGTGTGACCTCCCGTAAGCAGGAGCCGGGAGTGCCAGGGCCGTATAAATCTGACCCTGAAATGGTGACGTCCCGTGAGCATCAGCCGGGAGAGCCAGGGCAGGAGGAAGATAACCCTGAAGTTTGGTGTCACTGCTTATGTGCGTACACCAAAGCACATGAGCCATGCTCCAGATGTGCCGGATGTGGTCAGAAATTTACCATACCGGCGGGAACTGGTCAAGCCAGGGATGACAACCTGGCCGGCAAATTAATGGACTCTCACCAGTTCCAAGACTTCATAATGGAAGAAACCTCACATATCAAACACCTGTTACTGTGCATCGCTCTAAAGGAGCGCATCATGAGGGCGCATGAATTAAGGCTGCAGAAGTCCTAAAAAACTGGTTGGAGCAGGAACAATGGCGTTTGGGCAAATGGCAAGGCCACTATCTAAACACAGCAGGATATGGACCCTGCTGTGTAATGCCCATTTGTTAGTTTAATATTCACGAATAACTCTCCAGCCTACGCTCAACCCACGGTTCACAGCCTTGCGCAGATCCTCTAATATCCAGGGGAAGACCTGGACGATGAGACAGAAACTGAGACCAGGATGCCACATCAACAAACATACCCTTTCAGATTAGGAAGGGGTAAGTGAAAATTGGACTGTATCCGGGGATCTCGAACAGGTATCTCGGAAGTACATCCACCCGTACAAAATGCACATAGTTAGGTATTGGGGTTTCAATACCACTAACTCTACAGGTGAATGATGCATATCAGCCTTAACAATTGTGTCCATTCCCCAGCCAAAAGAACGATGGTGGGTGTCGAGTCATTCTGGGCCTAAACATACATAACCCTTAAGGTCCAGTATAAACGGTTTAAAATAAAAATTTCAGTATTGGAACTGGGATAAAAAGGGTGTTATATGGCAGCCATAGATCTGAAAGATGCGTAATATTCAGCTACCACACACCTGTTGAGAGGTTAGGTCCTCACCCATCTAATTAAACTTAGATTAGTACCATTTGGAATGATTGGCTATTTGAGGTTCATCATTGGTTAATTAACATGGCAGTACTTTGCCTACGGCCAAAACTGTAACTAATGTCTCGCGATGTACTGGAGACATTCTGACTCAATAACCTTTGGTTTACAAACTGATGTGAGCTTAAGGATGAGGAGCCACTGATATCGAGTCCGGCTGTGGCGGCAGATAGAATGTGAAAGAAGCATTAGCCCTGCAGAGGCATGGGATAAACTGCGTAGAATTGCTGGGTGCATTCTATGGCCTAAAGAATTCTGCTCAACAATGCATGATTTGCATGTGCAGCTTCAGATTGATAATACCACAGCTGTTGCATATCAATCACATGGGTGGAATGAGGTCATTATTCTCTGACAATCTGCCTAACCTCATCTGGCACTGGTGCATTACAAGAAACATCTGGGTCTCAGATATCTACCTATCAGGTAGAGATAATGTGAAAATTGCAGACACCAGGTCATGTAAATTCTATGACAAACAAAAAATGGATGATGAATCCAAAAGTTTCAAAATGGTTGTTAGCCGGTATGGATTGCCGAGACATAGATCTGTTGCATCTGGGTTAAATTACCAGTACCTAATTTCGGCATGGGAACCAAATCTAGGGGCAGTAGGGGAGGATACATTCTCGCTACGTTGGGGACGTATGTTCTTACGCTTTCCCCATTTCTGCCTCATTTAATCAATGTCTCACCAAAATAGAGCATGACTACGCTTAGGCGTTTGGTAGTTCCTAAACTGGTCCACACAGCCATGGTTCCCATTAGTTCTGAGACTGATGACACAGCATTCATGATTATCCCAAATTACAGCAACTTGTTGGTTCACACTGGGACAGGAGGAGAGTTCCCCTTTACATGAGTGTATTAATCTGTTGATTTGTATCTTCTGACCAGACTGTTCCAGGGACTCGGACTATCAAGTAGGACCGTCGATGTGATTACGGTGGCATGGAGAGATAGTACTAAAAAACGATATGTATCTCATATTAAGAAATGGGAGATGTCCTGTTTACAGTCAAATATATCTTATCATAAGTTGCAGGCATTTGGGATGTATTGGAGTTCCTGGCTACATTGCATTTTGACGAGCAGTTAAGCGATAGTGCCATTATAATGCTGGAAGTGCTTTGTCCTCCTACTTAGCGCAAGGGTCTGGACAACACTCTGTCGGATCTCATCTATTGGTGGCCCGATTCATAGGAGGTATTTAACAAAACCCTCCCAGACATAGATATTTGGAAATCTGGGATGTGAACATAGTTCTCACACTGCTTTGGCAATGGGCTCCAATTACATCTCTGCCTTTCTGGAAGTTAACATTCAACATGGTCATATTCATGGTGCTAGTGGCCGCACTATGGGTCCAAATATTGCAAAAGTTATGACTGGACAGCATGCATTCTTCTGTAGATTATATTGTGTTTTATGCATATGATCTAATCAAACAGAGTAGGCCAGGGATGGCTGGAACCAAAATAAGCTTAAAATATACCCATAGACCTAAGACTATGTGTAGTTACGCACCTGAGCCAATATATCAAGGTCATCAAGAGTCTCAGAGGCTCTGAAACAGTGATGCTCATCAGCCACATAAAACCTCATACAAAGGTGTCAGTACAAACTATTTTTAGATGGCTGAAACAGGTTTGCATTATGCTGGAGTAGACACTGATGTGTTTAAATCACTCCACCAGGGCGGTGTCAACGTATGCAGCAAAGGCACAGGACGTGCCATTAGACCAAACCCTCACCGCAGGATGGTCCAGTGAAGGAACCTTTTTCACGGTTTATGATAAACCTGTCCTTGCAATGCAAAGATTTGGGCATGCTGTTTTGGGTTCTGTTTGAGTTCTCCTTTGTAATTTCCCCTGCAAAAGAGGGGTTATTACTGTTCTTTTATTGTTTACAACATTCATTGTATAATTTAACCAATGTTCAATACATTATTTGTTTATCCTGTGTCAACCAAGGCAGTGTGTCGTATGGAACTGTATCTACGGCATGAAATCACAGAGCTTTGAAATCTTCACGTAGTCACTCACGTGACTCCGAAGTTAAATAATAAGATTAAATGAGAACTTACCAGTTTGAAGTTTGATCTTTATTTTATGAGAAGTTACAATGAGGGATTACGTGCCCTCCGCTCCCGACCCTCATAATCGCAAAGATCATCTGGTAGATCTAGTCTTCTGAGTCTTACTATATCACTTTGACTGTAGTTACTGAGATTTCATGCCGCTGCTTTGAAGATTGACGAGCACGCGCACTGGCGGGGCTTCTTCACGTAATCCCTCATCGTAACTCCTCATAAAATAAAGATCAAACTTCAAACTGGTAAGTTCTCATTTAATCTTACTATTCTCTGCACCACTGATTCAGTTGCAAAGGGATGCAGACAGTCCATGAGCTTAATAACACGCTTATGATGGTGTTGAAAGTCGACCTGTAATCGATTAACTGTGTGATATGTATTTTTGTTGTTCAAGTGGTCCAGTGCAGAGCGGAGCGCCAATAAAATTGCATCCCCCTTTGATCTATAGTAGCGGCAGGCAAATTGTACCAAGTCTAGGTTCTTGTGTTGAAGTAGGAGTTGATATGTGCCTTAACCAACCTTTCAAAATCTCTTTGTTCCTTGAATTAAATATTCTGACAATTTTTGGTGGACAAAAATGCTGGAGAAACTCAGCGGGTGAGGCAGCATCTATGGAATGAAGGAAATAGACAATGTTTTGTGTCGAAACCCTTCTTCAGACATTTTTTGTTCTTTTCAGGTACTTTGATTAATTTTGTATCTATTAAGATTTAAACCTGTTAAAGATTTTTACGACCTGTTGAGTGCAAAGGTGAAAGAGATCACAGATGCTCGGGCAAAGCACAAAGTTCTGGAGGAACTCAGCAGGGCAGTCAGCATCTGGGGAGGGAATGGACAGGTAACGCTTCGGGGTGGGTCCCTTCTTCAGGAGTAAGGGGAGAAAATTGGAAAAGAGAGGTGGGGCGGGGGAAAGCCTGGCGAGTCATAGGTGGACACAGGTGAGGGGGGTTTGATTCATACATGGATGGAATAAGTGACAAAAGTTAAAGTTGAAATGAAGACAAAATGGTATCGGATCAGGGGAGAAGAGGTGAGGGTAATGCCAAACTGAAGGGTGGGAGGTGGATGGATAAGGGAAAAGAAAGGAGATAAAAGGGAAATGGGGGGATATTGGGAATAAAAAGTCCGAACACTTGAAGAACTCAGTGGACCAATCAATATATGTGGAGGCATAAGTTTAAGTTGTTGGTTTGGAGTGAGTATCAAAGTCTCATCCTGAAATGTCTGAAGAAGGATCTCGACCCGAAACGTCACCTGTTCCTTCTCTCCAGACAAGCTGCCTGCCATGCTGAGTTACTCCAGCATTTTGTGTCTATCTTCGGTTTAAACCAGCATCTGCAGTTCCTTCCTGTACATGTCGACCATCCCTTTGCTTCCATAGATGCTATTTGACATCCTGAATTCCTCCAGCGATTTGTTTTTTATCGTTTTCTAGGCTGGCTTTGGAGGAAGGTGCCCCAAAGGATAACAGGGAGAGAAACACCTCGCTTTTCAAAAATTATTTGTTGCATTTGCTACACAACACATAACGTGGAGATTAAACTTCGATTATATATTTTTTATCAGCGCAAAGTCAACCTCAGAAATGGAAGGTCAGAAGTGGCAATGCTGTGGAAATGTTATCTGTGTGATTGGTAGAAGAAATCAGACCTCCAACCTGCAAACACTTGTAAACATACAAAATACCTTTTGATGAATGTATTTTTTAACAATATTCTCATATCCCTCAAAAACATTTCACTTGCGACATGTTATCAGAGTCCTAGAGAGAGAGATACAGCGCAGAACAAGCCCTTCGGCCCGTTGAGTATGTGTCAGCCATCAACAACCCTTTCATGCTAAGCCTACATTAATCCTATCTTAAACTATTTTGTTTAGTTTTTAATTTACAGATACAGCGCAAAAAAGCCCTTCAACCCACCGTGTTCACACCGATGATTCGGTGCCTGGCGAGGAATAGCTGAGGAGGTTGACACAATATGCTGGAGTAACTCAGCGGGACAGGCAGCATCTCTGGAGAGATGGAATGGGTGGTGTTTCGGGTTGCAACCCTTCTTCAGACATGTTTGTGTCTACCTTCAGTGTAAACCAGCAGCTCCAGGTGAGGCTGGGAGGGGGTTGGGGGTGTGGTGGGGTGGGGGTTTGTTGATAGGCAGATGGTTGGTCAAAGGCCTGAGATGAAATGACAGAAGATGTGAGACAAATGGATTCAAGAGTTGTAAATTGTGAAGCTAGAGGAAGGAATGTAGGTAGAGGGGGAGGGGAGAAAAAGGTGTGCATTCAGGTGGGGCACAAGGTGGAGGGGGGGATAGGGGATGTAGAGAAGTAGATGGGTAGGTTAAAATTGGAATTCAGTGTTCATACCATTGGGTTATGAGCTACCCAAGTATAATAAGAGGTTATAGTATAATATACTGTTCTAGTATAATATACTGTTTATCAGTTTGTGCTCACTCTGGCAATGAAGAGGTGCTGTTCATCTTGTTTCTCTTTCAACAGATGCAGCCCGGCCTGCTGAGTGTGGCTGAGCCTGGCTCCCTAAACGTGGCCCACATGGAGCATTGCATAGTCATTCACTCCCATCCTTCCCTCAATATGACGAAGCTGAGAGAAGTGTGGCGTTCTGCAGTTCATTTCCCTCCATATCCTGGCATAGTCAATGGATTGCCTGTGGTAAATGGGTTTCACCTAAACCATTGCCATGGTGGACCATGGGACTGTTTCTCTGCTGTGAGACTCTACACCTCCCTGCACAGTCACATCAGTGAGGCAACAGGATCAGATGTGAAAGTCGGGCACAAAGTGCTGGAGTAACTCAGCGGGTCAGGCAGCATCTTTGGAGGAAAAGGACGGGCGAGTTTCGGGTTGGGACCCTTTTTCAGATGATGGAGTCGCTGGGGTCAATGGAGTTATTCCCTCTGCCTTCCCTGAAGGGAAGACGTTAGTGCATCAAACGTCAGGGAACAAGCTTAGACCATCTGTTGTTGATGGATCAGTCTTACCCTGCACTAAGGGAAGGTTTGAGATTGAGTCATGCTGTATGACTGTGCCTGCATTATTTTGCTGCAGGGAGAACAGATGTGGGTACTTGCTCAAACTACAACTTATTCCAGTTTGAGTGCGTCATATAAAATGTCAAAATGAAATCCAATCCAACACCTCCATTTCCTGAAACCCTGGAGGCAGCATGGCTGTTCTTAAAGGGCTGTTTACTTAGAGCTGTAGACCTGTAGAGTGTGTCTGCAATCAATTCTCCAAAATTCTGTTTTTCAGGATTGGCTTTCATATTTGTAAAAGGCTAGTTAAAAGGTTACAGAGATTTTAAATGTCACACTTTCAGTTACCTCATGGTACATCCTTCACCTGTTCAAAGGCTTTTTTAATATCACTTTTTTGATGTGTTGTTTGAGTTGTGGTATTTACTTCCTTTAAAAATGTTTGTCCCTTCACTGAAATTATTAAGGCAAACTCTGATTAGGGAATAATTATAAAGATACATCTGAATGGTGAAAATGTGCGATGATTCCAGCAATTAAGTTTGGAGAATGTTTTGGTGAGACACAGCGCGAAAACAGGCCCTTCGGCCCACCGAGTCCACGCCGACCCGCACACTCGTGCTATCTTACCCACCAAGGAAAATTTACAAGTAACAGAAGCCGATTATGCTACAAACCTGCACGTCTTTGGAGTGTGGGAGGAAACCCGAGCACCTGGAGAAAACCCAAGTGGTCGCAGGGAGAACGTACAAACTCCGTACAAACAGCACCCGTAGTCAGGATCGAACCCAGGTCTCCTGCACTGCAAGGCAGCAACTTTACCACTGTGCGACCGAAAGATTAATTAAGATTTATAAAGGTACGGGGAGTTCAAGGAATGATCATTCATCTGAAATGCTGCGGTTGATATTAATTCCTCTACAGATAGCAGAGGGCCTAAGATAAGTGGAGAGGTGGGTAGAGGTGGAGTGAGGGCAGGGTTGGGTGGGGGGGGGGGGTGTGTGATTCTATATACAAAGTAATGTCAGCAAATGCTTTCCTTTGCATTCAATGCAATGGTTGCCATGGTTATGGCGACTTGCTTGTGTACCTGGGTGTGCCAGTCCCTGATGATCTGCCCTGAGCCCAGCACACTGATACACTTACAAAAAATGCTCATCATTGCCTTCACTTCCTCAGGGGTTTGAGGAGATTCAGTGTTTCACCGAATACTCGATCAAACTTCCACAGGTGTGCAGTGGGGAGCAGACTGACTGGTTACGCCAGCGGTGGAATTGCTGCCTCACCACGCCAGAGACCCGGGTTGGATCCTGACCACGGGTGCTGTCTTTTCGGAGTTAGTACATTCTTCCCGTCACTGCAAGGGTTTTCCGGTTTCCTCCCACACTCCAAACACGGCTTCGGTAAAAATTGTGAATTGCCCCTAGTGTGTAGGATAGTGTTAAAGGCCTGTCCCACTGTACGAGCTAATGCACGAGTTCCCGAGTTTCCCCTGATTCGAACTCGGAGATTTACGGTAATAGCCGCTCGTAGGTGCTCGGGGCTCTCGTGGACATTTTTCAACAGGTCTTCATGAGCTTACCGCGTTTCCCGAGTACCCGCCGTTAGCGTTACGAGCCGCTAAGAGACGTCCCCGAGCTCCGACGTACCCGCTACATACATTCTACGTGTTTGATTTTTTTTTAAACTCGGGAGAGCTCTTGAATTACGTCGTACAGTGGGACAGGCCCTTTAGTGTACGGGGATCGCTGGTCGGCGTGGACGCAGAGGGCTGAAAGGCCTGTTTCTGTCCTGTATCTGTAAAATAAATCATCCCTCACCAATCCAACTTCCCAGAAATGATCATCTTTCTGCTGTTTGTAGGGTGTCACTGACACAGGAGGCCAGCTGCCATTGTTTACGTTACACTTCCTGTGCATCAGCAAGTGACTAATTGCAACTAAAAGCGGTTCAAATCCAAATCACTCCATTATAATCAGATGCTCAACTCTAATTATCTGCTTGTTCATATTTTATATCCCATCATAATGTAATGCTGATTCGATTAAGCATTTCGCTACGACTGATTACAATTTTATTTTTGGTGCTATATTAATAATTTGTTTATAAAACAGTGTAAATTACAATTTTCCGAATAATGAAAGGCCTGGATAGAGTGGACCTGGAAAGGACGTATCCACTGGTGGGAGAGTCTGGGACCAGAGGGCACTGCCTCAGAAAACAGGGACGTACAGTACTTTTAGAAAGATGAGGAGGAATTTCTTTAGTCAGAGGGCGGTGAATCTGTGGAATTTCATTGCCACAGTCGGCGGTGGAGGCCAAGTCTTTTGATATTTATAAAACAGATATTGACAGGGTTTTGATTAATAAGTGTCAAAGGTCACAGGGAGAAGGCAGGAGAATGAGGTTGAGAGGGAATGATAGATCAGCCATGATTGAATGGCAGTATAGTCTCGGTGGGCCAAATGGCCTGATTCTGCTCCTATCACGAACGGACATGAACCTGGCATGGTATGGTGCTATATAAATGCAACTTTCTCTTAAATTTGGTGTTTAAATCTGCAAGAATAAGAGACAATAACAAGCCCAACTCATATGCAAGAGCTTACAACCCCTTAAGAAATTGTTTTTGAATCAAATATGACATTTTGAGTTATAACCATTAAACAAGATCATTGCGTAAAATATACAAAGGAAGTCATGCAGAGCTTCAACCAATTGATTAACTGATAGCTGCAGAGAAGGTTTCACAATTTGTTCGTTTCATTAACATATTTTATATGTAACAACATAATTTACAGAGCCACTCGCATCCTCCCCTCTCACTCCAATCACTGTCCATTCTGGCACCATTTCTACACCCCACTCTCTAGCTCTCTCTTCCACCAACATCCCATTTATTCTCCTTGCTCCCTCTGGTTCATTCCCTCTCCCACCCCTCCTCTTGCACTCTCTCGCACCCACTATCCCGCTGACTCTCCTAACTCTCTTCCGTCTCTCCTAAGTACCCCTCTTGCCTCTGTCACCTCTTTCTCTCTCCCTCCCATCCCATCTCATCCCTTTTTCTCTCTCATCCCTCTCTCACCCATCCTGTGTTTACTCATTATCTATGTTCTCCTCCTCACATTGCCCACACCTTTTCACTCTGTCCTAATCCCTTCCCTCGTTCCCTCTCCCGAACCACCCATCTCTTTTCTCTCTCTCTCTTTCTCACTGCCACCCTCTCTCCATTTTCCCTCTTTCTCCCAATCCCCTCTCCTTACTGCAAATATCTCTGTCTCCCTTACACAAACAAGTCTTCTATTTCTCTCTTCCTTTCCCAACCTCCTTGCGCTGTCTTGCCATAGAGCCATAGTGATACAGTGTGGAAACAGGCCCTTCGGTCCAACTTGCCCACACTGGCCAACATGTCCCAGCTAGTCCCACTCTAGTCCCACCTGCCTGCACTTGGTCCATATCCCTCTAAACTTGTCCTATCCATGTACCTGTCAAACTGTTTCTTAAACGTTGGGATAGTCCAAGCCCGCAAACTACCTCCTCTGGCAGCTTGTTCCATACGCCCACCACCCTTTGTGTGAAAATGTTACTCCTCAGATTCCTATTAAATCTTTTCCCCTTCACCTCGAACCTATGTCCTCTGGTCCTCGATTCCCCTACTCTGGGCAAGAGACTCTGTGATTCTGTCCCTCCATATAAACTGTTAGGAAGGCTCGATGGGGGAGATGTGAGGGGAACTGCTTCTGTTGGTCGAGGAGTCTAGAACTAGGTCTGGTCTCTCTTCTCAGAATAGAAGGGAGTGGAGGATTGCTGATACTTGAGGTGGATGACCAACCATGACCTCATGTGATGGTGGAGCAGGCTTGAATGGGCAGAATGGCCTCCTCCTCCTCAGACTCACACATCATAGGACTCAATAATGAATTCAACAACTTTTGATAACCAGGCAACAGAGTTTCCATAAGAACCTCTCTCATTTCCAAACCCTTCCCTTACCTCCCAGCCATTTCTCCTGCATTCTGTCACAAACTCGCACTGAAACTGTTTCACACCCACCTCGCTCTCATTTTCATTGGCAACGAAAAGCATTCTGTGTTCACTCCCCACACATGCTGCCTGGCCCTCTGAGTATTTTCATCACTAATTTCAGATTTCCAGCTTCTGGGATAGTTTTTATCTCAGTGTCTCAGGACTGCTTGATTTTCTCTCTCCTTTTGCTTTTTTCTCCTTCTCTCACTTTAGCTGTTGAGTTCACTCTGTTTCTCTCCTCACAGACGCTGCCTGGCCTGCCAATTATTTCCTGCGTTGTCTTTCTCTTCAGATTAACAGCTGCTGCGGTGCTTTATGTCTCACTGTTCTGGCCTTTGATTTACTCTCTCCTCTGCTTGAGCTCCTCCTTCAGATCGATCAGCTGCATTTAGCAAGTTTTCCCCACCCTGGCTCAGTCCCCACCACATCACCAGTGCCGTTCAGTTTCACCGCTATCTCTCTCAATTCTCAGTAACTCAAATTATGATTGAGTTCATGATTGAAGGTCATCATCCCAAAGCGATATCTCTTTTTCTCTTCATAGATGCTGAGTTTCCATTATTCATGTTTTTTTTCAGATTTTCAGCATTCCTTCTTAGAGGCATAGATAGGATAGATGCACTTTCTCTCCTTTTCCCACCCCTCTCTCTTGCTTACACCCTCTTCCCTCCTTCTCTCTCTGTCCCTCTTCTCAGCACGGTCTTTCTCCCACCCCTCTCTTGTACAAGCCTTCTCTCACATTCCTTTTCGCTTCCCCCCAGCCCTCTCTCCTGCTACCTCACTCTCACCATCTTTCCTTCTTTCTTTCCCATCCTAACTTTCTTTTCCCACCTGTTGGCTTTGTTCCCTCTCTCTCACTCACACGCAAACTCCCTCTTTACACATTGCCTCTTTTACAGGCACCTTTCTCACACTCCCCTCTCTTTCTCACACCCTCTCATACACGTAGTAACTATTTTTAATCGTTTTGGTTTCAATTTTAGAGGTACAACGTGGGAACAGGTCTCC
Source organism: Raja brachyura (assembly GCA_963514005.1). The sequence continues at coordinate 24,761,975 of OY740811.1, read as the reverse complement.
GACCCACTGAGTCCACGCTGACTATTGATCACCCGTTCACACTAGTTCTATGCTATCCCACTTTTACCATCCTACGCACTAGGAGGCTATTTACAGGAGCCAATAAACCCACAAACCTGTATGTTTTTGGAATGTAGAAGGATACTGGAGCACCCAGAGAAAACCCACATGGTCACAGGATGAAGGTACACACTGTACAGACAGCACCTGTAGTCAGGATTGAACCTGGGTCTCTGGCTCAGTGAGGCAGCAACTCTACCGCTGCGCCACTGTGCCACCCTCCATGCCAGATATCAACCACTCGCTGTAAAAAACGTACCCCTCACATCTTTAAAATGTCTTCCTCTTATCTTAAAACAATGCCCTTTTGTTTTCGGTATCCCTACAGTGAAGGAAAATGATTCTGACTAGCTATCCTATCTATGCCTCTAATATTTTTATATACGTTTATCAGGTCATCCCCTCAACCTCCTCCGCTCCAGCTTTTCACTGTACGTGACAATAAACTAAACAGAACTAAACTGATAAACTAAACTGAACTCCAGGGATCCCAAGTCCAGCTTATCCAATCACTCCCGATAACTAAAATCCTCCCATCCAGACAACATCCTGATCAGTCCCCTCCACATCCATCAGATTAACAAAACGATACATCTTGTTGTGGACCAGAGTGACCTTTAGACCATGGAGAAGTGTGGGTCACCCATGGGATGTAATAAGGCAACTAGGACTGGAAGCTGGAAAACTAACCATTCTGACCATTTTCCCTGGAGTCCAAGCATTCTAAACTGATGGAATAAAATCCTTCACCACCTTCAGGTTTTAAGAAATTCTGTGCAGAGACTCTGCAGAAGAAGGAAACATTTTGATGAAAAGGTTACAAAAATAATATACGAAGATGATCAACAGCAAAATCCAACAGGTTCCTCAAGCCTTCTACACAGTGTCCAGATCAGAACAACCAGCTTCTCCTTACAGGCACGGGTTATTGATTGGGGACGATCAGCCATGATCACAATGAATGGTGGTGCTGGCTCGAAGGGCCGAATGGCCTCCTATTGCACCTATTTTCTATGTTTCTAATTTCCCACTCTGTCAACCAGAATCTGCAGCAAGAAATTGGCACAATAGTTCCTAATTAATGGAGGCATCTATGTTAAAATCAATGGTCTGGATAGACCTGGAGAGAATGGATATGGAGAGGATGTTTCCAATAGTGGGGGAGTCTAGGACCAGAGGTCATAGCCTCAGAATTAAGGGACGTTCCTTCAGGAAGGAGATGAGGAGGAATTTCTTTGGTCAAATGGTGGTGAATCTATAGAATTCATGGCCACAGAAGGCCGTGGAGGCAAAGTCAATGGATTATCTTGTACGGTTTCATTTGTCTGACACCACCCCCACCCCCCCCCCCCCCAAGAAAACAAGGATTTTAAATGCCTCTTTTGAGGAAGAATTTACAAACGAGGAAGCTGATGGTGATTAATTTGATTGTTGGTGCTACTCTGATCACACTTTAGGCTTGGACCTCTGTTGACTGGTGACTGCATTGATCTCAGATGATAATTTGAGCCATCATTGTCCTTCATAATCCTGGATAGAGAGGAGGAAGAAAGTTCAGGTTGTCTGAGACAAGAGGGCATAGGTTTAAGGGTGCAAGTGGTAGGTTTGGAGGGTGTAGTGACAGTCTCCACGACCTCTCAAGGGTTTAGCCCCCGACGGTCACTCATTTGCTGACCATGGTTCAGAAGGAAATCTGACGCATTCCATGATCTCTCCACAAGCCGTTGAACGATGAATATTCCAAAAACAGTCTCTTGATTAATAGTTTCTTTATTGCAGTAGTACAAAACAGTAAAGTCACTCAAAATTTTTTATTCTTGTAACAAGTACATCGTCTTCCAGCATGTATACGTTTCAATCACGCTCATGATCATGTCGTGATCATGGTCCAAAACTATATCTTCCCCGTAGTCTTCATCGAACAAAACTATCTGAGAGTCTGCGCCAAATCCCAGCTATGAACACGCCCCAGACTACGTATAAATCCCACCCACATAATTACAGGCAGATAAAAATCAAAGATAACCAGACATGATTATAATATACTTTCTAAGATAAATGGCTCCTACAGAGGGAATCTGAAGGAGACTTTGGTTGGAGTCTGAAATGCAGGACGAGGTGAAGAGTTGGTGAAGGCAGATACTGTCACAGCGTTTAAGAGGATTTTGGACAAGCACTTGAATCGCAAGGGCACTGAAGGCTACAAATCTAAAGTGGGCAAATGGGTCTTGTGTAGATAGCTGCCATGGTGGACAATGGGCCTGTTTCTGTTCTGCGAGACTCTATGGCTCTCTACTCAGTGGCACCAATAGGGCAACAGGATCAGGTGTGAAAGATAGACACAAAGTGCTGGAGTAACTCAGCGGGTCAGGCATGCATCTCTGCAGGGAAAGGATAGGTGACGTTTCGGTTCGGGACCCTTCTTCAGACTTACTCCAGCACTTTGTGTCTATCTTTGGTATAAAGTAGCATCTGTAGCTCTTTGTTTCTACATGTTGGCTTACTGCACCACGTAATCTCCTCAAGGTATGCCTACTTTGAAGAAATTCTTTCTCTCTCTCCAATGGAGTTCAGCAAGGGTCTGAACAAGGGTTCCAACCCAAATGGTCACCCATCCTTTTCCTCCAGAGATGCTGCCTGACCTGCTGCATTACTCCAGCACTTTGTGTCTTTGGTATAAACCAGCGTCTGCAGTTCTTTGTTTCTGGGATCAGATGTGATGCTGGCACAGATGAATTGTCTGCCAGCAACCATGTCTAGGCTTGTATATGAAGACTGGTACTTGGGAGAGACACTGGGTTATGAGGAGCATCTATAGTCAGTTGGAAAAAGCAGCCCAGGAAAACAGGTGAGTGCATTACGCGGAAAAGGGGAAATGAATTCTGAACAAGAAACATCACGTTAACTTGAAATTTTACTTTTGGGCAGTAAATATAATAGGACATTTAGCACAATGGTTATTATTTCACTGCTGAAGAATACTCCACAAGCTTCATCAGGAAATCATATGTCAAATTTAATTACATAGCTCGAAATGGAGAAAATCACTCAGTTTACTCAGTTCCTCTCCAGCAGCACAAAGAAATATTCTCACCATGAAATGTTTATTGTTGGATCCTGTTTGAAAATATCAAAATAGTTCCTACACTGAAGGCTCCGACGCCGTCTAGGGACAAACGTCCGACATTTAATTTTATTCTTTTTATCTAAAGACAGTTAATCGCAGCAATTCAATACTGTCGGGTTTATCCACTCGATGATTTGGTTGAACGTTGTCAGTGAATGGTTAATCTCAGATGGAGTGTAATTGTTGTCTTTGATGGGTTCTGATGTTTAATGACGCCTTGGTTGCCTGTGCGTCAGTGGCCGGGGGTGTGCTGGGTTATAAAAGGGTTGGGGATCGGCAGTGCCAGGCAGAGACTCCTTCGTCGAGGTGCATTGAGAAGATCTCGACCAGACTCCACTTCGGTCCATTACCAAGAGTCAGCATGCAGTTACTGGGGATGGCGAGCCTCCTGTCTATGCTGCTCTTGGCATCAAGTGTAAAGGCAGCAGCGCCTCTGGAAGACAGGCTGAGTCTTCGGTTGAATCAGGTGAGTGAGACCTGAGGAATCAGTTGAGGAGCGTCACTGAAGGGGAATAAGAATTGATGAAGAGGCAAGGAGACAAAGAGCGTGGGGATCGAGGAGCAAGCTTCAGTATAAGTGAGAGAGAGAGAGAGAGAGAGAGAAATGCATGGGACAGTGAAACAGACCTGACTGCTTTAGAGATGCAGAGAAACGAAGAAAATAAATGAGAAAGGAGAGCAGACAAAGGAAGGAAGAAGTAAGAGCATTCGATTTTATCACAGATTTAGTGAAATCGTTTTCTCTTGAAGCAAGGATGTATGTTGAGACAGTTAATTTGGAGTTGGAGGGTCATGTAAATGAGAGAGGAGTAAATCACGGAGATCGTGAGTCCAAAGTGAACAAACGAGGATTGCAGGAAGATAAACGATGGTTGAAAAAAGATTATTGTGCAGGATCGGAAAGAACAATGGAAAATGATAATAAAAAGGGGAGAAACAGAGTGAAAGGTGGAAATATGTTTGGAGGAAAGAAAGTAGCAAACTACGTAGATGGGGAAAGAGGTGAAGCCAAATTGTGTGCTCCAAAATGTGAGTTTTGGACGGGGGATCCAGAGAGAAAGAGAGAGAGAGGGTGCAAGAGAGAGAGAGAGAGAGAGAGAGAGAGTAAGAGAGTGAGAGAGTGAGAGAGAGAGAGAGAGAAAGAGAGAGAAAAAGAGAATGAGAGAGGGAGAGGGAGAGAGAGAGGGGGGTAGAGACAGAATGAGAGGTGGGGAAGAGAGAGAGAAAGGGGGAGAGAGAGAAAGCAAGAGAGCATAGGAGGCACAAACAGAAACATCGAGAGAGAGAGAGAGAGAGTGAGAGAGAGAGAGAGGGAAGAGAGAGCGTAGGATACAGAGAGACCGCAAAAATGTTCACCAGTTCAAAATAACAAAAAAAATTCAGTGAGAGTGAGAGAATGGAAAACAAATATAGAACAGGAAAGAGAAAACTGACACAAAATGAAAAGGCGAAGGTTGGAGTCCCTGAAAAAAGACCTTTTCCTGTTTGTAATGAATGTGGTGAAGGCAATTTGAAGAAATTCATTGCAAACAGGAGTTTTAATGACCTTATAACAAAGATAGGTGGGGACCATCCTTAGCTGTGATCAGCCACAACTCAGAAACAGTGTATTCCCACCTCGCTGGAGATCAACATCCTACAAAGGCACTCGCTTCTAAATCTGATGGGGCACTGCAGGCAGTGTTAATGTCACGGCAGAATTATTCACTTGCATTACTCGGGTCAGTAGCACCCTTAAGTTGTCCAGTTCTCGTTACCATGCAATTGGAAATGATTTTCAGTTTATAAATTACTGTCATGGTAGTAATTGTGCAAATTCTTTCTCCACTTGCAACTAATTCTCCTCTCCTCTGCCTTCCAGCTATTCATGATGTAGCAGCTTGAGTGCATGCATGTACTTTTAATCACGGGCGCTTGATTTTACAGTGCGTTCTCATTCTTAAATTTTCCTATGGTGTTATCTTACTTCTGGTAGGTGCTCCTGGGCTGTTAAATGGGACTCTGTTGAATTATAAGAGATGGGAAAAAGAAAGGGTAGGAATATCACTGCTGCTTAGTCTAAAGGGAGTAATTTTTGGAAAGGGCAATGCTTTATGCTGGGTAAGGATCCATTTGGAGCTGTGGTTAACTAACAGAGTTTGGCTAATCCAGGCAATCTACCTAAAATGTACCACACTGACAGGTAATGATTTCCATTTGTGAGGAATTAGGAAATACTGTGACTACGTGACTCAGGTAGGATAGACACAAAAACCTGGAGTAACTCAGCGGGTCAGACAGCATATTTGGAGAAAAGGACTGAAGGTCTGGACCTGAAACGTCACCTTTACCTTTTCTCCAGAGATAATGTCTGACCCGCTGAGTTACTCCAGCCTTTTGTGTCTATCTTCGATTTGAACCAGCATCTGCAGTTTCTTCGTACACACTTGACTCAGGTAGGAGATGGGTCCAGGGCAGTGTCTTCTCTTCCAATCTAACCCTCACCCCCCCCCCCCCCCCCCCCAGATTTGACAGCTGGCTGACAACATACAAAGCCAATGGATCAACTCAGATTGATTTTGGTGATACGCTACAATCATCAAAACTATGATCAGAAATAAAAGCCTTTGAGTCATCATGTCTATTATAGTCCATGACTGCCAGGTCCATTCCCTTATTGTTCAGAATGACCGCCTGCAACTGTGTGAACATGTCCACTCCCCACACTCACCGTCCAGCAGTCTCTTCACTTCCGATTGAAGTACTGTAGTGGGTAAGTGTTGAATTAGAAGCAATTCCATGCACTCAACGCACTGAGCCTTTGATTTGATCTAAATAACTCTAGAGAGAGCAGTGCTGAACTACTATCTACCTCTTTGATGACCCTCGGACTATCCTTGACCGGACTTTGCTGACTTGACCTTGCACTAAATGTTATTCCCTTATCTTGTATCGATACACTGTAAATGGATCGATCGTAATCATGTATTGTCTTTCTGCTGACTATTTAGCACTCAACAAAAGCTTTTCACTGTGCCTTGGTACACGTGGCAATAAACTAAACTAAACTAAAGATACACAAATATACGCTGTCCATTTAAAAAAGGTTCTACTCAGATAGCCATTACCTTCAGAGAATTTATGCTATTTAATAAAGACACCCGGATAGATGTAGAAAATCCTACTATGGCATATGTCCAAGTTCAGAAAGGTATTAACTGTTCGGCGGGTAAAAACCACAATGAGATCCTATCTTTGTATAAGCGTGACTGTCAATGCCACAACTTGTCATGATTCCTGAGGGAGATGCCAACAGTGGAAGCAGGTGGAACGCAGGGATGGGTGGGGAGAGGAGGGATTGCATAGCCTCTTATGGGAGTACCACCTCACCCTCTAGATGGATAAGAATCAAATCCTTTGCCAATGGAAATAGTGTTCACATCTTTACGGAGTTGAGGAAAGGAAGGAGGTCATTTAGTACTTACAGTAAAGGATTAATTCATTGTTTACCAGCTTTTTGCCACTTTTATATTCATGTAAAGGAAGGATAAGTCAATGAACTGACCATATGTTGTACTGAATGGAGAACTGGATGCTTTTGAAAAGCCCCTTGGTGATCACCATGCACAGATTACATCTCATTTGCTCCTCGCTCTGTAGTTCTATGCAGGATGTTGAAGCTGTTTTCTCTCAGTTCCTCAGTTTTTACCAAGTTACTGCTCTTCAATCCCTTCTCTCCCAAGGCTGATAATTCACACCAAAGTATGCGCCCCACTGGCCCGCTCACCAAATATAAACCCAATATGAATATTACTTATCATATTACAATATGAATATTACTTGTGAGTAGAAGGGGCCAGAGTATCCATTGTTAAATTATATTATTTAGGACCAGACGTTGGGGGATGGGGGGGGGGAGGAAACTACAATATAAATAACAGCCTACTGTTAGTGCTGCCATCCCACAGCTCCAGGGACCTGGTTCAATGCTGACCTCAGATTCTATCCATGAGGAGTTTGCACGTTCTCTCTCTCTAACCTCTTAGGTTTCCCCTGTGTGTTCCAGTTTCTGCCCATATCCAAAAATAACCGCTTAGTGTTGGTTAACAGTGAAAAACCAAACAGAGGTTGGAGGGCAAATGTTTGCAAGGATATGAGGAAATATGAGGGGCAATAGGATTTTAATGGAATTGCTCTCCTATGAGCTAGCATGAAACCTATGGGCTGAATGTCTTCCTTCTGTATTGTTGCAGAGACTAAGTTAAGAAATAACAACACACATAGAGTATTAGAAATCTGGTACTCCTTTCCACTAATGACAGTCACTGGTGGCCACTTGCCAAGTTTAGATCTGAGCATGTAGATTTTTTGATAACTACATGTATTTAGGGATATGGTTAGATTGTTAATTGGAATTAGATTGCAGCTCAAGAGATTTTTTTGGAGAGGAGGGTATTAAGAGAATTAAGGAATTTGCAGATAGTGCAGAAAAGTAACACTGGTGTTACTGAATGGAATAAGCACAAGAGGCGTAGAACAGAGAAACTACCACAGGACACAAGTCTAGAAGTGTTAAAGAAGGAACTGCAGATGCTGGAGAATCGAGGGTTACACAAAAAGCTGGAGAAACTCAGCGGGTGCAGCAGCATCTAAGGAGCGAAGGAGATAGGCGACGTTTCGGGTCGAGACCCTTCTTCAGTCTGAAGAAGGGTCTCGACCCGAAACGTCGCCTATCTCCTTCGCTCCTTAGATGCTGCTGCACCCGCTGAGGTTCTCCAGCTTTTTGTGTAACCCACAAGTCTAGAAGTCGGCTCAAAGTATAACATAAGTGAGGTGAGTTTAAATTCTCTTGTGGTGCTGTGGAAACACACAACCTCCGATGCTGGTTTACACAAGGGGATGCAAAGTGCTGGAGTAACTCGCCAGGTCAGACAGCATCTCTGGAGAAAATGTATCGGTGACGTTTTGGGTCAGGACCCTTTTCAGAGCTGATTCGAAACGTCACCTGTACATTTTCTCCAGAGATGCCGCCTGACTTACTCCAGCATTTTGTGTCTATCCTTGGTATTAACCAGCACCTGCTGTTGCTTGTCATGACAGTACTTTTCTCATGATATTGGGTCCACCATCAGGTACTTGATGGGAGGTCAGTCCAGGGAGACCAATGACTCCCATATGGGTCTGAAGAAGGGTCTCGACCCGAAACGTCGCCTATCTCCTTCGCTCCTTAGATGCTGCTGCACCCGCTGAGTTTCTCCAGCTTTTTGTGTAACCCTCGATTCTCCAGCATCTGCAGTTCCTTCTTTAACACTCCCATATCCATCGTACTTTCATGTTCCAATAGAGAGATCTATTAGCATGAAGGATATCAATTAAATTGCAGCATGATCCAGAAACTGTACCAGGATTCTTCCGAGTCTACCCAGATCAGACTCACAGCTGGGATGGACTGTAATAAGCTACTGGTGACTTATATGACTTAATGTACAGAGGGCTCCTTGGAGCACACATTTTCGCCCTGTTGTTTTACAACAAGCTGCAATTGTTAACTCCACTGAACAGTTAATGTCGCTAATGTGGGTGGTTTGCTTAGATAAATAACCAAGGAGAAGATGTAACGTTATTAGTTGAGTGGAAAACTACCAGAGAATGACACATACTGCGATGTACATTATTATCAGAAAATACCAGCGAGTGAAATCCTTCCCACACACTGCGCTTTACTATAAAACACACAGCTAGACACTGACAAGGTTCGTGTTCAGCCTCACCGTGAGTGACTTTCCTTGGAAGAGAGTGATTGTTGATCCGTGATATCCGCAGAGCGCCATCGCCCAGCCACAGTATCTCCGCTGGTGTGTTCAAATCTTCTCATCTTCTCTGCAGCCAAGTCAATCGCCATCGCGCCTGTGGTGAAGTGTTTAACTCGCATCTCTCTCCACGGTAACAAAAGCCCATCAATTTATTTCATACCCTGCGAAAACTTTAGGTGCAGCCTTCCATTCACAAAACAAAAGCGAGCAGTTTTTTTTGGTGTGGAAGAAAGGAAATGCAGATGCTGGTTTATACCGCAGATAGATACGGAGTGCTGGAGTAACTCAGCGGGTCCCACCCGAAATGTCAGTTCCTTCCTACACATGAAGTCGCAGTGGTTGGCTGACAAGTAGTCCCAGTGCCGATGTAACTATTTACCAGAAACTAAGAGGGGAAAAAGTGGTGGAGAAATAAGACAATAATCCCCTTTGATTCTGATCCGCGTTTTCGTGTTCACATTTGTTCTCATGTTTGCGGGTACAATATTAGATTAGTGTTATCCATGCTCCATCGCCCAGAACTCGCTGCACGCTGCTGTTTAAGGTGATGTTAACCCCCCTTAAACAGGGGGAGGGGGTTACTGATTGCTCAGCGAGTTCTTAAAGGGGTATGTGTAGGAAGGAACTGCAGATGCTGGTTTAAACCGAAGATAGACACAAAATGCTGGAGTAACTCAGCGGGACAGGCAGCATCTCCAGAGAGAAGGAACGGGTGACGTTTCGGGTCGAGACCCTTCTTCAGACTCCGTAACCAGTTCTTCAAGGATCCTATCCCAATGCTCACAGGAAACGCGGGCGTTGCCACTGAATCCTGGCTGTCGTTTAGTCCACAGCAAACACCGTCGCTGACTCGGGAAACTGTTGGTGCTGAGATCTTGCAGGAGAACAATGGAGTTGGCAAGATCTGAAGAAGGGTCTCGACCCGAAACCTCCCCCATTCCTTCTTTCCATGGAGGCTGCCTGACCCGCTGAGTTAGCATTTTGACGCCAGCATTTCGTGTCTAAATAACAACAGAAAGTTCCAAAAAACTTCACTGGGTTTGAAACTTTCTGCTACTATTATCCAGGCAAGATCCCGAATGGAGACACCAAGTGCGGGACTCAGCAGATGGTATAGCATCCCTCCTACCCATGCTCCCATAGAACACCTACCCACCCATGCTCTCCGGAGATGCTGCCCGACCCGCTTAGTCTCTTTGTGTCTCCCTTTTTTGTGCAAACTAACATCTGCAGTTCCTTGTTTCTGCAGAATCTAAATGGTTATGGCAATGGATCTGACGCAGGAAAATGGGATTAGGAGTCAGTAGAGATAGATACATGGGGCGGCATGGGCAGCGAGGGCCGAAGGGCCTCTCTTTGTGTTTGCACCGCTCCATGACTCCATGAGGTGATGAATACAAACACATAACGTTCTCGAGGTGAGGCATTCGATTGGGATAGGATGGAATGGAGGGAGGAAGGGGTCGGGTGGGGGGTTCAAGCAGCTGGCCTTTGGTCAGGGCACCCCTCGGTTAATTTCGGGGCACCAAAATAAACAATGCACGGAGTCGTGAGTGTTTAATAGCAGCACAGAAATAGGCACGAAATGCTGGTTTGGTGCATCTCCGGAGAGAAGGAGCGGGTGACTTCGAGACACTTCTTCAGACTGATGTCAGGGGAGAGGGGAACTAGAGATACGGACAAGGTGTGAAAACGACAGATCAAAGCAGACGCTGCTCAAGGAAATGTAGAGCGGTTTCTTTGTTGGCTGTGGGCAATGTTGTGAAGCAGCAGAATAACACTGACCGTTTCTCCTCAGGATCTGAACAAAGAGAGGAAAGAGGTTATATTGAAGCTCTTATCCGGACTGCTAGACTCCGGCAGCAATCAGATGGGGATTGAGAGCACCTTCCCGAACCCCGAGGACATGGAGGAGGTGAAACTGGAGGAGAGGTCCCGCTTCAGCCAGTTGCCCCAGAGAGAGCGCAAAGCCCCCTGCAAGAGCTTCTTTTGGAAGACCTTTACCTCCTGCTGACGGGGTAACGCCGCCACCGCCGCATTAAAACTCCCCTCAAAGGAACTGATTTAGCACTGTACAAAAGCTGTCGCTTTAGGTTTTATTCGCCTGTGGGTAAAAACAATGTTTTTTATTTTGCACAAAAAAAGCATGATTGTGCAGTCTTGCTGGGTTTTTTTTTCAAAATGATGCCTCAGTATTCATCTTGTTTGAGAAATAAAGTGAATCCAAGCTAATCAAACTAGTCCCAGTTTGCTTTCTTAATTGTTTTATGATTTTACCTTTCAAAGGTTAATGTGAAGTTAGAGACTCAAAGATTGTGTGGGGGAGTGGGATTGTGAGGGGGGGGGGGGGGGGGGGGGTCGTGTGGAAGAGATAGAGCGAGAGGGAGAGAGGGTTAACAAGGGGAAAGATGCCTAGAGTGAACGGCAAGAGATGAGATAACAAGTCAAGAGTCTTTTACTGTCATGTGTCCCAGACAGAACATTGCAATTCTTACTTGCAGAATATGTAAACACAGTACACTGTAAACTACATAATAGTATACACAACCTCACACGCACATAAAAACAATAACATTGCAATAATAACAATAACAGTTTATGTAGTTCAGAGTTCAATGACGGCTGCAGAGTTTAATAGCCAGATGGGCTGTAGAGAAGTAGCTGTTCCTGAACCTGGACGTTACAGTTTCCAGGCTCTCGGGGGAAACAGAAGAAAACGAGAAGGCGCTGAGATACTGCAGTCAGAAAGGCTGGCTTACAATTAAGTCTTGCGTTTACCTCGGGTGACCCAGAACAACACATTGCAAAGGACTGATTGCTTGTGGTGGAGGCGTTGGCAGTGCAATGGGAATATGGGACAGCATGTCAGGGCGTGGGGATAATGTATCAATGTAGTCTCCCGCGGAGGTGTCGACAGGAGCGGTATTACTTCACATTGAGCGAGTGTCAAACCCGCCAAAGTGCTCCATGTTGCAGAACGACCTGGGCATTCAAAAATAAATACATTTAAAAAAAAAATCACAATATTTGCTATAGGTTTACATAACCTATATAAACCCTAAAGTCTCTAGGTTTGTACTATAAACATAGTATATAATAATATACTATTATCCCAGTATATAATAGTAAACATGGTATACATATGTATATTAAATAATATATACTAGTATGCACCTCTAAACGTAAAGTTTTATATAGGCTATGTAGACCTATAACATATGTTATACTAATATAATGAGATTGATAGTATACTTGTAGTATATTATACTCGTATAAATACTTAAAATACTTAAACCTATAAACACATTTCCATGCAAACTTAAAATATTTAACAAGTCAAATAAATTGGAAACACAACATGACGTGTGACACATTGAGTCACTTGCAGATCCTCCAGTCTCTGCCATCGAGGCTGGGTCATTTACACCGACAGCTCTTCCACCGCGAGTGTGAGGGATTCTCGGCGACTTCCATCCTATCAGAGGTCTTCGGGAATTCTGCGGTCGTCTCCTCGTATAGGGAAATCTGAATGTCTTGCCACCGTGCTGGAATTTCATCAGCACCTCTTCACCAAATCCCCGCAGTCAAGGTGAGCACGAGAGGTTCTGTGGAAGGGTCTCGCCGAACTTGCCAGGTAGCAAAACAAAATAAAAACAAGACTGAGGGAGAGGGAGAGAAAGAGATGGAGAGAGAGCAGACAGAAACCCAGAGAAACAAATGCACAGAGAGAGAGAGAGAGAGAGAGAGAGAGAGAGAGAGAGAGAGAGAGAGAGAGAGAGAGAGAGAGATAGATAGATAGATAGATAGATAGATAGACTCGATCCGAAACGTCACCCATTCATTCCCTCCAGAGATGCTGCCTGTCCTGCTGAGTTACTCCAGCATTTTGTGTGAAACATAGATAGATAGACAGACAGACAGACAGAGCCAGAGAGAGATAGAGTGAGCGAGCGAGATAGAGAGCAAGACGGGGAGAACAAAATAAATCAAAGACATTAACAAACCACAACTGAAATCCCAGCTGACACTTTGTGTTCAGATTGATGAGGGCCCATCAAGCGGAGTTTGATCCCTTTCTTTAAGCATAGTCTTCCTTAACTTCCTTTCCCCAAGTTTAGGACTAAAACATAACTCATGTAAATGGTTCCAATCTTCCAGCTGGGACCCAGTTAGAGTGGCGATTGAAAGACTATGATATATCCAGCAATAAGAGTGATGATGCTGATTCAAAAATCATAAAAAATATACAGCAATTTGCCCCATTACGGTTCTGAACCATAAAAATATAATATTTTAATGATTTTTCCTCTGTTGGAGGCTCAGTTTGCTGCAAAACCTCCACTGTGTAAATTTAATTTTCTTAATGATAAGAGCCTTCTCTGCTTTTGTTAGTCATCCATTCCTTCATTTAATAAATGTTCTCCGGAATAATGAGTTACTACTTTGAATCGAGAATTAAAATCTAAATACGTCTGGAAATAGAAAACAATAAAAGTTTAGTGTTGTAAAAAAACTAGGTAAAACAAAATAGCCACAGGATTGAGAGAGCTGGACTAATGATCTGGAAAGGAATTCAAAACCCACCATAGTAGGTCGGAAATAAAACGAATAAGTAAATCAAGAATTGTCAAGACCGTGAAATTACCCGACTGTTGCAAAAGAGCATCTTGATCACCAATTGCCTTTTGGAAAGGAAAACTGTTCCGGAGTTGACTTGATTCCAGGCTTGCAACAAACTGACTGTTTATAAGTTCATAGGTTTATGTGATAGGAGCTGAATTTGGCCATTCGTCAGATCAAGTCTACTCAGCCATTCAATCACGTCTGATCTATCTTTCTCTCTTAACCCCATTCTCCTGCCCTTTCTCCATAACCCCTGACACTAATCCACTTCTTTACGTTTAAGAAGCAGCTCACCGCCATCATCTGTAGGTCTTTTAGGGATGAGAAATATATGTTGGCCATACATTCATCCTGCAAAAGAAATGCCCCAAGTCAAAAAAAGTGCCACTTTTCAGATGTCATGAAAACCAGCATCTGTTTAATGTCACAGGTGGTTGGAGAATGGAGTCATACAGAACAGAAACAAGCCCTTTGCCTCATCCATGTTGACCAAGAAGTCCCATCTAAGTTAATGTTTACATACCTTGACTCCATCCTATCCCCCTTTGTTAAATCCCTCCCCACCTATGTTCAAGACACCTCAGACACTCTCCGTCGGCTCCGTACATTCCGTTGTCCAGGCCCCCATCCTCTCATCTTCACCATGGACGTCCAGTCACTATACACCTGCATCCCCCACCAGGATGGTCTCAAAGCCCTCCGGTACTTCCTCGACCAGAGGAGCAACCCATACCCATCCACTGACACCCTCCTCCACCTAGCGGAGCTGGTCCTTACCCTCAACAACTTCTCTTTTGACTCCTCCCATTTCCTCCAAACACAAGGCGTAGCTATGGGCACACGCATGGGCCCTAGCTACGCCTGCCTCTTTGTCGGGCACGTCGAACAATCTTTGTTCTCGGCGTACCAGGGCCCCACCCCCGACCTTTACCTCCGTTACATTGATGACTGCTTTGGTGTCACCTCCTGCACGCACGCACAACTGACTGACTTCATCCATTTCACCACCAACTTCCATCCGGCACTCAAATATACTTGGACCATTTCCGACATTTCCCTACCATTCCTTGACCTCACCATCTCTATTGCAGGTGATACACTCCTGACTGACATCCACTACAAACCAACTGACTCCCACAGCTACCTGGACTACTCTTCCTCCCACCCTGCATCCTGTAAGGACTCCATCCCCTATTCCCAATTCCTCCGTCTACGCCGCAACTGCTCCCAGGATGACGTGTTCCACACCAGGTCATCACAAATGTCCTCGTTCTTCAGAGAACGGGGTTTCCCCTCCCCCACTATAAATGAGGCTCGCACCAAGGTCTCCTCCATACCCCGCAACACTGCCCTCTCTCCCCATTCCCCCACTCACAACAAGGGCCGAGTCCCCCTGGTCCTCACCTTTCACCCCACCAGCCAGCGCATACAACAGATAGTCCTCCGCCAGTTTCGCCACTTCCAACGTGACCCCTCCACTTGCCACATCTTCCCATCTCCCCCCCTGTCTGCCTTCCGCAAAGACCGCTCCCTCCGCAACTCCCTTGTCAATTCTTCCCTTCCCTCCCGCTCCGCTCCTTCCCCGGGCACTTTCCCTTGCAACCGCAAGAGATGCCACACTTGTCCCTTCACCTCCCCCATCCACTCCTTTCAGGGACCCAAGCAGTCATTCCAAGTCCAACAGAGGTACACCTGCACCTCCTCCAGCCTCATCTAGTGCATACGTTGCTCCAGATGCCAGCTGATCACTGTTTATATCTCTCGTTTCCCTGATCCCTGACCAGTCTGAAGAAGGGTCTCAACCCGAAACGTCGCCTATCTCCTTCGCCCCTTAGATGCTGCTGCACCCGCTGAGTTTCTCCAGCTTTTTGTGTAACCCCCCATCTAAGTTAGTCCCATTTGCCCACATTTGACCCATATCCCTCCACACCATTCCTCTGCATATCCAAATGTTATTGCACCTACTTCAACTACATACACTGGCAGGTCATTCCATAAATATGTACCACCGTCTGTGTCCAAAAGTTGCGCCTCAGGTTCCTATTAACACTATCCCCTCTATGAACATATCCTCTCTGATTCCCCTACCCTGGGGAAAGGACTGTGCATTCACCCTATCTATGCCCCTCATAATTTCATACACTTCTCTTAGAATATCCACCAGTCTCCTCTGTTCCAAGGAAACTAATTCACAGCTTGCCCAACCTCTCCCCTCGAGCCTTCCCCAAGACTGGTCCTCCTAAATCTTTTCTGCACTCTTTCCAGCTTAATGGCATATTTACTACAGCTGCCTGACACAAAACTGAATGCAATACTCCAAATGTGGCCTCATCAATAACTCAATTTAGATACCCAAAGCTCTTACAGGTGAAAGCCAGCATGCCAAACGCCTTCCTCATCACCCTGCCCTACTATGCCCCTTACAGGAAACAATATACTTATACTCCTAGGTTCCTGTGTTCTACAATACTCCTAAGGTCCCCACCGTTCACTGTGAAAGTCCTGCAAGTGATTGCACGACTCCATGAAGGGAGCTGTCCTGTGAAATATGTACCCAAAAGTCTATGTACCCAGTTGCAGGTAAGTTTGCCATTTCCTCCTTGTTGGCAGCGCAATCTTGTGAGTGAGTGTTTACAAGGCTTATATCCATGACTACAGCACCTGCCCTTTAAAAATGAGAACTGTGAATGGGATTGTGTTAGTGCTACAAGATGTTTTCTATATACTTGACCTCAGTAGCATTAGTTTAGTTTAATTTAGTTTGGAGTTACAGTGCGGAAACAGACCCGTCATCCCACCAAGTCCGTGCTGACCAGCGATCCCAGCACTCTAGCACTATCCTACACACTAGGGTCAATTTACAATTTTTACCAAAGTCAATTAATCCATAAACCTATATGTCTTTGTAACATGGGAGGAAACCGAGCACCCAGACAAAATCCACGTGGTCACGGGGAGAACATACAAACTCCGGACAGGCAGAATCCGAATGCCTGATGTTGTAAGGCAGCAACTCTACCGCTGTGCCACCTTGCTGCCTTGTTCATAGAAAATAAATTCCCATCACCTAAACTGTTACAGATATTCTTGAGTATTGGAGTCATCGCATAGAGTGCAGTCCTGACCTGCCATCTACCTGATCGGATTCCACTAAACTTTCTTTAATCACACTTTATTAGATTACCATGTTATATCTTTGCATTAAAAATTGTATCCTTTGACAGAAAGCCTTCTTGACCACCCTATCTACCTGTGACGCCATTTTCAGGGAACTGTGTACCTGCACTTCTAGCTCCTTCTGCCCAGGGCCCTGCCATTTGCTATGAAGGTCCTGCTCATGTTCGACTTTCCAAAACGCAACATCTAGCAATTATCTGCATCATGCTCCATTAAGCATTCCCCAGCCAACTTGACCAGCTGATCAAGATCCTGCTGTTATATTTGATAATCATCTTCACTGTCTACAATATCACCCACTTTAGTGTCATCTGCAAACTTACTAATCATGCCGTGTACATTCTTATCCATATTTTTGATATAAATCATAAACCAATCCATGAGGCACACCATTAGTCACAGGCCTCCAGTCGACAAAACAACATTCCACCATCACCCTCTGCTACCTTCCATGTAGCCAATTCTTCCGTAGTTCCTTACTACAGGCTCATATTTGAGTGGTACTCTGTCAACTTTAGGGTGGCATAGTGGCACCGAGGTAGAGTTGTTGCCTTAGAGCGCCAGAGACCCGGGTTCAATCCTGACTCTGGGTGCTGTCTGTATGGAGTTTGTACGTTCTCCCCGTGACCGCGTGGGTTTTCCCAGGGTGCTCCAGTTTCCTCCCACATTCTAAAGACGTACAGGTTTGTAGGTTAATTGGTTTCAGTCAAATTGTAAATTGTCCCTGGTGTGTAGGATAGCGCGAGTGTACGGGGTGATCGCTGGTCAGTGCGGTCTTGGTGGGCTTAAGGGCCTGTTTCCGCACTGTATCTCTAAAGTTTAAAAATCTAACGTCTAAACTGTGAAAATGTTCAGCTTCCATCAATTGCTTCCTATTCCTGGTACCTTTGTGACCGCTAACCCAAACCCACACGTTAAATGGTCATTCATGCACTGCTCCAGTGGCCAGCTAATGAGCGGTTTAGAATCGTCCATCGAGGATCACACAATGAGGTTCTTTCCTACAGCACAACAAAACACTTAGGTACATAGTAGAATTGCTTTGGCTTCTCTCTATTAAATGAAGGGATGAAGTGTCGCAGTCATCTTACTGATGATTTCCTAGTCTGTGAGTTTCCAGTGCAGGGATCACCACCATCAAGAGGTTCCGCTCCAATACCTGGCACTATATCACCATTCACTCATTATTGATAGGTCTAAAGCCTAGAACTGCCTCCCCTAAAACACTGTTGGAGGAGTTGGGGGAGGGGGGGTGGGTTGTTATGGGATAGAGACCCAGAAGGATTGCAGCAGTTCAGAAAGGCTGACAGCCACCAACTCTCAAGGTCAGATTGGGATGGCAATTCATTTATGTTCAGGTTTTCCTATAGTCATGTGTACTGAGGTACAGTGAAAAGCATTGTTTTGCTATTGAATAAAATCAGATTATACTGTGCATAACCACATTCAAGGCAAACTCAAGTACAGCAGTGTGGCACGGTGGCACCAGAGGCATGGCTTCTGTAAAATTGTAAATTGTCCCTAATGTGTGTAGGATAGAGCTAGTGCACAGGGATTGCGGGTTGGCAGGGGCTCGATGGACCGAAGGGCCGATTTCCATGTACTATCTCTAAACTGAACTGAACTAAACAAAATCGGGAGAGAAAAGTGAAAGATACAGAGTGCAGAATACAGTTCTTAGCTTTGTTGTGCACCAGTTCCAGAGAAAGGCCTGATGTCGGCAATGGGGCAGAGGTGAATCAAAGAGTATCCTAGCTAATGCAATGATCATTCAGAAGCCTGATAACAGGGGAAGGAGCTGTTCTTGGGTCTGGTAGTTCCAATTGTCAAGCTTCTGTATCTTCTGCCCAATAGGAGCGGGGAGAAGAGGGAATAACTGGGGTGGAAAAAGTCTTTGATTATGTTGGCTGCTCCTCCGAGGCAGCATGAAGGTTAGTGGAATCATTGGAGTAGAATATGATCTGTGTGATGGACTGGGCTACATCCTCAACTCTCTTCAATTTATTTCAGTCTTGGGCAGAGCTGTTCCCAAACCAATGTGGACCTTGCCATTGGAGCCCATGACCTGAAAGCAATGAATAATTGTCTTTAAATGCCGCGAACTCTGTTTCACCCAATGCTATAATAAAAATCCAGTATAATATCACAGCAAAGATAATGATATAAACCAGCATCTGCAGTTCTTTGTTTCTACAATATCACAGCAGCTTTGTCTAAGCAACCGGAACAACTTGTTCAAAGAGTTGGAGACATTTCATGTATTTAATTTTATGTGGCTGTACTTATTCTCGTTTTAAGTCTGCACCAGGTTTAAATAATGGAAGTAGATTTACAGACCAGTCTCGAGGAATCTCAACTAATCGGCTGTTAATGGGAAGTATTAAGCATCAGGGTACTAATGGCATGAATGAAATAATCCCACACTCCAAAGAATGAACTATTCCATTCATGCTTTCTAAAAGGAAAAAAAAGGTGCAACATTTGCAACTAGATTCTCGTTTGAAAATATTGCCTTTTTTTTCTGTTTCACAGTGCAGGCTCAGTGATCAGTTCCTCACAGCCATCAGGCTATTAAACCTGGATCGGACAAAACTCTGATCATTAATAACCCATTATCTGTTATTTGCACTTTATTAGTTTATTTATTCATGTGTGTATATATTTATATATGGTATATGGACACACTGATCTGTTTTGTAGTAAATGCCTTCTATGTGGTGATGCAAAGCAAGAATTTCATTGTCCTATCAGGGGCACATGACAATATACTCACTTGAACTTGAACTTGTCTTCAGAATCTTTGTCCCCTCCCACACATTAGTATGGATGATTACTATGGGGTGTCGGGGTCATGGGGAGAATGCAAGTGAATGGAGTTAGCAGAGAGAGATAGATCAGCCATGATCGAATAGCGGAGTAGACTTGATGGACCTCGATGGGACACTTATGAACTTATGAACATTGTAGTGACGAGCCCACTGGCTCACTCAGCACTGGAGAGACGGGTCTACAATGGGGATCAGAGCCCACTCTGTTCCCTTCTAATTCCAGTTCAATCCCTTCTCATTAATCCTTCTCACCTATACTTCCCAGAGATGGGCCCTAATATTATATATAGAGAGAGATACATAAGAGTTGAATGCACAGAATGTATTATTGATATGAATGGAAATCCTAACTGCTTTTAAAGTGCAGGAAGGAACAGCAGATACTTGTTAACACCGATGATAGGCACAGAATGCTGGAGTAACTCAGCGGGTCAGGCAGCATCTCTGGAGAAAAGGAATAGGTGACATTTTACCAAAAGTGCGTCACAGATCACACACTGTACCTATCCCACCGCGGGTTTGATCCTTGCGTCTATCTGTTCAAGCCCTCTAGGCCTCGCGCAGACAGGGGCATTCCAGAAGGGTACACGGTCCTGAGCGCTCTTCCAGAAGATCGACCCTGAGCCTCGTGACCACGGACTTTTATATGCCCCGGGAACCCGAGGCCCGAACCACGCGGGGGTTGTCCCTTAATCACCCAATTACAGGTATCGATTAACCCCATACATAACAGGCATTTCCCTACCTCAATGATACAACAGTTTAATACATTGTATTCACAGCTGACTTCGAGGTGAAGTCAACTTGGAAACATTTACCCTGATTAACAGAAATCTCAGACAAGGCTCAACATCTCATCCAATCACCACTTAGCAGAGTCAGACTCTGCAACATTATTTACAAACTATTTACAAGGTGTAGTCTGGTTTGCAGCCATCCAATCCATTCTATGCTTTTTGTACCAGATTGACAGGGTTTGCAAGGTCTCCCATTCTTTGCTTGCAAATTGTATCTAAGCTCCAGATGCTCTGGCACCACCCGCAGCCTGTCCCGGCTCTGCAGAGAGTAATTCCAATTTGACCAACTCTCCCAGCAACCCTGAAACTTAACCCCATTTTGAAGTCCTAGCTGATCCAATTTAGCCAGGATTAACAAGGGTAGGGGGGAAATCTAGAGGAATGAAAAGGTTTAGAGCAAATCACAGCTGTGCTGTGACCAAGGAAATGCAGAGCCTACAACGGTCCATTGATGGCTGTGGAAGAGATATATGAATGGAAACAGTGAAACTAGCAGGATGATTACGGTGGGAGAGGGCAGAGGGAACGCAAGGGTTACTTGAAATTAGAGAAATCAAATTTCATACCGCTGGGTTGTAAATTGCCCAAGCGGAATACGAGGTGCTGTTCCTCCAATTTGCTTTTAAAGTTTCTGATTTTCACTGATACTGATACAAATTATTTGGATTCATATTGGGATGATGCATCCCCCCCCCCTCATTTCTTATTATAAGATTATTTCTGTCTGAAGAAGGGTCTCGACCCAAAACGTCACCCATTCCTTCTCTCCATGATGCTGCCTCACCTGCTGAGTTACTCCAGCATTTTGTGTCTACCTTGGAAACAATGCAGCCGACTTGCACACAGTCAGTTCCCACAAACGGTAATGAGGTCTACAGGGGAACGAGGAGAGGTGTTATCTCAGGGAAGAGTAGGGGTGGAAGATTGCAACCTCCATGTGGTCCGCCCTGTTTCGACTAATGCAATCAACTCGACGTGCACAAACGGAAGATCAAATAGAACGAGTTGATCTACAACTTTAGGCTGTGCACGCCACAGGGAAGAAGAAGAAGAAGAAGGGAAGAGGGCCATGGAACTGTCATGTCTAATTTTGGTTCGAAACGCTCGGTTGAGCGGCACAGCTCCAAAGTCATCAAGGCAGAGTGAGAGCGGATCGGAGCATGAATGGGACCACACACTACGCTGCACTGAGCGCAGAGGAACAACAGGGAACTCTCAGTCCAATTGGACTTTCTAAATATACAAGCAGCAAACAAAGAAATCGTATTGATAACAGGCCACGGACCCCAGGGAGGCAGAAAGTAACAAATGGATTGTGTTCGCAAGCTGAAGACACGAGCCTTCATCGAGCAGTTAATCAGCTCCACAGATCTGCCTTATGTAACATAATTATCATCCACTCATATAGAATTTCTAAATGTACAGAATAATGGATGGTTGGGAATGAACAACAAGGTTGTAATCTAATTGAGGGGTTTGGATGACATCATAAGTGATCAACGCCAGGCCACAAGGTTCACACACGTCACCTGAATCTCGCGATTAAATTACAGTCTAATCACTCACTTTGCCACATCTATAATTTCTTCTGATACTTCTACTGCGGGCTCTTTGGAATGAACACAATGGTTAAACACAGAGCAAACTGTGAGAGGCCATTGCGATGCCAGCACAGAGAGAGAGTATAATGTCACATGATTCACAGGAGGGCGAGAGGAAGGAATTATCCCGCGTTACACACAAAATAAAAGGGAACTGCGTACTTTGAAATCTTATTCAGAGATTTCACTGAAGAGCCAAGGCCAACAATCCAACACTATTATTAAAATGATTCAGTGACAACACAGGGTGGGGAAGAACGTGCAAAGGCAATAAACAAAACACATTCATGAAACATCTTTAAGATACACTTCTTGCAGGGCCAATGCAGAATACGAATTCAGGTCATTGAGAAAAGGTTGATTTAGACCTGGAATTTAAGAAATGTTTAAAAGGCAAGTACATGTGGGCTTAGTGGTTTAGTTTAGTTTAGTTTAGTTTAAAGATACAACGCAGAAACAGGCCCTTCGGCCCACCAAGTCCGCGCCGACCAGCAATCCCCACACATTAACACTATCCGACATACACTAGGGACAATTTACAAATACACCAAGCCAATTAACCTACAAACCTGTACATCTTTGGAGATATCAGAGAAACCCACGCGGTCACGATGAGAACGTACAAACTCCATACAGACAGCACCCGTAGTCGGGATTGAACCCGGGTCTCTGGCGCTGCAAGCGCTGTAAGGCAGCAAATCTACCGCTGCACCACAGTGTCATCCTAGGTAGAATACGTCTGTATATTTGCTAATCGGGGATCGGGGGTATGGCAATACTCCACTGGACTGCTTGTAAGGAAAAGTATTTTGCTGTGTTAGCACTTATCACATGTGGCAATAAGTGAGTTCGGTATTACAACTGCGCATGCCCAGTTCATGGATCATTCGGGATAAATATTCTCGTCAGCTGTGCTACTGTGTGTGTACGAACCTGCGTATCCATTTCAATTAGATTTATAACAAAATGTATCCGTCAAATATGTCAGCAGTTGGCCTCAGCTTACTGCAGGCTGCACAAATCCACAATTATATCTATTTAAATGATTGACTCAATACAGCACCAGCCTTGAAAACGCAAGAACGCCTTGAATGAACCTGGCAATGATCAAATCCCTGGCATTAACAGGCTGGTTAAACTTTCGAGGTGGGTTGGCTTAAATAAAGATGCTGTCACTTGAACTCCTGGGCTTGGTTCAAGTCTGTCAGGGCACACAGTTGGGAGCTGGGTCCAGGTGATCAGCCGGTGACAATTATGAGAATTTGCAGCCATTTGAACTGCAGCCAAACTAGAGGCTTCACTCAGGAGTGGGTCGCAGCTCCCCAGCTGACGGGACCTGTTCTCGTTCTCTTTGAAGGAGGCGCCACCCGCCCCAGCGAGTGGGCAAACGCGGAGCCAACCCGTAATATGAGAGGGAGCATTTTCTCAGTCAGACTTTGTCGACAGTTAGTTTGGGGGATCTGGAAGAGAGAGAGAGCTGGTGATGCCACACAGACGGAACAGTTTAATAACGACCCATTAAAATCCGCCCTTTGGCCACTCGGCAACCTGGGCTGATCTGTTCTCGCTAGCTCGCTGCGTGCCCGATCCTAATGCAGAACCGCTAAACCTTTGGGCTTCGGGTAACACCCGCACAAAGAGCCTCTGCTAACAAGGGCTGGCGAACTGCGCTGGTCAACGTGCACTGGGCGAGATGGCTGTGGAAACACACCGCAACCACCAAACACTTGGAACAGCACAGACCCTCCACTCAATCTATCCAATACTAAAGGGCAGGCATTTCGCAGTTAAATGTCTTATATCGGATTGGCGGCTCCTTCACAGGGGCAACCCTGTACTCAGTTTTCCTCGGAGATGAATCTTTGCCTTAACGGTACATTCACACCACCTGTAGGTAAAGCATCAGCCCACATCACACTGATACAGTTGCTGCTTGCCTCAGATTAAATATATTTTTACATATAAATTATGAATAAAGATGAGAAAATGTTTCAAACACAAGTACTATTTTCTTATTCCAGTAGCAAACACATTAAGGTTTAAATGAAAATAATAAATTCTTTAACTTTTTGAATATCTCATAATTGCAGATTAATGAACTGAACTGGAACTGTGACTGTGTTAGTAGTGTGTGGACAGCAGAACAATAAAGGAAGCTATGGAGTTGACAGAATTCTAGATTCATTCCTTGGTAGAATAGGTAACAATTTATACACAGTTCGACAAATCCCATGATTCCTTGCATTTATCGAAATACCGAACTCACTTATAAAAGCACCCTAGAACCATTGAAGTGAGAGAAAAGGTAGTGTCCACGGAATGGTCAGGGCCATCAGAAGCTCTGCTGCAAGATAGAAAGAGATGGAAAGATGCATAAATGGCCAGAGATGGTAGAACAAAGAGCTTGTGTCAGGCCATTGAGTAGGTGATATTGCATTTGTATGAAGATTCTTAAGCTTGTAGATCATCACAATCGCAATCAAAATAATACTTTATTAGCCAAGGATGTTTTGCAACATACAAGGAATTTAATTTGCCAAGTCAGTCAATGCAAATTATATTAGCTCCAGCAAACTATTGGTAGTGGTGTATTATTTTCATGGGAACAGGGATACAGTGAGAACATTTGTTTTACCTGCTTTCCAGGCAGATCGTAGCACACATGAGTTCAATCAAACCGTACTCAAACATAACAGGTAATGTGAAGAGAAAAACATCCACAGAGTGCAGAAAATAGTGTGATAGCTACGGAGCAAGTGCAGTTTTTTTAAAAAAGTGCAAGCGCCTCAATGGGGTAGGTTAGAAGATCAGGACTACACCCCTAGCTTATGAGAGGTTCCATTCAATAGTCTGATAAGTGTGGAAGAAGCAGTTTTTGAGTCTACTGGTACACAATGTCAAGCTTATATATCTCCTGCGTACTTGAGAGGGGAGAAGAGGGAATGGCTGAAATTTAAGTGCTTTTGAAGGGGTTGGTAGACACTGCTAGAAAGCAAGAAATCAGGCCAATTTACATAAAAAGCTCCCACGCGTTGCAATGTAGTAAGGGGCAGGTGATGTTTGTTAAGGGATAATTGTGTGTGGGTTTGATGCCGTTTTGCAACATTCAGAAGGGAGAGCAGGAAGTTGCAGTTAAAACTTGTCTGAGGGCATGTAGGCTTAGATCCTATGTGGTCAAATGTCCCTCACCTCTATCATGCCCGGGCATACCCTAATAGGTCTATGCATAATTATTAATTTTAAAATCAGGTGACAAAGTATAACTTGTAACTTGTTCCATTGCAAAGAAGTAAACTTCCTCCATGATAGGTACAAGGGAAGCTTGTCTCAGCTGGGTGCTCTCTGAAGGTAGGTGCCGAGTGTTGTACTGACTCTTCCTTGTAGAGAGAAACAATTCCTGAGCTCATTCATTCCACCAGGTACAAACCTTGCAAAAGGACACAAACCACCATAATTGTAGATAGGCACAAAAAGCTGGAGTAACTCAGCGGGACAGGCTGCATCTCTGGAGAGAGGAATGGGTGACGTTTTGGGTCGAGACCCTTCTTCAGACTGAAAGTCACGGGAAAAAGAAACGAGAGACATAGAAGATGATGTAGAGAGATAAAGAACAATGAATGAAATATACGCAAAAAAGTAACAATGATAAAGGAAACAGGTCATCATTAGCTGTTTGTTGGGTGAAAATGAGAAGCTGGTGCGACTTGGGTGAGGGAGGGATAGCGAGAGAGGGAAATACTGGGGTTACTTGAAGTTAGAGAAATCAATATTAATACCACTGGGCTGTAAGCTGCCATAGCGTGCTTGACCAAGCGAAATAAATGACAATGAAACGGTCCTGAAAGAACTAACATAAACTAACTTAAAAGTGCATGGATACATTTTGCAAAATGACTCACTTTGCTCAAAACTGCACAAACATTTTGTGGACAAAGGTCTCCGAATGCCTCATGCAGTTAATGACAGTCTTTAGTGTTTGATAATGGAATCTTAATTGCAGAGCAATGCCTATTTTGCGGTACAAAGGGGTCACGGAATTGCTTCTGGGGTTCTTAAATGTACACAAATAAGCCACGCCGACCGTGTGTAATGGCAGGTAATTTCATAACCTTTACTCTTGAAAATGAAGGAATTGTCGCTCTGACCAAGCATATTTCACAATGTATTCTAGTCTGCCAGCTTCGGTTGAGTTATTTCTGTCCTTCCGTTATTTCCTGCCCAACTATTCCACCCATTCCTTTTTCACTTTTGCTAATGGACAGCTGTCTATTGTGTTCAACAATCAATTATCCTGATAATTGATGCAAATGCATCCACGTTAGTTTCTATCTGCCATTCTAAACTCGTACACTCCTTTCAGTGCACTCGGTTGTCCTAAACTGATGACAGAGGGAAAGAATGACCTTTCCTTAGAGCGTAGGGGGGGGGGGGTAATGTATATTAATTAATCAAGTGGTTTAAAAATAAGCCTTGTCAACGTGGTGGAGATCCTTCAGTAGTTCTGATGGAAGATGTACCACATATTTTAGGTCAAACCAGGAAGGCACAGGCCTGCTCCTTAATCAGCGATATGTTAACTAGAGATCGACACAAAGGGCTGGAGTAACTCAGCGGGTCGGGCAGAATCTCTGGAGAAAAAGAATAGGTGATGTTTCAGGTTGGAAGCCTTCTCCAGACTCCACCAGTGTGTGGGTCAGAATGAAGGATCATAAGATTATGTGATAGGAGCAGAATTAGGCCATTCGGCCCATCAAAGTCCACTCCACCATTCAATCATGGGTGATCTGTCTCTCTCCTATCCCCATTCTCCTGCCTTCTCCCCATAACCTCTGATACCTGTACTAATCAAGAATCTATCTATCTCTGCCTTAAATATATCCACTGACGTGGCGTCCACAGGCGTTACCATTTAAGGTACAGTGAAAATTGTGTTACCATCCAGCCATACTAAGTGAAAAGCAACAAGACACACATCGACATAAAATAAAAGATAACATAAACATCCACCACAGCGGCCCCTCACATTTCTCATTGTGATGGAAGGTAATAAAGTCCAATCTTCTCCCACTTTATTCCCTCGCAGTCGGGGCTGTCGAACCATCTGCAGTCGGGGTGATCAAAGCTCCAGCAGCCGCGATTCAAAGCCCTCGCGTCGGGGTGATCAAAACTCCTGTGTCGGGACCGTTGAAACTCTCCGCGAATTGGAGCTCCCGAATCTGTCTCTAACCAGGGACCGCCGGCTCCACGATGTTAAAGTCCACAGCCCATGGTTGGAGCTCTCCACAGTCGATCTCCGGCAGAGGGATTGCAAGCTCCACAATGGTAAATCTGCACCGCGCCCGTGGTTGAAAGCACCGGGTTGATCTCCAGGAAAGACCGCGCCGCTCCACAATGTTCGGCCGCAGTGGGGATGGAGATACGATACGGAAAGAAATCGCATATCCGTTGATGTAAGAGACTCCTCCACCCCCCCCCCCCCCCCACCGCCTCCCCATCCCACCCATCACATAATAACAAAAACAGAAGAAAGGACAGACAGACTGTTGGCGAGGCATAAGGGAATAACGTTTAGTGCAAGATAAAGCCAAAATAGTCCCATCAAAGATAGTCCAAGGGTCACCCTCTTGGAGTGGCGGCGCTGCCTTAGCAGCTGCAGCTCGCCTGCAGTCCGTCTGTTTTTTTCATTTTTTGTTGTTTTCTTGTCCTGTTTTAGCATGTTAATTTGAGTTATTATGTTGTGTGTGTGTGTGGGAGGGGTGGGGGAAACGTGTTTTAGTCTCTTTCTTCGGGGGGGACGCGACTTTTCTTGTCGTAACCCCCGTCTCCGTCTGCGCTGAGGCCTAATGGCGGAGCTGGCATCCTCCAACTGTGACCGACCTCGAGGTTCCGGAGGCAGAGCCAGCCAGGACTTACCAGTGCGGGGCTGGACGACTTCGGGGCTGTGGCGGGTTCAGGCATTCCGGCGTCCCGACTCCAAGCTGTGGCGGCTTTCCGGTAGCAGCGGCGGCAGCGGCGGCAGTGACTTCGGAGGCCCGGCCACGGGCCCAGTGGATGACATCGTCGGGAGCTCGCAGGTTGGTGACCTGTTTTTCCGCAACTCCCGCGGCAACAGCTGCGTCCGCTGGACTGGAGGGTGGCAGCTTCGGCAGCTTCGACAGCCCCGGGCCGCTCGTGGAGTTGAACCGGCCCGTTCACGGAGACAAAGACTTAAGATTTTGCCTTCCACCACAGTGAGGAGGTGACTAGTGAACTCACTGTGGTGGATGTTAAATTTGTGTTTATTGTGTGTTTTGTTATTTTATTATATGTGTGACTGCAATGCAACAATAAAGTTTCCATGATACCATGAGGTAGCTAGTAGTTCAGGACTGCTCTATAGTTTAGGGTAGGATGGTTCAGTTGCCTGATAACAGCTGGGAGGTTTTTCTGTTCTGTTTGCACCCGTGTGGATACAGTCAACCTCCTGCTGACAGTTGGCATCTCAAGGAATGTTTCTAACACTCACAAAAGAATGTGTGGAAGATGTTAAAGGACATTCAATGTACAACTGGCAAACAAGTGCCATAACACACCTGCTATGCTCAAATTTGGTAAATGTTTTCACTCTGGACTTCCATCACAAAAGTTAAAGAATAAAAACTGTATAAAAACTATGGAAAAATATTTATTACCAAATGCATTAGGGAAAGAAAATGTTCATCTTGCGGACTTCAATGTTCAATACAAGTTATTAAGTAATTAAATAGGTGTCTCTGACTAACCCACAATGATGTATTGAACTTAAGAGAGACCAATCTCTTGGATTGATTAAAAGTAGCAATTTACAAAGCACTAGCATTCCTGCCTACACCCAGATAAATATTAATGTCCAGAACAAATTGTCCAAACTATTACATCTGTCATATTTAATTATCAGGTAGAGTATCGGTCCTGGGAGATTGAATGCTAATGGACATAATTAATAGCACTCTCACACGGTAGATCTGCGGGGATCGCTGGTCGGTACGGACTTGGCGAGCCGATGGCCTGTTTCCGCGCTGTATCTCTAAACTAAACCAAACACGAATAGATGTCCCTTAAAACAAACCAGACAATGTCAAGAGAGTTAAATTCCAATATTTTCGAACAATGGGACAATAAAATTCTTACAAAATAAATTTAGTCCCCCCACTTTTCACACAGTTTTGAATGTTTTATTAATTTTCTTTTCACACTTTTCTGGGAGATTTGAATCAATTGTTGGATTAAATTCTTGCTGAAGTGATATTCTTACCTTAAGCAAAAAAAAAGTGATGGACACAGACCCGCACACAGACACATATATACAGTATCCACACACACAGATGAACATTCTCTGAAACAGTAACATCACAAACATCACACAACTATATTCACCATTCTGGTTTGTTTCTCTTTGCAATACCTGTTATACTGATTGTTCCTATGCATGGCATGATTTGATTTGATTGTTTAGCATGGAAACAAAAGCTTTTCACTGTGTCTCGGTACACATGACAATGACAAACCAATACCAATACACACAGAGGTAGGTGGATGGACATACACACGGTCTCTCAAACAGACGGGCAAAGATAGACACACACACTCACATACACATACACATATACACACAAAGATGGACACACACACACATGCACACACATACATACATGGACATACACACATACTCATATACACACAAAGATGGGCACAAACACACACACATATATATAATACATATAAATATATATATATATACACACACAATGATGGACACACATACACATCCACACACTCAGATACACACGGATACAGAAACACACACACACACATACACACACTCATACACTTACACATATACACACAAAGATGGACACACACGCACACACACACACGCATACACACACACACACACAAACACACACACATGCACGCACGCACACACACGCACACGTGCACACACACACAGACACACAGACACACGCACACACGCACACAGAAAAGCAGATGAATGCACGCACACATACTCCATAAACACATATACACAGATGAATTCAGATCTTTACTAAGACCAGTTCTTTATTGTGACATCGTGCACATGATTCCCATGTGTGAGCCACTGTACAGAATTTCTCATTATTTTTCTATTGATCACCACATTCCCTGCACATCGCTACTAATACAGAGTAAAACAAAAGTGCAATGAAATGCCATATATAATCCCAATGAAAAAACCTTGTCTCTGATTTATTTTAATAATTGCTACATTTATATTACTCTTTTGAATCGTGATTGTCATCTTTTAATAAATAATTTTCTGCTCTTCTCATTCAGCTCTCGTAAATCCTTCTGTTTAAAAATCTGAAAACACCAAATGTTACTGTCATTTTTTCTGCCCACTTTGTTCATTGATTGTAGACAATTTATGGCTATTTTCTTGTCATACTAAAGCACATCCATGGACCTAAAAAGATACTTAAATGGGAATTATTCCACATCATTAACCTTAATTATTATTAAAAGGCTGCAGTATTTTATTGATCTACAATAGAGCCAGCAACATATTTGCCTCGTGATATACTAGAAACAAAATAGAGCCACATCTACCAGAGATGCTTCTGGTAAAGGTGGCTACATGTAGAAGCAATGTCCATGGTGCAAGAAGTCACCAAAGTTCAAGAGGACAGATAAATATCAATACAGAAACAGTCGTTAACTCACAGCAACATGAAAAAAAACCCAGAGGGATTAGTTGTAGGGGGTTTTAGGATTCTGGGAACTGCTCAGATATCGCATCTCAACATAATGTAGCGGTGGGAAGCAAGCTTAAGGATAAGAAACTTGAAACGTAGGAAGGCCAAGAAACATTAAAAGGAACGACGATGATCTCCTGCCCACTGCCCCTCTGCAGCTTCTGACCACCTTCGGCTGAGATTGGTTCCGTGCGCGAGTGGGTCAGGAGTTGGAATATCCTGGGCCTCCTGCAGCCAAGGTTGGACAATTTGGTCCATCTTGACCCTTGTCAACCTTAAACCTGAGCCCTTTGCCAACTGCCAACCTTGATCCTGGCCTGATGAAACCTGGCACGGTGTGATCCCCGCGCACCCTACCCACCGTCCACTATGATAGCTGTGTTATGGTGAGTACTGGTTGGGGACAATCAAGGCTGTATCACTTTAAGGACTGTATCATATGTATCAGGTGACGTTTCAGAATGGAGTCTGAAAAAGGGTCTCGACCCAAAATGTCAACTGTTGCTTTTCTTCAAAGATGCTGCCTGTCCTGCTGAGTTAATCCAGCATTTTGTGCCGATCTTTGGATGATGTGAAGAAGGTTGAAATAATGCATTTAAGGCGATAACTGGGAGCATATTAAATAACCTATTCAAACACATCGAGACCAGTCTTGCACGCATGATTTGTTTCCACATGGTTTACAAGGATCTCAGGAGGAGAAAGAGAGCAGAGGCATTACTTATCAGGAAAAGGAGAGGTGTTGAGGAATGTCAGACAGCCAGCATTAAACTTGTACCGCTGAAAGGGAACAGAATGTATCCAGAGAATTATAGACCAGTCTGGTTCACTTTGGCAGTAAACTAAATAACAGAATTGGAATGAAAGGAGAACAGAAAAAAAAAGTCCAGAAATTGAATAGCATAATAATGCATGTTCAAAATGGATTTCAAAAGGAAAGATCCTGCTTCACTAACTGTATGACTTTTTTTAAAGGGGTAACACAGGGGGCAAAATAAGCACCAGATGCAATTCATTTAGATTTAAAAAAAACCCTTCAGTAGTGGTTGGTTTGTTATGATCGTCAGGTGTATCAAGGGTGGCACAGTGGTGCAACAGTAAAGGTGCAACAGCACCAGAGACCCGGGTTCGAACCTGACTACGGGTGCTGTCTGCATGGAGTTTGTACATTATCCCTGTGACCGTGTGGGTTTTCTCCAGGTGTCCCGGTCTCCTCACACACTCCAAAGACGTACTGGTTTGTAGGTTAATTGGCTTCTGTAAATTATCCCAGGTGTGTAAGATGGAACTAGTGTGCATCTAGGTAGTTATTGGTCAGTGTGGACTTGGACCGGTGTGGACAGGGCCAAAGGACTTGTATTTCTCAGAGAAAGTTGAAGGTGACCTAATTTTGCACTTTAAAATAGTGGGTGGTTTTAACAGAGTAAACAGAGAGAGAGAGAGATAAACGGAAAGGGAATGAGGCTACCCATATGCCATCAATATACTGCAAGGCAGTCGCCAAGAAATCCAACATGGAATTCAAAAACAACTTGTTTTACTGAAGATAGAATGGTGAGATTGTGGAACTGGGTACAGTTGAGGCAGACTGAGACAGTTCAGGAGAGGCTGGGCAATCACATGAGGAGCAAAGGAATAGAGCAGCACACTGGTAGAGTTAGACGAGGGATGATGAAAAGAAGCTCAAATGAAACATAACCACCAACATCAGCCAGGTGAGCTGAATGGCCTTATCTGTGTAGGAAGGAACTGCAGATGCTGGTTTAAACCAAAGACAGACACAAAAAGCTGGAGTAACTCAGCGGAACAGCGCATCAACTCTGGAGAGAAGGGATGGGTGACATTTAGGGTCAAGACCCTTCTTCAGACTCGTGGCATTGTTTGTGCAGCCCAGAATGTGCACATCTGTGATCACCTGCAATCCTACACAGTGATGCTGTACTGTCAGATTAAAGAAGAACAGAACACTGCCTTGATGAAAGTTTGTTTGGGACTTCCTTTCTTTCTAGATCAGTGGTATTTTCTCCGAGTATTCGTAAGGAAAGGATCAGCATTTGATTAAAGATACTTTGTCTGGTTTCTGGCTCAGGTTCAGCAACAACTGTGACCTTATTTCATGAAGGTATCATGCCCTTCTGCTTGTTATCTGGGCTCAATCTATCAGAGATATTCCCTTGTCCTGTCCATCCTCACCCTATACGCGCTCTCCCACTTTCCCAGTTCTGAGCAATGGTGTCCGACCTGAAATGTTAAGTTATTTTTCAACGTGGATTCTGCGAGAACCTCTGAGTATTTCCAGCTTTATTTGCTTTTATTTCAGATTCCAGCGTTTGCAGATTTTCTTTCAAACTTTAGACTTTCGAGAAGCAGCTCAAAAACCAGACCCTTCGGTCCACCGAGTCTACGCCGACCAGCGATCACCCCGTACACCAACACTATCCTACACCCCAGGTCAATTTTCCAATTTTATGAAGCCAATTAACGTACAAACCTGCACATCTTTGGAGTGTGGGAGGAAACCGCGGCACCAGGAGTGAACCCACGCAGTCACAGGGAGAACGTGCAAACTCCATACAGACAGCATCCGCAGTCATGATCGAAGCCGGGTCTTTGGCACTGCATGGCAGCAACTCTATCGCTGCACCACCGTGCCGCCCCTTTGTTGACAGAAATATTGCCTGCCTTCACTTTGTAGCCTGTTATAGTGGTGTGCCACATTCTACAAGAATCCATGTCATTGCCTCGAGACTCCAGTTTAGCCCAAATTTCCTCTTGGCATTCTTAAAGGCTCTGCAAAGTTTGTAGATAGATTTCTTGCGCAGGATCGTTTGACTTGAATGCTGCAGACCTGAACTTCACCTGGGAGTGGACTCCGTGGGGGTGCACCCATAGTCAGGGTGGAACCCAGGTGTCTGGCACTGTCAGGCAGCAACTCTACCACTGTGCCATTGTGCCAT
Source organism: Raja brachyura (assembly GCA_963514005.1). Next base: position 24,728,260 of record OY740811.1, on the reverse strand, counting down.
GCCCCATTTGGAGAGTCACAGAGTCATGCAGCATTGAAACAGGCCTTTCGGCCCAACTTGCCCACACCAGCCAACATGTCCCAGCTACACGAGCCCCACCTGCCTGCATTTGGCCCTTATCTCTCCAAACCTGTCCTATCCATGGACCTGTCAAAATGTTTCTTAAGCCCTCTCTCAACTACCTCCTCTGGCAGCTTGTTCCATACACCCACCACCCTTGGTGCGAAAAGGTTACCCCTCAGATTCCCATTAAATCTTTTCCCCTTCACCTTAAACCTATGTCCTCTGGTCCTCGATGCCCCTACTCTGGACAAGAGACTCTGTGCATTTACCCGACCTATTCCTCTCATGATTTTGTACACCTCGATAAGATCACCCCTCATCCTCCTTGGCTCCAAGGAATAAAGTCCCAGCCTGCTCAACCTCTCCCACGGAAAGATGTGGTCCCTTTAAGAGGGAGTTGGTGGCGCAGATTTCAATTTAAGAGCGGTAATTCTGTGTGTCGGGCAATAATCAGCAATGGACATTTGCAATTCTCTCTCTCATTTACAGAACAGTCATCTCTACTTATACAGTGATGAGCAAATAATAAATGGTTAGAATTCGACCAGATGTAGAATGAACCACTTCTAATCTCTTGTGACAAGAGAGGGATAGGGAAACTGATGTGTCTTCAGGCTTCAGCATCACTGTGGTGTCAAACTACGAGCTCTTCCTTTCAAATTCGAACCATATCTGTAAACCTCGGCATCAAAAGAAATTAACTGGTACAAGGGGAAGGAATGATTTTGAAAGAAAAAAAATCCCCTCTGGTCCCTATTATAAATCAAAGTGAGCACTCACCAGTCCAATTTTCTTCCTAATCTCCCGTAGGCACAGACTCGCATTGAGCTACGGTTCCACCAGTTGACTTGCCTCTGCTACCCAGATCAAATCGGCTCTTTATCATGTGCAGAGGTACCTTTTCAGTTCCAACAATTGTTCCCTTCAGAACTGGTGCTCAGAGAGCTCTGGGCAGGGAAGACCATTTGGCACGTTGGGCTCCAGGTTTGCGCATGGGCCTCACACCTATCCATTTCCAGGCTAAATAATGCTACTTGTGTACATGCCACCTTGTATAATCAGCAGCATAAACATCACATCTCCAATGCCCTCCATTAAAGGTTGACTTGGCCACTTGCAATGTTTCCATTCCTGGTGCATCTTTCGAACCCCCATGCTTTATGTTTCAAGTCGGGCTTGTTCTCTGTTGAATCATGAATGGAATGATATGTTACTCACTGACAACTGATTGTAGGGCAGCATGGTGGTGCAGTGGTAGAGTTGCTGCCTTACAGCGCCAGAGACCCAGGTTCGATCCTGACTACGGGTGCTGTCTGTAAGGCGTCTCTCCGTGACAAGCGTGGGCTTTCTCCGGGGGGTTCTGGTTTCCTCCCACATTCCAAAGATGTGCAGGTTTGTAGATTAACTAGCTGCAGGTAAAATTGTTAATTGCCCCCAGGATTTAGCATAGTGCGAGCGTACAGTGTGATCGCCGGTTGCGTGGACTTGGTTGGCCGAAGGGCCTGCTTCTGTGCTGTATCTCGCATCTAAGTCTGAAGTCTAAACAAAAAGGAATTAGCCTGAACCATTCATTTTTTGACAGAGCAAAAAAAAAAAAATTCTGGAGCAACTCAGCTGCTCAGAAGTGTCTGTGGAAAAAAACGGTGATAGGAAACCTGAAGATGGGTCTCAACCGGAAACATTGTCTGTCCATGTACCTGCACAGGTGATGCCTGACCAGCTGAGTTCCTCCACCAGTTTGTTTTACTGCGCAATGATTCCAGCATCTGCAGCCACTTGTGACGACATTCATTCGGTTGCTGTCTTCACAGATGCTGCCTGACCTGCATTTCTGCTTTTTATTTCAGGTTTCCAACATCTGCAGTATTTAGCTCTTTGATCACCAAATCAGGCAATCAGACCATTGTCATCGTCATATGACACAAGTATGTTATGGAGTCACAGGGTCGTACAGCACAGTGAGCCGATCAATGCCTAACCATTTTCCAGAACTCAGTCCATAACTTTCGTTGCCATGGTGTTTCAAATACTCTTTTAAATACAGCGATACATTGATTAGTGCTCTAGATATGTAACTAGAACAGAGAGTGCTGAATAAAACAGCCCTCTACGGAGTCATTATAACATATGACATATAAATGGAGATGTGATCCTGGTGTTATTTTGTTAATCTATCTCTTGCTAATTCACTTGTTCAATCTCAAGAAGGGTCTCGACCCGAAACGTCGCCTATCTCCTTCGCTCCTTAGATGCTGCTGCACCCGCTGAGTTTCTCCAGCTTTTTGTGTAACCCCCCTGTTCAATCTCCATGTTCACTGCTGTTTGGTGAAGTTTCAGTCATTGAGACGTACAGATACAGGTTGTACTCATGAATGCAGTCAAGAAAAGATGTTGGTTACTGCTGGGGAAATGGATTCTTTCACATTGACATTATTCTCCCTGCTATTTTGCTCTGGGGTTTTCTCTGGGGTTTCCCCTTCTATTCGTGCCTCCACTTTGTAAAGTGAACCTGAAGCTCCTCCAGTTCACTCCTGGCCTGAAACTCAGCCAACGCCTGCAATAAATGGCAGCCCATCAATGCGCTGCTGTTCGCTGCGGCTGTTTCGTCTCTAAAATGAAAGCATGCTGTAGCAAAATAGTGCTAAGCAGGTAGCGCTGAATGAGGTATTACAGTATTTGTAGGAAGGAAATGCAGATGCTGGTTTAAACTGAAGATAGGGACGGTACATTTTCAACGTTACCTGCCTCCAATAGATAGAATATTCTGGGTTTCTATCAGCCTCTGGGTGAAAATACTTCTGTTTAATTTCCTTCAAAATCTTCTACTTTTACCTTAAACCTACACCCTCTGGCCAGTGGGATGAGTTTGTCACTTTCTACCCATTCAAATGCCTCTCATAATTTTGGATATCTCACTCAGGTTGCTCTGCAAGCAAACCCGGCCTAACCAGTCTCATCTCACCCCCCGATGTCAGGGGTAATGGCGAGAAGGCAGGAGAATGGGGATGAGGGGAAAAAGATAGATCAGCCACGATTGAATGGTGGAGTAAACTTGATGGACTAAATGGCCTAATTCTGCTCCTGAACATAAACCTAGGCCCAACTTGGCCAAGCCGTCCAAGATGCCCCATCTACACTAGTCCCACTTGCCCACGTCCTTCTAAACCTTTTCTATCCATGTATTCATCCAAATGTCTTTTAAAGGGTGGCACGGTGGTGCAGCGGGTGGAGCTGCTGCCTCCCAGCGCCAGAGACCTGGGTTCGATCCTGACTACTGGTGGTTGCCTGTACGGAGATTGCACGTTTTTCCCGGTGACCTACCTGGGTTTTCTCCAGGTGCTCCGGTTTCCTCCCACTCTCCAAAGACGTGCGGGTTTGTAGGTTAATTGGCCTTGGCATAAATTGTAAATTGTCCCTAGTGTGTGTAGGGCAGTGTTAGTGTACGGGGTGATCGATGCTAAGTGCGGACTCGGTGGGCCGAAGGGCCTGTTTCTGTGCTGTATCTCTAAACTAAAACTAAACATCCTGATGAATCTCCTCTGCACCCTTTCTTGTGCAATTATGTCCTTCCTATAAAGTGGTAATCAGAACCGTAAACTGCAATCAAACTGTGGTCTAATTAGTGTTTTGCAAAGCTGTACAATAACCTCTCCACTCTTATTATTCTTTGCTCAACAAATGAAGGCAAGTTTCCTGCGTGCCTTCTTTGTCAACTTACGTACAAAATAATTGCAACATTTCCAACAGTGACTACACTTCGAAACGACAAAGGAAAATGATCAAGTCAGTGCTGGTAAGATAAAACTCAGCTAATTGTCTTGCTCAATGAACATCAATAGTGGTTATTTTACTTATTAAAAAAAATATATGACGTGGGTTTATAATTTCACTCAATATGAGGGCTATGTGCAAGATTCCCTTTATTTGTATTGATGGGATCATCTAGTTTCCTGACAAGCATTCAGTGAGTGATTCCTCAAACTGTATATTCTGTAGATTTATTTTGTATGAGTAAATATTCCATGAAACAATTAATATAAGCAGTTATAATTGAATGTAATTAGCTAACATAATTACTAGTTTAACAAAGCAATGAATCTGCATAAACCCCAAGGAAATTATTGCTATTATTAAATGCTATTGGGCATTTTAAAAGGATAATCAATCATCCCTTTTAATTATTCTGAGACAAAATCTCGTGCAGAAAAGATTAGTGTGGACTAAAGATTTTATTTCTTCTTCGAAGGTGAGGTTTTTAGGATTAGTTTAGCGTGGAACCGAGTCTGCGCCGACCAGCGATCCCCACACACCAACACTATGCTACACAAGCAAGGGACAATTTACCTTTATACCAACCCAGTTAGCCTACAAACCTGTACGTCTTTGGTGTGTGGGAGGAAACCGGAGGTTCCCAGAGAAAACCCATGCAAACTCCGTACAGACAGCAACCGTAGTCAGGATTGAACCCGGGATGTCATAAGTAAGAGCCATAGAGTGATACAGTGTGGAAACAGGCCCTTCGGCCCAACTTATCCACACCGGCCAACATGTCCCAGCTTATACTAGCCCCACCTGCCTGCGGTTGGTCCATCCATATCCCTCCAAATCTGTCCTATCCATATACCTGTCTAACTGTTTCTTAAATGTTGGGATAGTCCCAGCCTCAACTCTATGACCTCCTCTGGCAACTTGTTCCATACACCCATCACCCTTTTGTGTGAAAGAGTTGCCCCTCAAATTCCTATTAAATCTTTTCCCCTTCACCTTGAACCCATGTCCTCTGGTCCTCGATTCACCTACTCTGAGCACGACTGTGCATCTACCCAATCTATTCCTCTCATGATTTTACACACCACTACAAGATTCCCATCCTCCTCTTTTGCACCAGGAAATAGAGTCCCAGCCCACTCAACCTCTCCCTATAGCTCAGACTGTGTCCAGGCTGTGTGAGGTGCCTCTGTGTGGGATGCCTCTGTGTGAGGTCCCTCTGTGTGAGGTCACATTATAGGCAGGAGCAGTGTTAATCATATTCATATCAAAGGCCAGCCAATAATTTGCTGAGAGCCATTTTCAAGAACACTGCAGAATAATTCCTTACATTGTAAGATTCCGATTTCAATCATGTCACTTTGAGCAACTGCCAAGTGGAAGTTAAACACGTCTAATTCGCGAGAGGGATAAACCATGGAACTGACTTTAATAGAATCCTTTCCAGCCATACGACATAATGATATGAGTATTAATGTTATGATCGTGGAGATAAAGGCAGAATATAAATTATGTCCATTTGCAGCAAAAGGAGAGTAAGGATTGAACGAAATGGGGTGACAAGTTTGAAAAGAAGTGATAATTTTCATTAGAGTAGGTGAAAAATAATATTATCAGAGAAAACGTACGAGGGACTCTTTGACACAAGTGTGGATATGTAAATGAGACTTTCAGATTCCGCTATCAGCCACCCCCATTAGTTGCTGATTTTATTATTTTTATTAAATTATTTTAATAGTTTGCTTTAGTTTAGTTTAGAGAGACAACGTGGAAACTGGCCCTTCGGCCCACCGAGTCCACACTGACCAGCGATCCCCGTAAATTAACACTACCCTTCATACACTAGGGTCAATTTTTTTACATTGACACCAAGACACTTAACCTACAAACCTGTACATCTTTGGAATGTGGGAGGAAACCAAAAACTCACGCAGGTCACAGGGAGAACGTGTAAACTCCATAAAGACAGCACCCATCGTCAGGATCGAACCCGGGTCTCTGGCACTGCAAGGCAGTGGCTCTACCACTACACCACCGTGCCATTGTTCTGCCAGTGGATCTGGGTGACATTTCATCAAACCAGCCTTTGTTTAGATTTTCCAATAGCAAAATATTGCCGATGCTGCAAGACTGAAACAAAATCAAATGTCAGCAGACCAGCAGCATTTGCAGAGACGGAAGCTGAATTAAAGTTTCATCTCGATGGTGTTACAACACACAGTTCTGACGAAGGATCACTGACTAAAACATCAACCTTCTCGCTGATTTGTTTGTGCATTCCCAATAGTTTCTTGCTTTCGATTTTTTGCTGAAATTCTTGGTAAGTTGAAAGAGCAACAGTGTATGTAGTGCAATGGTACAAACATAATATACAGATAACGTCACCTATGTAATTCATCCAGCCAAACTTAACTAGTCAAGCTCCTTTGTATTCTTTCTTTTTGAGTCAACATTTCTGTTACACTGTTCTTATAGTGGTGGGAATACTCTGGTTTATTCTGGACTGCTCACTGTAATGGTTTGATCAAAATCCTTCCAACATAAGGCAACATAAACATAAAACATAAACGAGTACAGCACAAGAACAGAGGTCTTTAAAATGATGAGAGGGATAGACAGAGTTGATGTGGACAAGCTTTTCCCTATGAGAATAGGGAAGATTCAAACAAGAGGACATGACTTTAGAATTAAGGGACAGAGATTTAGGGGTAACATGAGGGGGAACTTCTTTACTCAGAGAGTGGTAGCGGTGTGGAATGAGCTTCCAGTGGAAGTGGTGGCGGCAGGTTCGTTGGTATCATTTAAAAATAAATTGGATAGGCATATGGATGAGAAGGGTATGGAGGGTTATGGTATGAGTGCAGGCAGGTGGGACTAAGGGAAAAAAGTTGTTCGGCACGGCCTTGAAGGGCCGAGATGGCCTGTTTCCGTGCTGTAATTGTTATATGGTTATATGGTTGTTATATGGTTAAGAACAGGCCCTTTGGCCCACAATGTCTGTGGAGAACATGAAACCTAGACCATCACTTATCTACCTGCACATAATAGTAAGATTAAATGAGAACTTACCAGTTTGAAGTTTGATCTTTATTTTATGAGGAGTTACGATGAGGGATTACGTGAAGAGCCTGCCAGCCCGCATGCGCGTCAATCTTCAAAGCAGTGGTGTGAAATCACAGATAACAGTTGTTGAACTGAATATAGGAGGATTCGAGAAACTAGAACTACCAGCTGACCTTTGTGAGAGAGGGTTGTGAGCGGAGGGCATGTAATCCCTCATCGTAACTCCTCATAAAATAAAGATCAAACTTCAAACTGGTAAGCTCGTTTAATCTTACTATTTTACTTCGGAGTCACGTGAGTGACTACGTGAAGATTTCAATGCTCTGTGATTTCATGCCGTGAACACGAGTTCATGCAACACCCTGCGTTAGTTGACTAAGGAGGAGTGAAATCAGAATGCATTCAGACATGACATAGATTTAAAGCATGCTGATGCTTTTATTAAACAAAATGGTATATATGAAATAATAATGACCCCCTCACATCTGGGGTAAATTATAAAACAGAATTTAAAATTGAATTAGCAAACACCCCCAGACTGGCAATGGGTTTGCAATAAAATGTTTGGAAAGTTCTCTCGTTTGACCATCCTGCCGCTGCGAGGATGTGGTCCAGTGGAACCTCCAAAACCCTCGCTGCTGATGTTGTTGCAGCCCTGGTGGAGTGAGATTTAAAAATATCAATGTCCACACCTGCACAAGCCAAACCTATCTTAACCACCTCGAGATGGTCTGCACTGTCACCCTCTTGTGAGGTTTTTTGTAACTAACAAACACTGCTAGTTCAGTTGTAGTTTATGGAATGACAGGACCCGTTGCGCTGAAACCAGCGCCATGAGCATACCACCGCTGTGGTGTTGTCAATCTGAAGTTGAACATGCAGATTCGCAAAATAAGCTTTCAGCCCACAGAATGTTCCCAACATCTCTAAATAATTAATACCACGTGACTGAAGAAATGATGACTCATGCACATCCCATCTGCCACCACAACTAGAGATGGTATTAGTAGCTCCCCATCCTTGAGCGCTAGCATCAGTTTGTAATATAACTGAAGGCTTGCTGACTAAAATGGTATTGGAGCAATGCCGAATATTGGTCACCCACCATTGTAATTCAGAAATAGCATCGGCTGGTAGCCGCATAGGTCTATTAAGATGACCTGCATGATCTTTGAGTGCTTGTTCCTTTGCATGTTGTAAATTATGATAATGCAAAAGCCCAAACTGTGCGGCTGGAAATGCAGCCACTAATTTGCCAATTACCCTGACCACCTGTCGAATAGACGGTTGCTCAACAACAACAAGGTTGTTACAGGCTTCTATTAATTCTAATCTCTTGCCCCAGGGCAGAGTCACAGACATGTGAACAGAGTTAATAGTAAACCCTAAATAATCAATAACTGTGGATGGTATCAACTTAGATTTATCTGGATGGATGAGAAACCCCAATCTCTCAAACAAGAGTTTAGTGGCTGAAACAGCTAATTTAGCTAATTTCAGAGTTTTTCCTATAATTAGGATTTCATCCAAGTATGCCATAACAATATATTTTTTAGCCCTGACAAGCGCGTGCCGGTTTTAATAATTTGTTAAATAATAAGGATGATACGGCATCCTCCATCTTTCTTTTGTCTTGTAAATATATTAGAAACAAATTTGTGAGGTTCATGATTCGACCTCTCAGTTACCCCTTTTGAATGTAACTTTTGAATTTTGCTTGCACATCCAAACTTTCCTGCTGTGAATGAACAAACGTCCGGTTTGGTGCATGCTGTGCGGGTGGTAATGAATTGGGAAGGAACTCGACTTAGAACCCCTGTATACTGTGCAGTATAAACGGATCTGATGTTATCCAACTCCATTCATTGAAAAACAAGTGTAATCTCCCAACAACTTGTAAACTGTCCACACACCCATGTTCCGGAAGGAACCTGACCCACCGACCTCCATGGTTTCCGGTGGTTTTGTGGTTTTTATTTCCGCCCCCGAGGTTTGGAGGGTAGGGGTGCTGGAGTTTGCGAATGATGCATCTTTCAAGAAGGCCAGCCTGGGCCTTGGCCTAAAAAAGTCTTCTGCCCAGAATATACGGCCTTCGAGCTTTCACCAGCTTCATTGAACCGCTTTCTGCTGGTGGATGCGTATGGGTGCTGCCGCTGGAATTGAGAAGCTTTGCTGGTGAACGGCGCCTTCATCAGCCCGACAGCTTTCGCATCTTCATTGAGGTCCTTGACCTGTTTTGGCAGGTTTTCTCCGAAGAGGAGATTTGGCGGCTGAACGTTGCTGGCTCTGCACAACCCCGCAAATTAGGGGTTCAGGGCAGGTCCGATGGCACTTTTGCGAAAGCAATTGACTTTAAAATGTGCATTGCACATTAGTGCCAGGGCATCCTGTTGTACATCTGACAATGGACCTCCGTCGACGGACCTGACAAACGCCGTTGTGCCCGAGGCCAGCAATTTGAGGATTCTCTGGATCTTTACTTCTTGGGCCATGATGCCCCCTCCAATATATCCCCAAATTGAGTTGTTCACGGCCGGTACATTTAGCGAAGCACAGTTCCCAGGTGCATTGTATTTGGCAGATGTATCTATCATTACCTGCTCCTGCAGCTGGTGGAAGGTGAGGTAGTTGATGCTTGCAGCAAGTTCCTCCTGTAGCGGCTCCCCTGTTTGCGAAGCTATCGTAAATTTGGAAGCTATGGCAGGCAATTCCTGTGCTTCGTGCACCCCATGCATACTGGTATGCTCCTCAGCAATACCGCCGAATTCGGAGTCAGTCCAGTACTGACTCTGTACCCTCCCCTCCTCAGAGAGGGAGACATTGTGCAGCTCTGAACCAAGCGCCACCGTGGGATCCCCGAGGAGACCCGCACTGATATAACTCAGTTCGTTGGTGCATATCATGATGGAGCATCCTTTCCATCAGGTACTCCATCTGGGATAAGTGTCCGAGGACGCTATCCATTGTAGGAGGGGAACCCTCCTGGCCTGACTCGGCCGAGTCCACAGGCCTATCCGACTTTCTCTTGGCTTTACTCCCTTTCTGGGGAACCACAGTGGTCTCAACAGGCACCAAGTCGGAAGCCGCTGACCGCACTGTCAGCGACTCGGGTGGCGAAACCGACGGCCGCCGGCTACCCGCACTCCCGCGGTCCTCCCTAGCCGGTTTCCCCGTGGCCCGTTTAGACTTTGCCCTGGACTTTTCCATAAAGATTGGAATTTCGCCGTTCTGTAATCAAGATTTCAGAACCAAAAACGACCTCAGAATAAGTGCAAACTTACCTGCAGGGCCTTTTAAACTTATCGCTGGAGGAGCAGCGTGCCGGCCAGCCAGTCGTGCGCCATGCGTTAGACGATAATGACTCACATGTGGGCTCTTCACGTAGCCACTCACGTGACTCACATGCAAATAAAATCCATATCCTTTCCCATGCCTCTCCAAAAGTCTCTTAAATGCCACAATTGTATCGGCCTCAACCACCACCTGGCAGCGTGTTCCAGGGCACCCACTCTGTAAAGAAGTTGCCCCACACATCTCCTTGCCTCTCCAACCTTAAAGCTATGCAATTTAGCATTTGATTTTTCCTTCCTTCGAGAAAAGGTTCTGACTGTCTACCCTATCTATGCCTTTCATTAAATTATTCTATCAGATCACCCCGCAACCTCTGGCATTCCAGGGAAAACAATCTCTTCCAGTAGCTAATATTCCCTAATCCATGCATTATTCTGGTAAACCTCCTCTGCACCCTTTCCAAAGCCTCCGCATCTTTCCTGTAATGGGGCCACCAGGATTGCTCACAATTGTTGCCAAAGTCCTATAATGCCGCATGACTTTCTGAATCATACTCGGTACCCTGACCTGTGAAAGCCAGCATACCATATGACTTCTTTACCGCTCTATCTAATGGTGTTGCCACTTTCAGGGAGTTATGGACTTGGACCTCAAGATCCTGCTGTGCATCAATGCTGTGTGACATTGGGTCAAAAGTGATTACACGAACACACTCGTGGTAAGGTGAACTCACATGGAAAGACCAGCAGTGAAGGACAACAGTGCAGGTGCAGGTCAATGGGGAGGCACTCTCCCTCATTATTCGTGGGCAAGTGAGGATGTGCTGGCGATCTTGGGCTTTCCACAATCACCCACTCACACTGGTTCCATGTTATCCCACTCTCTCATCCAATCCCAACACATGAGGGGCAACATATAGCGGCCAATTGACCTACAAACCCGCACGTTTTTTTGGGATGTGGGAGGAAAGCGGGGCATGCGGTCATGGGGAGAAACCCTCGTGGTCACAGGGAGCACGTGCAAACTCCACAAAGGTTGCACCCAAGGTCAGGATCAAATCTGGTGGTGTGAGGCAGCAGCTCTAACACTTTCAGCTAAGCCACTGTGCCACCCAAATCTTCCGGCCATTGTGCAGTAAAGGTATATGTTGCACGACTATTATTGTGCATGGGCGGGGGCGGGGGGGGGGGGGGGGATTTTTTTGGCATTGTGAAAATAAAGTACCAGAAACCAAAGTGTCACTGATAGTTGAGATGAACTTTCTGATGAATGATAAGACGTCCGGGAAAATGTGCGAAATTGTTCACCTGTGTGCAAACCTGATTGTCAACAGTTCACCCTCTATTTCTCTGATGTTGTGCAAGCAGATTTCTAGACAATGCAACAATCATTTCCCATGGCAACTAATAATTAAAATGAGCAGAGGAAGAGATGAAACTGGCCCATGAAACTAAACTTTCTACAAATTGCTGACTTAACGGCAAGGCCTAGTGGATTACAGGAGCTCACAGCCCAGGCATGGGCACCACAGGTAGAGGCTGTCTCCTTTGCCAGGCAATGGCCTAAGCTAATTCTGATAGCCTACATAACACATTCAACAGCCAGAGCACACTTGCAACCTTATACACGAGGAATGGCAGATGCTGGAACCTTGTTTAGGTCACAAAGTGGTGGAATAACTCAGCGGGTCAGGCAGCATCTCTGAAGGACATGGATAGGCGATGTTTTGGTTTAGGACTCTACTTCACACTCTGAAGAATGTTCCTGACCCAAAATGTGACCTATCCATATCCTCCAGAGATGCTGCCCCATGGAGGACATGGTTAGGTCACATTTTGGGTCAGGCCCTGCTATGTTACTCCACCATTCTGTGTTCCTTGTAAATATTGTTTCTTCAAATGGACTTTTGAAGGGGATGATTTTCTCCTTTCTGTTTGGCTATGAGACTTACAGAATAATGAAAGGCATTGCTAGAGTGGATGTTGAAAGGATGTTTCCACAGGTGGCAGAGTCTAGCACCAGAGGTAATAGTCTCAGAATTAAAGGGCGCTCTTTTAGAGAGGAGGTTAGGAGGAACTTCTTTAGTCAGAGGTTAGGACAGATTTGTGGAATTGCTACAGAGGGCTGTGGAGGCCAAGTCAGTGGATATTTTTAAGGCAGAGATAGACAAATTATTGATTAGAACCGGTGTCAAGGGTTATGGGGAGAAGGCTGGAAATGGGATTAGGAAGCAGAGATCAGCAATGATTGAATGGCAGAGTAGACTCAATCGGCCGAAAGGCCTAATTCTACTTCTATAACTTGTGAATTTGTGAACTTGTGAGACGTAATATTTACATTTTATTTTCTGCAGTTGTGTAACTATTTTTGCTCATTTTAAATTGCTAATTGAAAACAATTAATTTGAGGACCACTTCATTCCTCTACTGACTATCATTTGCGAAGAAGGTTTGTTAACCAAACCGGATTCAGCCTGGTGCCCAGAGGCTTAATAGATAACGTAACAGGCACAAAATCTGTTTCATCCACCTAAAATACAAAGAGGAAAATTCAAATACTTGTTCATTGGCTGGATTTAAACTCCATTACAAACTCAATTTACCCCTTGGGCAACAAACACAATTTCCCATATCTTAACTGGAGCTTCCTCGTAACAATTAAATCGCCTGCCTCTGTTTTATGAGAATTTGATTACATTTTTAACTAGTGGCATAATCTGTTGTGATGATAAATCTTGGTTCTGATAAATGTAGAAGCCTAGAGTTTAACAATTACCTTTAACACTTGTTTCTGTCGAGTGTGCGGACTTCAAAAGGAGATTAATGCAACAATCTAAAAAAAAATAATAATGTTTGATAACTCCAAGAGTACACATCAAACAGCGTAGGATTGGCAATGGACTTAAAGTATTATTAATGTCATGGGGAAAAACGGACAAAGAGATATATATTTTTTCTTGTCCTTACCTCAGGCTCTGTGAGCTTTTACAGGACTGATGTGTTTCATTCATGTGCGATATTATACACCAGACAACTATTCGACACATTGAAAATAAAATGGAATTGCGATTTTATCCTCATCGAAAAATAATTAAAGGAAAAGGAACAGCAGATTATTTGCCCCCTCAAATTCACTCCCCCATTTCATAAGGTCATGATGGATCTTCAACATCCGTGTAATCTTCTCACTCCAGCCCACTAATTCTTTGATTTGACTCATGCTTAAGAATCCGTGGAGCTCGGTCTTGCTCAACAATTGGGTGTACGCAATTCTTTGTGGCACAGCTTTTGTGAATTGAGGCAGTTACAATAACAACATTTAAAAGACACTTTGACAGATATATGGTTAGGAAAAGTTCAGAGGAATATGGGCCAAATGCAGGCAAATGGGAGTATTGTAGATGGGGCTTCTTGGTTGACTTGGGCAATTTGGGCCGAAGGGCCGGTTTCCCAGCTATTTGACTCCATGACTCCAAATAATCAACAAATAAAACACCTCCCAAATTTTCCAAACATGATTTCAGTTTATATAAGTAAAAGTCTCTTTAAATGGGCAAAGTTGATTCAGGCTGCGTTCTGACATTTCATTTTGATTACTTTCACATTTTCCCTTGCCTTTGAAAGGCCAAATGTATTTGCTATATAAAAATGTGAGTGGTTGCTGTTCATATGTGACTTATCCCTACCAGTCAATGTTGTTTTAGACTGAAACCAAAATTTTATGAAGTAACACAGGAGATGTTACAAAAACTCTGCAAGTAATACAATATGAATTTAGTAACAATTATTTGTTTGCTCACTTCACCTTTACTAACAAACTAAACAAGACAGGTTCTCGAAAAGGGATAGAATAACCCTGCTTTGCTAATAAATGGAGATTAGTTTAGTTTGGAGATACAGCCTGGAAACAGGCCCTTCGGCCCGACGAGTCCGTGCCGACCAGCGATTACCAGTGCGCTAGTGCTATCCTACACACAAATGTGCAACTGTACAGAAGTCAATTAACCTACAAACCTGCACTTCTTTGGAATGTGGCAGGAGCACCCGGAGAAAACCCACGTGGTCGCAGGGAGAACGTACAAACTCGACATAGGCAGCACCCGTAGCCAGGATCGAACCCGGGTCTCTGGAGGTGTGAGGCAGCAACTCTACCGCTGCGCCACCGTGTTGCCAGCGATGAACCAGATTTATATTCATGCTCTAGAACACATAGAAACATAGAAACATGGAAAATAGGTGCAGGAGTAGGCCATTCGGCCCTTCGAGCCAGCACCGCCATCCAATATCACGGCTGATCATCCAACTCAGTATCCTGTACCTGCCTTCTCTCCATACCCCCTGATCCCTTTAGCCACAAGGGCCACATCGAACTCCCTCTTAAATATAGCCAATGAACTGGCCTCAACTACTTTCTGTGGCAGAGAATTCCACAGATTCACCACTCTCTGTGTGAAAAAAAAAATTATCTTCTCGGTCCTAAAAGACTTCTCCCTTATCCTTAAACTGTGACCCCTTATTCTGGACTTCTCCAACATCAGGAACAATTTTCCTGCATCGAGCCCCTTAAGAATTTTGTAAGTTTCTATAAGATTCCTTTCTAAATTTTCTAAATTCTAAATTCTAAATCTTCTAAATTCTAGCGAGTACAAGCCGAGTCTATCCAGTCTTTCTTCACATGAAAGTCCTGCCATCTCAGGAATCAGTCTGGTGAACCTTCTCTGTACTCCCTCTATGGCAAGAACGTCTTTCCTCAGATTAGGAGCCTAAAACTGTATGCAATACTCCAGGTGTGGTCTCACCAAGGCCCTGTACAACTGCAGTAGAACCTCCCTGCTCCTATAGTCAAATCCCTTTGCTATCAATGCTAACATACCATTTGCTTTCTTCACTGCCTGCTGCACCTGAATACCTACTTTCAATGACTGGTGTACCATGACACCCAGGTCTCTTTGCATCTCCCCATTTCCTAATCGGCCACCATTCAGATAATAGTCTACTTTCCTGTTCTTGCCACCAAAGTGGATAACCTCACATCTATCCACATTATACTGCATCTGCCATGCATTTGCCCACTCACCCAACCTATCCAAGTCACCTTGCAGCCTCCTAGCATCCTCCTCACAGCTAACACTGCCCCCCAGCTTCATGTCATCCACAAACTTGGAGATGTTGCATTCAATTCCCTCGTCCAAATCATTTATATATATTAAATAACTGGGGTCCCAGCACTGAGCCTTGCGGTACCCCACTAGTCACTGCCTGCCATTCTGAAAAGGACCCGTTTACTCCTACACTTTACTTCCTGTCTGCCAGCCAGTTCTCTATCCACATCAATACTGAACCCCCAATACTGTGTGCTTTAAGTTTGTATACTAATCTCTTATGTGGGACCTTGTCGAAAGCCTTCTGAAAGTCCAGATATAACACATCCACTGGTTCTCCCTTATCCACTCTACTAGTTACATCCTCGAAAAATGTTATAAGATTCGTCAAACAGGATTTACCTTTCATAAATCCATGCTGACATTGTCCAATTATTTAACCACTTTCCAAATGTGCTGCTAAACTATCTTTAATAACTGACTCTATAATTTTCCCCACTACCGATGTTAGACTAACTGGTCTGTAATTCCCCGTTTTCTCTCTTCTTCCCTTTTTAAAAAGTGGGGTTACATTAGCTACCCTCCAAATCTCAGGAACTACTCCAGGATCTAAAGAGTTTTGAAAAATTATCACTAATGCATCCACTATTTCTGGGTCTACTTCCTTAAGCACTCTGGGATGCAGCCTATCTGTCTCTGAGGATTTATCGGCCTTTAATCCATTCAATTTACCTAACACCACTTCACATGTTTTGGCTCAGAAAACAAAAGAGGATGAGAATAGTAAGATTGAACAAGAACTTACCAGTTCGAAGGTTGATCTTTATTTCATGAGGAGTCGAAGTGAGGGATTTCGTGAAGAGCCCGCCGGCGCGCATGCTCGACATACTTCAAAGTAGCGGCGTGGAATCACAGAACCAACAATAGAAATGACTTCGCATAGTATGATTGAATTGACTAAGATTACCAGATGAAGGTGATTGAGGGTTGGGCGAGGAGGGCACGAAATCCCTCACTTCGACTCCTCATGAAATAAAGATCAACCTTCGAACTGGTAAGTTCTCGTTCAATCTTACTATTTCATTTCGGAGTCACGTGAGTGACTTCGTGAAGACTTCAAAGCTTCTGTGATTACACGCCCTGGACCACGTCCATGCTGACACACCACTACCAGGGATGGATGGGAGGAACAAACTGGCTCAATAGCTCATACTGCAAAACAAAAGCATATTTATTAATAACAAATCAAAAACCCCTCATGCGGGGACATCTCCACGTTCTTGACCTGCATTCAGCACGGCTTCTGCGAACTGTAGAGGAGCAGCAACAGGCTTGTTATAAAAACGCTGGAACACAGCTTCATTCGCCCATCCTGCTGTGGCGAGAATTTGGTCCATGGGCACCTCCATGACCCTCGCCGCTGACGTCGATGCAGCCCTGGTGGAATGAGACTTGAACACATTAGTGTCGATACCTGACTTACCCAAGACGACTCGAAGCCACCTGGATATCGTCTGGACTGTCACTCGATGATGAGGTCTCTTATGAGTGACAAGCAGGTATCTCTCCATTCCTCTGATGCGTGCCGTCACCTTGACATAGTGGCGGATATGTGAGGCTAAACATAGCCTAGCATCTGCGGGGTATGCCGGGAACTTCAGCTGCAGCCCTGTGCACCCAGGTCTATGCTGCTTTAGTAGCTCGTCAACGAAAAAGACTACTTCTGTAGGGGTAGATGTCATTCTGTCGACACGCAGTTTGTGTAGTGTCTGTACCCTCTGAGCTGAAGTCAGCGCTAGTAACATCACCAGCTTCATGGTGAGTTGGTCCAGTTGGAGCCCTTCCATGGGAGACCACGTCCTGAGCAGGGTTAATACGTCCCTGACATCCCAGGTGATATTATAGCGTGGTGTAGGCGGATTCATATTGAATATACCCCGCATGAGTCTGGACACTAGCCTGTTGGATCCTACCCCAATCTTGAGGTAGAATGATAGCGCACTTCTGGCGCTGTTGATGGCACTGTAACTTAAGTGTTCATCATGGTGCAACCCCGCGAGGAATTCCAGGACGTCGGTTATTGTCACGTCATCGTACGTGATGCGAGAGCGGCTGCAGTAGGCTTCCCACTTCTTAATATGCGAGCGGTATCTTCGCCTTGTGGACTCTCGACACGACGCCCCGATGGTATCCATGGTCCGAGCCGAGAGGCCGTATTGGACTAACGGCCTGTTCAGAACCTGCAAGCCAACAAATTTAAATAGCCATGGCAGGGATGTGGCTCCCCTGACACAGGGTGAGTAACCAATTGTGGGCAACCCTTCAAAAGGACCCAAGGTTCGTTGAGCATGTCAAAGACCACCGGATACCAAGGCTGTGTGGGCCAGTCGGGTATAATAAGGATGCCCTTGGCAGCATCTGCCTGAATCTTTCGCAATACCCGACTGATGAGGCAAAACGGAGGGAAGGCATAGAAAACCCAATTCCCCCAGTCCAGCGAGAATGCATCTAGCGCTATTGCCCCAGGATCTGGTTCCCATGAAACGTAGGCTGGTACCTGATGGTTCAACCGTGACGCAAAAAGGTCAATGTCCGGTTTACCAAATTTGGCTGTGACTTTAGCAAAAATCTCAGGATGCAACATCCATTCAATGTTGTCATTAAATTTGCGTGACCTGGTGTCCGCCACAGTATTAAGCTCACCTGGCAAATAGGTAGCTGAAATCCAAATGTCTCTTTGAATACACCAGAGCCAAATTGAGTTAGCCAATTTGTCACACGAAACTGACCTGGTACCACCCATATGGTTTAAATATGCCACAGCTGTGGTGTTGTCTATTTGGAGACGGACGTGTGCTCCAACAAGCTTGGAACAATATGCACGAAGTCCGTGGAATGCTGCCAGCAACTCCAAATAGTTAATCCCTTGAGTCAACAACATCGATGCCTCAAGGGTGTCCCATCTACCCCCACAACTAGAGCAATTATCAGTAGCTCCCCAGCCATTGGAGCTTGCATCAGTCTGTAAATATACCACCGGATTAGCCTCCCTGACAGGCTTAAATGAGTTGCTAATGTGACACACCCACCATTGCAACTCAGTTATCGCTTCGGACGGCAGCTGCATAGATCGATCGTAATGACCAGCGTTCCATTTTAACGCAGTAATTTTAGCTCTTTGCAAATTCTGATAATGCAAAGGTCCATATCGTGCTGCCGGAAACAAAGCCACTAACTTGCCAATTACTGTGGCTGTATGCCGAATCGATGGTATATTGGTGCCAATTAAATCTCTGCACACCTTAGTGACTTCCTCAATTTTGTTAATTGGTATAGTTATCCTCATGCTCATTGAGTTCACCGTGAACCCTAGGTAATTAATTACCTGGGCAGGGCAGAACTTTGATTTCTCTGGATGGACAATGAATCCTAATTGTTGAAATATATTGACAGCAGCTGCAACACCCTGTTCAGCCAATTGCAGGGTGTGGCCCACAATAAAGACATCATCTAAATAGGCCATAACTATATGATGTCGTTGTCTCAAATAAGCCATGATTGGCTTCACCAATCTAGGGGCTGTAGTAAGCCCATTAGGCAAAGCCTTATACTGCCAAAGTTGCCCCATCCAGATAAATTTCAAAAACCTTCTATCATCTTTCTGGATGGATACTGAATAATATGCATCCCTCAAATCAATGCATGCCATAAAGCAGCCATGAGAAATCAATGATTTGGCTGTTTCAAACGTATCCATTTTAAAATGAGTATATGTTACAAACGTATTCAAACGGGTTAGATCAATAATGACACGACAGCCTCCATCCTTCTTAGGTCTAGTAAATATGTTCGAAACAAATTCAATTGGCTCATGCACTGTTTTCTCAATCACACCCTTCTGTTCCAAACTTAAAATTTCCTTGTAACCTGCTGCCTGTTCTGCAGCAGACAATTTGAACGTACGACCAGGCATGTGCTGGGATGGAGGAATGTCGCCATTAATAAACTCAATTTTATGCCCCTGAATATTCCGCAACACATACTCATCACCAGTAAAATTACCCCATGCATCCAAAAACAACCGTAAACGACCACCAACATGGGAAGTTAAACAGAGAGAAAAGAGAGAACCAGACCCCCTCACCTCCGTGGTTACCGGCGGTCCTTGACACGTGTGGGTGGCCGTGGAGGTGCTGGGTTGGCTTGAGGGCGCGGCGTCTTCGATTTCCAAAAAGGTCTCTGCCGACCCTGTCCTAAAAAAGACCCTTGGTGCTGGTTCTGGTGTTGTTGTCGTTGTGGAGCTAGAGGGTGAGTCCTCGTCGAGGCACTGGCCGACCCTCGTGAGCGAATGTATGGAGCTTTTGAGCCGGACGGTGTGGGGGCACTCTTAGAGCGCATGATCCCCACCGTTTTGGCTTGTTCGTCAAGCTCTTTGACTCTCTTCGAGAGGTCCTCACCAAAGAGCTGACGGGGCGGCGGCGGCGGCGGTGGTTTGCACAATCCTGCAAACTTCGGGTTGAGTGCTGGGCGGATGCTGTTTTTGCGAAACCCGTTGATTTCGTGCTGGGTCGCGCACAATAAGGCCAGAGCATCTTCCTGGTCCAAATTCAGCTCGTCCTCGTCCACCGACCGCGCAAAGGCGGTAATACCGGCCGTGAGGAGTTTCAGGATCCGCTGCAATTGTAGCTCTTGTTGACGGATAGCCGCACTGATGTTGCCCCATATTGGCGTATTGACCACAGGCACGTTGAGGGAGTTGCAGTTTGATGGAGCCTTGTGACGGCTCATAGCCTGGATGAGGACTTCTTCCTGCAGCACCTGATTATTAAGAAAGTCCACTGTGGCTGCCAGCTTTGAATTGAGAGGAAGACCAGCCGTATGTGGGGCCGCGAATTTGGTCGCCACATCCAAAAGTTCCTCCGCTGGCACCTCCACCGGAGGTGGTACGGGATCCACCAGAACCTCCTCCTCGTGCTGCTCCAGGCTTATAGTAGATGTTGGTGAAGACGCCCTGTGCCTGTTGCTGCCCTGCTGTTGTTGACGTTGAAGCAGGAGCTCCAGCAGCCGCTCCATACGGTCAATACGCCCTTCACCCTGAACACTCAGGTGGTCGGAGTCCTCCGGCTCTGAAAAGAAAACCGGGCTCCTGTCATCGGCCCGCACCTCGTCGAGGCCCTGCCGGTGCCGGTAGTTGTCGCTAACAGCCGCCGAGGCGAAACTGCGCGATTCCTGCGCGGGCGTGTTCAATCGCCTCCGTTTAGCGAGAGCTGAAGCCGCTGCCACTAAGGGCACATGCGGCGAGGTGTCGGCACCAGCCGAAGCATGGCTGCCTGGGGCCCGCGCAGTCTTGCCGGCTGCCCACATCGTGGACGTTGCCGACGCATGGTGCCGCCCACCCATCCATGGGGGGCTCGGCGACCGCGACGAGACCCGACTCAACCGACCCGTCCCGGCGTCGAGAGTCGGGGTGTGCCGGCTGGACCTCACAGCCGCCCCGGGTCTCGCCCTGGAACCTGACCGCTCCTCCGCGACAGGCAATGCCTTAGCCCTAACAGGGTTAGGCTTCTGGGCTCCTCCCCTCCCCCTTCTCGGAGGGCTGAGTGGAACAGGCCGTGCAACGGCACGCGCCCTGCTCGAGGTCGCCAGCGAGCCCGCTGACAACCTGACTGCCATGGCAGGGTCCCCCTGCTCTGGCGGCACACCACACTCCTCCTCACCGAACTCCTCCGAGCTGTGGTGTGCTGGCGGATCTGGACCTGTGAACACAGGGCTTACCCACATCTCCGCCTGAGTCCCGGCCTGCGCTGCAGGTACTGCCGATGGTAAAGGCCCCGGAACTGTTGACCGGCGAACTCGTCCTGACGTCCTCCGGCCCTTCGAACTCCCATCCATGTCCTTGCTGCAAGACATAATCAGACAACAAGGACCACCAACTAAAGGTGGAATACTCACCTCCGTGGCCCCTTATGAAGGGCTGGCGAGGAGCGCGCTCCACCGCCAGCCGTCGCAGCAACGCGTTACGACGATATGTCGAGCATGCGCGCCGGCGGGCTCTTCACGAAGTCACTCACGTGACTCCGAAATGAAATAGGAGGAGAGAGGGGTGGGGAGAGTTGGCTATTCCATATTGTTCTACAGAAAATTAAAACAATATCTATGATTGAAAACGTAATATTAGGAAAATAGCTGCCAATTTAGGGACTGCAAAGCTCTAAGAATTATATGATAAATTCCTGTTTTAGTAGTTGACTGATGGATAAGTATAAATATATGACATCCGCTCGAGACTGCAGAAGTCACTTTGATTTAATGTTTTAGCGTGAAGACGATACCTCAAGCACCTCTAATGCTACTGTCTTGGGATGTTAATCTGGATATACAAATGGATATACAAATCAGGTGATTTCTACAGCTGGCAGGTCAATAACAATGCTGCTATGATGTGTGTCTTTGTAACACGATTCTTCATACAAGCAAGTGGTGAATTAGGAAACGTTATCTACTATAATCTAGGTCAAATTAGTTACAATACTATTTAGATTAGGAACGAGAAAACTATTTAAAAGTTACTTTGGAAATTGACAAGCAGAAAGAAAAGTGTCTTTAATTTAAACAGCTTAGAGGGAAGAAAAGTTTCCATGTAATGTCCTTGCAGTAATCAGATACCATTGTCTCTTAAGAAATAATTTGCTACTTTAACCGCGGGTGGCCATAGAAATTGATAAGCAATCGCTTCAATGGTTACCTTTGCAATGATAATCAACTAAGAAATGTAACATACCATAGTTCAAGTTATGGTTGTCAGGGAACTAGAGCCAACCGTACCTGGCACCAAAACCAAACAACAGATGGCACCAGGACACCACCTGCCTTATGCTATCTGGAAAGCCCTAAACCGCCTCGCACTGGAGTGGGACGTTGTGGACTCAACCTGAAGAAGTGGGGCCACTCGACCTCTGCCAAATGCAACTGTGGAGAGGTACAGACAATGGCCCACTTACTGACTTGTTGCGGAGAGGCATGCACTGTGGACGATCCCCGCAGAGGCGCAAATGCGGCACTGGCTGTGGCAAAGCGATGGCAGAATGTCGTCTGACACACGAGCGAACAAAGTTCAAGTTCAAGCTCAAGATCAAGTGTATTGTCATATGGACGAGTATGGTGAGGCACTGTACAATGAAAATTCTTTCTTGCAGCAGCAACACAGACACATGGACTCAGGCAAAAGTACCAAAAATATATTATAGATAAAGTGTACATAAATGACATATAAGATTCTAAAAGAAAGAAGGCTATGCAAAAAGCTAGATGTTAGTGTACGAACATAATTAGAAATAAGTACAAGTCCATAGTAATGCAAGATGTGTGCTACAGTTTTCCATTGTTAAGGTAGGGTTAGGGTTGTGATCAAGAAGCTGATAAATGTAGGGAAGTGGCTGTTCCTGAACCTGGTTGTGTGGGACTCGGCAGGCTTCTGTACCTCCTGCCCAATGGCCTGAATGGTGGGATCCTTGGTAGATGCAGCTTTCTGGAGGCATTGATTCAGGTAGATACTTTCGATAGTGGAGAAGGCTGTACCCATGATGAATCAGGTTGACCACCACTTTCTGCAACCTCAGGTGTTTCTTTACATTGGAATTGTCAAACCCTGGCCATGATACAACCAGTCAGGATGCTTTCCACAGAACATCTGTAACAGTTTGTTAGAGTATTTTCAATGCTACATTTCCAATTAAGTTCAGTTAATGAAAATGTCCTGTATTTTGTTCGTAAAATTAATACTCAGTCATAGGCTTAGGAAGAATAGCTTGTTGTGCAAAGTTCCAAAAATTACTAGGCCAATAAAATTACTACGCTAATTACCTGCAGCGTCTCGACCCATTCCTTTTCTCCAGAGATGCTGCCTGTCCCGCTGAGTTACTCCAACTTTTTGTGTCTATCTTCTGTATAAACCAGCATCAGCAGTTCCTTCCTACACAGGCTAATATTTATAGATGAAGAACTCTATCTTTCCAGACTCAGGTGAAGAATGCAAGTTTTCTGTTTACATTTTCTAATTTAACAATTAAGCAAGTTTTTTTTTAAACAATCCCCAAACTTCACTCTTGTGGGCCTTGAGTGCCACAGATTCACCACTCTCAGGCTAGATAAATTGCTCATCTCCTTTCTAAAGATACATCCCTTTAATCTGAGGCTATGGCCTCTGGTCTTTGAATCACCCACTAGTGAAAACAACCTCCCCACATTCACTCTTTCCATGTGTTTCACTATTTGGTAAATTTCAATGAGGTTCCCCGTCCCCTTCATCCTTCTAAACTCGAGTACAGGTCCAGTGCCTTCAAATGCTCATCTTATGTTAACCCAAGAATGATCGCAAGGATCATCCTTGTAAACAAGGAGAGAGACGAAAATTAAGAAAGGAAAAAAAAGACGATCGTGAGCCTTTGACATGTTGCCACAATGACATCTCAAGGTTGCTCCTGTTGGGAGAACCACAGATAATGAAAGAAAATTAGTGGTGAGGAATCAATCTTGAATTTTCTGGTTGGAATTTCAAGGCCTGTCTTCAGAAATCTATTGTAATTTTGATTCAACACTTGATATCCATTAACTGACATTAGACCCTCCGTATGTTGTTTCCCAGCCGAAGTGCATGGATGATATTCACATCTGTTTTAAGTGAAATCGATATCAGCCTTTAATTAATAAGAATGAGTTAAAACCTGCACCTAAATTAAAGCAAGGACCCTGACTCTGACACATCTTCTAAAACTTAAATATATTGCTTACAATAAACTTTTAACTGACCTTATTTGGGTGCTAGACAGGTTTCAACTAGCATTTCTCTTACCTTGTTAGTCTCTGCAGTTTGTTGTTGTCAAGGCAACCCAGAGGTTTGAACGGCAAGTTTCTCCTCTTGACATCTCATTTTCTCAGAAAATCTGTTTTAGTCAAGGAATGAAGTGGTAATTATATGGTCACAGTCAGTTATTGGGTCTTCAGCAACGCCATTAAGTATTAATCTGTTAAAGGTATTTATCTCTTTTCTTTAAAAAAAATAGAAAAGTGTCAACCTGCGTTTAGGATCTGCCAGCGCCAGATTAAACCGAACACAAAGAGTTTTTCTGATGTAAACTAAAGCTGACAAAAGCAAATCAATTGTCAAATGGAGGTACCTAATACTAGTTTAGAATGCAACAGGTAGCACAGAACACAAAAGTTAGAAAATTCTGAAAATGATAGGCAGAAGAAAAAATTAGCTGATAATAGTGGGAGAGTCTAGGACTAGAGGTCATAGGCTCAGAATTAAAGAACGCTCTTTTAGGAAGGAAATGAGGAGGAATTTCTTTAATGAGAGGGTGGTGAATCTATGGAATTCTTTGCCTCAGAAGGCTGTGGAGGTAAAGTCAGTGGATATACTAAAGGCAGAGATAGATACTGTAGATTTTTGATTAGCACGGGTGTCAGAGGCTATGGGGGGAAAGCAGGAGAATGGGGTTAGGAGGGAGCGATAGATCAGCCATGATTGAATGGCACCCTTACCCATCACGTATTTATCAATCTTCATTTTAAAACACCCAATGACTTGGCCTCCATTGCCATCTGCAGAGTAATGTCCTGGTGAGATGCTCACATGGGGTGTAGTTGAGTTACCATCTACCATTTTTATGCAGACTCTAATTATTATGTGAGTCTACCTTTGTTGAACAGAAAAGGCTGGAAATAGTCAACTGGTCAAGCAGCATCTGTGGATGGAGTGAACGATTTTAATCCGGTTCTCTGCGCAAGAAATCCACCTGCGACTTTTTGATTTTTTTCCCTCTACTTTTGTATTCGATTCTATTTGCACAAAAAAAAAATCAATTAGTTATCCCGATTAATTACGGAAGCCGCATTCTAGTGTGTTGCAAAACATGCACTAGATCCCACTCCATCTCTCAGCTCTGCACTCTCTCACCATCAAGGCAATGCACTTCTCTCTATTTGTTCTTACCGAAATGGGCAATTGCACATCGTCTCTCATTGCGTTCTAGTTCCCAGATCTTTGTCTGCTCATAACCCTCTTTGTAACCTCCTCATGCCTGCTTCACAAGTTACTTCCCTCCGTGACTTGGTGAGATCAGAAAAATTTAGCAGCAGTGCCTTTGAAGTCTTCATGAAATCATTGCTATAAATTACAAAATATTGAGGCCCACGCACTGATTTCCCAGAGCAACTACCTCTCATGTTAAAAAGCGGAACTACAAAGGCAAAAGTCTAAAAGTCCTGCAGCAATGTGATTCATGAACATTTGATTGTCAGACGGTTTCTTCAGAATTTAATGGATAGAATAGACATGCTGTTTCATGCATCAAGGCAGATACAGTATATCTATATTTTCCACGGTGCCAACGCAAAGACAAAACAAACCCAATCTATCCCGTCTCTCCTCATAGCTGAACAGCTCCAGCCCAGGCAATATCCTGGTAATATCCCCCTGTATCCTTTCCCATTCCATCATGTTCTGGGAATCTGGAAATCAGAACTGCGCACTGTATTCGTGATACTTTGTATATATTACCCCTCTGCTCTCATATTTGTACTTATGCCATATGCCTTGGCCAACAGAGACAATTAATTCCACATTGAGCAGCTTATTTACCTGTTCTGTCTCAAAGCATTCTTCGATATGCTCATGAAGATGCCCGTGTTCCTCAGCAAGACTTGAGGGCATAGCATTACGGTCAGAGGGGGAAAGTTTAAACAAATTTGGGGCAGCACGGTAGCACAATGGTATATTTGCTGCCTTACAGCGCCAGGCTGACTACAGGTGCTGTCTATACGGAGTTTGCATGTTCTCCATGTGATCACGTGGGTTTTCTCTGGGTCCTCTGGTTTCCTCTCACATTCCAAAGACGTACACGTTTGTCGGTGAATTGGCTTTGGTAAGTTGTAAAATTGTCCCTTTATGTGTAGGATAGTGTTGGCATGCGGGATGGTTGCTGGTTGGCACAGGCTCAGTGGACCGAAGGGCCTGTTTCCACGCTGCATCTCTACACAGAGAATGGTGAGTGCCTAGAATCCATTGCCGGGGCTTGTGCTGAAGACAGGTACGATAGTGGTATTTAAAAGGGTTTTAGATGGAGTAATATGGGTCATGTGCAGGCAGAGCAGATTAGTTTAACATAGCATAAACATTGTGGGCTGAAGGGCCTATTCTTGTGCTGTACTGTTCTATGTTCTATCTTCTATGTTCTGACCCAAGTGTTAAGGATTTCTGATTTTTGCACTATTTGAATTATTTTTTTGTAATAAACAAAACTGAGTGCTATTTGAAGGCTCCCTCATTTTCAGAAAATCCCATCTTCATTGTGGCAGCTGCTGTCATTCATGCCTCACCTGAAGAAGTTACTCATGCATTGCATCTAATACTGTCACCACAGAGGCCTCACACATCACTCACTGGGTGATGGAAGAAGCGCTCCCTGTTTGTTTGGAACGCACTTTTAGTTTTCGGAAAGTTTCAGAGAAACTATCACCGAGTTCTTGCTTTCAGCAGAGCGTCCAATCAAACAATAGACAACAGACAATAGGTGCAGGAGTAGGCCATTCGGCCCTTCGAGCCAGCACCGCCATTCACTGTGATCATGGCTGATCATCCACAAACAGTACCCCGTTCCTGCCTTCTCCCCATATCCCTTGACTCCGCTATCTTTAAGAGCTCTATCTAACACATTGTACACATTTTTTTTTTTTTTTTTTAATATTTCAAAATAGACTTTATTCGAGTAATAAATATTTACAATACATCAACCGTGCGAAAAATCCATCCGACATTTTCGGAGGCTATACAAATTCTTCCATGCAGTCTATATACATTTTTCAAATTTTACTAATTAATCCCCCACCCGTGCCACTCATGTGGCCCCCCGGCATGGGATACCTTCCCTTATTTTGAGGGGCGTCTCCACCATACAGTGCCCCCCATGTCCAGCAGCGGAAGGACCTTAGACTGTGGCCCTCCCCCACCGATCCTTGGCGTTGGCTGCACCGAGCTTCAGTGCGTCCCTTAGTACGTACTCCTGCAGTCTGCAGTGGGCCAGTCGGCAACATTCCCCGACGGACATCTCGCTCTGCTGGGTGGTGAACAAAGCTCGGGCAGACCAGAGAGCGTCTTTCACCGAGTTGATAACCTTCCAGCAGCACTTGATGTCAGTCTCTGAATGTGTCCCTGGGAACAGTCCGTAAATCACAGAGTCCTCTGTGACAGAGCTGTTTGGAATAAAGCGTACCAGGGACCCTTGCATTTTTCTCCAGACTCTTTGGGCAAATCCACACTCTGCAAAGAGGTGGGCAACCGTCTCCACTCCATAGCAGCCGTCCCGAGGGCAGCGTGCGCTGGTAGTGAGGTTCCGATGGTGCAGGAAGGATCTGACTGGGAGGGCTCCCCTCACCGCCAGCCAAGCCAGGTCTTGGTGCTTGTTGGTGAGTTCTGGCGATGAGGCATTTTGCCAGACAAGCTGGGCAGTCTGCTCAGGGAACCACGCCACCGGGTCCATCGAGTCCTTTCCCTGCAGTGCCTGCAGGACATTCTGTGCTGACCACTGCCCAATGGACATGTGGTCAAAGGTGTTGGTCCGGAAGAACCTTTCCACAGACGACAGATGGGGCGGCAGTGACCAGCTGACTGGCACATTGCGTGGCATCTGCGCCAGGCCCATCCTTCGCAACACCGGGGACAGGTAGAACCTCAGCAGGTAGTGACACTTGGTGCCCACGTGCCTTGGCTCTACACTCCGCCTGATGCAGCCACACACGAAGGTGGCCATCAGGATGAGGGCGACGTTGGGCACGCTTTTACCCCCGTTGTCTGCCGACTTGTACATTGTGGCCCGTCGCACCCGGTCCATCCTCGACCCCCAGATGAACTGGAAGACGGCCCGGGTGATCCCTGTGGCGTAGGAAGGAGGGACAGGCCACACCTGTGCCAAGTACAGCAGGCCCGAGAGCACCTCACACCTGATGACCAAATTCTTTCCCGTTATGGAGAGGGAGCGTTGCCTCCACAGCTCCAGCTTCTTCCCCACCCTGGCTATCCGCTCCAGCCAATTCTTGTTACACGCCTCAGCCCCCCCGAACCAGATCCCCAGCACCTTCAAGAAGTCAGGCTTGATGGTGAAGGGGACGGAAGATCTGTCGGGCCAGTTGCCAAAGAGCATGGCCTCGCTCTTCCTGCGGTTCACCCTGGCTCCCGTGGCCGACTCAAACTGGTCGCAGATACTAATCAATCTGCGGACCGACCCTGGATCCGAGCAGAAGACAGCGACATCGTCCATGTACAGGGAGGTCTTTACTTGAATGCCCCCACTGCCGGGCAGTGTCACTCCTCTAATGCTCGCATCCTTCCTGATGGATTCGGCAAAAGGTTCAATACAGCAGACAAACAAGACAGGAGTATTATCAAAATAGTACAATGTGTTCCGAAATCTAACAAAGCCCTGCCATGACAATTGTACATTGCACCTTTGAGCATCACTTTAGATCAGTAAGGGTGGAAACAAACATTACACAAAGAATGAGAGATGAGTGATCTCAAAGAATCTACAGGAGACCCTAACATGAATAGTGCATGAGAGCTGGTCTATTTTCATTATGGGACAAGTTACCCAGGAAACAATTTCCAATGCAAACTATTTCAGACCATTGGGTCTGCAACTCGGTTCCCTGACCTCTGCCTGTCTTCATGTACTATTCCAATGAGGTGTCTGATGATAATTACTGCAGAGTTTAGTTCATGGAAAGAATAAATACAGGCAGCTCTGACGGTCTGAAGGCAAAGTACAGAAATGTCTGCATTTGAATGAATTATCGTTAAAAGCTGATGCAGAACATTCAAAGTCAAAGCCAATTTGAACAGAACTCAGTTATTACCCTCAGGGCCAAGAGCTAGTTTTCTGCTCGAATAAACCTTTAAAAAGTTGGTGCCAAAATATTTTTTTTCATCTCACTTCTCGCTGTGACAATTACTTGTATTCCCTTTGAGGTTTGCTGTGTCCAGTCACCTCTGACTTTTGTCAATTATTGTTCATTTCAGGCGTGTGGCTCTGGAGATTCTTACAACATATGATTTATGATGAAGAAACACAGTTGCTGCCCTTTTGTAAGTCAGTGCCACAGTCCCATGCAACAATGAGCTTTCACTCTCATGTCTTGCAGCAATTTTGTAATGGAAAGTTGTAGGGGGTCACCAGGTGCCTGTTCATGGACGTGCTTGAGTGAGCAGTGATTTTTGTGTTCTGTGGCTAAATTATTCTTGCTGTTGGGTTGTTTTTGTTTATGAATTTCTGGCTCACTCCTTTGTATGAAATAAGCTTTTCACTGTACCTTGGTAGAACCATCCTACCAACAATTAGAGAGCCGGCCTGAGTTACAATCTACCTCACTGAAGACCCTCGGACTCTCTTTAATTAGACTTTAAAGAACGTCATCTTGCACTGAACGTTATTCTCTGTATCATGTATCTGTACACTGTGGATGGCTCGATTGGAAACACAGTCTTTCCGCTGACTGGTTAGCACGCAAAAAAAAGCTTTTCACTGTACCTTGGTACACTTGACAACGAACAAAGCTAAACTGAACACATGACAATAATAAACCTAGGCTCGAACCAGGCAGGATACCATGTGCTACTGGACATTGGAGTAAGGACGTGACTACAGCCCGTTTAAAAGTCACAATATTCACAAGACTTCTGTCCTAGGCTCTTCAAAAAGGGTTACAAAAGCACAAGAACAATATAAATAGAATGAGGAGTCAGCCACTGGGCTCCTCATATGTGGCCCAAACTCCAATATAATCACTAGTGGTCCATGATGGCTTCAACTCCTCTTCATGGGTAGTTTCCCCACAACCTGCCATTCATATTCATTTATCTGCACCTCAAATATATCTAATGATTTCTCCACACTCAGGGGCAGACAAGTGCAAGGAGTGACCCTTATCTTGCAGTTATGTCCCGTAAAAAAGAGGAGAGAGGGGCAGCTGGCACCAGAAGGTTCCACATCACCTTCCACCATCTTACCACAAACTCGCTCCCCTGCCTGGCTCTATGCCCCCATCTTCCATCAAGACGAGAGGGAAAAGATTTTAAAAGACCCGAGAGGCAACTTTTTCACGGAGATGGTGGTGCACACGTGGAACGAGCTGCCGGTGGATATAGTGGATGTAATTATGAGATTTATAAGATACTTGGACAAGTACATGGACAGGAAAGGTTTGTTCGGATATGGAGCAGGCACAGGCAAATGAGACAGGCTAATTAATTCACTATTGGCCAAAACATCACTTTCCCCGTCCCTCCCACACCCCATTGGCTCCTGAGTATAAAATGATATTGATGGACATGCATCAGATTTGACACAGCGCCTCCAAATTAGACCTCAGCGATGCAACTAATTGTACTCACACAGACAATCAAGCATTCTGAAGACATAAGAAGTTGCATTATTTAACAAGATCATCAATCATTCAGGAGCTGGTTGGGGCAAGGAGCAAATTAGTCACTTTCCAAACTTTGTGACAGTATTGTTATTGATTGATTGATTGAAAGATACAGCATTGAAACAGGCCCTTTGGCCCAATGAGTCCTTGCCTAGTCACTGGCACTAGTTCTATGTTCATATTAGTTCTATTTTAACCCACTTTTGCATCCACTCCCCACACACTAGGCACAATTTACCGAGGCCATTTAGCCTACAAATCCGCATGCCTTTGGGATGTGGGTGGAAACCGGAGCGCCTGGAGGAAAACCACGCGGTCACCGAAAGAACATGCAAATTCCACACAAAGAGCACCCGTGGTCAGGATTAAACCAGAGTCTCTGGCACCGTGAGGCTGCAGGCCTACCAGGTCCATAGACTATGTGGGCTGAAGGGCCTTTTTCCATGCTGTATCTCTAAACTAAACTAAAAATATTTAGATAGGCACTTGAAATACCAGACATGCTGTAGAAGGTGACTACTGGAAAATGGGATTAGTATAGGTGGACACTTGGTGGTCAAATGGACCTGTTGGGCAAATTTCTGTGCTATTTCACCCCAGGACACCATGACTTTATGTCCATTCAGAAGATGCAGTGTTGTATGTTGGACATCATTGGAGCATTTGAAACCTGTATTTGCTTTCTCTAACGTAGACACTACTGTCAGCAACAAATAGTGCAATAGAAATAGACAATAGGTGCAGGAGTAGGCCATTCGGCCCTTCGAGCAAGCAACCGCCATTCAATGTGATCATGGCTGATCATTCCCAATCAGTACTCGTTCCTGCCATCTCCCCACGTCCCCTGACTCCGCTATCTTTAAGAGCCCTATCTAGCTCTCTCTTGAAAGTATCCAGAGAACCGGCCTCCACCATCCTCTGAGGCAGAGAATTCCACAGACTCACAACTCTCTGTGAGAAAAAGTGTTTCCTCGTCTCCGTTCTAAATGGCTTACCCCTTATTCTTAAACTGTAGTCCCTGGTTCTGGACTCCCCCACATTGGGAACATGTTTCCTACCTCTAGCGTGTCCAAACCCTTAATAGTCGTATATGTTTCAATGAGATTCCCTCTCATCCTTCTAAACTCCAGAGTATACAAGCCCAACCGCTCCATTCTCTCAGCATATGACAGTCCCGCCACCCCGGGAATTAACCTTGTAAACCTACGCTGCACTCCCTCAATAGCAAGAATGTCCTTCCTCAAATTAGGTGCCCAAAACGGCACACAATACTCCTGGTGTGGTCTCGCTAGGGCCCTATACAACTACAGAAGGACCTCTTTGCTCCTATACTCACTCCTCTTGTTATAAAGGCCAACATGCCATTCACTTTCTTCACTGCCAGCTGAACCTGCATGCTTACTTTCATTGAATGATGAACAAGGATCCCCAGATCCCATTGTACTTCCCCTTTTCCCAACTTGACACTATTTAGATAATAATCTGCCTTTCTGTTTTTGCTACCAAAGTGGATAACCTCACATTTATCCACATTAAACTGCATCTGCCATGCATCTGTCCACTCACCCAACCTGTCCAAGTTACCCTGCATTCTCATAGCATCCTCCTCTCAGTTCCAATTGCCACCCAGCTTTGTGTCATCTGCAAATTAGTTAATGTTACTTCTCTTCATCTAAATCATTGATGTATATTGTAATATTGTATAATGTTATATATTTCAATGAGATCACCTTCTTCTAAACTCTGGTGAGTATCAGACCAACCTCCTCCACCATACTCTTCATTTACTTAGGAAGCAACCTTGTGAACCTTCTCTGCGTACCATTCAGTTAGAGGCACATTGAGGACCAGAGGACATAGGTTTACGATGAAAGGGAAATGATTTAATTGGAATCTGAGGGTAAGTCCACTGTCTATTGTCTATTGTCCAAGCTTTCCACACAAAGGGTGGTGGGTGTATGGAACCAGCTGCAAGAGGAGGTAGTTGAGGCAAGGACTATCCCGACATTTAAGAAACAGCTGGACAAGTACATGGATAGGACAGGTTTGGAGGGATATGGACCAAACACGAGCATTTGGTGGGGACATGTTGGCTGGTGTGGGCAAGTTGTGCCGCAGAGCCTGTTTCCATGTTGTATCACTCGATGACACTATGACTCTATCCATCCTTGAATACAGAGACCAGGATTTCATGCAGCACTCCTTCTGCTCTTGGAATAATGTGTCAAAACTTCTCACTAATACCACATGCCCTTTGCAATAAAGGTCAACATTTAATTTGCCTTCGTAATTACTGGCTGGTTCTGCGTTCCACCTTCTGTGCTTCATGTATTAGTACTCTTGCATCTCATGGGATGACATACTTTTTACTCCATCTCTATTCAAATAACAAGTTTCTTTCTCACTCTTCCTTCCAAAATGAACAGCCTCACATTTTCCCACATTATAATTCAATTGCTTTCCCACTGACTTCATTTATTTATATCCTCATTCTTTGATTCCTCATCACAACTTACTCACTCACTTACAATTTGTTAACTAACATCTACAGCTTAATATCCCCTAACACCATCCATCCTGCAGATAGACACAAAGTGCTGGAGTGACTCAACGGGTCAGACAGCATCTCTGGAGAAAATGGATGGGTGACATTTCTGGTCGGAAACCTTCTTCAGACTCCAGACTTCAAACCCTTCTTCAGGCTGAAGAAAAGTTCCAACCAAAAATATCACCCATCTGTTTACTCCAGAGATGGTGCATGACCCGTTGAGTTACTCCAGCATTTTGTGTCTATCCTTGATACCGTATAAACCAGCATCTGCAGTTGTCATTACACAGTTTCCTCTCTTTTCTAAGGTTCTGACAAAAGGACTTTGATCTGAAACAATCATATTTTATTTCACATTCCACAGGTGCTGCCTGACGTATTGAGCGCTTCCTGCATTTTCTGTTTCTTATTACTAACCTATTTTGTATCATCAGCAAAGCTGGCCACTGAACACTCAGCACCCAAACATGTTACAAATGTAGATTGGAGATAGTTGAAGTCTAGTATTGATCCATTTGATTTATCCCTTCAGTTGCAGATTCCCAATCCAAAGAAATTACATATTTATCCCAACCCATAGTTTTCTGGAACAGCGTCTCATATTTTGCTTGGGCGGCTTACAGCCCAGTGGTGTGATTATTGATTGAACTTCTGCATTCCCTCTCTCTCTATCCCTCCCCTACCCAAGTTGCAACAGCTTCTCGTTTGCACCCAACAAACAGCTAACAATGGCCTGTTTCATTTATCATCGTTACTTTTTTTTGCATATCTTTCATTTATTGTTCTTTATCTCTCTGCATCATCGTCTACATCTCTAGTTTCTCTTTTGCCTGACTACTCTGAAGAAGGGTCTTGACCGAACCGTTACCCATTCCTTCTCTCCAGAGATGCTGCCTGTCCCGCTGAGTTACTCCAGCTTTTTGTGTCTATCTTCGGTTTAAACCAGTATCTACAGTTCCTTCCTACATTTTTTCTGTTAGTTAATCACTTCCCTATCCATGTTTCCCCATCTTACCCACAGCTCCATGCATTCTTATCTTCCACAGTAAGCATTATATGGCACCTCCTGAAATGCCATCTTGAAAGGCAAATACCCTACATCTGCTGGTTCCATCTTCAAAGGGCTCTTGACAATTCATCAACTCAAGTTTTTAGATGTGTTTCTAAGTTTAATTTAAATTAATAAGGTGCCACATTCATCAGGGACCATTTGTGTATATGGTAGACACTGGATGATGTTGACCCATATGTCTCGCACTATGGAAACCAGTAAATGGGCAGTGAGGTACAATGTTGATATTTAAACGTAGTCTTTGGAGATACAGTACGGAAATAAGCCATTCGGCCCACCAGGTCCGTGTTGATCAGCGATCACCCCGTACACTAGCACTATCCTACACACCAGGGACAATTTAATTTTTTTTTTACCAATGCCAATTAACCTACAAACCTGTACGTCTTTGGAGTGTGGGAGTTAACCAGAGCGCTCGGAGAAAATCCACACGGTCACAGGAAGAAGGTACAAACTCGATACAGACAGAACCCGTTGTCAGGATCGATCCCAGGTCTCTGACGCTGTGGGGCAGAAACTCTACCGCTGCACCACTGTGCCACCCCAACATTACAATGTTGAAAAAAATGGTAGTCCCAGCAATTTTTTCCCAAATACCATGCCTTAAATAGGCTATCTGATCATGCTCAATGCAACTTGGTTTCTGCATTCTGACACTAGTACAGTGACTACACTTAATTGACACATTTAGTTGCCCGGAAACTGCTTTATGATAACCTGGGGGTTGTATCTCTCTCAGGGAGGGGATTGTACACCCATGTTTAGAGTTAATGCACAAGTTGTATGGCTACAAAACACGCAGCTAAAGCTGTAATTTTTTTAACATCCTGCTTTGTCAAAAAAACAATAAACGGCCGGAGGAACTCAGCAGATCAGGCAGCATCTGTGGAGGGAAATGGACAGAACATGTTTTGGGTCAGGACCCCTAGAGTCATAAAGTCACACACCTCCAAAACAGGCCCTTCACCCAACTTGTCGACGTCAACCAAGATGCCCCATCTAAACTAGACTCATTTATCATGATTAGTGCATTTTTCTCTAAACCTTTCATATCCATGTGTCTATCCGAATGTCTTTTAAACATTGTTATTGTACATGCCCCAACTAATTCTTCTAGCAGCTCCTTCCATGTACCCACCATCTTTTGAGATTCCTATTAACTCTTTCCCCTCTCACCTATGGTGCCTAGTTCTTGATTCCTGGACACTAGGTAAAAGACTCTGTGAATTCACCCTAACTATTCCCCTCATGATTTTATACATCTTTACCAGATCACCCTCACCATAGCCTGCCCAACCTCGCCCTATAGCGCAGGCCCTTGAGTCCTGACAACATCCTCGTAAATCTTCTCTGCACACTTTACAGCTTAATGGCATCCTTAAGGCTGACAGAGTAGAGCGGAGAAAGCTGGTAGAAAGAGGTGAAGGGAAGGGATGAGGCAAGCTCTGGTAAGTAATACATGGAGCCACCTAACACTCACTAGATCTTGCCCTACTTCTTCCCAAAGCGTCTTTGTGCCAGATATTTCCACGCCACTCTAGTCCGATGAAGGGTCTCAACCCAAAAGGTCGTCCATCCATTACTTTCCTTGCTTGACCCCCGAGTTCTACCAGCAGTTTGGGTTTGTTTTTTACCTCAAGATTCCTGCATCTGGAGTTCCTTGTGTCTTCAATTTAATTAGCTGTGTGTAAGCAGTGAGTCATGATTCTTGACAACGATTTAAAGATTTAATGCAAGCCTGCCAAATGTGCAGATGACATCTAACAAGGTATTCTGAGGTAGCTCAGAAGTTAGTTGATTATTTTAACAATGTACACATAATAAAGTAAAGTAAAGTATTCTTTATTGTCCTTCAGACATTTCAGTCTGATATAAATTGTACACACGTGGATGAAACAATGGTAGATGAACCCTTGGACCAGGTAAAACATTGAAGACAAATACCTCTCCTTACATGGGAGGAAGATATGTGTTTCTGCTTCTGCAAGTGTTGGAGTGTAACTACTTTGGGCCTGAACTATCAGAAAACTTTCATTACGACTCAAAGTTAGAAACTCAGTCAGACTGAGGTTCTGAGGAGTTCTCTCGTCATTTCTTTCTTTGTTGAGGTGAATTTTAAAGATTTTTTTTATTCAGCAGTTTGGATGCTTTGATAATTTCACTCTGAATCAGTGGTAACAGGGAATCCGAGCACACAGACAATAGAAGCAACAGCTGACAGGTGAATGCATTACCTACTGTTACTTCACCTGTACTTCGGAGGAAGGCATGTCAGGGATGTGAGGATGTGAGGACTGCACCATTAGGGCCATACCTACATTTGAAGCATTACTCAGGCTGCGGGGAAGGAACTCCAGTCAACCTCAGTGCTCAAAAATAAAGTTCTGGAGTAATTCAACGATTCAGGCAACATCTCTTTTACAGCAAATTACACAACATGAGCCAAGTTCAAACTAGGCCTCTGTTTAAAGGGAGAAGTTACTTGTGTGACCTTTAATGATTGGATGTTTAACCAATTACGTGGAAACTGATTTTAATCACATGCTCCACCACGCTCTCCTCACATTATGCCTACTTTGATAAAGGTCTCCTCCATGAAGAAGGGAGCTGACCTGAAACGTCATCTATCAATGTCCTTCAGGAATGGTGACTGCCCTATGGAGCGGTATACTCTTGTTTAAAATTTGCAGTAAGCTGCAGTTTTCTGCTGATCAATTAGCCATGAGCTCCCTGACAGAAGGGCAAGGTAAAAATTGAACAGCTCCCATCTCCCGACTCCATGGCACACAGAATAGTAAACTTTGGACATTGCAGGTTACATACTGAGTAACGCAGCATGTCGACTGGGTTAGGAGACTCAACCAAGCTAATTGAGAGCATTGCAGGTAATCTCCTAGTTACAAAAGGGCTGCATTTCTAGAAAAATGGCAGTATTATGATTTTCATAACGCGATGCCACATGATCTACACATGTGCCAGGAAATGCAAGCTGAAAATAAAAAAATAATTGAAAGCTAATTTCACAAGATGGAATTATATTCCATGTTTCAGATATTTTGGCAATAATTTGTGAATCCCGGTGCTTCCGTTTCCTCGCACACTCCAAAGATGTACAGGTTTGAAGGTTAATTGGCTTAGGTAAATTGTAAATTTGTCCCTAATGTGTGTATGGGGTGATCGCTGATTGGCGTGGAGTTGATGGGACGAAGGACCTGTTTCCACGCTGTATCTCCAAAACGTTCTAAAAGCTTTCTATATCTCTAACACTTCTTGTTACCTGAATGTTTATAATGTAGTGGTCATCTGCACTGGATTGTCTGAATTTTCAGTGCTTTGGCATGACAATAGACAATAGGTGCAGGAGTAGGCCATTTGGCCCTTCGAGCCAGCACAGCCATTCAATGTGATCATGGCTGATCATCCCCAATCAGTACCCCATTCCTGCCTTCTCCCCATATCCCCTGACTCCGCTATTTTTAAGAGCCCTATCTAGCTCTCTCTTGAAAGCATCCAGAGAACCTGCCTCCACCGCTCTCTGAAGCAGAGAATTCCACACACTCACCACTCTCTGTGAGAAAAAGTGTTTCCTCGTCTCCGTTCTAAATGGCTTACTCCTTATTCTTAAACTGTGGCCCCTGGTTCTAGACTCCTCCAACATCATATAACCATATAACCATATAACAATTACAGCAGGGAAACAGGCCCTCTCGGCCCTTCCAGTCCGTGCCGACCATTTATTTTCCCCTAGTCCCATCTACTTGCACTCAGATAATACCGCTTCATTCCCTTCCCATCCATATACCTATCCACTTTACTTTTAAATGTTAAAATCGATCCTGCCTCCACCACTTCTGCTGGAAGCTCATTCCACACAGCCACCACTCTCTGAGTAAAGAAGTTCCCCCTCATGTTACCCCTAAACTTCTGTCCCTTAATTCTCATGTCATGCACTCTTGTTTGAATCTTCCCTAC
This sequence comes from Raja brachyura, assembly GCA_963514005.1. The sequence goes on along the minus strand of OY740811.1, from coordinate 24,689,902 downwards.
TCTCAATGGGAAAAGCTTATCCATGTCAACTCTGTCTATCCCTTTCATCATTTTAAAGACCTCAATCAAGTCCCCCCTTAACCTTCTGCGCTCCAAAGAATAAAGACCTAACTTGTTCAACCTTTCTCTGTAACTTAGTTGCTGGAACCCAGGCAACATTCTAGTAAATCTCCTTTGTACTCTCTATTTTGTTGACATTCTTCTTATAATTAGGCGACCAAAATTGTACACCATACTCCAGAATTGGTCTTACCAATGCTTTGTACAATTTTAACATTACTTCCCTACTCCTATATTCAATGCTCTGATTTATAAAGGCCAGCACACCTAAAGCTTTCTTTACCACCCTATCTACATGCGATGCCACCTTCAGGGAACTATGCACAGTTATTCCTAGATCCCTCTGTTCCACAGCATTCCTCAATTCCCTACCATTTACCATGTACATCGGGAACATGTTTCCTGCCTCTAATGTGTCAAAGCCCTTAACATCCTTAAATGTTTCAATGAGATCCCCTCTCATCCTTCTAAACTCCAGAGTGTACAAGCCCAGCTGCTCCATTCTCTCAGCTTATAGTTTATTGTTTTTCACATTCTGGAGTTTTCAGGTTACAGTAGATAATCTCAGAGTGGCGTTCTAATATCAGGGACGGTGACTGCCCTATGGAGCTGTATATTCTTGTTTCAATTTAATATTCTGTTTATCTGTTTATTTATTGTCTATATATGGTCTAGGGTCTATAGACACACTGAACTTGTATCTTCTGTTTTGTATCATGTTTACATATTCTGTTGTGTTGCAGCAAGTAAGAATTTCATTGTCCTATCTGGGACACATGACAATAAAACTCTCATGACTCTTCTATTTGTCAGCTTGATAGCCAGTTGACACTGTTGATTTCACACTTCAGTATCAAGGGTCTATTTCCTTTCAGCTAATCTAATGGTTTAATGCTGCCCCCCATTAAGATTTCATTAGAGTTTTGGAGAAGCATCTGTGATTGAATGAAGTTCAAAGATATTCGAGCAACTCCTTCCAAAGACAATTTGCTTGTAATCAGGTTGTCCACTACCTGCTTCAAACAAACAGAATGCGACAGGAAGATAATATATATACTAAGCTCCTTCATGGAACTAATCTGAATACTTTATACCTTATTTAAATCAGTCATGACGTGTATTTCTCAACTGACTGGTACTTTTTAACAGAAATGTAGTGCAGTCTTATCAAGGATGCTATTTAATACTGGCTTAGTTGTTTCAGTTGTCTTAAACTGACAAAAATGACTGCAAAGCGTGTTAAGATTTCATATGGGAAGATTTCTCCCGTGGTAATTGATATCAAATTGTTTGCGACCATGCATGATCGACCACTGCTGGTTAGACAATGAATTGGAGACGGGAAAACTGAAGGAATGAACAAGGAAGTAAAGCCAAAGATAGACACAACTTGTTGGAGTAACTCAGCGGGGCAGGCAACAGCTCTGGATAGAAGGGACAGGTGACATTTTGGGGTCAAGACCCTTCTTCAGTCTGACCCAAAACATCACCCATTCCCTCTATCCAGTTACTCCAGCATTTTGTGTCTATCTTCGGTTTAAACCAGCATCTGCAGATCCTTCCTACAACAAGGAAATAAGCCACGTTAGTGGATAAGAAGCTTCCACAAACAGCACTGGAGGAACGATGAGATAATGTGCTGAGTGATCTTGATTGAGGGATAAATATTCGCCAGGAAGTCAGGGAGAATGGCCGCTGGCCGCTGGAACCGATTGTTACACCCATCGGTTGAGGCAACGAGTCTCAGTTTACCATCGATCATGAGGGGTGACATCTCCGACAACGTAGCACTCCCTGGTGCTGCACTGTAGGGTCAAACTGGATTGCCTCTGGAGTGGGATTTGAACCCTCGAATGCCTAACTCAGATGCAAGGGTGAGAAAACTGAGCTGCAGCAAGATAAGCAGCAAAAAAAAAAGGGGGGGGGGGGGGGGAGGTGGCGCAGCGGTGGAGTTGCTATCTTACAGTACCAGAGACCCGGGTTCAATCCTGACTATGGGTGCTGTCTGTATCGAGTTGGTACATTCTCACTGTGTCCACGTGGGTTTTTATCCGGGTGCTCCTTTTTCCTCCCACACTCTATAGACGTACAGGTTTAATTGGCTTTGGTAAACATTGTAAATTGTCCCTGGTGTGTAGGATAGTGCTGGTGTAACAAGATCGCTGGTTAGCTCCAAATGGGTGTGCTGAAGGGCCTGTTTCCGCTCTGTATCTCCAAACTAAACTAAACTAAAATTTCAGAAGGTTGCAGCCATTGCAATGACTTTGGACTTCATGCCTTAGCAGGACTGGAAGACTCAGTCAGCACCATTCAGTGTGCAATGCTTGGCTTCAAAATATTGTAGTTCTTCGCACTGACACACTTGAGAAAAAAGCAATCTTCAAATGGCTCAGAAATCAGGGAAGTAGTCAACATCTCTGGCCACCTGGGATGTTTATGCATCCATGGAACTTTCCTTGACAAGACCTTCACTGAAGGCTCATTAGACCTTCAGTTTTAGTCCTAAGGAACTTAGAATATTCATGCAGAAAGCTTATTCCAACAAAGGTTTTTGAAACCTTTGTCACAGTTTAAGGATAAGGGGGAAGTCTTTTAGGACCAAGATGAGAAAAACATTTTTCACAGAGAGTGGTGAATCTCTGGAATTCTCTGCCACAGAAGGTAGTTGAGGCCAGTTCATTGGCTATATTTAAGAGGGAGTTAGATGTGGCCCTTGTGGCTAAGGGGATTATGGGGTATGGAGAGAAGGCAAGTATGGGATACTGAGTTGAATGATCAGCCATGATCATATTAAATGGCGGTGCAGGCTTAAAGGGCCGAATGGCCTACTCCTGCACCTATTTTCTGTTTCTATGTTTCTACAAACTTCAAACTGGTCTCATGTGTGCGAGTTTCTCAAACTCCTTTAAAAATAGTGTGAGATCACTGAGATATCTGTAGTTTCTATTTTGTGGCTGTCAGACAACCTCAGTCACAACGTTACTGCGTTCAGCCGAGAGGAACTGTTCACTCACAGAAAAAAGTTGGTTTGGACCTACATAGAGGTAGAAGCAACCCTTTCAGACAACCCAATCCATGCCGATCATCCACCCATTTACACTGTTGCCACCCTAAGCAAATTTGATTCTACTCACATTCTCATCAATTACCCCCCAGATTGAACCACTCACTTATGTACAAGGGGCAATTTCAATGGGTGAGTTGAAGGGGTAGTTCCCATCTATATAACTCAATCAACCTAATAAGCCACAGGTTTTTGAGATGAGGGAGGAAATTGGACCACCTGGAGGCGAGGATTGAAGCCAGGTCTTTGGCACCGTGAGGAAGCAGCTCTACCAGCTAGCTGCACCACTGAGCTTCGCTGAGACGGGAGCTCGAACGGGACAGGAGTTGAAGTCAGAGAAGTGGTCATTCGCTTCTCAGTGGGATTGCACTTGGATTGAGTCCTGAAACAGACATGAATATAATGCAGCTTTTAACTCACAGCAAGGAAGGGTTGAGTGAAGAGAAGCCAGATCCTTGTGTTCAGTTGTTATATTAAGATTGTTGTAAGCTGTCAAATTGACGTCGTAAGTTATGATTTTTTTGTAAGTTACTCAGAATTCTGAGTCAGCGCTCGACACAGGGCAATTGGTAATTGAAATCCTGGCTGGGGACAGGGGCGATTCCAATCCTGCACAGTCAGTCCATTGGAAAAAGAAAACAGGTGTGGATCTGGATGCAGGTGAAAAATCCACCGCAGTATTCTGGTAACTTTTGTCCCTCCAGTTTTGTTGTGAATAATTATCCCTCAATCAACATCACAAAACGCATCGTCTGATCATTCCTACACAGCTGTTTGCGGTCGCTTGCTATCCTCTAATCGGTTGCTGTATTTCCTCACTTGTTCTTTCACATTTCTACCCTTTGATACATCACCTAATCAACAGTAGATGATCACATTTCAGTGAGGCACCAGTCATTTTCCCGCTGCCTGCTGCGTTACTCCAGCACTTTGTGTCTCTTTTTTGTAAACCAGCATCTGCAGTTACAAGTAATGCCTATAATTTTCTGCTATAACAATGTCTACTGGAGTTTTTGGTTATCACAGTGAAGGTGTTCACTCTGGAAACATTCCCCAAGGCAGGTTAGAAGTGTGGGGGAGGTGGATGGGGAGGTGTAATGGTTTAAATGTTCTGCACAGCCTCATATAATCTGCCTCATTCAAATGTTCTGCACAGCCTCACACAAATCATATACAATCTGGAATAAATCTCCTGGGATCACAAAGGCCAAAAATAAAGCAATCATTTGATGGGCAAAATGGTGGATGCGGATTCAGTGGGTTGAAGGCCCCATTTCTGTGCTGTATCTTTCAATTAATCAATGTACTGGTGCATCTGGCCTGTCCCAGTTATGATGTCCTGTGGAAAAGAACATGAGCATCACGCGTGCCACCCGTACAAAGGCCAAATAAGATGTACATCCGGGAAATTACAGACATTTTTTTTTTAAACGGGGACCGTATGGCGTTAAATTGAGAATCAGATCTGCGGATGATACAGAATATCCATGAGTTAAAAAATGGGAAGTATTAAATTAGTGAGAACTCTGCTCTGAATGATGGACATATTTTAATTAAGGAAAAGCTTTATCTGCGTAGGCAGAGTTTTCGAGTTAAGGGTGATGGAGATCAAGTGAATGCCAAACACACCCACGCCACGAGTTAAGCCGGAGTTAGTTTAGTTTCTTCTTCACATTTGCATTCCCATCAGACAGCTGCCTCCCAAAAGTTTCAATTCATAGAACTATCTATAGAGGCCTCGGTAATATAAGGAAAGGGAAGGGAGTGCAAAAATCCAGGATGCAAAATGTGGAAGCAAAATTCTCTCACTGGCTCCATTGAGCATGGACAAGAACAGAAACATCACCCCCGTTCCTCTTTTCACAGACGCCACCTGACATGCTGAGTATTTACAGCATTTTCTGTTTTTATTTCAGAATTTCAGTATCTGTAACTTCTTGACTTCCATTAAGGATGAGTAATTTGTACCAGATGTCAAACACAGCCATTCATTGAAACGACATTGGGGCCCTAAATGATGATTTACAAGTATTAATTTGGCCACTGACTATCAAGTGGGCAGCTTCATAGTTTAAGATAAGACTCCAGTTATAGTAAAGGGAGTTAACATCTGCTATGCAGACTGAATTACTTATAACATAGAACAGTACAGCAGAGGAATGGGCCCTTCAGCTCACAATGTATGTACCGAACATGATGGCAAGTTAAACTAATGTCATCTGCCTATACATGATCCATATCCCTCTATTCCCTGCAATTCCATGTGCCCATCTAAAAACCTCGAAAACATCTGAAATATTTTTTCTGTAATAATTACGAACCAAACTTTCAAAAGTATTAGAAAACAAAACTTAAGTTTAGGTTTTACAGAGGGAATACCTAAAAAGGTGTATACAACTATTCTCCACCTTCGTTCCGCCTCCTACCTTGGCTGCTGAGGATAGCAGTGAATGGTTACATCCAAGTGGTTAGTTAATTCACCATGCTGTATGTGAAACGAGCACCACAATAATCCAACTGTCCACACAAGTCATTTCAAATCAGCCTCAAAAGTATTTTTGGTGCAGCTGTGTGATTGACAGCTGAAATGCAGGCAATCAGTAGTTATTCATTTAACCAAACAGGTTCAAAATCAAATCTGACATCCTATTAAGCTGCTGATGTAAGAGTATTGAACAGAGAACTAGTCAACACATGGAAAGTAGAATGAAAAAAAATATTTATGAGGAAGAACAAAGTTGTGTTGCCAAATATTAAAGAAAAACTGTTTTAACTTGATGATGTGAAATTTCTGTTTTGTTTTTAAAACGACTGGGGCCCTCTCATTTTTTGCTCCGTGAAGGTTAGGGCAGGGACAAAACATTTCCACTTGTCTCTGCATCTGGAAAGTTAATCAATTATTCCATGGCAGTGCCCAAGATTTTTTTTTGGAAAGACACAAAATGCCAGAGTAACTCAGTGGATCAGGCAACATCACTGGAGGACCTGTGCCATAGTCTGTACAATTTTGAAAGGTGGCAATCGATGCATGCACTATTCCCAAGGCTGTCGGCTGTAGTGTTCTGGGATATGACCGGCAGGCCCTGTTCTCATGGCAGAGGATGAAGATAACCTCCTTGGAATCAAAAGTCAAATGAGAGAGAGAGAGAGAGAGGAAGAGAGGAAACTGGTATAGGTGGAAGAAAAGTGTTTGACTGGTCTTTGAGGTCAAGAAGGTTTCCCGAGTTGAGCATCACAACTTTATGTGAGGCATGGGCTTTGAACAGTGCCATCAAAGCAAATATCACTCATGAAAATACACTGTGAATACCTTGACAAGCAGCAAGGCCCTGCCCCTGATCTGCTACGTTTAAGCTATCAAGATATTTCAACTCTGATGAACATTTTACAGCTATCAATAAAACTAATTGATTAAATTTAAAGGGAAATCAAAACAACCTTCTACCGTTTTGACTAATCTAAAGTATTAAAGCAAACACACAGTTTCTTCAAGAATCAAGAGTACTTAATCATCAGCACCAGGACAGGAACAATACAATTCTTTCTTGCTGCAGCTTTACAGACACATTGAATGCAACAACACAACAAATAATTTATTCCTAAATTTCTTCATGTCCTTAAAGATCAGCATTGTAGTGAAAGGAGTTACATATACAGTGCCAATGCCCAGAACTCATTAGTCGGTATGGAACAAAATTTTAGCAGTTCTACATGAAACACAATTGAATGCAGGCCAATAGTTCTATTGAAACAGAGGCTTTACATTGGTTCATTGTAGACTATGGTAATGCTGCCTCCCAGTGGTAAACCTGTACCTTCCTTTAACAGTCGATGAAGGAGAGACTACTAATACTGAAGCTGAAGCGAAGGTCTTCCAGCTCTATTACAATTGTACTTAATCTTTGTAAATTATTTGTTTATCGTGGTTGATGCCAGATCACCAATGATTAATAAACCAAATCACTTAATGCGAGATGCATTCTAAGCCACAATGCATTGTGTTTTCTTTCCTCCATGCGATTGATATTTCATTCAGTTCTCCACATTGCCTTACACTAACAAATCTTACAACCTAGATTCCTGTTTCACAATTTGTTCTCACAATCTCTTGGCACATCAAATAAATCTTTAGCCTGAGAGTGGTGAAGCTGTGGAATTCTTTGTCACAGAAGGCAGTGGAGGCAACGTCAGTGGATATATTTAAGGCAGAGATAGATTCTTGATTAGTACGGGTGTCAGAAGTTATGGGGAGAAGGCAGGAGAATGGGGTTAGGAGGGGGAGATAGATCAGCCATGATTGAATGGCAAAGTAGACTTGATTGGCCGAATGGCCTAATTCTGCTCCTATTATTTATGATCTTATCTATATAATTAAAACTCAAATCTTGACCACTTCCTGTTTGCACTGCATATTAATTTTAGAAAAAACGCTACCACTTACGGCTGTGATTTTTGACCTTCTTACTCAGAGTCCCACTCCGCTGCGCAGGACAAGAGGATTTTGCCCATCGATTAAAAATAAAAGACTTATAAATGTTTTTTAAATGTTGAGACACTGACCTGTCAATCACACCATGAAGGCCACGCCCCTTCCGGTGGGAGGGGGAGGAACTATAAAACCTGGAAGTATGGACTACCTCAGTCTCTGCAAAATGGGGGGGCGTGAGGTCACAACTCTCAGTCTGAGCTGTGACTAAAACTGAACACATGTCTACCAAACTGTGCGTGATTTTACTGACCTGTGAGTGCCCTTAATGTGGCTTGAAAAAGCAAATGTGCCGGTGGTGGTGGGTGAGTTGGAAAAAGCAAAAATGTGGTGGTGGTGGTGGGTGGGCTTAAAAAGCAAAGCAAATGTGGTGGTGGTGGTGGTGGTTGGTTGGTTGGTTGGAAAAAGCAAAGCAAATGTGGTGGTGGTGGTGGGTTGGTTGGTGGAGAGGTGGAATATTGATTTGGGGAACCAGCCCTCCCATGGACCAACGGGCCCCACTTAGTCTAGTAATAAATTAAATGTGTTTGCCCCTGCACCCTTAGCTTTGATCTCCAGATTCATGTAAAAAATCTAATTGGCAAAATTCTGGATATTGCAAACAATGTGAGATTGCAGAGAATATAAAACAAAAAAGATCTCGCTCCCTACTTTAAGTCTAAGAGAGTGTTGGGGGGGGGGGGGGGGGGGGGTGGGAGGCGGTGCCTCCTCTCTCATTGGTGTGGAGCTTTTGAATTTTTCAACTTGAAATTGTGCAATCTGGTGCATACTGTAGCGAGTCTTTTAACTTACCCTTGAATGCAATATTTATGCTTTAAATTGGATTAGCTATGAATAAGGTTAGGCTAAATTACATTCCTAATTACATTCCACAGTAGAGCCAGGCTCTGATCAACTGGTGCAGCACATGAAGATCTTAGTATATTCATGTATGGAAATCAGATTATAATCAAACACTTGGCCCATGTTGACCAACCTGGGTCTCACTGCACACCTGGAAATATTCCTGACCCCGACTCCAGTTGCATACCTTCTCTCATTCCTGACTCAGAGTCCAGCCTTACATCTGGCCCCCTATTCTAGCCTGATCATAGCTGCTTACCTGCTTAGGATCCCTGTGCTGACACTCCCATTGTCCCAGCTTTGGCTGCACACCTGGTACACACTTGTATAACAACATTTGCTACATCCATTGGCTTCCTTGTTAACTAACATGCTAGTTACTTTGTCAAATAACTCATCAATTGGTTGAACACAATTTTTCACCCATAAAATTATATTCACTCAGCTGTATAAGTATTCTGTTACCATTTCCTTCCTTCAACTGTCCATTTTCATCCCCAATATTTTCAGTATATTGCTGTGTTCCTGTCAGCTGGGGCTTTTCCGAATTTTCCAATACCTATATATTTAAGCAATATTATTCTATTAAATGTGACCTTGAGAGTATGTAATATTTTCTGTGGTATTCATAACAGAACAATGATAAAAGTTCTTTGTTTTGATTGCCCCTACCAACATGCATACATTATTATATTACGGTTAATCTGTACCGAGGGCAAATGTTTGTTCCAATCCTCCCCATTCCCAATTACTTTTACGTTGAAGTGATTGGAATCCAATTGAAGTCTAATTGTCATCAGAAAATTAAAACCTCCGGAATGGATGATATTCATTACGTGGTTGACTGGAGTCAGTATCAGCACAATTAGTATATTAAACTTTGAATTTTCAGATGTCCTGGTTCGAGCTAAAACTAAAGGCAAATAATAACCTCCTCACATATTCCCCTGCAAATATCTCTGTAATTCCTTTAAAATATGCCCCTTCTTTGAACAAGCTCTTAAACATCGCATCCGAATCGGTTTCCATCTGATTACACTCTTTGAGGATGTTCATCTCCGTGTTCAATTAATAAAATAATGAGATAGCGGAATTTCTATTCAACCTGTCAAAGGTGGGGTGGGGTATTTAGAAATAGTCAGTGAGGTAAACAAACATTATAGTTGAGTGGCACATGACAATAGTGCTACCTTCCCAATATTTAACTGAAAGAAATAATGGGTTATCGGGGCTGTATGTTGTGACTGACGACCTGACACCTTGCATGTCTTACACGTATCCAATCCCCCTGGATATTCCGGACTCTGAAACAGAAGCGCTGAGCATTGGGATCCAGGCATCATGGACAACTGGCCTCAGTTCCCAGCTCACATTTTGCAGTGCTCTCTGTCTGAACCAGGGGCCACGGAGCATTTTTGAAAGTGTGGGGGCTGAGCGATCGCTGATCACTGGCCTTGGGGGTACCCAGCGAGGGAGTGGACCAACTGAGTGGAGGGAGCGTGTGGGAGGAGGGTGTCCTTCCTCCCACGGTCGGGACTTTTTGAAATTTGATGTATTGAAATCATATTTTAGTGCATTGTAGTATGATTTCAATGTTTTTTTCTTTGAAGTATTTTTAAGAGGTAACTTTTTAAGGGTGGTGGGGGCATGGAACAAGCTGCCAGAGGAGGTATTTGAGGCAGGGACTATCCCAACATTTAAAAAGCAGTTAGACTGATACATGGATAGGAAAGGTTTGAAGGGATATGGACCAAAAGCAGGTAGTGTAGCTGGGACTTGTTGGCGGGTGTGAGCAAGTTGCGCCGAAGGGCCTGTTTTCACACTGTATTACTTTGTGACTACATTATATCTCCACCATGCATGAATGCTTCAAAATCAAGTGGTTGAGTTTTATTGCCATATATTCAAGCATAGAGACATAAAAAATAGGTGCAGGAATAGGCCATTCAGCCCTTCGAGCCAGCACTGGCATTCAATATGATCATGGCTGTTCATCTAAAATCAGTACCTCTTTCCTGTTTTGTCCCCATATCCCTTGATTTTGCGAGCCCCAAGAGCGAAATGTAACTCTCTTGAAAACATCCAGTGGCCTTCCGGTGGCGCCACGGAGTAACAAGGGCGCAGCATCGAGCTCTGCTCCCGTTAAATGTTGAAAAAAGCTGGTTTGGAAGACGGGACAGATTTTAAAATACTCACCAGAGCTGTTTGACGTCGCGTAAGTGATGTCATCAGAAATTGCCGTGAAAAAACGGAGATTAACAGCAGTTTTAAATGAAAAGAGGGAAACCTCACCAGAAGCCTGCAAAATCTGCTGCAAGACCTGCTACAAGATACTACTTGAAAAAACTTGGTAAGACTCCTCAAAGTCCTCAAACATCAGCTGAAAGCTCAGAAGAAGAAGCTGACTCTCGAAGTCCTCCTACAGAAATGACTTCAAAGGATGGACAGATGGAACAACTGGAAAAGTCGGTAAGAGCTTCAGTTACCCAAGACATTTCTAAATTGATACTAGAGGGGAATGCCGCGCTGGACAAAAGTATCTCTGAAAAAATTAAACATGGTAATGAGAAGCTGATGATGAAAATTGATAACTTAAATAAACGTGTTGACGAGATTGAGGAGGATTTAAACAAAAAAATTAAGTGGGTTGAAAAAGACTAATAAGAAGCTGGATACAATTCTCAAGAATACTGATTCAGCTATGGAAGAAATGGATAATACGATGACCGAGATGTCTAAGGAGATAAAGAGACTGGGAAAGGAACAAGAAAGTACTGGGGGGCAACTTGCTAAAATGAAAGATAAATGTCTGGACTTGGAAGCAAGATCAAGAAGGCAGAATTTAAGAATAGTTGGAGCAAAAGAGGGAAGGGAGAGTGGACAAAACCCTCAGGCATTTGCTGCCAACTTACTTAAACAAGTACTCAAGCTGCCTGAAACCCCGAGAATAGACGTGGCTCACCGGGTTTGACGTAAGGCTCAAGCAAACTTAGCTGCCGCCCCCCCCCCCCCCCCCCCAAAAGACAGATCATTGTGACATTTTATGACATCTCTACCCTGGAAGAAATTATGAAACGGATTCCATATGGATCGAAGTTGATGTTTGGAGAGGGCAATTATTTCGTGACTATCCAGCTGAAATTGTTAAAAAGAGGAACATGTTCACAAAGACAAGAATGATTTTGAAAGAAATTTCTGGCGTAAGACATGGAATAGTGTATCCTGCAAAGATGAGGATGACTTAGAACTCTGTTGAACGTGCCGTCACGGACCCAGAAGAGGCATTTAAATACGCACAAGGTATCGCAAAGGAGGCGATCTCCCACAACAATACAGAGGAGAGGCGGCGAAGAAAGGACTTTTTAATAAAAAAGCCGGCTCTGGTTAAGATCGCGGACTTCTCCACCGTGGGGCTGTCTACACGCTTTATCTTTGGAATGTTAACTCAAGGTCGAACTTTATGTTTCACTCTGAATGAAGAACTTGGAAAACAAGGAAAAACCGTGGTGGAAAAAAACGGAATTTGGGAATACGAAAAAACAATGTTAACGGACTTTTGTACAGAGGTTTATGACTTAAGAAACATACAATTATATACCAACATAAAACATTTAACTAATAGAACTAACTCAACAACAATAGCCCACTATTGTGTAATATTAATGCACAGCGTAATAATGACTGATTTTTATCTCATGATGTAAATTAATTTCTAAGTATAAGAATAATGAGATAAATATGATCGATAAGTATTAACAATGTACTAACAAATTCTATGGATATAATAGATCTAGTTTAAATTGTGCGTAAAGGGGGGGGGGAGATTCAGATGCTTGGAAATTATCCAAGGGACTGAATCTGGTTAACCCCTTGGAACCTGCTGCTGTCTAATACAAGAGAATGAGACTTAATTGGGGAGTGAAATGTTATAACTGTCGGTATATCAGCAGATATGGGTATATAACTAACATAGTTACTGTTATATTTAAGTATATACTTAATGTTGGATTTTTTTTGAAGATGCATTCCAATAGTTAGATTTGAAATGCATTTTATCATACATTGGCTTGCAAAAGTTTTCATACCCCTTGAACTTTTCCACATTTTGTCATGTTACAACCACAAACGAAAATGTATTTTATTGGGATTGTATGTGATAGACCAACACAAAGTGGTGCATAATTGTGAAGTTGAAGGAAAATGATACATGGTTTTCAAATCTTTTTTGGGCTGGTCCCCCGACGCAATATTTCCACCTCTTCACCAATTCCAATATTGGTGGCCAGTGGAGGGGATGCTTTCTGGAGTGCTGGTATGGGTGTTGTCGGCTGCAGGGACTACTGGTCTCCAGAGGGCTAGTATGGACATTGTGGGCCAAATAGATTCTTAGGGTAGCAACTCAGTCCCTCAAGCACGATGTGCTGGTAGGTTTCCATTTCAAACAGAGTGCAAGGCCACCAAATTCAAATTCATTTTCCTACCATTTCAAGCAGGGTGCAAGGCCACTAAATTCAAGTGCAGTTTCTTACCTCTTCGAGCAGGGTGCAAGGCCAAAAAATTCAAGTGCAGCTTCATATCACTTCAAGCAGGGTGCAAGGCCACCAAATTCAAATGCAGTTTCATACCATTTCATGCAGCGTGCAACAACACCATTCAAATAGTTTCATACAATTTCATGCAGGTTGCAAGGCTACCACATTCAAATGCAGTTTCATACCATTTCAAGCAGGGTAAAACCACCATAAGACCACACAAAACACCACACTCACAGTTCAGTAGACATTCAGTATGTTCAGTTGATTCACAGCTCAGACAGAGTCGTGACCTCTCCCTCCCCATCATTCAGTTTTATAATCCCTCCCCCTCCCACCGGAAAAGGTGTGGCCTTCATGGCGTGATTCACAGCAGTGAGATTCAACATTTAACATTTATTAAACATTAAACTGTTATTATTCCGTAATCCGTAAGAGGTAGCTTTTTATCTAAAATCAACATAGTGCAAACAGGAAGTTGTCAAGTTTAGCCAAACAGCCATTTGCAGTGCATTTCCACTTCAACCCACCTTCACCCCAAAGACAGCCATTTGCAGTGCATTTCCACTTCACCCACCCTCCCCGCCCAGACAGCCATTTGCAGTGCATTTCCACTTCACCCCAACCCCCCCCCCCCTCCCCACACAGCCATTTGCAGTGCATTCCCACCTCACCCCAAAGACAGCCATTTGCAGTGCATTCCCACCTCACCCTAGACAGCCATTAGCAGTGCATTCCCACCTCACCCCAAAGACAGCCAATTGCAGTGCATTCCCACCTCACCCCAAAGACAGCCATTTGCAGTGCATTCCCACCTCACCCCAAAGGCAGCCATTTGCAGTGCATTCCCACCTCACCCCAAATACAGCCATTTGCAGTGCATTTCTACTTGAAACCAACCATATTTTGATTTTCAAACCACATTAAGGACACTCGCAGTTGAGTAGACATGTGTTTAGTGTTAATCGGAGAGACATGACCCTCTCGCTTCCTCCATGTTGCAGAGACTGAGTGAGGCACACCACTTCTGGGTTTTATAGTACCTCCCCCCTCCCACCAGCAGGGGCAGCAGAGGGAATGGCAAAAAAAATGTAAACATTAATCTCTCTGATTTTTCATCGATGGGAAAATTACTCCGGCTCAGGAACGGCGGAGTGCAGCTCTGAGCGAGGTGGTCAAAAATGACGGCCGTAGGTGGTGCCGTTCTCTCGGAAATCACAGCACGCCAAAAGTGGTCAAGATCAGACTTTTAGTTATATATATATATATATATATATATATATATATATATATATATATATATATATATATATATATATATATATATTACTAAAAGTCTGATCTTGACCACTTTTGGCTCGCTGTGCTGTGATTTCCGAGAGAACAGAGAGCGAGAGACACACACAGATAGTCATGAACATTTTCCCCCAGGGCGCAAGTATCCAATACAGGGGCCATAGCTCTTACAAGTTTAATGGAGCCGTCCGGGCAAGTTTTTTTCTACATTAGTGTGGGCCTGGAACACCACTGCCAGGGATGGTAGTGAAGGCAGATATGATAGTGACGTTTAAGAGGCTTTTAGATAGGCACATGGAAGTGTAGAGAATAGTGGGATGTGGATCATGTACGGGCAGATGGGATCAGATTAACATAGCATCATGTTCTACACATTGTGGACAGCAGAGCTCCTTCCTGTGCTGCATTGCTCTATCCTCAGGTGCACCAAGAGAAATCATGATTGCAGATTTAGTATCTACTAAATGACCAGTTATTCTAGACAGACCCGACGATGATGTGCAAGCCAAAGTACAGAATGCAACCTTAGTAATACAAAGTCCATATTAATTCAGTGCTGAGGGAGGATTTGAGGAATGTTAAGAGCCTGATGGTTGATGGGGAAAACTATTGTTGAAGCTGGAAGTAATTGTTCTTATACTCATACCTTCTTCCTGACAGCAGCAGGGAGATGAGAGGGTGGTGTGGGTCTTTAATGATATTAGCAGCCTTCTTGAGGCAACCCTTCTGTAGATCCCTTTATTGGTGGAGATGTCAATATCTGTGATGGACTGGGCAATGTCCACCACATTTGTTCTCGTTTCAATGATAACACATTGAAGGAAGCTCAAAGAGCAGAGAATTGCAGCAGTTCGGGGAGAGAAAACTCGAAGAGTGGGGCTGACCTGGAAATCCATTGCTTCAAATGGGTGCATGCAATAGTTTGTCATTAGTTGAGCACCGTAGTGTAGCTTGGTCTAACCCTGTACTCAGAAGTATACCAGGAAAGTATTTTTTGTCAGTTACGGCACAAGCTTATGCATTCCCCAATGGATGACATTGCCACATTGCCTGGATGTCAGGTGCAAAATATATCAGGCTGCACCACATTACGAGTGAGAACTAATCTGTTTTTTTAGCAGCAGGTAGCTCGAGTGGGAGATGCATAACTCAAACTGATCACATTGTGCTCTTTTTAGAGTTACTGTCATTTGAAAGAGTAGTTATATATTGAGCAACTTGAGAATTAGGTAATACTTCCACTGCAGTTAGCACTTGTCAGTGTTCATATTCCTTCAAACATTCAATATGCATTACATTGTTTAATGTTCCTGATAGAGACACTCCTGTACCACAACAAATAAAGTGACTATAACTTTATTATGTGGTGTGCGTTTTAATACAATTTCGTTTGAGACAGTAAGGAAAACATCTCTCATGAGTGGCCTTGGGTATGGAAGGGACAATAGTAAATTCAGCTTTAGGGCACATCAGTGAGTTTTCAACATCCAGTCTTTTGTTATCCTACTCTGCAGCTTTACCTTGGAATTATAAATGTACAAAGTTTTTGCAATACTCAGGTCAGCATCCAGAGACCTGTCCAGTGTCCAAACCTATCCAAAATAACATCTGTGTATTTGCGAGAATGGATCAAAACCTACCTCCAATAACAAAAAGACCAGCAACTTTCTCCTGGTTTCAATATCTTAATGTTATGTTTGACCAGAAAATTAAATTAAATAGATCAGAACTGTGCCCTCAAGATCAGGCCAAGGATAGAAATTTTGCAACAGGCATTGCATTTCCCAACCTCTCAGTGCCTCATCATCTACCATGAAAGTCAGAACGTGATTTCTTCAGGAACACTTACAAATCATCTCATAATTCTCATATTTCCTTTCCATCTTGAAGGCCAGTCAGCCCCTCAACAGGGTGTTAACTCTGAATATATATATATTTTTAATTTTATTTATTAGAAGTAATGTACATTAGTGATACAAGCCAAAAATAACATCATACATTTCCTGTACCACTTCTTATTTTAAACTTTAAGAAGAATAAAGTTAGATAAGATAGTACATGAGATAAGATAAGTGCGTGAGAGTGACCAGGAAGAACCCGTAGAAGCATAAAACACAAGTAGCAATGGAGGGTGGGCAGAGGGTTAGAGTCTTTCCATTTAAATAAAATAGATCTTCTGGCAATTAATGTGGTAAAAGCAATCAGCCGATGGGCGGAATGGGAAAAATGAATAGAATCTAACATTGGTAGCCCAAAAATTGCAGTAATAGGATGAGGTTGTAAATCAATACCTAAAACTACAGAAATAATATCAAAGATTTTTCCAATTTTTTCCAAAAGTGGGCAGGGCCAAAACATGTGGGTCAGTGGTGCCACTTCAGAGTTAATTCTGTCACAGGTAGGATTTATATGACCACAAAAATGAGCTAACTTATCTTTTGACACATGAACTCTGTGAACCACCTTGATTTGTATCAAAGCGTGCCTTGCACACATTGAGGCAGTATTAACTAATTGAAGAATCCTCTCCCATTTCTCTATAGAAATTCTCTATTCTCTAGATAGAGAAATTTGGAGTTCTCTTTCCCAGTCATTCTTAATTTTATCAAATGTATCTATTTGTAATTTGAAAATCAACTCATAAATAGTCGTTATTATGCCTTTCTGAAAAGGGCTTAAATGTAATTTCTCCCCCAAGATTTCTGTTTAATGTGGTAACGGAAAAAAGGGTATAGCCTTCAAAGAAATATCTAATTTGTAAATATCTAAAAAAGTGTGAGTTAGGTAAATTATATTTATTGGAGAGTTGTTCAAAAGACATAAAACAACCATCCAAAAACAAATCACAAAAAGCTACTAATCCCTTCCTCTTCCATAATAGAAAGGCTTGATCAGCACTAGAAGGTTGGAAGAGAAAATTAGATATGATAGGAATAGATAAGATAAAATCATTTAATCCAAAAAACGAAATTGAAACCATATTCGGAATGTATGTCTTATTATTGGATTAGTCGTATATTTGTTCAATCTCGTAATTGTAAAAGGTAACGAGGCCCCTAGAATAGAAGCCAATGATAGCCCTTGCATAGAATCATGTTCAAGATTTATCCATCCTGGGCATTGGGTATCTTCAAAATCTTTTGTCCAAAACGTTAAATAACGAACATTAACTGCCCAATAGTAGAATCTAAGGTTCAGCAGTGCGAAACCACCGTCTTTTTTTGATTTCTGTAAGTTTTTTTTACTTAGTCTGGAATTTTTATTCTGCCATATATATGAAGACATTTTGGAGTCAATAATATCAAAGAAAGATTTAGCAATAAGAATTGGTATCGTCTGAAATAAATACAAAATGTAGGTAAGATAAAAATTTTAATGGTATTGATTCGGCCGATTAAAGATAAGGACATTGATGACCATTTAGTAAACTGTTCTTTGACATGATCAATTAAAGGCGTAAAATTAGCTTTAAATAAATCCTTGTGTTTCTTCGTAATCTTAATACCTAAATAAGTAAAACATTTGGTAGTCAATCTAAATGGAAACTGTCCATAAATCAAAACTAGATTGTTTAATGGAAAAAGGTCACTCTTACTAAGATTTAGTTTACAACCAGAAAAACTACTAAATTGATTAAGTAGTGCTACTAATGCTGGAATAGATTTGTCAGGATTAGAAATGAATAACAGATCTGCATAAAGAGATAGATTATGTGTCTTATTCCCACGGACAATACCAAAAATATTAGGGGATTCCCTAATAGCGGTGGCCAAAGATTCCAAAGCAATATCAAACAGTAAAGGAATTAAAGGACAGCACTGTACAGTACCTCGAAAGAGCCTGAAAAAAGGGGATCTCTGATTATTGGTAAGTACAGAAGCCTGAGGTATATGATATATCAGCTTAATCCAAGAAAAAAATATTTGGACCAATCTGACATTTTTCAAGTGTATTGAATAGGTATTCCCATTCTACTCAATCAAACATCTTCTCGGCATCAAGTGACACATTCTGGAGTTTTATTTGACGCTGTATATACGATAGTCATTAATCTCCTAATGTTAAAGTACGAGTAACGATTTTTATTAAAACCTCTGATCTTCAGAAATAATTTGCAGTAAAATATTTTCCAGTCTCATAGCTAATATTTTGGAAAGAATTTTGGAATCTACATTTACCAATGATATAGGTCTATATGATGTCGCTTCAGTAGGGTCTTTATCTTTTTTAAGAATTAAAGAAATAGATGCTTCATAAAAGGATTGTGGTAATCTATTGATTAAAAAGGCTTATTTAAAAACCTTGCATACCAGGGAGACAGTAAACTTGAGAAATACTTAAATTCTACTGTAAACCCATCTAAACCGGGAGCTTTAGCAGAATTCATTGAGAGGATTGTTTCCTGTATTTCTTCCTCCATGATGGGTTTGTCTAACAACAGACTCATTATGTAATAAATTTGGCAAGTTCAGTTTCTTTAAAAACTTATGCATTATATTGGAATCAGTAAGACATTCTGATTGGTATAGGGAGGTATAAAATTCCTGAAAGGATTTATTAATTTCATCATGGTCTACAGTTAGTGTACCATCCCGTTTACTCACTTTAGTAATCTGACGTTTGGCCGACACCGCTCTCAACTGATTAGCAAGTAATTTACCTGATTTTTCGCCATGAATATAAAATTGACTTTTGGTTTTAAGTAGCTGGTTCTCAATCGGTGATACTAATAACACATCATATCTCAATTGAAGTTCAACTCTATTCTTATAGAGCTCTAAACTAGGAGCTTTTTAATATTTTTTATCAATTTCTTTAATCTCATCAGCCAATATACGCATTTCATTTTGAGTTTGTTTTTTAATCCCGCGGAGTATGAAATCATTTGTCCACGAATATATGCCTTAAAAGCATCCCAAACTACACCATTGGATATTTCTTGAGTAGAATTTGTTAAGAAGAAAAAAGCAATCTGATCTTTAATAAAATTAACAACATTTAGGTCTTGAAGCAAAGTAGCACTAAACTTGGAATCAGGTAGTTTGATTGATAGTTTCAATGGTTCATGATCAGAAATAGCAATTGCATCATACTCGCTTGCAGTGACCGAGATTAGCCGAGAATCTATTATAAAGTAGTCAATCCTAGAGTAACTATGTTACACATGAGAGAAAAAAGAAAATTCTTTGTCATTTGGGTGTAAGAATCTCCAGACTCCTAACATTCCAGAGTCAAGTAAAAAAGAATTGATTAAACCAGCTGATTTATTTGGAAGCACACGATCAGATGCAGATCTGTCCACCGACGGGTTCAAACAAGTTAAAATCTCCACCCATTATTAAAATGTGTTCATTTAAATTAGGAAAGGATACAATTAACTGTTTAAAAAACTCAGGTGATCAATATTTTGTGCATAAACATTCACCATAGCAACTTTTTGGTTGTGAAGAACACCAGTTGTCACCAAAAAACTACCATATGGATCAGATATTGTTTCATTGTGAACAAACGGAATTGAGGAGTCAATAAAAAGGGACTCCTTTCACCTTAACCTGTGAATTTGAATGAAACTGCTGTCCTCTCCAAAACTTGAAAAATCGTTCATTGTCATCTTGCCTTACATTCTTCTTCTTTTGTGTGGCGTGCACAGCCCAAAGTTGTTGGACACCTTGTTCTATTTGATCTTCCGTTTGTGCACGTCAAGTTGATTGCATTAGTCGAAACAGGGCGGACCACGTGAAGGTTGCAATCTTCCACCCCTTGCCTTACATGAGTTTCCTGAACAAAAATAATCTGAGCATTTAGTCTATGAAGAACTTTAAAAAATGTTTTCCTCTTAATGTGATGGTTCAAACCATTCACATTCCATGAAAGGAAGTTAATAACTTTATCCATATTGTTTGTAAAAATCATGTAGAATGTAAGGGGTTAATTTCTTAAAGCATAATAGTTCATGATACTGGAAGATGAAAAATCTAGGGCGGAGCCAGAAGTAACGACATTTCAGATATTTTTGTAGTTCAGATTCTGCACAGATGAAAAAAGCTAAGCTTAAAGCAAAAGACCCCCGCTCCCCCCCCCATGCAAAGCCTGAAACTGTCTAGTAGACAGTCAGTACGCTACCTAATCCCTTCCCTACCCCCATCTCTCCTAACGACAGCACCCAGCGTAAAAAGAAAGCACATTTGCCACTCAATAGCCAAAACAAAATTAATGTTATGGTTAAAAAAAGTACATGTTGGCAGTGGAACACAAGAGCTACTTCATATTATTTATCCAAGGTCAAAATATGAAAAACAAGAACTGCGTTCACTTAATTTGTCTAAAGACGGGGAAAAAAATTCCTTCAATTTAAAAAATAGAAAAACAAACAAAAAAATATTAAAAATTAATATATATACCATTATATTAAATTAACAGTGTTTTAGCGAAGGTAAAAGTTGTTGTTTAATACTATCATACTAAAATTCTAAAAAGTAAATTAAAAAAAGATAAACCCATCCAGTTAAATTCTTAATCATTACAAAACGATATATTGTCAAAATAGGAACATTAAATCTCCAATTATAACTTAATCAGCTATCAGTTGCTCCCGGTCGCAACTTCACACTCATACGTCTCCAGGAAGCTAGAAGTGTCTTGAGGATTGTTAAAAAATCGAATGTTACCATTAAAGAGTCATATACGCAGTCTAGCTGGATAAAGTAAGGCTGGGCGCATCTTTTTCTTAAACAACTCAGACATTACGGAAAGTCTTTATTTCCAAAAGCTTGTAACTATAATCAGGAACAAACCGAAACTTGCAACCTTCATATTCAACCACGCCCAATTTTTTTGCTGCCCGGATAATATTCTCCTTCGTCTGCAAGTAAAACTGAACAATCAAATGTCTCGGTTTATCTTGGGAACCAGATTTCTTCCCAATCCTGTGTGCGTTATCCAAAAATGTAAGATTTTCATTATGCTCAATGTTGAAAGTCTTCTTTATCATTTTAGAAGCATATTTTATAACATTATCTCCTTCTTGACCTTCCGGCAAACCAACAATTCGCAAATTAAGTCGACGGCTTCCTTTTCCAGATCAATATTTTTAATCTTGTATTGCTGCAGTGCCCGAGTATTTTCATTCATTCTCCGTTCCAGTTTTTCACTCTTCAAATCTCTCTCCTGGCCCAGGGTTGCAAGTTATCAATTTGTTCCTTCTGTTCATGAGATTCATCTTGTAACATAATCAGCTTGTCTTGAACCTCCTTCAATTTACTCGAAATTCCTTTCACCATTTCTTCCAAACTGCAAAAATCTTGTTTTCATTTCATTTTTTAATACTTGTACCTTGAAATGAAACCGTTTTCTTGCTTGTTTACCCTTAATTTCAGGTTTCCCCACTCACTCACAGGGAACCACTCATTGCTCACACTCGCAGGGACCCCCTCGCTTTGCTCACTCACATGGACCCCCTGACTGCTCACTCACAGGAAACCCCCACCCACCTTTGCTCATTCACAGGGATCTCCTCACTATTCACATTCACAGGGATGTCCCCTTACCTTTACTCACACTCAGAGACTACCCCTTCTGCTCACTGGGGCTCACACACACTCCCTCTACTTGCTTTAAAATGCTTATTGACAACAACAAAGCCCCAGCCTTTCCCGGCCCAGTGGACTCACGGCCTTTCGCCTTGCCCAGCCCTGACGCCTCCCTCCTTCAATCATCATGCCCCCCCCCCCACTGACCGACGTTCCTCTCGTCCAATCGGCGCCCTCGATCATCAGTTACGCCCTCACCGTCTCGCGGAAATCCATTTATAGATTTAGATTTTTTAACCAAATTTCAAAATTCGCAGAGAATTCTCATGCCTGATCTAAGCAATTTCTCAACATCCTCAATCAAGATCCTGGAATTAGAGCCCTCACCCCATGGAAATACCCTCCCTCTATCCGGCCTGTCAAGTGTGCACACTTCTCATTCATCTCCATTTCTGAAGCACACCGGCCCAGCCTACTTGTTCTCTCCTTAGACAACTAACCTTTGCCCACCATGGCTGCAATCTGCACATAAATTCTTGTAGTGCTACCTCTATGGCAATTACATCTTAGTCATAGAGAAACACAGCATGGAAACAGGCCGTTTGGCCCACTTTGGCTATGCCGACTAATGTGCCCCATTAGTCCCATCTGCCCACATCCCTCTAACCCTTTCTTATTCATGTACCTGTCCAAATGTCTATCAAACATTGGCATAGTACTGCCTCAACCTCCTTCACAACTCATCTTATATACCCACCACCCTTGTGTGAAGTTGCCATATTCCATATACCTACCACCCTAAGTGAAAAGTTCTTCTGCCCATATTTAGCAAGTCCACAACTGAAGAATTGCAGGGCTTTGCTCTGACACATCTAATTGTAAATAATATTCAATTAATTGGTTAAAGTCTGACAATTCAATAAACATCTCTATCCTGTGATGGCAGATACCAGCAAGTAGTTATCAAACACTAGATTCACCCAAAGGGTTTAATTCACATATCTTACTCGTGATGTTCTGCCGTCATAAGCTAATATAAGGCCAGTTTACTCCACGTGATATTAAGAAAAGTTTGAAAGCACAAACTAAAACCTATAGGACTGTGCAGAATTATGGCTTTTGTACTTAATCTGTGCTCCAGAGCTAGCGAGGTTTTTCCAATATATTTTTTTATCCTGGTGTCGACCTGAAAACAGTTTGGATGTGCCCAATTCACAAAAAAAAAAGACAAATCCAATCTATTGATCGTGTAATCAATCTACTCTTGGTCATCTGTAAAGTGCTGTTTTGTGGTATCAACAGTGCAATTGGGAGGCACTTGGCAATAATCTACTCTCTGTACAAGTTTAGTGGCACCAGCACCACTCTACTTTGGACCTTGTCCCAGACCTGGTATGAATGCAAACCAAATATCTGAATTCTAAAGGTGATGCAAGTGATTATTTAGTACACCATTGTGATATCAAGATATCTTGATAAACATTAAAGCAACACAACATTAAAAACACAATGGATGGAGTTCTACCTGCAGCAAGGGAAGACGTGTGGTTAGATGTCACTACAGATTAAGATCATATCTGATAAAAGTATAATCGCCTGGCCATGAAATTCAGTGGTATTGCCAAGATTTAAGGGCCTGTCCCACTTTCACGACTTTTTTTACTCGTGGACATTTTTCATCATGCTAGAAAAAACTCCCCGACCTACTTGATGCCACGAGTACCTATGACCTTCCTACAACCTCGTGACGACCATGCTGCAAGTATGAGTCAAGGGCGGACTCGGCAGAGGTTGTGAAAGTGGGACAGGCCCTTTAGGATCCCACTACCAATATGTTGAGGGTTTCATGGACCAGGCCGATACTTTGTGTCAAGAGTTGTTCACAGGCTGCATGTCCTATTGTGACTTGTCTGACAGCCCTAAACACTTCCTTCTGCAGTAGAGAATACCAGATTTACTAACTAACAAAGGAAACTTTGTCTTTAAGAAAACTCCCGATTACTTGTTCTAAATTATATGTTTCATGCCCAGTGATTGGCCCTTTGTTTGAGTCTCCAACCAACAGGTACCACCACCTGCTTTCTAGCTCAGTGAATGTAGGCCTAACTGAACCATCCCTCCTCGCATATCAGTCCTCCCATCCCAGGAATCAGACTGTAGTGGATAATCTCGGCATGTATTTGTGTTAAATTTCAATTTTGTCCATTTCATTAGAGCCAAATCATTGTGAACTACTTGCAGCAGCCCCCATTGCCTATAATTGCCTTATCTTAACATATAATGCATGATTAGTTCCCTTAAAAACACTCATTGTAATCAGCAGCCTTTGCAAATAAAAACAATGAAATCCATGATGGGAATAACTATGGGAGATAGCGTTGTAAATGTACAAAAAATATCTTTGTATTTATTTTGCAACGTGTAGATTTTATATTTAAATGAAATAGCTCTTAAGACAAGTATTTGTTCCCTGGTGGGGGAACAAAATAGCAAACATACAAAATACTGAACACTTTATTTTTAAAACAAAGCTTAGAGAATGCTAGTTCAGTTTACATTCATATGCAGTAAAAAAAATCCTGAGACAAGTAGATATGTTACAACTATCCATGTCCTTGGAAAAAGGAATTTAAGGTAAAAAATGGTCAATGGCAGCATTTGGGAACCAGGACCGTAAACCACAAGGGAATTAATCAAATTGAAGCTAATTAAAACCAAAGATTAAAACCACAGAGAAATGCTGAGTAACACGAGCAGTCATCCACACCCTTTTTTCTAAATCATAATATTTTCTTTACCACGGTACAATGGGTTATTTCAGAGGGAAGTGCAATTGTATTAAAATAAATTGATTTAAACTTGTAATAAATTGATTGATTGGGTTGATGTGGGAAACAGATTCTGGTAAGACAATTGTACTCGTAATTAAAACGAGAAGGGATCATCTAATTACAAAATAAAAATGGATCTTCCAACATGTTGGGAAATAAATATCAGACATTTTGCCATTGAATCTTTAATATTTTATAGACAACAGAATTTGCTTGTTTGTCGGTTTCTGTTACATTTTATATTGAACAGGCAATTAAAGGTTAGTTGGAAAAGATATTCCTGCAAGTGTTACGCATCCTAAATTGCAAGAATTTCAATAATAATACCTGAAATCTAACATGCACTTTAACACATCTAAAGGATAATATACAAGGGAATGGCCAGCATCATTAAATTAAGAAACAATTTCTACATACATATCAGGAACAGGTCATCAGGTTCCAGCCTGTTCAATTTGATAAAATCATGGCAGATTAGATTATAATCTCAACTCCACACTCATCTACAAAGCTAACCTTTCACAACCTTGCATATTCACCTTTGTGAAGCTAGTGCTACATTGCATGCACATTTAGATCACTAAGAAATGGAAATATATTTTAAATTTACCTGTAGCCCAATGAAACTTACCTTAAGCATCCATGGAAATGGGTGATCTTCAAGTTCTAACTGGCCTTTACATCCACAAAGGCAGTGTAATACTTGCCCAATGACTACGGCCATAATGATTGGACCCAGAATGATTAGCTGAAATACAACTTTTTTGGGCCATGTGTGTTTAGGCAATTTTAGAAGATTAAAAAAAAAATCCCCATGAAAAAACTACAATAATGCATTTAAGCAATTTAGGAGTTATTGCATGCACCTTAGTTTTCCAACATTCATTTCAGATTGTGTAGAACATAGACAATAGTCTGGATGGGAATGTTTTGACACATCGTCTCAATCTCTCTGGAGCCAGGGCAGGAATTGACCACAATTGGAAAACTAGCTGCAGAGAGTTCACCCTGCATCTTCACCCTAGAAGAAACATTATAGCAGAGAGCAAATTATCAATCCTCAAAATACTATTTATAATGTTTCTTTATGTCCTTCTTCAGTAAATGACAATGCTGTGAAATAGTTACTTTTGCAAATCTCTGGTGGTTTAAAACAGGAAACAGAAACAGAAAGGTTTGTGATATTTAAGTGGAACTATTAAACATTTGTATTACATAGACAGCAGGAAAGTGAAAATAGTGCAGGGATCTCAACAATGATTTCAATTAAAAATGCTTATCCTGCAGTGGAAACTATAATAGAACCAAAAAAAAAGCAGTTGAAAAAGGAGATCATTCCAAATAACATTGC
This sequence comes from Raja brachyura, assembly GCA_963514005.1. The sequence goes on along the minus strand of OY740811.1, from coordinate 24,663,910 downwards.
ATTTATAAAATTATTTCAAAGTACAGTACAGATATTCTTATCAATTACCCTGCGAGATAAACTGCAAAACACATATCAGGAGTGCAGGATGCATCTTTGGAGAATATGGACCCTTACTTCAAACTTACAATACATTTTTACACAAAATTCCTACATACAAAAAGATTTTTTATAAATCAGTATTGTAACTGATCTAACATCCCAAGAAAATAAAGATGGGAGAAAATTCAGTGCATAAAGAGACGAGAAATTTTGCATTTTAAATTTGATTAAAAAATTGTTAAGCCCCAAGCATCAACGATTGGAGTACTAGAGGTTTTAATGGGGACAGACGTATGCAGCATATGCATACGTTTTTAATTATTTGACCATTTCCACATTGGTATAACTGCAGTGACATGGGGAGGAAATATTATAGAAGAGTGAATGAAAGATCAAACCCACATGTCGACATACAAGATTCCACAACTGCTACAGGTCAAGAATAGTCCATTCCTTTCATCATAAACATATTATAAAGATTTACCTCATAGGGTGCACCAAGTGCTCAGGAAGTTTCAACTTCATAGCCAATGCTCCTGTACACAGGGAAACCCTAAATCCAATCCCACAAATGAGATAAACAACCAGCTAAACCTATTATTTTGGCTGCGTTTGCATGTCGAATATACGATGCCCAAAACTTTTCAAAGAGCAACCAAAAAATAGAACACCCAGAGATCCACGTTTTTTTAAAGCCCAATATGGTAGTAGGTATACACATTTCCCTTTTCACTTCTTCATATTCAAACCTCACATCTAATCTACCACTAATGTTGGAGGTGATTATAGTTAATAAATAAAAAATCTAAGCTTTCAAATGTGATAATTAAAAGTAGAATATTCTCAGACTTGGTTACGAATCTCCACTAATAGCTGAAATCTTCAATTAACTCATCCAAATTACTTCACACTTGACAGAATTAGTAGCTTACTAGTAGGGTAAGTGGGACCTGTTGGGACACTTTAGCATTTTCAAACCAAAAAACACTTTAGCATTTTCAAACCAAATTTTCAAACCACATTAAGGGCACTGAAAGATCAGTAAAACCACTCACAGTTTAGTAGACATGTGTTCAGTGTTAATCACAGCTCAGACTGAGAGTCACGACCTCTTGCTCCCCCATCTTGCAGAGAACTGAGGCACCCCCACACTTCTGGTATATATAGTCCCTCCTCCCTCCCACCAGAAGGGACGTGGCCTTGATGGCGTGATTGACAGGAGAGAGAACCTCAACATTTTTTAAACATTAATAAGTCTTTTATTTTTCATCAATAGGAAAAATCCTCGTCTTGCGCAGCGGAGGGGGACTCTGAGTAAGTTGGCCAAAAATCACAGCCGTATGTGGTAGCCTTTTTTCTAAAATGAATATGCTGTGCAAACAGGATTGGTTAAGATCAAAGTTTTAATTATATAGATGCCAGTTTGGGACTATGCTACCAAACCTACATCAGCAAAACATTTAAGTTTTAGCAACAATAAAAAGCAGTACAAATCTGCTATTTATTCAAGAGTACTCATACAATAGCCCTACCTTTAAATGCCAACATTTTACCAGAACTCCGGTAAATCCCCTATGATTAAATAAAACAAAGTTGCAGGAAGAAAACATTCACCTGGTGCTGGGAATGGTAATCTCTCGTATACAAAAAATTGAATTACAGGTTCCATGAAAATGAGGTAATTTGCTTCAATCTATAGTCGATGTCGATAGAAATGTTCATCTATTTAAAAATCTATTCACTGAAAAACGTTAACTTTAAGCAAAATCCAAGGTAGGCTCCCTCTGGAATCCTCATGACACTTCTACTTAAACTTAGCACACCATCAAAAATGATAAATGATTACAATTTTAAGTAACCAGATTTTTCGACGTAAGATATACAAAAAAATATAAAAATAAACAAAGGGTATCCCCAGTAAATAAGCATCAAGTACTCTCTGATAGGCCAAGCAAAACATCCAGAATGCAAATAAGTTTGCCTAAGATTTTGAATTAGCTATCCACTATTCAGTAATACAGAGAGCAGAAAATGTAATATAAAGAACAAACTATCCAAAAGAGACAAATACTCAGGAACTCACCAACCACGTACCAGATTACAAAAAAAGGATAGAAACATAAAAAAAATAGGTGCAGGTATAGGCCATTCGGCCCTTCGAGCCAGCACCGCCATTCAATATGATCATGGCTGATCATCCAACTCAGTATCCAGTACCTGCCATCTATCCATACCCCCCCGATCCCTTTAGGCACAAGGGCCACATCTAACTCCCTCTTAAATATAGCCAATGAACTGGCATCAACTACCTTCTGTGGCAGAGAATTCCACAAATTCACCACTCTCTGATGCTCACTTGAAAGAGACACCAGTGGGCTATTCACACCCATGGAAGCTATATTCCTCCACGGTTAAATTGTGGCAATTTTAAAAGGGAAAATGAAAAGCCCTATTTAATTTTTTAGTGGAACCAAGATACAGAATGAACATCTTCGAAGCACTTATCAATGTTTATGTTTGGAGAATGAAATCAAGACCTGTAAAATATATAAATACCTAAAATGGTTTTATGTACTAGATACATCATTTAGAACTTTGCATCATTTCCAAGTTTATTTTTTCTGTGTTTTATCGGGTCAGAATGCAGAGACGAGAATGTTCAGTCAAGTTAAATTTTTATTAAGAATCACCTACAATTACATTAAAAAAGGGGCTTCAAAACACACTTAACTCAAGCAGTCATTTATTATTCATTCACAATAAACTCGCAGAATACACAAACGTACACTCTTGTTCAAGATTGACACTGAGCTCACACAAGTCATCTCCGGCAGGCAATACACTCCCCAGAATATTGTTCCTTCATAACGCCACATCATTTCACTTGTCCACACTTACAAATCAATATTACAAAAATACATCACCAACCATTCGGCACACATGGTTAACAGGGAGGAGAAAGATACAAAATATTCAGGGGTTGAAACTAGATAAAAAACATTAGCAGTCCCCTTTGTAGCTTTTTAAGGACTGACTGAAGAGCATGTACTAAACAACCTGCAATTTAGTTCAAGCGTAAGGCAAAATAATTTTATTGTGCACTTTATAATTAGAAGAATGTTTATTTCAGTTAGAACATATATATTTGCAAAGGGTTTAATTTGAACTTAAATTGCAACCCAATGTTCTCTTTAAAAAATATATATTATTGAACTGAGATTTTCTTGGTTTCAACCCCTGGAGATATTCATTTCACTAAACACATTCAACATTTGCCAAATACTCCAAGTTACAAGCAAATATCACCACTCCAAAGTTTTTTCTCCCTCATCAGCCACGGACGTCCTTTGTGACTACTAGAAAAACATTCGTACTGTCTCCCACTTCTCCTCTGCATTCTCTCACCAAGCCAAGTGATTGAGAGCCACATCTTTCCATGTTTAAAAATGCCATAATGCACCACCAGGTCTGCATGCGCTCTCTACTTCCTCGCTCATTCTAGCCCTCTCATTCGTCGGCACCATCATGGCATCAATCCCACACCAGGCATCAACTTATGTAATTACAGCTTTGCATCATATCTTGTATCACAGCGCTGATAAACGAATCGATGAAAAGAACAGTGGAGGACAAAAATGGAACACCCACCATTGTCCCTTCGAATAGAACCTGAACCTCCGTGCAGCCTGTAGTATATGTGGCGAAATGGTTTAGAGAAAGCATTTTCTATACATATGTAGGTGCTCATGCTTGGAGATCCAGACCATTCCTTAAAAAAAATTCAATTCTGAAAACTCTACATAATATTCTATTAAACATTAGATCATGTTTTTGTACCCAAGTTAAGATTTTCTACACAATGTTGCTCATTTCCTATTTGCGGCTGCTTAAACAATACCTCCACAACCCTCCTTTGGCTAGCAGAGCTGGTAAAGACTACATTTAGCAGGGAGTTAATTCTAAATTTTAAGATGGATAGTTCGGAATGAAACAGCAATATCCCAGTGCACATAGATTCACTACTGGACATTCAATGGAATGACTGATCTAATCTGGAAAGCCAGCAATTCAACAAATTTATCAATTTCAGAAATTAACAAGATATCTTTAGCAAGGGTCTTTTCAGATTCACCTATGTGGAACTGGTGTTATTTGCTAATACAAAGCCAAGAAAACATTTAAAAGAATTATGTAGATCTGGCAAACCTTAACCTCGATCCTGCAGAGGTTCTACAATTATAAATGAAAACATGAGTGCAATTTGCACATTTCAATTTTAAAATGCTTTGGATTCAAAAACATACCACCCTTTAACCGTTTCACATTCCAAAACCTTTAGCTCACCAATATACTTACAGATGTTTATGACATATTCAAAATTTCAGAAAGCAAAGGGGATGTTACTCTTAAATGTAATAACATTTGAAAATAATACTCCTAATTGGATGGAAAGCAAAGTGTCTATTTACTTATGTCATTATGCACTTATGCAAAGAGAGAAACAGCACAGAAAAGACTTGGAAGCAGAGGCCAAATATGCAAAAATGAAGGCCAAATTATTATAAGCGAAAAACAATGCAGATAGAAACACAAAAGATGCGATTTTACAAGTTAATATCCATTTAAATATTTGCAATTTTTTGGCTGGACCCTTCGAGACTTCAATGAAAGCCCATGCAAAAGGCCTCTGCTGCAAAGACCATTCTCCCCTTTAACACAAATTTGCATTAAATTCGGGAAAAAGATGGTTTCTAAGAAGGATATAAATAATACCTCTACTGAGGTATAGACACAAGTGCACAATGGTTATTAAAGATCCATTATATCCACTGTGGGGAAAAAAAGGTGAAGATAACCAGATCCAAATTGGTACTCAGCTCTGATTATCCAATGTAATGCCTTTTCAGCAACTCACTTTTTCATTTAATGAGAACATTTCAAAAGAATTCTATGGCCTGACAGGGAAATTCAAGCAACATCGTTCATATTCAAGAAAAGTTCATTCCCAGGATTGCCAATGGAGACAATGCAAAGCCAATTAATTTGGGCGAACGTATTCACTGGTATTATGACAAAGAGTTAATCGTGAGGTACTGGTGAAGTGGTTTCGTTTTTAGATATCTTTTGGAAATACTCTCTCTTTACAGTTTAGAATTGTTTCGGGTACACACAAGATATAACCTGGATTGGGAGATGTGAATTTAAGCAATTAAAAAAGGCTACCCTGGTACAATGATAGCATTATTACAAAAAATATGCAGTTTACTAGGTCATAAAAGGTAGAAACGTTTGTCTACCTTGCACATACATTTGGCGTTAAACTGCACCTCAGTCAGCTGAAGTTGTAGCTTCATACTCTTCAATAGGAATGAAAGGGCCAAGTTACCCATGCTGTTCAACACTAACATGGACATTGTGTCAAATGTTCAACGCAACTGAGAGACTGGAGTTCATAGAAGAGTAACAACTGTGTGCACATAAATTATAGTTCATTAGTTTAAGAAATTAAACTCATGACAGAACTACATACTGCAGTATGAATCAGGAACAGGTAGAAGCACTTTCAAAATTTACCTTATCATCAGTGTCTTGAATGACATTGCAAGGCAACCGCTTAAAAATTTTCTTCAATTATGTCACAAGAAAAAAATTTGTGAAAACCTACTTTTGTGTTTACTTACCATTATTTAAATCTATACATATTCTTCACATTTGCTAAAACGTACAAATCTTTTTACATTCCCCAACCCGACGATTTGGACTCCATGCTGGATCCAAAACCAGAACTGAAACCAGGACCACCTGAATTAAATGGCGACCCCCAACCTAATGCACCGGAATTTGAGCTATACGAATTATTATTTGTTCCAAATGGCTGATTCAGTTCCCTTGGTACATTGCCCTGATTTTGCTGTGGGTTCGCCCCTGCAACACCAGATTGATTCTGTTGACTAGCCATCATTCCCATCATTCCCCAACTACTCTGTAGGGCTGCCTGGGCAGCAGCCATCATTGCTGGGTTAATACCATAAGCTCCAAAATTCATTCCTTCCCCACTCATGTTACCGTTGGGACTGCCACCCAATCCTCCTCCACCTCCTCTGTTGTTTCCAAACCCACCCTGATTGCCAAAGCCTCCCTGGCTGTTTGTGAATCGTCCTCTATCTATCTGTTGTCTAGCATTCATATGCTTCGGTTCTGCATTGGAAATGTGCATGCTGGCCCCCTTAAAGATCAGATCTTCACCACACAGAGACTGGGCAACCTGTGAAAGAAAGCAAACCACAATGAAATTATGCAAGATAATAAATTACTAATAAGTATTAAGTACACAATGATGCTCAGCTCTCTGGGATGAAGAACACCTCTTGGTTATATTAATTCCAATTTACATAGCACAATCAAATGAGAAAATATGCGAATCTAAAACTTTATCAAAACAGCAAAATTAAATAAAACAAAAGCATTAATATGCTTCATAGGATGCTTATACTGAATTATTCCCAGTGCTTCAACAGGATTTATTGCAAATAATGATGCAGCTCAAAATTATGTCCCTAACCAAATTGCAACATCATCCCTCAATTCAATAGTCACCAGAATTGCTCATGCTTATAAAAATACAATATGCCCAACTTAAATTATCTTAATATACTGGCACCTATAGTACACAAAACTGGATTATGGCTTTACAGCTATTTTTTGACAATATTAAATGTATCTTCAAATATCTGATTATGTGAATGAACTAGAAAGTAAATTGCCTGATAAAGTCTTCTGGTCAGAAGTATATGACACTTACTTGGGGGATGGAATTTACAATGTAAAACAACAAAACTTACAAATTAAAGCTCAGATTTTAACTTACTCAAATCTTAGAAAGCTAAATGTTTAGCATCTTCACTTTAATAAACACCTACCTGGTCATCAGCAAAAGTGATAAAAGCAATAGCACGGAAAGGTTTTGGTATAAATACATCGGTGACATCTCCAAACTGGGAAAAGAACTGACGGAGATCATCAGCACTCATGTCCTCAGTGAGGCGACGCACAAACACTTTCCTGCTTATTAAAGGCTCATCTGCATTTTGCTGAAAGAAAAAGACATATAATATCAGGACATTTTCCTTCCTAGTTCCTAGTGAAGCAGATTTGCTGCTTTACCATCCGGCTCAACACTTTGGTGGTGTTGGACAAGCAGATTTTCCCAGACTATTAGTACTGTAATTCCTAATTTTTTTTTTTTTAAAGTTACAATAAAATGAGAAAAGTACTGCTAAACCCAGTATATTTAAAGGGAATGCAAGATCAGGGAGCCAGGCGAGTGGATAGTGACAATGGTAAACATCAACTGATGAGCCGAATCCCAAATCACTGAGATTTCAGAATAGTTAAATGGGGAACCATTGCAGTTTTATTGTGTTATCAGGGGAGTGAACTGGACAAAGATTAAAACTGCAGGCACTGGAAACTTGAAATGCAAAACAATTGGAAAATAAATGTCAATAAACAAATAACATTTTAAAGTTAAAAAATAAAAATGCTGTCGGAACCTAAACAGGCCAGGCACCATCTATGGAGAGAAATGGATAGTTGACATTTTAAGTTCCTTCAGGAGTTTGCTTTTTGATCCGGATTGTAAGTTAGTTTTATATCCCCTATTAACATTTTAGGTTAAGACTCTTCATCAGAAGAAAACAATTGGAAGAACTGGTCATGGAGGCATGCAGAGAACAAAGGGAATATGAAATTGTGCAGATAAAGCAAAGGCAATATTACCACATTAAATTGGAAAATTCCTCTGATTGATGAGTTTATACAGGAACTGAATGGCTTATGAATTGCTGGTTGAGAAAAAGTTATATTTTGATACAACCAATTTAAATCTATAGAAAGCTTATGTAAACTTACCCTATTATTGGCCCGATAATAAGCACCCAGAGTTTAATGTGTTGTGTTTCCAGCTTTTTTTTATTGCAAGTTTCTAAAAGCTGCAGTTTCTTATAGCAGTTGCCCACCCATTCAATTTGATTTCAGAATAAGCTTCCATTCACAAATCGTTCCAACTGCAAGAGCACATTTATAGCTCTCGCATTCCTTGATCTACCATTGAAGACCTAACCTGCATTATCTCTCGAAGACTATTCCAAAGCAGTTTCTCGCAATTTTACATCTAAAAATCAGCCCATAAAAAACTTGAGCCTCCATCCTATTTTGAAACAAGCCCCATTTTAACAAAAATAAAAAAATGCGTATGTTAAAAATCTGCAGTGCAGAATTAGAGTGCGGGACTAATTCCAATAAGAGAGGGGCAAAATTAACCCGCTTAGGCTGGATGGATTGCATTTTAAGAGGATTGCAGAGGAAGGTGGACAAAAGAGAAAATGGATGCAAAAGGTCAGAGAAGGATACATAACACCAGAGTTAAAAAATCAAGAGTAAGAAATAATTCAAGGCTTGAGATTGCTTAAATCAAGAACAAGAGTAGTGAGAGACATGAGGTGTACTACTATCCAAGTTTCAGAACAAGACAAAGGAAAATTAGCACCACAAGATGTGGAATTGATGTGGGACAGAATAGAGACCATTTCAAAAATTTTGACAAAGGGAAAAAAACAATTCAATTTGACAAAAACAAAGCTGTCCTTTGTAAATTAAAGGCAAAGAAGCAAATTTGTAATTGCATATTATTTAAGCAAAGTGTTTTGGTTGCAGACTAAGTACATTCCTATAATCCAGGATAGGCAATCCAAGCCAAAGCTCACTTAACAAAACAAAAGCATATATGACAGATGCAGGTATTTGGCATTAGTCAGAACCGAGCAAATTCAAAGAAAAACGGGAAAGGTAGATTTACAGAGAAGGTAGACAAAAATGCTGGAGAAACTCAGTGGTGAGGCAGCATCTATGGAGCGTAGAAATAGGCGACGATTCGGGCCGAGACCCTTCTTCAGACATAGAAATTATTTGCATTCAGCTCTTTACAGAGCATTTCTCTTCTCAGGAAGATGTTAGTACAAACTAACTACAACCTGGTGAAGACAGAAATAAAAGCACATACCTTGGAATTGGGAAATTTGCAATCCCACCACCGTCCTTCAACCATGTGTCGTTGTGACATGACTTTCACTTGTGTTTCATATTCTGCGAACCTGATGAAGCCAAAGCCTTTTGCATTCCCGGTTTTGATATCCTTCTTCACCTGTAGATGTACGAGTTATTTCAGAAGATTTATGCAAGGAATTACAAGGAGCCTCCATGTACAGCAAATTTCTATTGCTTCAAAATGTTTAATATCCAAACTTTAAAAACAAGATTGCAACCTCAACCCACACATTTGACCAAGTTAAGATTTAATCTTACCCAGGTTCGACCAGACTAAGGGTACTGTCGGTACGGAGTTTGTACGTTCTCCCTGTGATGGCATGGGGTTTCTCAGAGATCTTCGTTTTTTTCTCCACACTTCAGACATCTGAAGGTTTGTAGGTTTAACTGTCTCCTCCTCTTCCTTTCTTTTTCCCGCCCCATACACCTCCCGGCATCAGAAGAAGGGTCTCGAACCGAAACGTCGCCTATTTCCTTCGCTCCTTAGATGCTGCCTCACCTGCTGAGTTTCTCCAGCATTTTTGTCTACCCATTCACACAAGTTCTGTTATCCCACTTTCCTCACCCACTCCCCGCACATTAGGGGCAATTTTACAGAGACAAGTTAACCTACAAAGCCAATGCGTCTTTGGGATGTGGGAGAAAACAGACACACTTGCAGGGAGAATGTGCAAATTCAACACAGACAGTGCCCGAGAACAGGATCGAACACAGATCTCTGGCGTGTGAGGCAGCACGTCCACCAGCTGTGCCACTATATTTTATTTTGCAACACACAAAAAATTATACGTTGAGAACTTTTTGGTTACAAAAGAAAACCTATCCATTTTCAGTCTTAAATCTCTTAGTGACGCTATGTTCCCCTTTACAGCTACTGTGTGTATTAATTCAGTTCAAGGCTATTGGGGTAGTACATTGGCCATAAATTTGCTGCCTAACATTGCCAGAGAGCCGGAATTGATCCTGAATATGGGTGCTGTCTGTATGGAGTTTTGTTTTCTCGTTTATAACATTGTTTACGGAGTACTATGTTTACATATTCTGTTGTGCTGCTGCAAGTAAGGATTTCATTGATCTAACTGGGACATGAGAGAATAAAACATTCTTGACTTACGTCGCTGATGTGTGGGATAGAACTAGAGTACGGGTGATCGGTTGTCAGCGTGGACTTGGTGGGCCGAAAGGTCCTGTTTCCACGCTGTATCTTTAAATTAAACTAAAACCACTCAAAAAGAGGAAATGTAAAGAAGGGTTTCTACCCGAAACGTCACCCATTTTTTTCCTATCAAGAGATGCTGGTTGCTCCATGGAGTTCCCCTGCAGAATTAAAGCATGGAATAGTCTTCACCCTACCATAGGTACTAACCAGACGCAACTAAATTTAAGGTTTTTTTCCCCCCCAAGAAGTCCAAGTCAAGAGACGAGAGTTTTATTGTCATGTGTCCCAGATAGGGCAATGAAATTCTTGCTTGCTGCAGCACAACAGAATATGTAAACATAATACAGAACAGGAGATAAAAGTTCAGTGTGTCTATATAATATTGACCATATATGTATATATACACACAATAAATAAACAGATAAAATGCAATAGGCTGTTATTTTTCAGAGTTTGATGGTGGTGGTTCCACCAGTTTAAATTCCATTTCAAATATTTTTGGAGGACCAGCAAACCAAGAAGCAAGATTTACTCCAGGGAGTTACTGCAGCTCCAGGAGCGATTTTGTGTTGTTTTTCAAGTTGAGGCATCTACCGGACTGCAATGGCGGCCAGAACTCCCACAATGCAAAGGGAGGGAGAAAGTGTCCGACGCCAGGCACGTGCCGTGAGTAATTACTCAGGGTAGGCAGTCAGCCGGCTTTCAAAAAATCTTAAAACCGCACATGCGCAGATTGTTCTCTTCGTAAAAAAATAAAAATAAGTAACAATTCAAATTTCCCAAGGGTTCTAAATCTCCTTCATTTTTTAATTACTGAATGGGTGGGGGACGGAGGATGAAGGCAGGTGGCGAGATGGTGGGAAAAACGGGAGCACATCGGGTCGTTGAATCAGTTGTCATCTTATGGAATGACAATACTAATTCAAGGGTCCAATTGGAGGGGGAGTTCCTTTCACAGCTTGTGGGGAGCCTGCGGCAGGGGTTAAATATGCGAGAAGGGAGAAGTTTTGAGAAGGAGGGGGACAGAGATCATATCAAACTCACTCACCGCTGCTGCAGCGCTCCGGGCAAGGACAGCAGAACTGGCCGCCACTTCCGGGGATAGAAGCAGCTCGGGTGCGAGCGGCCACCGGGACCCAACACCAGAACCGACTGCTCTTCGGCGCCTTCTGATCACCTCTGGCAGTGCTCTTCGTCTGAACATCTCTCACCCTCCGTGTTAAAGAAGGAACTGCAGATGCTGGAGAATCGAGGGTTACACAAAGAGCTGGAGAAACTCAGCGGGTGCAGCAGCATCTAAGGGGCGAAGGAGATAGGCGACGTTTCGGGTCGAGACCCTTCTTCAGACTGAGTCTGAAGAAGGGTCTCGACCCGAAACGTTGCCTATCTCCTTCGCCCCTTAGATGCTGCTGCACCCGCTGAGTTTCTCCAGCTTTTTGTGTAACCCCCATCTGTCACCTGCCGGACACGGACAGCAGAACTGGCCGCCACTTCCGCGGAAGGAAGCAGCTCGGGTGACTGCGAGTGGCCGCCGGGACCCTGCCACTTCAGCCCCTTCTGCTGGTCCCCACTCACCTCTGGCAGTGCTCTCCGTCTGAACATCTCTCACCTGCCGCTCGCCGGCCGGCTTCCCGCAAATCTTTAAATTCCGACAGCGCGTTCACGGGTCCAGTTTAGGTTACTCGGCTGTGGGAATTTAAGGATTTGCGGGACGCGGTTGACATGAGCGAAGCCGGTGAACGGCAGGTGAGAGATGGGGGTTACACAAAAAGCTGGAGAAACTCAGCGGGTGCAGCAGCATCTAAGGGGCGAAGGAGATAGGCGACGTTTCGGGTCGAGACCCTTCTTCAGGCCTGCTGACCTTCTTCATGCTGCAGCACCCGCTCAGTTTCTCCAGCTTTGTGTAACCCTCGATTCTCCAGCATCTGCAGTCCCTTCTTTAACACGAACGGCTTTAGGACGCGGTTAAAGACCTGCCGGAGGGGCAAGTCAGGGCAGTGAGTGGGTTGTATCCACGTGTGATGCTCCATCCACCCCCCGGGGCCGAGAGTGTGGGATTGTGAAGGAACTGCAGATGCTGGTTTGCACCGAAGATAGACACACACAAGAAGGGTCTCGACCCGAAACGTCGCCTATCTCCTTCGCTCCTTAGATGCTGCTGCACCCGCTGAGTTTCGCCAGCTTTTTGTGTAACCCATAGACACACACAATGCTGGAGTAACGCCGAGGGACTGGCAGCATCTCTGGAGAGATGGGATGGGTGAGATTTCGTGTCGAGACCCTACTTCAGACTTCTCCAGAGATCCCGCTGAGTTTACTCCAGTAGCGGTGTTTATCCCGGTGGCGGGGAGCCGGGCTTGACCGACCCGCCGCCTCTACTTGCCGGTCAGTCGGGTGATCATCGCCCTCCGCCCGGAATGCAGCGGAGTTTTGCACCCAGTGAGTTGTCCAGCGCTCACGGTGGACGAGGGAGGACAGCAACAGGCCAGGTAAATGAATAGGAGCACATAAATGAGTCTAGCATTTCTTGTTTTTATGTTTTAATTTGCAAGCCGCTTCACGCGAGGCAAGTTTTATTTTCAGTCCGAAGAAGGGTCTCGACCCGAAACGTCACCCATTCAACGATAGACACACACAAGCTGGAGTAACTCAGTGGGACAGGCCGCATCTCTAGAGGGAAGGGATGGGTGATGTTTAGATCCAAATGCTGGAGAATTTCAGCAGGTCGAGACCCTCCTGTCACCCATCCCTTCGCTCTATAGATGCTGCTGCACCCGCTGAGTTTCTCCAGAATTTTGTGTACGCTCGATTTTGCTGCATCTGCAGTTCCTTCTTTAACACTGCTGGAGTAATTCAGCGGGTCGAGATCCTTCTTCAGAAGACGAGCCCCCCCCCCCCCCCCCCCCCCCGCACCCCCAACCACCTTCCACCTCAACTTACGCCTGGGCACCAAAGCAGCTCAAGAGGCGAACCCTGAGCTCCGTCTCCCAACAATCTGAACAGCGGCTGCGGCCGGCCGGCACCCGGCATGGACTTCTCACCCCTCACACACTTTTACTCTCACCTAGTCCCATCTCACCTGCACTCAGACCGGAGCATGGCAAGTGGGTTACTGACCCTGATCCCCTCCTTCACAACGCCAGACTGCCCAAACACTGTGAACGGAGCTCTCCCCCCACCCTGGGAACTACAGTATTTAAAAACATAAAGCACAAAGAAATGCACTTACCACATTATTGGTACATTAAGTCCATTCTCCATTTGTTTGCTAAGATACTATTAAAATAATGGCAATCCATATTTGAACATCCCGCCAAGAAACTCGCGATGCGCATGCGCAGAAAGATGATGCACATGCGCAGTGCTGCAAAGGCAGAATTTCTGCTGCCTTCAGCTCCCATTGAATCTGACGGCTCAGGCAGCGCTGACGGCACGGGGGCTGCACAGAGCTTCCCGTGTTACAAGCGCTGCGGGTGAAAGGCACGGAGAATTATGCCTACCTAAGAGATCGATCTCTTAGACAGGCATAATTCTCCCATGCCTTTACTATTTATATTTAAAAATTGCCATTTCATAATTTTAGTCAGGGTAGGCAGTGCCTACCTTGCCTACCCTGACGGCACGTGCCTGGCCGACGCCGACCAGTTGCCGTGGCAGTGCACATGTGCAGGGCTGCACATGCGCACAACCACGGCCGATGATGTGCTGGCTGTGGCAGTGCGCATGTATAAGGCCGCCGGCTGTGCCAAGCGGAGACCCGAGAGTCTAGCGCCGAGCGGAGACCCGAGAGCCAGCGTCGAGAGCTAGCGCCGAGCGGAGAGCCAAGACCCGGGCGCGGATGTCCCGGTTGCTTGCCAAGCCGGGCAAAATGTCATGGCTTTTAGGTTGCCCGGGGGGGACTGTAAGTTGCCATTGGCAGCCGGGCAACCACTAATTTCGAGCCCTGACATATCGTAATCAAAACACAATTTGTTTATCAATTACATATCGGTAATAGCTGGGATCGTAGCTATTAAAATAGCTGGGGTCCTCGTTTATCAATTACCTATTAACACAGCTTCTATTTGTTTTTTATAGATATAACCATGTAACAATTACAGCACGGAAACAGGCCATCTCGGCCCTTCAAGTCCGTGGCGAACAACTTTTTTCCCTTAGGCCCACCTGCCTGCACTCATACCATAACCGTTCATACCCTTATACATGCGCACTGCCAGATAGAGAGAAAACGAGGAAAAAGATGAAAAAAATAAGATAAATTACCAAAAATACAGTTTTGGAGATAGGTCTGTAGATTATAAAACGTAAGTATTTGTGGAATCCTTGATTCAAGTTTCAGTCAAGCTTCCATGCTAGACCAATTTAGCCTTTCAGGAAATCAATAAATGGAGACCATTCTAGCAAATAATTCTGGTTTGTCAATTAAGACGTCTAATTTTTTCCAAATGCCAGGTCTCCGACATCTCAATAATTCACATTTTAGATTGCGGGGGTGACCAAGTTAAGATTTAATCTGACCCAGGTTCAACCAGACTAAGGGTGCTGTCTGTATGGAGTTTGTACGTTCTCCCTGTGAAGGCATGGGTTTTCTCAGAGATCTTCAATTTTTACCCCACACTCCAGACGTCTGTAGGTTTGTAGGTTAAATGGCTTGGGTTTGTATACTTGGTATAAGTATAAATTGTCCCTTGTGTGTATAGGCTTGTGTCGGTGTGCTGGAATTGCTGGTTGGCACGCACTCGGTGGTCCGAAGGGCCTGTTTCAGCAACATATCCCTAAACTAAATCTAGAATAAATTGCAGGGTTATAGAGCAATGAGAGGGAAATGGTACCTATGTCATTGTAGGTAAAAGGCAAAATGCTTCAAAAGCAGCAAACTCAGCTCAAAAACGTGTACAAACTTATAATATTAAAGTTTCAGCCGTGTGGTACAAATTATTTCTCCAAACAAGATTTATAATCAACACAAAATGTAAGCATAGTACGAGAATCTTAAATTCATCTGTACTACTCCACAACTACAGTTATTTGTATACAACAAATATATAGATTTGAGATATTTTATGGCCAGAGTGTATTTGGATGTTACAATACAATGCCACCTGTGACATGAAGCTCACCTGCGCCATAATGACTTCACCGAAAGTACTAAAATAATCTTTTAAATCCTGATCTGTCGTCTTGCAGGGAAGGCCAAGAACAATGAGGTCAGATGTCTTCTGAACTGCTCTCTTCACTTTCACAGCTGAAGATACATCGGTTTCATCCATTTTCCTTTTGTTGTCTAGATGCAAAGACAAACAGATATCTGGGTGTGAATGTGGTCCAGCACATTTGAATTCTACTGATCTCCCGACAGCCAAGATAATACATCAACTTACATGCAAAATGGTCCAGCCTAAACCTGAACAGAAGGGTCTTGACCCTAAACATCACCCATTCCTTCTCTCCAGAGATGCTGTCTGTCTCAGAGTTACTCCAGCATTGTGTCTACCTTAAACCAGCATCTGCAGGTCTTTTCTGCACATGTACATTTTAAAGTTAACTCAGATATGCACAAGTACAGAAACATCAGAATCAATGGTTTATAACCATTACACCGAGTTCCATATTCCTTTTACAACAAATTGTAATTTTGAAAATGAAGTGGTACTTCCCATCAATACAGAATTATTTCCCGAATCTGCTAAAACAAATACAATACTCATCCTGCACTTGCACTGTTCCTGATGACAAAACACCCAGTTTCATCAATTTAGTGGAATTTCATTACGTAAATTTCTATATCACAAACAACACGGAAACCAAGACTGAACTTCAGCTGTGGCCTAAGAAAATCTTTGAAAGGCAACCTTACTTGTGTCTCTAATCCTGGCAATAAACACCAACATACCATTTGCCTTCAACATTTACTGAAACTGCAGGCTTACATCTTCAGAAATCAGCAACTTCAGATCCCTCTGATCAAGACATACTACTATATCCCCTACCCAGAGCCCAAAAGATGCTGGAATCTTAGGTAAAAACCAACCTGTAGAGCCTTGACTGACTTTCAGCAACATTGTTTGTTACCCTAGAGATAGATGCAAGTTAGTTCTCAGGACCAGACAAGGTGGGTGATGTGTAGAACAAAGTATCAAAATGGCTTAATAGCTGTAATTGCCAGCACATTACACGTGCTGGACCATGCAATGTCTCACATTAATGTTAAAAGTATGGGAAGGACAGGTTAAGAAACGACAATGCAGGTGCGGTAAACTTGGGTAAAATAAAAATTGTTGTAGGAACTCAGTGGTCAGGCAGCATTTGAACAGTGAAATGGGCAGACATTTCAGGTTGGGGCCCTGCTTCAGAATCAATATTTCATGACCATTCTCTCTCCCTACCAAACCTCGATAACCCGCTTCCCCTCCCCGTCCCTCCCCTCCTCCCACGCCAGGCCGCACCTTTCGGGTAGTTCACCACGTAGACCAGGTTGCCCCATCCGCTGTCGGGGGCGTGCAGGATGCCCTCCACCAGGCGCACCCCACGCAGACACTGGTTGTCCGGGTTGCGGTAACGCAGGCCGTACGCCCCCGGGAACTGCGCCGTCACGGTGGACAGCAGCAGCGTGCCGTCGTCCTCCGACGGGATCTCTATCGGCTCCTCCGCGTCCTCATCGGCCACACGTATGTACTCTGCCATGGCCAGGGTGGAAAAAAAAAACAAACGCAAACGAGAAACTATAACTACGGGAAAAGCCACGGGAGGAAGGTGAGCCCGGACCGTTGGTCGCTCAACGACGGAGCCCGACAACAAGCTGACAAAATGGAGGCGGCTAGTGGCCGACTCACGAATTCAACCAAAGATCCGACAGCGGAGCCGGACGCTCACCTCCGACGTCATCCAACGCACTGACGTGTAATACGTAACCGTGCGTCACGGCCGCCTTTTTTCAATGCAAAACGCGGCTTCCCTTTGGTGATGCCTCTCGCAGTGCAATCTGCTCTATCACCTTTGGTGTCATCAGTGTTGTAGGGGAACAGTGTGTGGCATCATAGCTCATCTATCACTTCACACATTTTCGTTAATTTTATTGTAAATATTTTCCCCCCGTTTCCCAGCCCCTCCTTTACGCAGTTTCACTGTGTATAAAATCAAATTTAACTTATATATGAATGTGTATGCGTGTGTGTAAGAGGCAAGTTATAGATAAATAGATCTTCTCATGGATCAGAAGCAACTTCAAGCAGAGTAGATGCAGCAAGTCCAACCTCACAGCACTCCAAGCAGTGTGCAGGCAGAAAGTCCAACCTCACAATTTGAGCAATGTATATAGACTGTATGGAACAATTTGTATAGCCTCCGAAAATGTCAGATTAATTTTTTGCACGGTTCATGTATTGTATATATTTATTACTTGAATAAAGTCTATTTTGAAAAAATAAAATAAAAATAGTGCTGGCAGTGAGGGGCGTCCTCCCAGTCAGATCCTTCCTGCACCGTTGGAACCTCACTGCCAGCGCACGCTGCCCTCGGGACGGCTGCTGTGGAGAGGAGACGGTTGCCCACCTCTTTGCAGAGTGTTGATTTGCTAAAAGAGTCTGGAGAAGAATGCAAGGGTCCCTGGTACGCTTTATCCCGAACAGCTCCGTCACAGAGGACTCTGTGATTTACAGACTGTTCCCAGGGACACATTCAGAGACTGACATCCAGTGCTGCTGGAGGGTCATCAACTCGGTGAAAGACGCCCTTTAGTTTGCCCAAGCGTTGTTCACCGCCCAGCAGAGCGAGATGTCCGTCAGGGAATGTTGCCAACTTGCCCGCTGCAGACTGCAGGAGTACGTGCTGAGGGACGCGCTGAAGCTTGGTGCAGCCAACGCCAAGGCTCGGTGGGGGAGGGCCACTGTCTAGCATCTTTCCACTGCTGGACACGGGGGGCACGGTATGGTGGAGACGCCCCTCAAAAAAAGGGAAGGTATCCCACGCCAACGGGCCACATGAGTGGCACGGGTGGGGGACACACTTGTAGAATTTGGGGAAAAAATGTATAAACTGTATTGATCAATTTGTACAGCCTTCGGTTGGATTTTTCGCAAGGTTCATGTATTGTATTTATTTATTACTTGAATAAAGTTTATTTTGAAATTTAAAAAAAAAAGCAAGCATAGTGCAGGCAGCAAGACCAGCAAGTTTTTGATACTTGTACCTTGAAATGAAACCGTTTTCTTGCCCATTTACCCTTAATTTCACAGAGGCTTCCCCACTCACTCACAGGGAACCCCATTGTTCACACTCACATGGGCCCTTCACTGCACACTCACAGGGACCCCCCCCCCAGCTTCGCTCACTCACAAGGACCCCCTCACCTTTGCTTATAGGGGGAGTTGCACATATGGTCACTGGGTCATAGGGCTTGGCGCACGGAGCCGCTTAATCCATATGGTGGACATCCGTAACCTCCGGTATATGTTATTAATGCAAGGAACGCGTATGTTTCCTACCTGTTAAAAACCGCCAAAATGTTGTATTTTTGCACTGCAAAAAATTAAGGAAGTCGGGGTAAGCGTGAGAGACATGTACGCAACTTCAGAATTCCAAAGGTGAAGCGAAATGAAGATAAAGAGAAGCGAGAGCTGAAGGGACAACAACAGCTAAAGTGCTTGGCTAACATAGGCCATGCAGATATCGGAATTGAAAATATTGGGCATTATCGCGTTTGCTCACTGCATTTCATCAACAGTAAGGCATTATTTGTATTTTTCTTGATTCCTTTGGTATCTAAAGTCTCAGAAGTGAACAATCTGGCTGTAAATTTTGCTTCAAAGGCATTGTAAATGTAAAAACCCACTTGAGAACTATGGGCAATTTAAAAATTTTACAGCCAGATTTATCACCTGAAACTTTTTAGATGCCAAAGGAATCAAGAAAAAAAACAAATAATGCCTTAGTTGATGAAATGCAGTGAGCAAACGGCCAATGGTCGCCAAGCACTCTGTCTATTGTTGTCCCTTCAGCTCTCGCTTCTATCTACTGTCATTTCTCCTCACGTTTGGAATTCTGAAGTAGGCTAAATGTCTCTCACGCTTATCCCGCTTTCCATAATTATTTACAGCGTAAAAAATGACAATTTCGGTGGGTTTTAACGGGCCTGCTATGCTGGAAACAATGGTCAGTGCTGACCTGCAGTTCATCGCGCTTACTCCAGTTGGAGTAGCATAGCAACAGTACGGGTCATGGGTCGTGATCCAACTGCCGTGAAACCTCCCTATTCACAGGGACCCCCTCACTGCTCACACTCACAGGAAACCCCTCACCTTTGCTCATTCACAGGGATCCCCTCACCTTTAATCGGACTCAGAGGCTCCCCCTTCTGCTCACCGCAGCTCACACACACACTCCCTCTACTTGCTTTAAAACGCTATTGACATCAACAAAGCCCCAGCCTTTCCCGGCCCAGTGGACTCCCGGCCTTTCGCCTTGTCCCGCCCTGATGCCTCCCTCCTTCAATCACCATGTCCCCTCCGCCTGCTGACCGACGTTCCTCTCGTCCATTCGGCGCCCTCGATCATCAGTCCCGCTCTCACTGTCTCGTGGAAATCCATTTATAGATTTGGATTTTTTTTTAACGAATTTCAAAATCCGCGGAGAAATCTCATGCCTGAGTTAAGCAATTTCTCAGCTACTTTCTAAACATCCTCAATCAAGATCCTGGAATTAAAGCCCTCACCCCATGGAAATACCCTCCCTGTATCCGGCCTGTCAAGTGTGCACACTTCTCATTCATCTCCATTTCTGAAGCACACAGGCTCAGCCTACTTGTTCTCTCCTTATAGACAACTAACCTTTGCCCACCATGGGTGCAATCTGCACATAAATTCTTGTAGTGCTACCTCTATGGCAATTACATCTTAGTCATAGACACACAGCATGGAAACAGGCCATTTGGCTCACTTTGTCTATGCCGACTAATGTGCCCCATTAGTCCCACCTGCCCACATCCCTTTAACCCTTTCCTATTCATGTACCTGTCCAAATGTCTTTTGTACATTGGCATAGCTTCTGCCTCAATCTCCTTCACAACTCTTCTCATATACCCACCACCCTGCGGGAAGTTACCCCTCATTCCATATACCTACCACCCTAAGTGAAAAATTCTTCTGTCCATATTTAGCAATTCCACAACTGAAGAATTGCAGGGCTTTGCTCTGACACATCTAATTGTGAATAATATTCAAGTAATTGGCTAAGGTCTGACTAGATTCACCCGAAGGGTTTAATTCATATATCTTACTCGTGATATTCTGCCGTCATAAACTAATATTAGGCCAGTTTACTCCACGTGATACTAAGAAACGTTTGAAAGCACAAACTAAAAGTTACAGGGCTAAGCAGAATTATGGCTTTTGTACTGCACTCCAGAGCTAGCGAGGCTGTTCCATTACATATTTTTGTCCTGGTGTCTACCTGATAACAGTTTGGATGTGCCCAATTCACAAAAAAAAGACAAATCCAATCAACTAATTGTGTAATCAATCTACTCTTGTTCATCTGCAAAGTACTGTTTTGTGGTATCAACAGCACAAATGAGAGGCACTTGGCAATAATCTCTCTGTAGAAGTTTAGTGGCACTAGCACCACTCTACATTGGGCATAGTCCCAGACCTGGTATGAATGTGAACCAAATATCTGAATTCTAAAGGTGATGCAAGTGATTATTTAGTACACCATTGCGGTATCAAGATATCTTGATAAACATTAAAGTAACACAACATTGAAAACACAATGGATGGAGTTCTACCTGGAGCAAGGGAAAACGAGTGTGGTTAGATGTCACTACATATTAGGATCATGTCTGATAAAAGTATAATCGCCTGGCCATGAATTTCGGTGGTATTAACAAGATTGAAGGGCCTGTCCCACTTTCACAACCCAATTCACAACCTTTTTTACTCCTGGACATTTTTCATCATGCTAGAAAAACTCCCCAACCTACTTGATGCCACGAGTACCTACAACCTTCCTACAAACTTGTGAGGACAAAGCAAACGTGACGACGACTTTGTGGGCAAACTCGGCAGAGGTCGTGAAAGTGGGACAGGCCCTTTAGGATCCCACTACTAATATGTTGAGGGTTGTCATGGACCAGGCCAATACATTGTTTCAAGAGTTGTTCACAGGCTGCATGTCCCATTGTGACTTGTCTGACAGCCCTAAACACATCCTTCTGCAGTAGAGAAACCAGATTTACTAACTTTGTCTTTAAGAAAACTCCCAATTACTTGTTCTAAATTCTATGTTTCATGCCCAGTGATTGGCCCTTTGTTCGAATCTCCAACCAACAGGTACCACTACCTGCTTTCTAGTTCAGTGAATTTAGGCCTAACTGAAACAGCCCTCTTCGTATATCAGTCCCCCCATCCCAGGAATCAGACTGCAGTGGATAACCTCGGCATGTATTTGTGTTAAACAGCCAATTTGTCCATTTCATTAGAGCCAAATCATTGTGAACTACGTGCAACAACCCACAAATTGCCTTATCTTATATTAATGTATGATTAGTTCCCTTAAAAACACTCATTGTAATCATCAGCCTTTGCAAATAAAAACAATTAAATCCATGATGGGTATAACTATGGGAGGTAGCGTTGTAAATGTACAAAAAATACCTTCGTATTTATTTTGCAACTTGTAGATTTTATATTTAAATGAAATAGCACGTAAGACAAGTATTTGTTCCCTGGTAGGGGAACAAAATAGCAAACATACAAAATACTGAACACTTTATTTTAAAAACAAAGCTTAGAGAATGCTAATTCCGTTTACATTCATTAGCAGTAAAACAATTCTGAGACAAGTAAAAATGTCACAACTATCCATGTCCTGGGAAAAAGGAATTTAAGGCCAAAAATGGTCAATGGCAGCATTTGGGAACTAGGACCGTAAACCACAAGGACATTAATCAAATTGAAGCTAATTAAAACCTACAAAGAAATGCTGAGTAACATAAGCAGTCATCCACACCCTTTTTCTAAATTATAATAATATTTTCTTTACCACACAGCACAACGGGTTATTCCAGAGGGAAGTGAAATTGTGTTAAAATAAATTAATTTAAACTTGTAATAAATTGATTTAAACAGGGTTGATAAGTGAGAAACAGATTCTGGTAAGACAATTGTAATCGTAATTAAAACGAGAAGGGATCATCTAATTACAAAATAAAAATGGATCTTCCACAGGTTGGGAAATAAATATCAGATATTTTGCCATTGAATCTTTAATACTTTATAGACCACAGAATTTGGTTGGTTGTTAGTTTTGTTACATTTTATATTGAACAGGCAATTAAAAGTTAGCTGGAAAGATATTCCTGCAAGTAATACGCATCCTAAATTGTGTGATTTTCAAATAATAAACTGCATGCTTCTAGGGTTTAAAGGTCAATCACCTAGAAAACCACACAAATAATGATTTCTCAAGATGCACAAGTGGGCAGTTACACCCATCCAACTGTCATTATGATGGATAATCAATTTATACACCAAATATCTTGATGACTGAGAAATAGAATTATATTCTCAAATCTACTGAATTGAGAGGTATTTAAGTTAGTAGCCAAGAGCAATCAAGCCTTTAATTTTCACAGGACTCCAAGATTAAGAGCCAAACACAGCAAAGATCAGTACTTGTTCAATAGTAAGATGTAAAATAGAATACATTCTGGTTGGGGTTTTGGTTTGCTACAAGCGATTATTAATGTTTTATGACAATTGCCCGTGACAGGGATAGTGGGAGGTGATAGGTCATTGCTGAGGCAACACCTGAAATCTAACATGCACTTTTACACATTTAAAGGATAATAAGCAAGGGAATGGCCAGCATCATCAAATTAAGAAACAATTTATACATACCTATCAGGAACAGGTCATCAGGTTTCAACTTGTTCAATTTGATAAAATCATGGCAGATTAGATTATAATCTCATCTACCAAGGAAACCTTTCACAACCTTGCATATTCACCTTTGTGAAGCTAGTGCTACATTGCATGCACATTTATATCACTATGAAATGGAAGTATATTATAAATTTACCTGTAGCCCAATGAAACTTACCTTAAGTATTCATGGAAATGGGTGATCTTCAAGTGCTAACTGGCGAATTCATCCACAAAGGCAGTGTAATAGTTGCCCAATGACTACGGCACAATTCTAAGCACTTGACCCATAATGATTAGCTGAAATACAACTTTTTGGGGACATGTGTGTTCAGGCAATATTAATTTTTTTTTTAAATCCCCATGACAAAACTACAATAATGCATTTGAGTAATTAAGGAGTATTGCATGCACTCTAATTTTCCATCATTCGTTTCAGATTGTGTAGAACATAGACAATAGTCTGGATGGGAATGTTTTGACGCATCGTCTCAATCTCTCTGGAGCCAGGGCAGGAATTGACCACAATTGGAAAACTAGCAGCAAAGAGTTGGAGTAGCCATTTTCACCCTAGAAGAAACATTATAGCAGAGAGCAAATTATAAATCCTCAAAATACTATTTATGTTTCTTTATGTCCTTCTTCAGTAAATGACAATGCTGTGAAATAGTTATGTTTGCAAATCTATGGTGGTTTAAAACAGAAATCCCCAGTAAGGTATGTTATAATTAAGTGGAACTATTAAACATTTGAATTACATAGACAGCAGGAAAGTGAAAATAGTGCAGGGATTTCAACAATGATTTCAATTAAAAATGCTTATCTTGCAGTGGAAACTATAATAGAACCAAAAAAAAGCAGTTGAAAAAGGAGAACATTCCAAATAACATTGCATTTATAAAATTATTGCAAATATTTCTCCAGTACAGATATTCTTATGAATTAGCCTGCGAGGTAAACTGCAAAATACATATCAGGATGGCGCCTGCTGGGATGGGAAGCAACAAGGAAAGTTAAGGAAACTTGGAAAAAAATCCAAAGTGCTGGAGTAATATAGCATGTCAGAATGCATCTCTGGAGAATATGGACCCTTACTTCAAACTTACAATACATTTGTACATAAAATGGGGACAGATGTATGCAGCACATACAATATACATATATTAGTACTTGGATTCATTGCACATGTGTACTTCAAGAGAATAACGTTTTTAATTATTTGACCATTTCCACATTGGTAAAACTGCAGTGACATGGGTGGGAAATATTATAGATCGTGAATGAAAGATCAAACCCACTTGTTGGCATACAAGATTCCACAACTGCTACAGGTCAAGAATAGTCCATTCCTTTCATCATAAATATCTTATAAATAATTACCTCGTAGGATGCACCAAGTCCTCAGGAAGTTTCAACTTCAGAGCCAATGAATCAGTCCCAGTGCTGTTCCTGTACACAGGAAAACCCTAAAGCCAATCTGACAAATGTGAAAAACAACCAGCTAAACCTATTATTTTGGCTGCGTTGCATGTCGAATTTATGATGCCTCAAAGAGCAACCAAAAAAATAGACAACCCAGAGATCCATGTTTTTTTTTCTCAATACTTACCCAACGTGGTAGCAGGTATACACATTTACCTTTTCACTTCTTCACATGCAAACCTCACATCTAATCTACCACTATTGTTGGAGTTAATTATAGTTAATAAATAAAAAAACCTCCAATATCTAAACTTTCAAATGTGATAATTAAAACTGTAGAAAATTTTAAAACTACGGATCTCCACTAATAGCTGAAATCTTCAATTAACTCACCCAATTCACTTTAAAACACTTGACAGAATTAGTAGCTTACTAGACTAAGTGGGAATCATTGGGTCCCAGCTTCACACGGGAGCACTGGTCCCCCAACGCAATATTCCACCACTCTACCAATTCATATATTGGTAGCCAGTGGTTGGGGAGGGGGAGCGCTTTCTGGAGCACTAGTATGGGTGTTGTGGGCTGAAGGGACTGGTTTCCAGAGGTTTAATATGGACATTGTGGGCCGAATGTATTATTGGGCTGGAGGATCAGTCAAATCAAGCATGGAATGCTGGCAGCTCACTCACTCATGGCTGGTGGGCTGGCAGTTGACTCACGGCTATTTCTTGAAATGCCACTTCAAGCAGGGTGCAAAGCCACCAAATTCAAGTGCAGTTTCATACCACTTCAAGCAGGGTGCAAGGCCACCAAATTCAAGTGCAGTTTCCAGCTACTTCACGCAAGATGCAAGGCCACCAAATTCAAGTGCAGTTTCCTGCTACTTCACGCAGGGTGCAAGCCCACCAAATTCAAGTGGTTTCCTGCCACTTCACGCAGGGTGGAAGGCCACCAAATTCAAGTGCAGTTTCCTGCCACTTCACGCAGGGTGCAAGGCCGCCAAATTCAAGTGCAGTTTCCTGCCACTTCACGCAAGATGCAAGGCCACCAAATTCAAGTGCAGTTTCCTGCCACTTCACGCAGGGTGCAAGGCCGCCAAATTCAAGTGCAGTTTCCTGCCACTTCACGCAAGATGCAAGGCCACCAAATTCAAGTGCAGTTTCCTGCTACTTCACGCAGGGTGCAAGGCCGCCAAATTCAAGTGCAGTTTCCTGCCACTTCACGCAAGATGCAAGGCCACCAAATTCAAGTGCAGTTTCCTGCTACTTCACGCAGGGTGCAAGCCCACCAAATTCAAGTGGTTTCCTGCCACTTCACGCAGGGTGGAAGGCCACCAAATTCAAGTGCAGTTTCCTGCCACTTCACGCAGGGTGCAAGGCCGCCAAATTCAAG
The DNA here is from genome assembly GCA_963514005.1 of Raja brachyura. Next base: position 24,637,873 of record OY740811.1, on the reverse strand, counting down.
TGCAGTTTCCTGCCACTTCATGCAAGATGCAAGGCCACCAAATTCAAGTGCAGTTTCCTGCCACTTTACGCAGGGTGCAAGGCCGCCAAATTCAAGTGCAGTTTCCTGCCACTTCACGCAAGATGCAAGGCCACCAAATTCAAGTGTGGTTTCCTGCCACTTCACGCAAGATGCAAGGCCACAAAATTCAAGTGCAGTTTCCTGCCACTTCAGGCAGGGTGCAAGGCCGCCAAATTCAAGTGCAGTTTCCTGCCACTTCAAGCAGGGTGCAAGGCCACCAAAGACAGACAGTCGTGATCGCTCCCACCCCATCTTGCAGAGACTGAGCCACGCCTACATGTTTCGGTTTTATAGTCCCTCCCCCTCTCCATGAGGCAAAACACCACTTTGCATTTTCAAACCAAAAAACACGTTTGCATTTTCAAGCTAAAAGACACATTTACATTTTCAAGCCAAAAAACCCCTTTGCATTTTGAAACCAAAGAACACTTTTGCATTTTCAAACCACATTAAGGGCACTGAAAGGTCACTAAAACCACTCAGTTTAGTAGACATATGTTCAGTGTTTATTCACAGCTCAGACTGAGAGTCGCGACCTCTCGCTTCCCCCGTCTTGCAGAGAACTCAGGCACGTCCATACTTCCGGGTTTTATAGTCCTCCCCCCTCCCACCAGAAGGGGCATGGCCTTGATGGCATGATTGACAGGAGGGAATCTCAACATTTTTTAAACATTAAGTCTTTTATTTTTAATCAATGGGAAAAATCCTCTTGCCCTGCGCAGCGGAGGGAGACTCTGAGTGAGATGGCCAAAAATCACAGCCGTAATTGGTAGCGTTTATCTAAAAGCAATATGCATTGCAAACAGGAAGTGGTCAAGATCAGAGTTTTAATTATATAGATGCCAGTTCGGGACTATGCTACCAAACCTACATCAGCAAAACATTTAAATTTTAGTAACAATAAAAAACAGTACAAATTTGCTATTTATTCAAGAGTATTCATACAATAACCCTACCTTTAAATGTCAACAATTTACCAGAATTCCGGTACACCGCCTATGATAAAAAAAACAGGAAGAAAGTCGCAGGAAGAAAACATTCACCTGGTGCTGGGAATGGTAATCTCTCATATACAAAGTCAGAAAATCAAATTACAGCTTCCATAAAAATGAAGTAATTTGCTTCAGGAGATCTATAGTTGATGTAGATAGAAATGTTCATCTGTTTAAAAATCTATTCACCGAAAAACGTTAACTTTAAGCAAAATCCAAGAAAGGCTCCACTGGGAATCCTCATGACACCTCTACTTAAACTTAGAACATTATCAAAAACAATAAATGATTACCATTTTAATTAACCAGATTTCTTGACTTTAGATATACAAAAAAAGATAAAAAATAAACAAAAGGCTATCCCTGGTAAATAAGCATCAAGTACTTTCTGATAGGCCAAGCACAACATCCAGAATGCAAATAAGTTTGCCTAGGATTTTGAATTAGCTATCCACTGATCAGTACTAGAGAGATCAGAATTAGTCTTAGATGTAATATAAAGGCCAAACAATCCAAAAGAGTCAAATACTCAGGAAGTCACCAACCCAGTACCAGATTCCAAAAAAAGGATGTTCACTTGAAAGAGATACCAGTGGGCTATTCACACCCATGGAAGTTATATCCCTCCATGAAGTTAAATTGTGACCATTTTAAAGCAGAAAATGAAAAGACCCATTAATTTCTTTTAGTGGAAACAAGATACAAAATGAACATCTTTGTTTATGTTTGGAGAATGAAATCAACAACTGTAAAATATATAAAGACCTAAAAAGGTTATTTTAAATGTACTAGATACATCCTTTAGTACTTTGCATAACTTCCAAGTTTATTTTTCTGTCTTTTATCGGGTCAGAATGCAGAGACGAGAATGTTCAGTCAAGTTAAATTTTTATTAAGAATCACCTACAATGACATTAAAAAAGGCGCTTCAAAACACACTTAACTCAAGCAGTCATTTATTATTCATTCACAATAAACTTGCAGAAAACACAAACGTACACACTTGTTCAAGATTGACACTGAGCTCACGCAAGTCATCTCCGGCAGGCAATACACAATACACTCCCCAGAATATTGTTCCTTCATAACGCCACCTCATTCCACTTGTCCACACTTACGAATCTGTATTACAAAAATACATCACCAACCATTCGGCACACATGGTTAACAGCGAGGAGCAAGATACAAAATATTCAGGAGTTGAAACTAGATTAAAAACATCAGCAGTCCCCTTTGTAGCTTTAAGGACTGACTGAATAGCATTTACTAAACAACCTACAATTTAATTCAATTGTAAATCAAAATAATTTTAGTGCACACTTTATAATTAGAAGAATGCTTATTTCAGTTAGAAAATAAATTTGCAAATATTTTAAATATTACTGAACTGAGATTTTCTTGGTTTCAACCCCTGGAGATATTCATTTCACTAAACACATTCAACATTTTCCAATTCCTCAAGTTACAAGCAAATATCACCACTCGAAAGTTTTTTCTCCCTCATCAGCCACGGGCGTCCTTTGTGAATAAAAGAAAAACATTCGAACTGTATCCCACTTCTCCTCTGCATTCTCTCACCATGCCAAGGGATTGCGAGCCACATCTTCCCATGTTTAAAAATGCCATAATGCACCACCAGGTCTGCATGCGCTCTTTCCTTCCTCGCTCATTCTAGCCCTCTCATTCGCCGGCACCAAAATGGCATCAATCCCACACCAGGCATCAACTTATGTCATTACAGCTTTGCATCATATCTTGTTTCACAGCGCTGATAAACGAATTGATGAAAAGAACAGTGGAGGACAAAAATGGAACCCACCATTGTCCCTTCGAATAGAACCTGAACCTCCGTGCAGCCTGTAGTTATGTGACGAAATGGTTTAGAGAAAGCATTTTCTATACATATGTAGGTGCTCACGCTCGGAGATCCAGACCACTCTTTAAAAAAAAAATCAATTCTGACAACTCTACATAATATTCTACTAAACATTAGATCAAGTTGTTGCACCCAAGTTAAGATTTTCTACACAATGTTGCTCATTTCCTATTTGCGGCTGCTTAAACAATACCTCCACAACCCTCCTTTGGCTAGCAGAGCTGGTAAAAGACTACATTTAGCAGGGAGTTAATTCTAAATTTTAAGAAGGATAGTTCGGAATGAAACAGCAATATCCCAGTGCACATAGATTCACTACTGGACATTCAATGGAATGAATGATCTAATCTGGAAAGCCAGCAATTCAACAAATTTATCAACTCAAGAGATTAACAAGATATCTTTAGCAAGGGTCTTTTCAGATTCACCTATGCTGCCCTCATGGGATGGTAACGTAACTTGCTTTTGATGTCCAATGTGGAACTGAAGTGTGATTTGCTAATTCAAAGCCAAGAAAACATTTAAAAGAATTATGTAGATCTGGCAAACCTTAACCGCGATCCTGCAGAGGTTATGCAATTATAAATGAAAACATGGGTGCAATTTGCACAATTCAATTTAAAAAGGCTCTGGATTCAAAAACATACCAGCCTTTAACTGTAACTCATTCCAAAACCTTTAGCTCACCATTATACTTACAGATGTTTATGATATTTTCAAAATTTCAGAAAGCAAAGGGGGTGTCACTCTTAATTGTAATAACATTTGAAACAAATACTCCTAATTGCATTGATGGCAGAGTGTCTATTCACTCATGTCATTATGCGCTTATGCAAAGAGAGAAACTGCACAGAAAAGACTTGGAAGCAGGAGCCGAATTTGCAAATGTAATGCCTTTTCAGCAACTCACTTTTTCATTTAATGAGAACATTTCAAATAAATTCTATGGCCAGACAGGGAAATTCACCCAACATCGTTCATATTCAAGAAAAGTTCATTCCCAGGATTGCCAATGGAGACAATGCAAAGCCAATTAATTTGGGCGAACGTATTCACTGGTATTATAACAAAGAGTAAATCGTGAGGTACTGGTGAAGTGGTTTCGTTTTTAGATATCTTTTGGAACTATTTTCTCTATACAGTTTAGAATTGTTTTGTGTACACACAAGATATAACCTGGATTGGGAGATGTGAATTTAACCAATTAAAAAATGCTATCTTGGTACAATGATAGCATTTTTACAAAAAATATGCAGTTTACTAGGTAATAAAAGGTAGAAACCTTTATCTACCTTGCACACGTGGAGTTAAACTGCACCTCAGTCAGCTGAAGTTATAACTTCATAATCTTCAATTGGAATGAAAGGGCCAAGTTACCAATGCTGTTCAACACCAACTGGACATTGCGTCAAATGGTCAACACAACTGAGAGAATGGAGTTCATAGAACAGTAACAACTGTGTGCACATAAATTATAGTTCATTAGTTTAAGAAATTAAACTCATGACAGAACTACATACTGCAGTATGAATCAGGAACAGGTAGAAGCACTTACAAAATTCACCTTATCATCAGTGTCTTGAATGACATTGCAAGGCAACCGCTTAAAATTTTTCTTCAATTATGTAGCAAGAAAAAGTTTGTGAAAACCTACTTTTGTGTTTACTTACCATTATTTAAATTTCTACACTTTCTTCACATTTGCTAAGCACGTACAATTCTTTTTACATTCCCCAACCCGATGATTTGGACTCCATGCTGGATCGAAAACCAGATCTGAAACCAGGACAACCTGAATTGAATGCCGACCCCCAACCTAATGCACTGGAATTTGAGCTATACGAATTATTATTTGTTCCAAATGGCTGATTCTGTTCCCTTGGTACATTGCCCTGATTTTGCTGCGTGTTTGCCCCTGCAGCACCGGATTGGTTCTGTTGCCTAGCCATCATTCCCATCATTCCCCAACTACTCTGTAGGGCTGCCTGGGCAGCAGCCATCATTGCTGGGTTAATACCATAAGCTCCAAAATTCATTCCTCCCCCACTCATGTTACCATTGGGACTGCCACCCAATCCTCCTCCACCACCCCTGTTGTTTGCAAACCCATCCTGATTGCCAAAGCTTCTCTGGCTGTTTGTGAATCGTCCTCTCTCTATCTGTTGTCTAGCATTCAGATGCTCAGAAATGTGCAAGCTGGCCCCCTTAAAGATCAGTTCTTCACCACATAGAGAATGGGCAACCTGTGAAAGAAAGCAAACCACAATGAAATTATGCAAGATTAAAATAAGTCTTAACTACACAATGATGGTCAGCTCTCTGGGATGCAGAACCCATCTTGGTTATATCAATTCCAATTTAAATAACAGAAGCAAATGAGAAAATATGCGATTTTAATACTTAATCAAAACAGCAAAATTAAATTTGAGGAAGGACATTCGTGCTATTCAGGGAGTGCAGCGTAGGTTTGCAAGGTTAATTCCCGGGATGGCAGGACTGTCAGATGCTGAAAGAATGGAGCGGCTGGGCTTGAATACTCTGGAGTTTAGAAGGATGAGAGGGGATCTTATTGAAATATATAAGATTATTAAAGGTTTGGACATGCTAAAGGCAGGAAACATGTTCCCAATGTTGGGGAGTCCAGAATCAGGGACCACAGTTTAAGAATAAGGAGTAAGCCATTTAGAACGGAGACGAAGAAACACTTTTTCTTACAGAGAGTGGCGATACTGCCAAATTCTCTGCCTCAGAGGGCGGTGAAGGCGGGTTCTCTGGATGCTTTCAAGAGAGAGCTCGATTGGGCTCTTAAAAATAGCGGAGTCAGGGGATATGGAGAGAAGGCAGGAGCGGGTTACTGATTGGGGATGATCAGCCATGCTCACATTGAATGGCGATGGCTCGAAGGGCCGAAGGGCCTACTCCTGCACCTATTGTCTATTGTCTAAAAGCAATAATATGCTTCATGCAATGCTTAAACTGAATTATTCCCAGTGCTTCAACAGGATTTATTTCAAATAATGATGCAACTCAAAATTATGCCGTAAACAAATTGCGACACCATCCCTCAATTCAATAGTCACCAGAATTGCTCATGCTTATAACTATATATGCCCAACTTAAAATATCTTAATATACCGGCACCTATAGTACACAAAACTGGAGTATGGCTTTACAGCTATATTTGACAATATTAAACATATCTTCAAATGTCTGATTATGTGAATGAACCAGAAAGTAAATTGTCTGATAAAGTCTTCTGGTCAGATGCATATGACACTTACTTGGGGGATGGAATATACAATGTTAAACAATAAAACCTACAAAACTAAAGCTCAGATTTTAACTTACTCAAATCTTAGAAAGCTAAAAGTTCAGCATTTTCACTTTTATAAAAACCTACCTGGTCATCAGCAAAAGTGACAAAAGCAAAAGCACGGAAAGGTTTTGGCATAAATACATCGGTGACATCTCCAAACTGGGAAAAGAACTGACGGAGTTCATCAGCACTCATGTCCTCAGTGAGGCGACGCACAAACACCTTTCTACTTCTTAAAGGCTCATCTGCATGTTGCTGAAAAAAATTAAATGACATATACTATCAGGACATTTTCCTTCCTAGTTCCTAGTGAAGCAGATTTGCTGCTTTACCATCCGGCTCAACATTTCGGTGGTGTTGGACAAGCAGATTTTCCCAGACTATTAGTACTGTAATTCCTAATTTATTTTTTTTAAGTTACAGTAAAATGAGAAATTTACTGCTAAACCCAGTAAATTTAAAGGGAATGCAAGATCAGGGAGCCAGGCGAGTGGATAGTGACAATGGTAAACATCAACTGATGAGCCAAATGCCAAATCACTGAGATTTCAGAATAGTTCAATGGGGAACCATTGCAGTTTTATTGTGCCATCAGGGGAATGAACTGGACAAATATAAATAACTGCAGGCGCTGAAAACTTGAAATGCAAAACAATTGGAAAATAAATGTCAGGTAGCATCTACAGATAAATAAACAAATAACATTTTAAAGTAAAAAATAAAAGTGCTGGTGGAACTTGAACAGGCCAGACACCATCTATGGAGATAAATGGATAGTTGATGTTTTAAGTTCCTTTAGGAGTTTGCTTTTTGCTCCGGATTGTAAAAGTTAGTTTTATATCCCCAATTAACATTTTAGGTTAAGACCCTTCATCAGAAGAAAAAAAATTGGAAGAGAAGGTCATGGAGGCAAGCAGAGAACAAAGGCAGTATGAAATTGTGCTGATAAAGCAAAGTCAAGCAATATTACCACGGATTAAATTGGAAATTTCCTCTGGTTGATGAGTTAATACAGGAACTGAATGGCTTACGAATTGCTGGTTGAGAACTTACCCTATTCTTGTTCCGATAATAAGCACCCAGAGTTTAATGTGTTGTGTTTCCAGCTTTTTTTTAAAATTTCAAATTTCTAAAAGCTGCAGATTATCTTACAACAGTTGCCTACCTATTCAATTTGATTTCAGAATGAGCTTCCACTCACAAATCGTTCCAACTGTTTTGAAACAAGCCCCGTTGAAATAACAAAATGCGGATATTAAAAATATGTGTTCAGTCTGCAGAAGCGAATCCAAACTGTTGCCTGCCACTTTAATTTCCCATGCTACTTCGACCCGTTTGTGGCCTCCTGCACTGCAGACTAATTTAACCCGCATTGCATTTTAAAAATGTCCATTCATGTCCTCACATTGAATGAGCACAGGAAAGTAGACGAAAAAGGAAAATGGATGCAAAAGGTCAGAAAATGATACATAACACCAGAATTTAAAAATCAAGATTAAGAAATAATTCAAGGCTTGAGATTGCTTACGTTCGTACATTGTAAGCTCATGAATCATGTTACACAAGGTAGATAAAATGCAAACTTACATTGGATTACCATTCAGAGCATAAGAAACAAATCACTTGAATCCCTGAAACCGGCTCTGCTATTTAATAAGCCAATGGTTTACCCGATTTTAACTAAGTAGCAATACAAAGTTTAAAAAGAGTTCAGGCCAACAACTGTGATTGATATTTCAGGATAATTATAGATACAAGAACAAGAGTAGTGAGAGACATGAGGTCTACTACTATCCAAGTTTCAGAACAAGACAAAGGAAAATTAGCACCAAAAGATGTGGAATTGATGTGGGACAGAATGGAGGCCATTTCAAAAATTTTGACAAATAGGGAAAAAACAATTCAATTTGACAAAAACAAAGCTGTCCTTGGTAAAGTGAAGGCAAAGAAGCATATTTGTAATCACATTTCTTTAAGCAAAAGTGTTTTGGTTGCAGAATAAGTACATTCCTATAATACAGGATAGGCAATCCAAGCCAAAGCTCACTTAACAAAACAAAAGCATATGTGACAGATACAGGTACTTGGCATGTCTGAACCAAGCAAATTCAAAGAAAAACGAGAAAGGTAGATTTACAGAGAAGGTAGACAAAAATGCTGGAAAAACTGAGCAGGTGAGGCAGCATCTATGGAGCGAAGGAATAGGCGACGTTGCGGGTCGAGACCCTTCTTCAGACTTAGAAATTATTTTCTTTCAGCTCTTTATGCAGCATCTCTCTTCTCAGGAAGATGTTAGTACAAACTAACTACAACCTGGTGAAGAGAAAAATAAAAGCACATACCTTGGAATTGGGAAATTTGCAATCACACCATCGTCCTTCAATCATGTGTCGTTGCGACATGACTTTCACTTGTGTTTCATATTCTGTGAACCTGATGAAGCCAAAGCCTTTTGCATTCCCGGTTTTGATATCCTTCTTCACCTGTAGATGTACGAATTATTTCAGAAGATTTATGCAAGGAATTACAAGAAGCCTCCTGTAGATTAGTGGCTCATGTTACGAGTCATGCTTTTGTAGTTACGCCCACTAGCTTATTAGCGTCGCGGTCTACTGCACTCGGCAGTCTGAAGTAAACTTTCGTGAGAACTTGTAATTGTTTATCCTGAATAAACAGTGTATAACCTGACATGGCATGAGGTCTTTATTATCACAAGGACTATAAATCGACATGGTGTCTAAGTTTACAATCTCACCCTCGGATTGATCATATTGTTTTTTATCTTAGTTTTTTTTTAAACTACGACAATGGATGCTGCTCCCAGAAACTCTGATGTCTTGGTGTTTGATGCTGATCTAGCTGAACGATGGCGTGTGTTCGAGGAAGAATTCTCAATCTACATTGATGCAGCGTATCCAGCTGCAGCACATGCTCTTCGTGCCTCGATTCTCCTTAACTTTGCAGGCATTGAAGCTGCCCGGCGTGCCAGAAGATTTCACTATGCACCGGCTGGTGTGGATGATAATAATGTACAAATTCCAGCAGACTCCATCCGTGATTCTGAGTGCCTCCTACGTAAATTCCGACAAATATGCGAGTTACAAATTAATGTGAGCATTGAACGACATAAATTTTTGTCAATGTGTCAAAAGCAAGGAGAACCGGTCGAGCTCTGTCAGTGCATTGAAGCATGTTGCTAGTCGATGCGATTTTAGAGAAATCGAAGCAAGTTTGATAAGAGATCGATTGATACATGGCATATTGAATGATAAACTACGCAATGATTTGTTGCGTGAAGTGGCCAGCTTGCCTAATCAAATTACCACTCGGCTGTTTCAGGGGCCAGTTAACAACCCAAGATGGATTACTAATTGTTTTAATTGCAGAGGTTCACACACTGCAATTCGTGACCGGTGTCCAGCATTTAGAAAACTCTGCAGGCTCTGCAATAAAAGAAACCATTTCGCGAAATGCTGCAAATCGGGAAACACCAGATCTCAAACGAGACAGTCTGTCAGCTTGTTCAACCAGGATGAATATCCTAGCTCCCAGCTCCCACAAACAGAGATTAAAGTGCATGATTTGTCTGGTTCAGCTTCCAACTCGATCCCAAGCTCAAACTGCTCATTAATGGCAAAACTCTCTATCTTACGGTGGGTTCCAGGGCCCGCAGTAATGCTATCTCCTTGGCTGTCTTCCAACAGCTACAAAACACAGCAGCACTGTGCCCTATCGGCCAAACAAAGTTACGTTGCCATCTCAACCCGCGTGACCACGTCCTGGATTTTTACGAGGTACCATCCATACTGGGTGCCAATGCATGCCATAGGTTTGATTTCCTTCAGCCCTTAAGTCTGTCCACTGACTGTAGACTGTGATTTTACACATCACATTTTAACACAATACAAGGACTTGTTTAACGATAAGCTGGGCAGGTTGCCTGCCAGATGCACGATTACTATTGACCCTGAGGCAATCCCAGTTGATTGTCCAGCTCACAGGATTCCTCATGCTATGCGGGATCGAGTACAAAGAGAACTTAACAGAATGGTGGCTCTTGGTGTGATTACTCCTGTAACTGAACCCTCAGACTGGGTCTCCTCAATGGTTGCCGCTACCAAGAAGAATAAAGATGAGATACGGATTTGTACTAACCCCAAGGATTTAAATACAGCAATTAAGAGACCACATTATCCAATGCGTTCAGTGGACGAGATTGTGGCACAGATGGCTGATGCAACTGTATTCACAGTGCTAGATGCCAAGAATTCATTCTGGCAGATTGTACTGGAACATAAATCCTCCAAGCTGACAACTTTCAGTACTCCGTTCGGACGATATAAATGTTTGAGAATGTCCTTTGGTATAAGTCCAGCCAGTGAAGTGTTTCAACAATCCATGGAGCAATTGTTTTCCAGATACCCTTGCTCCATCGTAGTGGACGATATCCTCATCACTGGGAAAACGATGCCAATCTGACAAAAGTAATGAAGCGTGCCGAGGCCATCCATCTCAAACTCAACAAATGCAGATTGAGGTAAAATACCTACGCCATATATTTACCAAGGACGGCCTGAAAACCGATCCAGCGAAAATCAGTGCCATTAATGAACTCCCAGCACCCACTGACATGCCCAGCTTGCAGAGGTTCCTTGGCATGGCGAACTATTTGAGGAAATTCATTCCCAATTTCAACGAAACGTTAGCCCCATTACGCCTGCTCACACACAAAGACACTGCTTGGACCTGGCATGAACAAGAACAGACAGCATTTGACACTCTTAAATGGCAGATGTTAGCCACCCCTACTCTAGCGTACTTTGATCATAGACTACCTGTTACACTTACATGTGACGTATCACAACATGGCCTGGGCGCTGCACGCCTTCAAAATGATGGCCATGGCAATAAGCCTGTCGCCTATGCGTCTCACACCATGTCTGAGACAGAACAACGATACACCCAAATCGAAACGGAATTACTAGCGGTTATTTTTGCCTGCAAAAAGTTCAACGATTTAATCTTTGGTCGCACAGTTGAAGCCGACCACCAACGTCTTATCAGCATTTTCAATAAACCCATTCATAGCTTTCCAGCGCGCCTACAACTGATGTTACTACAACTTCAGAAATATGACATCGTCCTCACCTACAAACATGGAAAGGATATTTACCTGGCAGACACTCTTTCACGTACACCTCGGGAAACCTGCGGGTATCTACCCTCGCAGGATGATGATTTTATCGCGATGTGCGTATCCTTCATCATGGACGGAGGACTTAGTTGCCCACACTGCTACTGACAAGACCCTACGGTCCCTGACCTCTGGCATTAAGCGTGGCTGGCCAGAAAAGCACTACAATGTTTCTTTGCCAGTTCGACCTTTCTTCCCTGTTTGGGACGAATTAGTGCTACAAGACGGGATTGGTTTAAAAGGACACAAGGCCGTGGTTCCTGCTTCACCACTTCACCGAGATTTCGACACAGAGCAGAACACGGGCGAAAAGCATGTTTTACTGGCCTGGCATGGCCGAACACATCAACACAATGTGGCAGATTAGGTTGTGTGCAATAGCATGGCACCCCATCAACAAAAGCAACCACTTCTGCCACATCCTGTACCTGCGCTCCCATGGTCTACAGTGGCAGCTGATTTATTTGAGTGGCACGGCAAGCAGTACCTGGTGCACGTGGATTCGTATTCAGGATGGTTTGACATTGATTTTCTCAGCAGCCCCATTACCAGCGGCGAAATTATCTCATCATTTTTCAATCCATGGATCTCCAGGCAAGCTGTTGACTGACAATGGCAGCCAGTTCACCAGCCAACAATTCAGAGAGTTTGCAAGAGGATGGAATTTTCACATCACCAGCAGCCCAGAGTATCCACAGTCTAATGAGCTGGCTGAACGGGCTGTCCGGAGTGCAAAATAACTCATGGAGCGCTCTCACAGGGCCAAATCGGACGTATTCCTGGATTTGCTCAACTTACGCAACATTTCCCGTGACCTTGCATTGGGTTCCCCTGATCAACGATTATTGTCAAGGCAGACTCGTACCCCGTTGCCCGTCGCAGAACAGACGTTAATCCCACATGTCCTTTCACCTGAGGATATCCAAACTAGGTTACAACAGAAGCGTGACATCTTAAAAAAATGGTTCGACACGACAAGCAGGCCTCTGCCGCCATTGACCAAAGAACAGGTGGTCCGCTTACAGACTGACAAAGGCCATGACCGCGTTGGGGTAATTTCTGGTCTAGCCTCGAAGACAACCTCGTACATTGTTAGAGCCGATGGCGGCACCTACTGACGAAAGAGACATCTTCTGCCTGTGAAGGAGCCAATCCCTCCTCCTTATTATCCTGATCGTACAAGTTCATTTCAATCTGCATCTGGTGACCCTTGCATGCTCTTGCCAGCACACCAATCCATGCTTGCGACAGTTCTTCTGCCTGTCCCATCTTCGCCTGAGCCAGTCTCCTGCTTCAACCACAGAGGCGTTGGTGCACCCCCCCCCACGATGGTAAAATCACCAGCTCTGTCCCCGGAGAAAAAGAATGGAAATGGCCTCTATCGTACACATGCTGGTCATGTTTGCAGGCCGGTCGTGAAGTATCCGGACTATATTTGATTTTACATACGTCTGTCATCGGTTGTGATATTTGCTATGCTTAGTTATGGGTATACAGTGTTATTGATTCCTTAAGAGGGGGGGGGGGGGGTGTAGATTAGTGGCTCATGTTCGAGTCATGGTTTTGTAGTTACGGCCACTCGGCAGTCTGAAATAAACTCTCCAGTGAGAACTCGCAATTGTTTATCCTGAATGACCTGAGGTCTTTATTATCACAAGGACTCTACACCTCCATGTACAGCAAATTTCTATTGCATCAAAATGTTTAACATGCAAACTTTAAAGACAAGATTGCAACCTCAACCCACACATTTGACCAAGTTAAGATTTAATCGTACCCAGGTTCGACCAGACTAAGGATGCCGTCTGTACAGAGTTTGTACGTTCTCCCTGTGATGGCATGGGTTTCATCAGATATCTTCGTTTTTTCCCCCCACACGTCAGACATCTGTAGGTTTGTAGGTTAAATGGCTTGGGTTTGTATACTTGGTATAAGTATAAATTGTCCCTTGTGTGTGTAGGCTTGAGTTGGTGTGCTGGAATTGCTGGTTGGCACGGGCTTGGTGGTTCGATGGGCCTGTTTCAGCACCGTATCTCTAAACTAAACTTAGAATAAGTTGCAGGGTTATAGAGCAATGAAAGGGAAAATGGTACCTATATCATTGTAGGTAAAAGGCAAAATGCTTCAAAAGCAGCAAACTTTAAAGTTTCAGCTGTGTGGTACAAATTATTTCTGCAAACAAGATTTATAATCAACACAAAATTTAAGCATAGTACGATAATCTTAAATTCATCTGTACTACTCCACAACTACAGAGTTGTTTGTATATAGCAATAATATAGATTTGGGATATTTTATGGCCAGAGTGTATTTGGATGTTACAATAACTTGCCACTTGTGACATGAAGCTCACCTGCGCCATAACGATTTCACCGAAAGTACTAAAATAATCTTTTAAATCCTGATTTGTCATCTTGGAGGGAAGGCCAAGAACAATGAGGTCAGATGTCTTCTGAACTGCTCTCTTCACTTTCACAGCTGAAGATGCATCAGTTTCATCCATTTTCCTTTTGTTGACTAGATGCAGACAAAGAGATATCTGGGTGTGAAAGTGGTCCAGCACATTTGAATTCTACTAATCTCCCAACAGCCAAGATAATACATCAACTTAAATGCAAAATGGTCCAGCCTAAACCTGACCAGAAGGGTCTTGACCCAAAACATCACTCCAGAGATGCTGCCTGTCTCACTACTCCAGCATTGCGTCTACCTTAAACCAGCATCTGCAGTTCTTTTCTGCTCATGCACATTTTAAAGTTAACTCAGACATGCACAAGTACAGGAAACATCAGAACCAATGGTTTGTACCCATTACACCGAGTTCCATATTCCTTTTACAACAAATTGTAATTAAAAAAAATGAACTGGTACTTCCCATCAATACATAATTATTTTCTGAATCTGCTAAAACAAATACAACTCATCCTGCACTTGCACTGTTCCAGATGACAAAACACCCACTTTCATGGATTTAGTGGATTTTCATTACGTAGATTTCTATATCCCAAAGGACACAGAAACCAAGACTGAACTTCAGCTGTGGCCTAAGAAAATATTTGAAAGGCAACCTTACTTGTGTCTCTAATCCTGGCAATAAACGCCAACAAACCATTTGCCTTCAACATTTACTGAAACTGCAGGCTTACATCTTCAGAAATCAGCAACTTCAGATCCCTCTGATCAAGACATACTACTATATCCCCTTCCCAGAGCCCAAAACTCCAAAAGATGCTGGAATCTTAGGTAAAAACCAACTTGGAGAGCCTTGACCAGCTTTTCAGCAACATTGTTTGTTGCCCTAGAGATAGATGCAAGTTAGTTCTCAGGACCAGCCAAGAGGAGTGATGTGTGGAACAAAGTATCAAAATGGCTCAATAGCTGAAATTGCCAGCACATTACACGTGCTGAACCATGCAATGTCTTACATTAATGTTAAAGCTATGGGAAGGTCAGGTTAAGAGACGACATTGCAGGTGTGGTAAACTTGGGTAAAATAAATATTGCTGGAGGAACTCAGTGGTCAGGCAGCATCTGAACAGTGAAATGGACAGACATTTCAGGTTGGGGCCCTTCTTCAGAATCAAGACATGCCCCGACCCAAAACGTAGTTTGTCTTTTCCTCCCCCCATCACAGATCCTGCCTGATCACCAAGTTCCTCCAACAGATTGTATTTGTTCCCAATTGGTGGGGGAGGGCATGATACTCCCTCCAATCGTTTTGACTGATTTCTAGAGCATTCCCAATATTATTTTTATATTACTCATTATATTATTTGAATAACATTTTCTGCCCCCTCTAACCAGATCCCTCCTTCCAGCCTCCCATCTGATTCCAACTCTTCCTTCATTACCTGGCACCCTTTTTGTCTCCATTTCACCTCAAGCTTCAATTGGAGTGATTCGCGATTTCACTAATCAGTCCAACATCTGAAGTCTCTTCTGAAGAAGGGTCTCGACCCGAAACGTCGCCTATCTCCTTCGCTCCTTCCTTAGATGCTGCTGCACGCGCTGAGTTTCTCCAGCCTTTTGTGTACCCTCTGAAGTCTCTTGTGCTGCAACGACTTTTTAACATTGCTTTTTCCTCAGCGCAGTAACAAGCACGACTAACCACCACCAGACCAATCCGAGTCCCACTAACCTCCACCAGACCAGCCTGCCCCCTCCCACAACCAGGCAGACCTGCCAACTCGTTGTTTTAAAGAAGGAACTGCAGATGCTGGAGAATCGAGGGTTACACAAAAAGCTGGAGAAACTCAGCGGGTGCAGCAGCATCTAAGGAGTGAAGGAGATAGGCGACGTTTCGGGTCGAGACCCTTCTTCAGACTGCTAATGTGGCGGCGGATGGCCAGTCGGTACCGATAGTCTGGCTGGGGTCCGAACTGGGAGGCAGGGAATTGGAGCTGGTTTAATGTGGCGGCGGATGGCCAGTCGGTACCGATAGTCTGGCTGGGGTCCGAACTGGGAGGCAGGGAATTGGAGCTGGTTTTTAATGTGGCGGCGGATGGCCAGTCGGTACCGATAGTCTGGCTGGGGTCCGAACTGGGAGGCAGGGAATTGGAGCTGGTTTTAATGTGGCGGCGGATGGCCAGTCGGTACCGATAGTCTGGCTGGGGTCCGAACTGGGAGGCAGGGAATTGGAGCTGGTTTAATGTGGCGGCGGATGGCCAGTCGGTACCGATAGTCTGGCTGGGGTCCGAACTGGGAGGCAGGGAATTGGAGCTGGTTTAATGTGGCGGCGGATGGCCAGTCGGTACCGATAGTCTGGCTGGGGTCCGAACTGGGAGGCAGGGAATTGGAGCTGGTTAATGTGGCGGCGGATGGCCAGTCGGTACCGATAGTCTGGCTGGGGTCCGAACTGGGAGGCAGGGAATTGGAGCTGGATTAGCAGTCTGAAGAAGGGTCTCAACCCGAAACGTCGCCCATCTCCTTCACTCCTTAGATGCTGCTGCACCCGCTGAGTTTCTCCAGACCTGCCAACTCCCTCCCTTACAGGTGTCAGAGGTTATGGGGAGAAGGCAGGAGAATGCGTTTGGGAAGGAAGCCATGATTGAACGGTCGAGTAGACTTGATGGGCCGAAAGGCCTAATTCTGCTCCTATCACTTCTGACCATTCTCCCTCCCTACCAAACCTCGACAACCTGCTTCCCCTCCCTTCCTCCATTTTTCCCTCCCCTCCTCCCACGCCAGAGCAGGCCAGGCCGCACCTTTCGGGTAGTTCACCACGTAGACCAGGTTGCCCCATCCGCTGTCGGGGGCGTGCAGGATGCCCTCCACCAGGCGCACCCCACGCAGACACTTATCGTCCGGGTTGCGGTAACGAAGGCCGTACGCCCCCGGGAACTGCGCCCTCACGGTGGACAGCAGCAGCGTGCCGTCGTCCTCCGACGGGATCTCTATCGGCTCCTCCGAGTCCTCCTCATCGGCCACGCGTATGTACTCTGCCATGGCCAGGGTTTTTTTTTTACATAAAAAAACAAACGCAAAGCTATAACGACGAGAAAACAAAAGTTAAGACTCGGGAGGAAGGTGAGCCCGGACCGTTGGACGTTCAACGACGGAGCCCGACAACAAGCTGACAAAATGGAGGCGGCTAGTGGCCGACTCACGAATTCAACCAAAGATCCGACAGCGGAGCGGGACGCTCCACTCTGACGTCATCTAACGCACTGACGTGTAATATGTAACGGTGCGTCACGGCCGCCTTTTTTTCATCTTTGGCGTCATCAGTGTTGTAGGGAGACAGTGTGTGGTAAAGCTCAGCTATCACTTCACACATTTTCGTTAATTTTATTGTAAATATTTTCCCCGTTTCTGCCCATTTCCCTCCCATCCTTCCACGCCAGCCCCCTCCTTTGCGCAGTTTCCCTTGTATTGCAAAGATCACAGAGCGGAGCAAGATACTCCACTCCGACGTAAACCCAACACGTTGTGCAGTTTCATTTCTATTGCTTTAACTAGCAATGTTACAAAATTTTGAGACTTTAAAAATCAAGTCTGCAATTTATCCCATCAGATAAAGCATAAAAAGAAGTTTAATTTGACACCTAATTCACTTTCATATCTTCAGTATTAAGAAAGTTATGACCATTTTCAGACTCGGAAATTAGCATCTTGTTCCCCATTGCCTTTCAATTGACTTAACTCAAAAGCTGTGATCTAGAACCGTTAAAAGCCCATAACTTCCTTAAAAATTAAGAGAACTCAATGACATTTTCAGTTATTATAGATTGAAGCATTCTGAAACAAATATGAAACAATCTTACTTGGATGACCTGAAATTAAAGCATATAATTAGTTAGTTATCTAATTGTAGCTAATTACAAAATTCAATGAGTAGATCTAAACATCTATCCATTTCTTAAGAAAAGATAAACTTTTTTAAATTGCCTAACTGTCCAAATAACGTTCACACAATAATCCACAATATAACATGATTTTGAAATCTAATTTTCATGAATTTATAGGCCAAATGTAAGGAATTTAGTGTTTAATGCCTGTAAATTAATGGCCATTTAAATCAACTAGCGAGTGGGTTTTAGTGGAATGCGGTGGATTGGAACGTTGTGGTTTGCCGTGAAGTTGGCTTGAAAAATACTGGCGGTTCATACATTTATTTGTCCCCTTTTCGCAACATGAAAATTTGATTAAATGCTTCCTAAGAACCACGTTTTTATGTAAAAATAAACTGTGTACTATCGCCTACGTTAGGTTCGTTCTGCTGTCGGCGTTCAGAGCTTTAGAAGATGATTTTTAAACTACTCTAGTTAATAAATAATCTAGCGTAGTTTAAAAATAGCTTCATGAATGAAATGTCGGAGCGATTTCTCTTTACCGACGAAATCGCCCGACATGAATCGATTTGTACTGTCTAGGGAAAAACGGCATTTTAAACACGCCCCCCTCACGCCCACGGGGAGCGGCAGAACTGCAGCGCCGCTAAAGGTAGGTATTGTAACATACCTACATATACATACATACACATATATATACGCACACATATACATACACATATATATATATACACACACACACATATATATATATATATATATTAGACTAAGTGGGACACGTTGGGTCCCAGCTTCACACGGTAGGGCTGGTCCCCCAACGCAATATTCCACCTCTCCACCAATTCCAATATTGCTGGCCGGGGGGTGGGGGCTTTCTGCAGCGCTAGCATTGCTTTTGTGGGCCGGCTGGATTGGTTTCCAGAGGGCTAGTATGCAAATTGTGGGCCGAATGGATTCTTGAGCTGGCAGCTCAGAAACTCAGGCCTGGTGGGCTGGCAGAAAAACTGCCAGAAATTCAACTGAAAACAGGTGACAGATTCTGTGAGAGAGAAGGGGGAGTGAATGGAAATCAATTTTAGACATTTTCATTGTTTTTTACAGATCACAGCAATTAAGGAGGAAAGTCTATCCTTGTGTGGATCTCTGGAGCGCTAGTATGGGCATTGTGGGCTGAAGGGACAGGTTTCCAGAGGGCTAGTATGGACATTGTGGACTGAATGGATTCTTCAACTTGCAGTTCAGTGAGTCATGGCTGGTGGGCTGCCAGTTCACTATGTCATGGCTGGTGAGCTGGCAAATGGCAAAGCGTGATTTTAAAACATCTTCAAGCCTTCTGATCACTATTCTAATCTCTAGTTATCCCTCCATGATATTTATCTTGTTATTGTTATATTTCCTTGGAACATACTTTGCCCATTGAATCTATGCTGGCTTTCAGGGCATTCCCATTTCCATCCCTGTAATGAATGCTCTCAACTCTCTTGTTACCTACATGTTCTAAAGGTGTGCTCACTTTCATGCGCAGGTACATGGACAGGAAAGGTTTTTCAGTATATGGGCCAAACATGGGTAAATGGCACTAGCTTGTAAGGGACATCGTGATCAGTATTGAGGAGTTGGGCTAAAGGGTCTGTTTCCCTTATGTATGACTGCAACACTGTGCAGGAGGAACAAATCCAAGTCACTGAGGCTGTGAAGCAGCAGCACTATCTGCTGCATCATCAGGTGCTCCTTATACACAGGTAACACTCACAGTGTTTGTTATTGGAACTGTAGCATGTCAGAACATACACAAATACAACAGGTATTGCAATGAGAAAAATACCAAACGATCAGGGGAGCATTACCAGCATTACATGACAAATCCCCCCTCTGCTCACCGGGGCTCACACACACACTCTCCCTCTATTTGCTTTACAACGTTTATTGACAACAAAGCCCCAGCCTAGTGCGCTCCCGGCCTTTCGCTTTGGCCCGCCCCGATCCTGGAATTAGAGCCCTCACCCCATGGAAATACCCTCCCTCTATCCGGCCTGTCAAGTGTGCACACTGGGTTACACAAAAAGCTGGAGAAACTCAGCGGGTGCAGCAGCATCTAAGGAACGAAGGAGATAGGCGACGTTTCGGGTCGAGACCCTTCTTCAGAAGTGTGCACACTTCTCATTCATCTCCATTTCTGAAGCACACAGCCCCAGCCTACTTGCTCTCTCCTTAGACAACTAACCTTTGCCCACCATGGCTGGAATCTTCACATAGATTCTTGTAGTGCTACCTCTATGGCAATTACATCTTACTCATAGAGACACACAGCATGGAAACAGGCCGTTTGGCCCACTTTGCCTATGCCGACTAATGTGCCCCATTAGTCCCACCTGCCCACATCCCCTTAACCCGTTCCTATTCATGTACCTGTCCAAATGTCTTTTAAACATCGGCATAGCTTCTGCTTCAACTTCCTTCACCACTCATCTCATATACCCACCACCCTGTGTGAAGTTGCCCCTCAATCCATATACGTACCAATCTTTGACACGTACCACCCTAAGTGAAAAGCTCTTCTGCATATATTTAGCAATTCCACAACTGAAGAATTGCAGGGCTTTGCTCTGACACATCTAATTGTGAATGATATTCAATTAATTGGTTAAATTCTGACAATTCAATACACATCTTTATCCTGTGATGGCAGATACCAGCAAGTAGTTATCAAACACTAGATTCACCCAAAGGGTTTAATTCACATATCTTACTCGTGATGTTCTGCCGTCATAAGCTAATATTAGGCCACTTTACTCCATGTGATACTAAGAAACGTTTGAAAACACAAACTTAAAGCTACAGGAATATGCAGAATTATGGCTTTTGTGCTTAATCTGTGCCCCAGAGCTAGTGAGGCTGTTCCAATACATTTTTTTATCCTGGCGTCGACCTGAAAACAGTTTGGATGTGCCCAATTCACAAAAAAAAGACAAATCCAATCAACTAGTTGTGTAATCAATCTACTCTTGGTCATCTGCAAAGTGCTGTTTTGTGGCATCAACAGCACAATTGAGAGGCACTTGGCAATAATCTACTCTCTGTACAGCTTTAGTGGCACTAGCACCTCTACTTTGGACCTTGTCCCAGACCTGGTATAAATGTGAACCAAATATCTGAATGCTAAAGGTGATGCAAGTGATTATTTAGTACACCATTGTGGTATCAAGATATCTTGACAAAAGATAATCTGGAACAAAAGTGAAATTATGTTAATAAAGCCTCAAGATCCAACACACCTTCTAAAATGTCCTTACAGAATTGCTACGGAAAAATTTAAATATCTCGGAGTTCACGTAACTAGAAAATATGCTTCTCCATTTCAAGCAAACTTTTCACCATTAATTGCCAAACTAAATGCCCTTATTCAATTTTGGAAAACGCTCCCGATTTCCCTCATAGGTAGAATAAATGCCAGAAAGATGATCTTCCTTCCACAAATCCTGTACCTATTTCAATTAATACCGATTTATCTCCCTAAATTTAAAAAAAAAACACGATTCTCCGATCACAAACTTTATTTGGGATTATAAAACACACAGAATCCATAAAGGACATCTATGTAAACCCAAAGAAATTGGCGGATTGGCTCTCCCCAATTTTTTGTACTATTACTGGGCAACTAATATTAAAACCGTAATCTATTGGATGGACAACACATGCCAACAGGTAAAATGGTTAATAATGGAGAGAGAAGATTATTCGCCTTTTAATATAGGCGCGATTCTACTCTCTCTAATAAATTTGAAGAAAACAATATGTGAGAAAAATCCGATTATCCATAGTACCCTACGAGTCTGGAAACAAGTGTAGTCAACCCTTAAACTGAGAAATTTATCTCTTCTCTCACCAATTGCCAATAATCCCGCGTTTAAGCCGTCAATTTTAGACAAGATGTTCACACACAAGGAAAGATTAGGAATTAAAAAACTGGGAGATCATTATGAGATGGGAACTCTTCTCTCATTTCAAAAATTACAGTCGAAATATCATCTGAAAGGTAGCCAATACTTTAGATATCTTCAAATACGAGACTATCTGAAATCATATACCTAAGACTATCAATATATGGTTCCAGACATACTAGACGAATGTATGAATAGAAATTCGGATTCAAACAAGTTAATATTGTACCTTTATAATACTCTTTTAAATATACAAACCCCATAGTCGGAAGTAATTAGACGAGCTTGGGAAGATGAACTCGGCCTAACAATTTTAAAAGACAGATGTGAGGAAAGTCTTCTATATATACATAACTGTTCTCTTAATGTTAGGCATTCGCTAATACAATTTAAAATACTGCACAGACTTTATAATTCCAAGTCTAAACTGAATAAGATCTTCCCAAATATTTCTATTTGTGATAAATGTCTCCTTCAGGAAGCAACTATAACCCATTATTTTGCCTCTTGTATAAAGGAACATAATTTCTGGAGGGGAATTTTTGGAATTTTTTATAATACTTAAAATAAAATTGGACCCTGACACTGAACTGATCACTCTAGGTACCTCAGAATCCTGGTCTGAGCTAACATTATTTCTAAGACGTTTCTTTAATTATGGCCTGATAACGGCGAAAAAACTAATACATACATTTTGGAAACACACATCAGTCCCTACTGTTAAGATGTGGATTACAAACATGTCCAAGACATTACATTTGGAAAAAAAATTGGCTTGTCTTGGCAGAAAAACCAGATCAATTTTCCAAGACATGGACACCCTTCACCAAATTCTGACAAGGATAGTACGGCGCAACACAGCTTTGGATTTAAATCCAACTATTTTTTTGGGGGGGGGGGATGGGGGGACGACGACACACAATGACGAGAGGCAGGTATATCTCTACTTTTTTCCTTTCCCCCCCCCCCCCCCTTTCCTTTTCTTCATCACCCCTGACATCTTTATTCATTCTTTGGCTACACTACTTTGGTAGTCTAGGGGTCCTATCTTTTCCCTTATTTTCAAGTTAAAAATTCAAAATTGAAGCTATACAATAACTATAATTTTACATGCCGATTGGTTTATTCTTGTACAATTGCTTCTGATAAAAATTAAGATAAAATAAAAAAGATATCTTGATCAACATTAAAGTAACACAACATTGAAAAGACAATGGATGGAGTTCTACCTGCAGCAAGGAAAGACGAGTGTGGTTAGATATCACTACAGATTAAGATAATATTTGATAAAAGTGTAATCGCCTGGCCATGAATTTCAGTGGTATTACCAAGATTTAAGGGCCTGTCCCACTTTCACAATATTTTTCATCATGCTAGAAAAAACTCCCTGGCCTACTTGATGCCATGAGTACCTACAACCTTCCTAAGAACTTGTGATGACAAAGCAAACGTGACAACGACATCATGGGCAAACTCGGCAGAGGTCGTGAAAGTGGTACAGGCCCTTTAGGATCCCACTACCAATATGTTGAGGGTTGTCATGTACCAGGCCAATATAATTTCAAGAGTTGTTCGCAGGCTGCATGTCCCATTGTGACTTGTCTGACAGCCCTAAACACATCCTTCTGCAGTAGAGAATACCAGATTTACTAACTTTGTCTTTAAGAAAACTCCCGATTACTTGTTCTAAATTATATACTTCATGCCCAATGATTGGCCCTTTGTTCGAGTCTCCAACCAACAGGTACCACCACCTGCTTTCTACTTCAGTAAATGTAGACCTAACTGAACCATCCCTCCTTGTAGGTACAC
Source organism: Raja brachyura (assembly GCA_963514005.1). The sequence continues at coordinate 24,614,392 of OY740811.1, read as the reverse complement.
AAAAGGCTGGAGAAACTCAGCGGGTGCAGCAGCATTTAAGGAGCGAAGGAGATAGGCGACATTTTTTCGGGTCGAGACCCTTCTTCAGACTGGTTAGGGATCAGGGAAACGAGAGATATATACGGTGATGTGGAGAGATAAGGAACAATGAATGAAAGATATCCAAAAAAGTATCGATCATAAAGGAAACAGGCCATTGTAAGCTGCTTGTAGGGTGAAAATGAGAAGCTAGTGCGACTTGGGCGGGGGAGAGATAGAGAGAGAAGGAATGTCAGGGCCAGAGGGCTGAGGGAGAGGTGGGAAGGGGAGGAGACAGCAAGGGTTAACAGAATTGAGAAAACTCAATGTTGAAGCCCAGAGGATGCAGACTCCCCAAGCGGAAAATGAGCTGCTGTTCCTCAAACTTGCGGTGTTGCTCACTCTGGCCGTGGAGGAGGCCCAGGACCGCGAGGTCGGATACGGAATGGGAGGGGGAGTTGAAGTGCTGAGCCACCGGGAGATCGGGTTGGTTATTGCGGACCGAGCGGTGTTCAGTGAAACGATCGCCAAGCCTCACCGATATAGATCAGCTGGCATCTGGAGCAACGGATGCAGTAGATGAGGTTGGAGGAGGTGCAGGTGAACCTCTGTCGGACCTGGAAGGACTGCTTGGGTCCCTGAAAGGAGTGGAGGGGGGAGGTGAAGGGACAAGTGTAGCATCTCTTGCGGTTGCAAGGGAAAGTGCCCAGGGAAGGGGTGGAGCGGGAGGGAAGGGAAGAATTGCCAAGGGAGTTGCGGAGGGAGCGGTCCTTGCGGAAGGCAGACGGGGGGGGGGGGGGAGATGGGAGGATGTGGCGAGTGGAGGGGTCACGTTGGAGGCTGCTAAACTGGCGGAGGACTATGTGTTGTATGTGCCGGCTGGTGGGGTGAAAGGTGAGGACCAGGGGGACACTGCCGTTGTTGTGAGTGGGGGAATGGGGAGAGAGGGCAGTGTTGCTGGGTATGGAGGAGACCCTGGTGCAAGCCTCATCTATAGTGGGGGAGGGGAATCCCCGTTGTCTGAAGAATGAGGCCATTTGTGATGACCTGGTGTGGAACACCTCATCCTGGAAGCAGATGTGGCGTAGACAGAGGAATTGAGAATAGGGGATGGAGTCCTTACAGGAAGCAGGGTGGGAGGAAGAGTAGTCCAGGTAGCTGTGGGAGTCATTTGGTTTGTAGTGGATGTCGGTCAGGAGTGTATCACCTGCAATAGAGATGGTGAGGTCATGGAATGGCAACCCTCCTCGTTTTTCAGTCATCCCATCCCAGGAATCAGACTGTAGTGGATAATCTCGGCATGTATTTGGGTTAAATTGCCAATTTTGTCCATTTCATTAGAGCCAAATCATTGTGAACTATTTGCAGCAGCCAACATTGCCGATAATTGCCATATCTCACCATATAATGCATGATTAGTTCCCTTAAAAACACACATTGTGATCAGCAGCCTTTGCAAATAAAAAGAAATGAAATCCATGATGGGAATAACTATGGTAGGTATCGTTGTAAATGTACAAAAAAGTAAGTATATTTGTATTTATTTTGCAACATGTAGATTTTATATTTAAATGAACTAGCACTTAAGACAAGTATTTGTTCCCTGGTGGGGGAACATAATAGCAAACATAGAAAATACTGAACACTTTATTGTAAAAACAAACCTTAGAGAATGCTAGTTCAGTTTACATTCATATGTAGTAAAAAAAATCCTGAGACAAGTAAAAATGTCACAACTATCCAAGTCCTGGGAAAAAGGGATTTAAGGCCAGAAATGATCAATGGCAGCATTTGGGAACCAGGACCATAAACCACGAGGGAATTAATCAAATTGAAGCTAATTAAAACCATAAAGAAATGCTGAGTAACACGAGCCGTCATCCACACCCTTTTTTCTAAATCATAATAATATTCTTTACCACACGGCACAATGGGTTATTTCAGAGGGAAGTGCAATTGTGTTAAAATAAATTGATATAAACTTGAAATAAATTGATTTAAACAGGGTTGATAAGTGAGAAACAGATTCTGGTAAGACAATTGTAATAGTAATTAAAACGAGAAGGGATCATCTAATTACAGATAAAAATGGAACTTCCAACATGTTGGGAAATAAATATCAGACATTTTGCCATTGAATCTTTAATACTTTATTGACAACATAATTTGGTTGTTTGTTGGTTTCTGTTACATTTTGTATTGAACAGGCAATTAAAAGTTAGCTGGAAAGATATTCCTGCAAGTGATACGCATCCTAAATTGTGAGACTTTCAAATAATAAACTGCATGATTCTAGGATTTAAAGGTCAATCACCCAGAAAAAACACACAATGATTTCTCAAGATGCACAAGTGGGCAGTTACACCCATCCAACTGTCATTATGATGTATAATTAATTCATACACTAAATAGCTTGACTGAGAAATATAATTACATTCTCAAATCTACGGAATTGAGAGGTAAACAAGAGCAATCAAGCCTTTAATCAAATTTTCACATGACTCCAACATTAAGAGCCAAACACAGCAAAGATCAATAGTAGTTCAAAAGCAAGATGTAAAATAGAATACATTCCGGTTGGGGTCTTGGTTTGCTACAAGCGATTATTAATGTTTTATGACAATTACTCGTAACAGGGATATGGGCAGGTGACAGGTCATTGCTGAGGCAACACCTGAAATCTAACATGCACTTTTACACATCTAAAGGATAATATGCAAGGGAATGGTCAGCATCATTAAATTAAGACACAATTTGTACATACATATCAGGAACAGGTCATCAGGTTCCAACCTGTTCAATTTGATAAAATCATGGCAGATTAAATTATAATCTCAACTCCACACTCATCTACCAAGGTAACCTTTCACAACCTTGCATATTCACCTTTGTGAAGCTAGTGCTACATTGCATGCAAATTTATATCACTATGAAATGGAAGTATATTTTTAATTTAACTGTAACCCAATGAAACCTACCTCAAGTATCCATGGAAATGGGTGATCTTCAAGTTCTAACGGGCGAATTCATCCACAAAGGCAGTTGCACAATTCTAAGCACTTGACCCATAATGATTAGCTGAAATACAACTTTTTTTCGGGCCATGTGTGTTTAGGCAATTTTAGAAGATTTTTTAAAAATCCCCTTGAGAAATCTACAATAATGCATTTGAGCAATTAAGGAGTTATTGCATGCAACCTAGTTTTCCAACATTCATTTCAGATTGTGTAGAATATAGACAATAGTCTGGATGGGAATGTTTTGACGCATCGTGTCAATCTCTCTGGAGCCAGGGCAGGAATTGACCACAATTGGAAAACTAGCTGCAGAGAGTTGGAGTAGCCATCTTCAACCTAGAAGAAACATTATAGCAGAGAGCAAATTATCAATCCTCAAAATACTATTTATGTTTCTTTATGTCCTTCAGTAAACGCCAATGCTGTGAAATAGTTACTTTTGCAAATCTCTGGTGGTTTAAAACAGAAATCCCCAGTAAGGTTTGTGATATTTAAGTGGAACTATTAAACATTTGAATTACATAGACAGCAGGAAAGTGTAAATAGTGCAGGGATCTCAACAATGATTTCAATTAAAACTGCTTATCCTGCAGTGGAACTATAATAGAAGCCAAAAAAAGCAGTTGAAAAAGGAGAACATTCCAAATAACATTGCATTTATAAAATTATTGCAAAGATATCTCCAGTACAGATATTCTTATCAATTAGCCTGCGAGATAAAATACAAAATACATATCAGGATGGTGCCTGCTGGGATGGGAAGCAACAAGGAAAGTTAAGGAAACATAGAAAAAACCTCCAAAGTGCTGGAGTAGTACAGCGTGTCAGAATGCATCTCTGGAGAATATGGACCCTTACTTAAAACTTACAATACATTTGTACATAAAATTCCTACATCCAAAGATTTTTTATATATCAGTATTGTAACTGATCTAACATCCCAAGAAAATAAAGATGGAAGAAAATTCAGTGCATAAAGAGACGAGAAATTTTACATTTTAAATTTGACTACAAAATTGTTAAGCCCCAAGCATCAACGATTGGAGTACCAGAGGTTTTAATGGGGACAGACGTATGCAGCACATGCAATATACATATATTAGTACTTGGATTCATTGCACATGTGTACTTCAAGAGGATACCGTTTTTAATTATTTGACCATTTCCAGATTGGTATAACTGCAGTGACATTGGTAGGAAATATTATAGAAAATTGAATGAAAGATCAAACCCACATGTCAACATACAAGATTCCACAGCTGCTACAGGTCAAGAATAGTCCATTCCTTTCATCATAAACATCTTATAAAGAATTACCTCGTAGGATGCACCAAGTCCTCAGGAAGTTTCAACTTCAGAGCCAATGAATCAGTTCCAGTGCTGTTCCTGTACATAGGAAAACCTTAAAGCCAATCCCACAAATGAGAAAAACAACCAGCTAAACCTATTATTTTGGCTGCGTTGCATGTCGAATAGACGATGCCAAAAACTATTCAAAGAGCAACCAAAAAAAATAGACAACCCAGAGACCCATGATTTTTTTTTACTCAATACTTACCCAATGTGGTATTAGCTATTCCAATTTCCCTTTTCACTTCTTCACATTCAAACCTCACACCTAATTTACCACCAATGTTGGAGATGATTATAGTTAATAAATAAAAAACCTCCACAACCTAAACCTTCAAATGTGATAATTAAAACTGTAGAACATTTTCAAACTTTGATACGGATCTCCACTAATACCTGAAATCGTCAATTAAATCACCCAAATCACTTTAAAACACTTGGCATAATTAGTAGCTTATGCCAGGTTGGGACTATGCTACCAAACCAACATCAGCAAAACATTTAAGTTTTAGCAACAATAAAAAGCAGTACAAATCTGCTATTTATTCAAGAGTACTCATACAATAACCCTACCTTTAAATGCCAACATTTTACCAGAACTCCGGTAAACCCCCTATGATTAAATAAAACAAAAAGTCACAGGAAGAAAACATTCACCTGGTGCTGGGAATGGTAATCTCTTGTATACAAAGTCAGAAAATCGAATTACAGCTTCCATGAAAATGAAGTAATTTGCTTCAGGAGATCTATTGTTGATGTCGATAGAAATGTCCATCTATTTAAAAATCTATTCACTGAAAAACCTTAACTTTAAGCAAAATCCAAGATAGGCTCCACTGGGAATCCTCATGACACCTCCACTTAAACTTAGAACACCATCAAAAACGATCAATGATTACCATTTTAAGTAACCAGATTTTTAGACTTTAGATACACAAAAAAAGATAAAAACAAAAGGATATCCCCAGTAAATAAGCATCAAGTACTTTCTGATAGGCCAAGCACAACATCCAGAATGCAAATAAGTTTGCCTAGGATTTTGAATTAGCTATCCACTGATCAGTATTGGAGAGATCAGAATTAGTCTTAGCTGTAATATAAAGACCGAACTATCCAAAAGAGTCAAATACTCAGGAAGTCACCAACCCAGTACCAGATTCCAAAAAAAAGGATGCTCACTTGAAAGAGATACCAGTGGACTATTCACACCCATGGAAGCTATATCCCTCCTTGAAGTTAAATTGTGACAATTTTAAAGGAGCAAATGAAAATCCCCATTTAATTTTTTAGTGGAAACAAGATACAAAATTAATATCTTCGAAGCACATATCAATGTTTATGTTTGGAGAATGAAATCAAGACCTGTAAAATATATAAATACCTAAAAAGGTTAACGTTTAATGTACTAGATACACCCTTTAGTTGCATAACTTCCAAGTTTATTTTTCGGTCTTTTATCGGGTCAGAATGCAGAGACGAGAATGTTCAGTCAAGTTAAATTTTTTTATTAAGAATCACCTACAATGACATTAAAAAAAGGGGCTTCAAAACACACTTAACTCAAGCAGTCATTTATTATTCATTCACAATAAACTTGCAGAAAACACAAACGTACACTCTTGTTCAAGATTGACACTGAGCTCACACAAGTCATCTCCGGCAGGCAATACACAATACACTCCCCAGAATATTGTTCCTTCATAACGCCACATCATTTCACTTGTCCACACTTACAAATCAATATTACAAAAATACATCACAAACCATTCGGCACACATGGTTAACAGGGAGGAAAAAGATACAAAATATTCAGGGATTGAAACTAGATAAAAAACATTAGCAGTCCTCTTTGTAGTTTTTTAAAGACTGAATAGCGTTTAATAAACAACCTGCAATTTAATTCAAGCGTAAAGCAAAATAATTTTATTGTGCACTTATAATTAGAAGAATGCTTATTTCAGTTAGAAAATAAATATTTGCAAATATTTTAAACACTACTGAACTGAGATTTTCTTGGTTTCAACCCCTGGAGATATTCATTTCACTAAACACATTCAACATTTTCCAAATACTCAAGTTACAAGCAAATATCACCACTCGAAAGTTTTTTCTCCCTCATAAACCACGGACGTCCTTTGTGAATACAAGAAAAACATTCGTACTATATACCACTTCTCCTCTGCATTCTCTCACCATGCCAAGGGATTGAGAGCCACATCTTTCCATGTTTAAAAATGCCATAATGCACCACCAGGTCTGCATGCGCTCTTTCCTTCCTCGCTCATTCTAGCCCTCTCATTCGTCGGCACCAAAATGGCATCAATCCCACACCAGGCATCAACTTATGTCATTACAGCTTTGCATCATGTCTTGTTTCACAGCGCTGATAAACAAATCGATGAAAAGAACAGTGGAGGACAAAAATGGAACCCACCATTGTCCCTTCGAATAGAACCTGAACCTCCGTGCAGCCTGTAGTTATGTGACGAAATGGTTTAGAGAAAGCATTTTCTATACACATGTAGGTGCTCATGCTCGGAGATCCAGAACACTCCTTAAAAAAAATTCAATTCTGAAAACTCTACATAATATTCTACTAAACATTAGATCAAGTTTTTGTACCCAAGTTAAGATTTTCTACACAATGTTGCTCATTTCCTATTTGCAGCTGCTTAAACAATACCTCCACAACCTTCCTTTGGCTAGCAGAGCTGGTAAAGACTACATTTAGCAGGGAGTTAACTCTAAATTTTAAGATGGATAGTTCGGAATGAAACAGCAATATCCCAGTGCACATGGATTCACTACTGGACATTCAATGGAATGAATGATCTAATCTGGAAAGCCAGCAATTCAACAAATTTATCAACACAAGATATTTTTACCAATGGTCTTTTCAGATTCACCTATGCTGCCCTCATGGGATGGTAACGTAACTTGCTTTTGATGTCCAATGTGAAACTGAAGTGTGATTTGCTAATTCAAAGCCAAGAAAACATTTAAAAGAATTATGTAGATCTGGCAAACCTTAACCACGATCCTGCAGAGGTTATACAATTATAGACGAAAACATGAGTGCAATTTGCACAATTCAATTTTAAAATGCTTTGGATTCAAAAACATACCAGCCTTTAACTGTAACTCATTCCAAAACCTTTAGCTCACCATTATACTTACAGATGTTTATTACATTTTCAAATTTTCAGAAAGCAAAGGGGGTGTTACTCCTAAATGTAATAACATTTGAAAATAATACTCCGATTTGCATTGAAGGCATAGTGTCTATTCACTTATGTCATTATGTACTTATGCAAAGAGAGAAACAGCACAGAAAAGACTTTGAAGCAGGAGCCAAATTTGCAAAATCGAAGGCCAAATTATTATAAGCCAAAAAAAGACACAAAAGATGCGATTTTACAAGTCAATATTGGTTTAAATATTTGCAATCCTTTGGCTGTTTAAACTCTATTTGCGACTTCAATGAAAGCCCATGCAAAAGGCATCTGCTGTAAAGATCATTCTCCCCTTTACCACAAATTTGCATTAAATTCACAAAAAAATGGTTTCTAAGAACAATGTAAATAATGGACACAAGTGCACAATGATTATTAAAGATCCATTTTGTCCACTGTGGAGAAACAAAATTGAAGATAACCAGATCCAAATTGGTACTCAGCTCTGATTAATCAATGTAATGCCTTTTCAGCAACTCACTTTTTCATTTAATTAGAACATTTCAAAAGAATTCTATGGCCAGACAGGGAAATTCACCCAACATCGTTCATATTCAAGAAAAGTTCATTGCCAGAAGGATTGCCAATGGAGACAATGCAAAGCCAAATTATTTGGGCAAACGTATTCACTGGTGTTATGACAAAGAGTTAATCGTGAGGTACTGGTGAAGTGGTTTCGTATTTAGATATCTTTTGGAAATATTTTCTATATACAGTTTAGAATTGTTTTGTGTACACACAAGATATAACCGAGATTGGGAGAAGTGAATTTAACCAATTAAAAAAAGGCTATCTTGGTACAAGGATAGCATTATTACAAAAAATATGCAGTTTGCTAGGTATAAAAGGTAGAAACCTTTGTCTACCCTGCAGATACATGTGGAGTTAAACTGCACCTCAGTCAGCTGAAGCTAAAACTTCATAATCTTTAATAGGAATGAAAGGGCCAAGTTACCCATGCTGTTCAACACTAACTTGGACATTGTGTCAAATGGTCAACACAACTGAGAGACTGAAGTTCATAGAAGAGTAACAACTGTGTGAACATAAATTATAGTTCATTAGTTTAAGAAATTAAACTCATGACAGAACTCATACTGCAGTATGAATCAGGAACAGGTAGAAGCACTTTCAAAATTCACCGTATCATCAGTGTCTTAAATGACATTTCAAGGCAACCGCTTAAACATTTTCTTCAATTATGTAGCAAGAAAAAGTTTGTGCAAACCTACTTTTGTGTTTACTTACCATTATTTAAATCTCTACACTCGTTCTTCACATTTGCTAAGCGCGTACAAATCTTTTTACATTCCCCAACCCGATGATTTGGACTCCATGCTGGATCCAAAACCAGAGCTGAAACCAGGACCACCTGAATTGGATGCCGACCCCCAACCTAATGCACCTGAATTTGAGCTATACGAATTATTTGTTCCAAGTGGTTGATTCTGTTCCCTTGGTACATTGCCCTGATTTTGCTGCGGGATTGCCCCTCCAGCACCAGATTGATTCTGTTGCCTAGCCATCATTCCCATCATTCCCCAACTACTCTGTAGGGCTGCCTGGGCAGCAGCCATCATTGCTGGGTTAATACCATAAGCTCCAAAATTCATTCCTCCCCCACTCATGTTACTATTGGGACTGCCACCAAATCCTCCTCCACCTCCCCTGTTGTTTGCAAACCCATCCTGATTACCAAAGCCTCCCTGGCTGTTTGTGAATCGTCCTCTATCTATCTGTTGTCTAGAATTTTGATGCTTAGGTTCTGCACTGGAAATGTGCACGCTGGACCCCTTAATGATCAGATCTTCACCACACAGAGACTGGGCAATCTGTGAAAGAAAGCAAACCACAATGAAATTACGCAAGATAATACATTACTAATAAGTAATTAACTACACAATGATGCTCAGCTCTCTGGGATGCAGAACCTCTCGTGGTTATATTAATTCAAATTTAAATAGCAGAACCAAATGAGAAAATATTTTAATACTTTATCAAAACTGCAAAATTAAATAACAAAAGCATTGATATGCTTTATACAATGCTTAAACTGAATTATTCCCAGTGCTTCAACCAGATTTATTGCAAATAATGATGCAGCTCAAAATTATGTCCGTAAACAAATTGCGACTTCATCCCTCAATTCAATAGTCACCAAAATTGCTCATGTGTATAACTATGTAATATGCCCATTAAATATCTTAATATACTGGCACCTATAGTAGCAACGTTACAAAATTTTGAGATTTAAAAAATCAAGTCTGCAATTTATCCCATCAAATAAAGTATAAAAATAAGTTTAATTTGACACCTAATTCACTTTCATATCTTCAGTATTAAAAAAGTTATGGCCATTTTCATACTCGGAAATTAGCATCTTGTTCCCCATTGCCTTTCCATTGACTTAACACAAAAGCTGTGATCTAGGAGAGTCAAAAGCCCATAACTTTCTTAAAAATTAAGAGAACTCAATGACATTTTCAGTTATTATAGATTGAAGCATTCTGAAACAAATATGAAACAATATTACTTGGATGACCTGAAATTAAAGCATATAATTAGTTAGTTACCCAATTGTAGCTAATTACAAAATTCAATTACTAGATCTAAACATCTATCCATTTCTTAAGAAAAGATAAACTTTTTTAAATTGCCCAAGTGTCCAAATAACATTCACACAATAATTCACAATATAACATGATTTTTAAATCTAATTTTCATGAATTTATAGGCCAAATTGAAGGAATTTAGTCTTTAATTCCTGTAAATTAATGGCGATTTAAATCAACTTGCGAGTGGGTTTTAGTGGATTGGGTTGCGGTTTGCGGTGAAGTCGGCAGGAAAAATACTGCCGGTTCATACATTTTGTTTGCCCCCATTTCGCAACATGAAAATGTGATTAAAGGCTTCCTAAAAACCAAGTTTTAATGTAAGTATAAACTGTGTACTTTATTTTCTCCCCTATGTAAAATCCTTCCGTTGTCGGCGCTCACGGCTTTAGAAGATGATTTTTAAATTACTCTAGCTAAGAAATAATCTAGCGTAATTTAAAAATACCTTCATGAATGAAATTTTTCTTCAGCAACGAAATCCCCTGACATGGATCGATTTGCCCTGTCTGGAAAAACGGCACTTTAAACCCGCCCCCCTCTGAAAGTCGCCAAAGTCACGCACACGGGGAGTAGCAGAACTGCAGCGCTACTCAAGGTAATTTTTGTAACATACCTACCTATAGTATACAAAACTGGAGTATGGCTTTACAGCTATTTTTGACAAAATTAAATGTATCTTCAAATGTCTGATTATGTGAATGAACCAGAAAGTAAATTGCCTGATAAAGTCAGATGCCTATGACACTTACTTGGGGGATGGGATATACAATGTAAAACACCAAAACCTACAAACTAATGCTCAGATTTTAACTTACTCAAATTTTAGAAAGCTAAATGTTTAGCATTTTCACTTTTATAAAAACCTACCTGGTCATCATCAAAAGTGACAAATGCAAAAGCACGGAAAGGTTGCGGTATAAATACATCGGTGACATCTCCAAACTGGGAAAAGAACTGACGGAGATCATCAGCAGTCATGTCCTCAGGGCAGCGACCCACAAACACTTTTCTACTTCTTAAAGGCTCATCTGCATTTTGCTGAAAAAATACAATGATATATAATATCAGGACATTTTCCTTCCTAGTTCCTAGTGAAGCAGATTTGCTGCTTTACCATCCGGCTCAACACTTCAGTGGTGTTGGACAAGCAGATTTTCCACAGACTATTAGTACTGTAATTCCTACTGTAATTTTTTTGTAATAAGTTACAGTAAAATGAAAAATGTACTGCTAAACCCAGTATATTTAATGGGAGTGCAAGATCAGGGAGCCAGGCAAGTGGAGAGTGACAATGGTAAACATCAACTGATGAGCCGAAGGCCAAATCACTGAGATTTCAGTATAGTTCAATGGGGAACCATTGCAGTTTTATTGTGCCATCATGGGAATGAACTGGACAAAGATAAATAACTGCAGGTGCTGGAAACTTGAAATGCAAAACAATTGGAAAATAAATGTCAGGTAGCATCTATAGATAAATAAACAAATAACATTTTAAAGTAAAGAATAAAAATGCTGGTGAAACCTAAACAGGCCAGGCAGCATCTATGGAGAGAAATGGATAGTTGACGTTTTAAATACCTTTAGGAGTTTGCTTTTTGCTCCGGATTGTAAAAGTTACAGTTTTATATCCCCAAATAACATTTTAGGTTAAGACCCTTCATCAGAAGAAAACAATTGGAAGAGATTGTCGTGGAGCAGGCACGTGCCGTCAGGGTAGGCAGGGTAACCTTGCCTACCCTGACAAAAAATATGAAATGGCAATTATTAAATATAAATAGTAATGGCAAGGGAGAATTATGCCTATCTAAGAGATCGATCTCTTAGGTAGGCATAATTCTCCCTTGCCTTTCAACCGCAGCACTTGTAACACGCGAAGGTCTGTGCAGCCCACATGCCGTCAGTGCTGCTTCAAGCCGTCAATTTCAAGCGGAGTATTTCAATTCTGCCTTTGCAGTACTGCGCATGCGCAGTGCGAGTTTCTTGGCGGGTTTTTCAAATATGGATTGTCATTATTTTAAGAGCATCTTAGGAAACAAAGAGTGAAGAATGGAGTTTGTGTATCAATAACGTGGTAAGTACATTTCTTGGTGCTTTATGTTTTTAAATACCGTATTTCCCGGGGTGGGGGGAGAGCTCCTTTCACAGCGTTTGGGGAGTCTGACCTGGGGTAAAGTTGCGGGGAGGGCAGGAGCATTGTGAAGGAGGGGATCTGGGCCAGTAACCCATTTGTGACGCTCCGGTCACGGAACCACCGCATTGTGGCCGGGGAGTGAATTAGCTCGGGTGGCTGCGAGTGGCCGTTGGGACCGGACAGCCCCTTCTGACGGTCCCCGCTCACCTCTGGCAGTGCTCTCCGTCTGAAAACCTCTCTCCTGCCACTCGCCGGCCTCACTCATGTCAGGCGCTTCCGGCAGCACGCTCAAGGGACCAATTGAGGTTACTCGGCCGTCGGAATTTAAGGATTTGTGGGAAACAGCTGATATGAGCGAAGCCAGCGAGTGGCAGGTGAGAGGTGGTCAGACAGAGAGCACTGCCAGAGGTGAGCGGGCCGGCAGAAGGTGCTGAAGTGGCAGCCGGTTCTGCTGTCAGGTCCCGGCGGCCGCTCGCAGTTACCCGAGCTGCTTCCTACCTTGGAAGTGGCCGCCAGTTCTGCTGCCCGTGCCCGGAGCGCTGCGGCAGCGGTGAGCGAGTCTGACGTGATCTCCGACCCCCTCCTTCTCAACACTCCTGCCCTCCCCGCATCTTTAACCTCTGGCACAGACTCTCCACACGCTGTGAAAGGAACTCTCCCTTCAATTGGTCCCTTGAATTAGTATTGTCATTCAATTAGATGAATGATTCAACATCCTGGTGTGCTCCCGTTTTTCCACACCATCTCTCCACCTGCCTTCATCCTCCGTACCCCATCCATTCAGTAATTAAAAAATGAAGGCGATTTAGAAGCCTTGGGAAAATTGAATTGTTACTTATTTTTATTTTTTACGGAGAGAACAATCTGCGCATGCGCCGTTTAAGATTTTTTTTAAAAGCCGACTGACTGCCTACCTTGAGTAATTACTCACGGCACGTGCCTGTCGTGGAGGCATGCAGAGAACAAAAGGAATATGAAATTATGTTGATAAAGCAAAGGCAGGCAATATTACCACGGATTAAATTGGAAAATTCCTCTGGTTGATGAGAATACAGGAACTGAATGGCTTATGAATTGCTGGTTGAGAAAAGGTTATATTTTGATACAACCAATTTAAATCTATAGAAAGCTTATGTAAACTTACCCTATTCTTGGCCCGATAATAAGCACCCAGAGTTTAATGTGTTGTGTTTCCAGCTTTTTTTTATTGCAAATTTCTAAAAGCTGCAGATTATCTTACAGCAGTTGCCCACCCATTCAATTTGATTTCAGAATGAGCTTCCACTCACAAATCGTTCCAACTGCAAGAGCACATTTATAGCTCTCGCATTCCATGATCTACCATTGAAGACCTAACCTGCATTACACTCGAAGACTATTCCAAAGCAATTCCTAGCCATTTTACATCAAAAATCAGTCCATAAAAAACTTGAGCCTACATCCTATTTTGAAACAAGCCCTTTTTACACCAAAATTAAAAAATGCAGATGTTAAAAATCTGTGTTCAGTCTGCAGAAGCAAATCCAAACTGTTGCCTGCCACTTAAAATTCCCCATGATACTTTGACCCGTTTGCGGCCTCCTTCACTGCAGAGAGTGCGGGACTAATTCCGATAATAGAGGGGCAAAATTAACCCGCTTAGGCTGGATGGATTGTATTTTGAAAATGTCCATCCATGTCCTCACATTGAATGAACACAGGAAGGTAGACGAAAAAGGAAAATGCATGCAAAAGGTCAGAAAACGATACATAACACCAGAATATAAAAATCAAGATTAAGAAATTCAAGGCTTGAGATTGTTTACATTCGTACATTGTAAACTCATGAATCATGTTATACAAGGTAGATAAATTGCAAATTTACATTGGATTACCATTCTGCGCACAAGAAAGAAATCACTTGAATCCCTGAAACCTGCTCTGCTATTTAATAAGCTAATGGTTTACCCGATTTTAACTCAGTAGCAATTACAGACTGTTGAGTTTAAAAAGAGTTCAGGCCAACAACTGTGAATTATATTGAAGATTAAATTTCAGGATAATTATAGATACAATAACAAGAGTAGAGAGAGACATGAGGTCTACTACTATCCAAGTTTCAGAACAGGAAAAAGGAAAATTAGCACCAAAAGATGTGGAATTGATGTGGGACAGAATAGAGACAATTTCAAAAGTTTTGACAAATAGAAAAAAACAATTCAATTTTGACAAAAACAAAGCTGTTCTTGGTAAATTGAAGGTGAAGGAGCAAATTTGGAATTGAATATTCTTTAAGCAAAAGTGTTTTGGCTGCAGAATAAGTACATTCCTATAATACAAGACAGGCAATCCAAGCCAAAGCTCACTTAACAAAATAAAAACACATATGACAGATGCAGGTACTTGGCATTAGTCAGAACCGAGCAAATTCAAAGAAAAACGGGAAAGGTAGATTTACAGAGAAGGTAGATAAAAATGCTGGAGAAACTCAGCCGGTGAGGCAGCATCTATGGAGCGAAGGAATAGGCGACGTTTCGGGTCGAGACCCTTCTTCAGACAGAAATTATTTGCTTTCAGCTCTTTATACAGCATTTCTCTTCTCAGGAAGATGTTAGTACAAACTACTAGAACCTGGTGAAGAGAAAAACAAAAGCACATACCTTGGAATTGGGAAATTTGCAATCACACCATCGTCCTTCAATCATGTGTCGTTGCGACATCACTTTCACTTGTGTTTCATATTCTGCGAACCTGATGAAGCCAAAGCCTTTTGCATTCCCGGTTTTGATATCTCTCTTCACCTGTAGATGTACAAGTTATTTCAGAAGATTTATGCAAGGAATTCCAAGAAGCCTCCATGTACAGCAAATTTCTATTGCATCAAAATGTTTAACATCCAAACTTTAAAAACAAGATTGCAACCTCAACCCACACATTTGACCAAGTTAAGATTTAATTGGACCGATGGTCGACCAGACTAAGGGTGCTGTCTGTACAGAGTTTGTACATTCTCCCTGTGATGGCATGGGTTTTATCAGAGATCAGTTTTTCCCCCACACTCCAGACGTATGTAGGTTAAATGGCTTGGGTTTGTATACTTGGTATAAGTATAAATTGTCCCTTTTGTGTGCAGGCTTGTGTTGGTGTGCTGGAATTGCTGGTTGGCACGGACTCGGTGGTCCGAAGGGCCTGTTTCAGCACCTAAACTAAACTTAGAATAAGTAGTAGGGTTAGAGCAATGAGAGGGCAAATGGTACATGTATCATTGTAGGTAAAAGGCAAAATGCTTCAAAAGCAGCAAACTCAGCTCAAGACTGTGTACAAACTTATAATATTAAAGTTTCAGCTGTGTGGTACAAATTATTTTGGTAAACAAGATTTATAATCAACAAAAAATGTAAGCATAGTACGAGAATCTTAAATTCATCTGTACTACTCCACAACTACAGAGTTATTTGTATACAACAAATATATAGATTTGAGATATTTTACGGCCAGAGTGCATTTGGATGTTACAATACCTTGCCACCCGTGACATGAAGCTTACCTGCGCCATAACGACTTCACCGAAAGTAGTAAAATAATCTTTTAAATCCTGATCTGTCGTCTTGCAGGGAAGGCCAAGAACGATGAGGTCCGATGTCTTCTGAACTGCTCTCTTCACTTTCACAGCTGAAGACGCATCAGTTTCATCCATTTTCCTTTTGTTGTCTAAATGCAAAGACAAACAGATATCTTGGTGTGAACGTGGTCCAGCACATTTGAATTCTACTGATCTCCCCCCCCATCCCTAACAGCTAAGATAATACATCAACTTAAATGCAAAACGGTCCAGCTTAAACCTGAACAGAAGGGTCTTGACCAGAAACATCACCCATTCCTTCTCTCCAGAGATACTGCCTGTCCCACTACTCCAGCATTGTGCCTACCTTAAACCAGCACCTGCAGTTCTTTTCTGCACATGTGCATTTTAAAGTTAACTCAGACATGCACAAGTGCAGAAAACATCAGAACCAATGGTTTATAACCCATTACACCGAGTTCCATATTCCTTTTACAACAAATTGTAATTAAAAAAAAATGATTTCACTCATCACTCCAACATCTGAAGTCTCTTGGGCTGTCACGATTTTTGTTTACATTACTTTTTCCTCAGAGCAGTAACAAGCAACACTGTGCCGACGCCTGCACCACTAACCACCACCAGACCAATCCGAGCCGCACTAACCTCCACCAGACCAGCCTGCCCCCTCCCCAACCCACAACCAGGCAGACCTGTCGCCAACCCCCTCCACTCCTCCGTTACAGGTGTCAGAGGTTATGGGGAGAAGGCAGGAGAATGCGGTTGGGAAGGAAGCCATGATTGAATGATCGAGTAGACTTGATGGACCTAATGGCCTAATTCTGCTGCTATCATTCATGACCATTCTCTTCCTACCAAACTTCGACGACCTGCTTTTCCCGCTCCCCTCCCTCCCTTCTCCCGCACCCCCCTTCCCTTCTCCATCCCCACCTACCCCCCCCCCCCCCCCCGCTTCCCTCTCTCCCACCTCCCCCCACGCCAGAGCAGGCCAGGCCGCACCTTTCGGGTAGTTCACCACGTAGACCAGGTTGCCCCATCCGCTGTCGGGGGCGTGCAGGATGCCCTCCACCAGGCGCACCCCACGCAGACACTGGTTGTCCGGGTTGCGGTAACGCAGGCCGTACGCCCCCGGGAACTGCGCCGTCACGGTGGACAGCAGCAGCGTGCCGTCGTCCTCCGACGGGATCTCTATCGGCTCCTCCGAGTCCTCATCGGCCACACGTATGTACTCTGCCATGGCCAGGGTTTATTTTACATAAAAAAAACAAACGCAAACGCAAAGCTATAACGACGAGAAAACAAAAGTTAAGACGGGAAAAGCCTCGGGAGGAAGGTGAGCCCGGACCGTTGGTCGCTCAACGACGGAGCCCGACAACAAGCTGACAAAATGGAGGCGGCTAGTGGCCGACTCACGAATTCAACCAAAGATCCGACAGCGGAGCCGGACGCTCACCTCCGACGTCATCCAACGTACTGACGTGTAATACGTAACCGTGCGTCACGGCCGCCTTTTTTCAATGCAAAACGCGGCTTCCCTTTGGTGATGCCTCTCGCAGTGCAATCTGCTCTATCACCTTTGGTGTCATCAGTGTTGTCGGGGAACAGTGTGTGGTAAAGCTCATCTATCACTTCACCAGTGATGGAAATGGATTTTAGGAACTTGGGGTACTCTAAGGTCCGTGAGGCTGAGGTGGGGGAAATTTTTTTAATGTGCGGTCATACCCATGTGTTGTGAGGTCAATGAAACTTTCGCTACTTGTAATTTACTTAACTTTATTTAAGCTTTAAGCAACTTATTTCTTTAATACATTACTCAGAAACGTCTGGCAAACATGGCTGATTCCGCAGGCCTTTCCCGCCCGAAATACTTTGCACATGCGCACACTCCGGGAATGTCCTGCGCATGCGCACGCTCTAGAAGAGCACCGCATATACGCCCACTTTATTCTCCCCTCCTATTTATAAGTTGAGACGGTCATGAGGTTTAATACATCTTGATGACCGTCGCAGAACTGGAGCTTCAGGAGGTAATGGCGTTTCAATAGCTGATGGTAGATATATTGCTTGGTCATCAACTTCACTCATTGTTATTTAGATTTACAATTTTAGAATTTCTTATAGAAGTTTCCATAGGGGATGCTGGAAGTGTTGGAGGAAGTTCTCGATTAGTGTTATCAAGAAGTGACGGAGCTGATGGAGAAGACGGACATGGTGCAAGGTCACAAAATGAGACAGTTGACTGGCGTCCATCCTGATACTTGATGGTTGCATAAGAAGGGTTGACATCAGTCAGTTCAACTTCATCAACAAAAGGCTTGTTCTTATTTAATCGGACATAACAACGAAGCAACATGGTCCCAGGGCTAGTCAACCATGATGGCAGAGAGGTACCAGTAGAAGAACGCCGTTTTAAGTTAAAGAACCGCTCATATGGAGTAGTATTGGTAGCAGTTGACAATAGAGATCTGATGGAGTGTAATTCATCTGGTAGAACACATTCCCAATGCTGATCTGGTATGTCATTTGACTTTAAAGCCAGTTTGCCTGCTTTCCAAATGATTCCGTTATACCTCTCAACCTGACCATTTCCAATAGGATGATATGGTGTTGTTTTACTTGTTGCAATTCCTCTCTCAGAAAGGTAGTCCGTTAAATCTTTCGACATGAATGAGGCGCCCCTATCAGAATGTATGTAACTTGGAAATCCACAGAATGAAAACAGTTGATCTAAACATTTGATAACCATAGCAGCTGACATATTTGGACAAGGAAAAGCAAATGGGAACCTCGAATATTCGTCAACTAAGGTAAGTATATAAACATTTAGAGAGGAGGATGGTAAAGGCCCTTTGAAGTCAATACTCAAACGTTCCATAGGTTGAGTAGCTTTGATCAATCTTCCTTCTTCAGGACGGAAGAACCTTGGTTTTAATTCAGCACAGATTCTACATGAAGCACACGTCATCTTCACATCTTCTGTAGAGAAAGGTAAGTTTTTGGAACGAACATAGTGTAACAAACGAGTGACTCCAGGATGACACAGCCCATTGTGAAGATCAGTGAGTGCAGAAGAATGAACCGAGGCACAAAATGCTCAGGTTAATGTATCCGGGGCAACATTATCCTTACCAGGGCGGTACTCTATTGAATAACTATATGCAGATAATTCAATCCTCCATTCATGAATTTTACTGTTCTTAATCTTCGTTCGTTTCAGATTATCCAGCATAAAAGCTACTGAACGCTGATCTGTTATCAAAGTGAAGTGCTGGCGAGCAACGAAATGACTCAATTTTCTCACTGCTTCAATAATTGCTGTAGCTTCCTTTTCGACGGTTGGGTAGTGCAATTCACTACCTTGGAGAGTAAGAGACATGAAAGCCACTGGTCGTCGTCCTTGATTTAATGTTGCTGATACTGCTAAATCAGAGGCCTCACATTCAACAACAAAGGGGAGATCCTCGTCGATGGTGTGTAATGTCGCAGATTCCAATTGTTTCTTTAAAGAAGTAAAAGCATCAATTGCTGTAGAGTCAAGGGGGAAAGATTTTGCTCTAATCAAAGGCTGAAATTTGTCAGAATTTTTTTTAATCCATTTTGCATAAAATGCAAACATTCCAAGGACCCTTCGTAGAGAGTTTAATGTAACTGGAAGAGGTATCTCTTGGAGTGGGTGGAGTCTTTCTGGATCAGGCTCGATTGTATCATTTCCAACCCAATAACCAAGAATATTAATTGATGACACTGATGTTATTGACTTAGCCTCATTTAATAAGATGATGTTATTGACTTAGCCTCATTTAATATCATTGCACCTGATAAGCAAACTGGTTCCATTGGGCCTCGGCACCCACATCTGTAACTGGCTACTGGACTTCCTCACTGACAGACCCCATTCTGTGAGGGTTGGAAATAACACCTCTAACACCGTCGCTCTGAGCACCGGCTCCCCTCAGGGCTGTGTCCTGAGTCCACTGCTGTTTACCCTGATGACCCACGACTGTTGTGCCAGGTTTAGTACAAACCACATCATGAAGTACACAGATGACACAACAGTGGTGGGCCTCATCAGGGACGACAATGAGCTGGCTTACAGGGAGGAGGTGAAACAACTGGTGGACTGGTGCAATACGAACAACCTGATCCTGAATGTCGAAAAAACAAAGGAGGTCATCGTCGACTTCAGGAAAAACTGGCACAGTCCCATACCACTTCACATCAATGACAGCGATGTGGAGGTGGTCAGTAGCACAAAGTCCCTGGGGGTGCAGATCATTAACAGTTCTAAATGGCTTTCTCCTTATTCTTAAACGGTGGCCCCTGGTTCTGGACTCCCCCAATATCGGGAACATGCTTCCTCCCTCTAGTGTGTCCAAGCCCTTAATAATCTTAGGGAGGGAGAGAGGGAGGGAAAGAAAGAAGGGAGGGGGGGGAAGGAGAGAACGGTGGGAGGAAAGAAGGGAAGGGATGGGGGGGGGGGAAGGGAAGGAGAGAAGGGTGGGAGAGGGCCGACGGTGGGAGCGGATGCCGGGGTCCGGGCGGAGCGGTGTGAGCTGAGGCCGACCACCCCCCTCTCCATTCGCCCTCCCCGTCTATCCCTTTCTTCCCCCTCCACCCCTCCACACCTGCTGCGTTACTCCAGCACTTTGTGTCTCTTTTTGTAAACCAGCATCTGCAGTTCCAAGTAATGCCTGCCTGCTATAACAATGTCTACTACAGTTTTTGGTTATCACAGTGAAGGTGTTCACTCTGGAAACATTGCCCAAGGCAGGTTAGAAGTGTGGGGGAGGTTTAAATGTTCTGCACAGCCTCTCTAGACTGTATTGCGTTACAAATCACATACAATCTGGAATAAATCTCCTGGGATCCAAAAGGCAAAAAATAAAGCAATCATTTGATGGGGAAAATGGTGGAGGCTGATTCAGTGGGTTGAAGGCCCCATTTCTGTGCTGTATCTTTCAATCAATCAATATACTGGCCTGTCGCAGAGTTATGATGTCCTGTGGAAAAGAACATGAGCATCACGCGTGCCACCCGTACTAAGGCCAAATAAGATGCAAGTCGGGGAAATTCCAGACTTTTTTTTTTAAAACGGAGACCCTATGGTGCTAAATTGAGAATCAGATCTGCGGATGATATGGAATGTCCGTGATTTAAAAAATGGGAAGTATTAAATTGGTGAGAACTCTGCTCTGAATGATGGACATATTTTAATTAAGGAAAAGGCAGAGTTTTCAAGTTGAGGGTGATGGAGATCAAGTGAATGCCAAACACACCCACGCCACGAGTTAAGCCGGAGTTAGTTTAGTTTCTTCTTCACGTTTACATTCCCATCAGACAGCTGCCTCCCAAAAGTTTCAATTCATAGAACTATCTATAGAGGCCTCGGTAATATAAGGAAAGAGAAGGGAGTGCAAAAATCCAGGATGCAAAATGTGGAAGCAAAATTCTCTCACTGGCTCCATTGAGCATGGACAAGAACAGAAACATCACCCCCGTTCCTCTTTTCACAGACGCCACCTGACATGCTGAGTATTTACAGCATTTTCTGTTTTTATTTCAGAATTTCAGCAGCTGCTTCTTTGACTTTCATTAAGGATGAGTAATTTGTATCAAATGTCAAACACAGACATTCATTGAAATGACATTGGGGCCCTAAATGATGATTTACAAGTATTAATTTGGCCGCTGACTATCAAGTGGGCAGCTTCATAGTTTAAGATAAGAGTCCAGTTATAGTAAAGGGAGTTAACATCTGCAATGCAGACTGAATTACTTATAACATAGAATAGTACAGCAGAGGAATGGGCCCTTCAGCTCACAATGTATGTACCGAACATGATGCCAAGTTAAACTAATGTCATCTGCCTATACATGATCCATATCCCTCTATTCCCTGCAACTCCATGTGCCCATCTAAAAACCTTGAAAACATCTGAAATATTTTTTCTGTAATAATTACGAACCAAACTTTCAAAAGTATTAGAAAACAAAACTTAAGTTTAGGTTTTACAGAGGGAATACCTAAAAAGGTGTATACAACTATTCTACACCTTTGTTCCGCCTCCTACCTTGGCTGCGGAGGATAGCAGTGAATGGTTACATCCAAGTGGTTAGTTAATTCACCATGCTGCATGTGTAACGAGCACCACAATAATCCAACTGTCCACACAAGTCATTTTAAATCAGCCTCAAAAGTAATTTTGGTGCACCAGTGTGATTGACAGTTGAAATGCAGGCAATCAGTAGTTAATTTAACCAAACAGGTTCAAAATCAAATCTGACATCCTATTAAGCTGCTGATGTAAGAGTATTGAACAGAGAACTAATTAACACTGCATGGAAAGTAGAATGAAAAAATTTTTTTATGAGGAAGAACAAAGTTGTGTTGCCAAATATTAAAGAAAAACTGTTTTCACTTGATGCTGTGAAATTTCTGTTGTTTTAAATGACTGGGGCTCTCATTTTTTGTTCCGTGATGATTAGGGCAGAAACAAAACATTTCCACTCTTCTCTGCATCTGGAAAGTTAATCAATTATTCCATGGCAGTGCCCAAGATTCTATTTTTTTTAATGCCGGAGTTACTCAGGCAACATCACTGGAGGACCTGTACCATAATCTGTACAATTTTGAAAGGTGGCAATCGATGCATGAACTATAATAGCGACTCCAAGGCTGCCGGCTGTAGTGCTCTGGGATATGACCATCAGGCCCTGTTTTCATGGTAGAGGATGAAGATAACCTCCTTGGAATCAAAAGTCAAATGAGAGAGGAAGAGAGGAAACTGGTATAGGTGGAAGAAAAGTGTTTTGACTGGACTTTGTGGTCAAGAAGGTTACCCGAGTTGAGCAGCAAGACTTTGAGGCTGTTCAATACTCTGTTCAATACTCTTACATCAGCAGCTTAATAGGATCTCAGATTTGATTTTGAACCTGTTTGGTTAAATTAACAACTACTGATTGCCTGCTTTTCAACTGCATTTGAACAGTGCCATCAAAGCAAATATCACTCATGAAAATTCACTGTGAACCCTTGACAAGCAGCAAGGCCCTGCCCCTGATCTGCTACATGTAAGCTATCAAGATATTTCAACTCTGATGAACATTTTACAGCTATCAATAAAACTAATTGATTAAATTTAAAGGAAAATCAAAACAACCTTCTACCATTTTGACTAATCTAAAGTATTAAAGCAAACACACAGTTTCTTCACGAATCAAGAGTACTTAATCATCAGCACCAGGACAGGAACAATACAATTCTTTCTTGTTGCAGCTTTACAGACACATTGAATGCAACAACACAACAAATAATTTATTCCTACATTTCTTCATGTCCTTAAAATCAGCATTGTAGTGAAAGGAGTTACATATACAGTGCCAATGCCCAGAACTTATTAGTCGGTATGGAACAAAATTTTAGCAGTTCTACATGAAACACAATGAAATGCAGGCCAATAGTTCTATTTAAACAGAGGCTTTATATTGGTTCAATGTAGACTATGGTAATGCTGCCTCCCAGTGGTAAACCTGTACCTTCCTTTAACAGTCGATGAAGGAGTGACTACTAATACTGAAGCAAAGTATTGCGAAGGTCTTCCAGCTCTATTACAATTGTACTTAATCTTTGTAAATGATTTGTTTATCATGGTATATGCCAGATCACCAATAATTAATAAACCAAATCACTTAATGCGAGATGCATTCTAAGCCACAATGCATTGTGTTTTCTTTCCTCCATGCGATTGATATTTCATTCCGTTCTCCACATTGCCTTACACTAACAAATCTTACAACCTAGATTCCTGTTGCAGAATTTGTTCTCACAATCTCTTGGCACATCAAATAAATCTTTAGTCTGAGAGTGGCAAATTTATGGAATTCTTTGCCACAGAAGGCAGTGGAGGCAAAGTCAGTGGATATATTTCAGGCAGAGATAGATTCTTGATTAGTACGGGTGTCAGAAGTTATGGGGAGAAGGCAGGAGAATGCAGTTAGGAGTGAGAGATAGATCAGCCATGATTGAATGGCAAAGTATACTTTATGGGTTGATTGGCCTAATTCTGCTCCTATTACTTATGATCTTATAATAAATTAAACGTGTTTGCCCCTTCACCCTTAGCTTTGATCTACAGATTAATGTAAAAAATCTAATTGGCAAAATTCTGGATTTTGCAAAAAAATTGAGATTGCGGAGAAAATAAAACAAAAAAATCTCAAGCACCCTACTTTAAGTCTGAAGAAAGGTCTTGACCTGAAACGTCACCCATCCTGTTTTCCCCCAGAGTTGCTGCTTAATGGATTAAGTTGAATCAGCACTTTGTGCCTATCTTAACAGAATTAAAGAGTCTGTTTCTGGATGGCAGGTACTGATTGCAGGCTGCCCCAAGGATCAGTACTTGGGCAACAGCTATTCACAATATATTTTAATTATTTGAATGAGGGAACTTGTTTACTTACAAGTTTGCAGACCACAAAAAGCTGGGACGAAGTGCGAGTTGTGAGCAGTGTGCAGAGGCTCCAGTGCGATTTGGAGAAGTCGGGTGAATGAACAAATACATGATGGGCAAATTGATGGCAAAAGAGGAGTTTAATGTGGATAAATGGGAGGTTAACGTCTTTTATACTAAAAATCAAAAGTTTATAAATTAAATAGAGGTAGACTGGGAAAAGGCAGAGGCACAAAAAGAAGTGGATATGCCTGAGAGCAAGTACACATACAATCAGATATACACAAACACAGATATGTACATATACACACATGTACATACATATATATGTGTGTATATATGCATGTGTATGAATACTTTTGCAAGGCACTATGTGTGTGTATGTATGTATATATATATACACACACACACACATATATATACATACATATACATACGCACACACATATATGTTATTTTACAAATAAAAACACTGAAAAGTGTGGCGTGCAAAAGTATTCAGCCCCCTTTACTCTGATACCCCTAAATAAAATCCAGTGCAACCAATTGCCTCGAGAAGTCACCTAATTAGTAAATAGAGTCCACTTGTGTGTAATCTAATCTCAGTATAAATACAGCTGTTCTGTGAAGGCCTCGGAGGTTTGTTAGAGAACATTAGTGAACAAACAACATCATGAAGTCCAAGGAACACACCACACAGGTCAGGGATAACGTTGTGGAGAAGTTTAAAGCAGGGTTAGGCTATAAAAAAAATCCCAAGCTTTGAACATCTCACGAAGCACTGTTCAATCCATCATCCAAAAATGGAAAGAGTATGGCACAACTGCAAACCTACCAAGACATGGCCGTCCACTTAAACTGACAGGCCGGGCAAGGAGAGCATTGATCAGAGAAGCAGCCAAGAGGCCCATGGTAACTCTGGAGGAGCTGCAGAGATCCACAGCTCAGGTGAGAGAATCTGTCCACAGGACAACTATTAGTCGTGCACTCCACAATAAGGGCCTTTATGGAAGAGTGGCAAGAAGAAAGCCATTATTGAAACAAAACCATAAGAAGTCCCGTTTGCAGTTTGCCACAAGCCATGTGGGGGACACAGCAAACATGTGGACGAAGGTGCTCTGGTCTGATGAGACCAAAATTGAAGTTTTTGGCCTAAATGCAAAACGCTATGTGTGGCGGAAAACTAACACTGCACATCACCCTGAACACACCATCCCCACTGTGAAACATGGTGGTGGCAACATCATGTTGTGGGGATGCCTTTCTTCAGCAGGGACAAGGAAACTGGTCAGAGTTGGTGGGAAGATGGATGGAGCCAAATACAGGGCTATCTTGGAAGATAACCTGTTACGATTCTGCAAAAGACTTGTGACTGGGGTGGAGGTTCACCCTAAACATACAGCCAGAGCTACAATGGAATGGTTTAGATCAAAGCATATTCATGTGTTAGAATGGCCCAGCAGTCAAGGTCCAGACCTAAATCCAATTGAGAATCTCTGGCAAGACTTGAAAATTGCTGTTCAGACGCTCTCCATCCAATCTGACTGAGCTCAAGCTATTTTGCAAAGAAAAATTTCAGTCTCTAGATGTGCAAAGCTGGTAGAGACATACCCCAAAAGACTTGCAGCTGTAATTGCAGCGAAAGGTGGTTCTACAAAGTATTGACTCAGGGGGGCTGAATACTTTTCCACGCCACACTTTTCAGTTTTTTTATTTGTAATAAAATTTGGAAACCATTTATCATTTTCCTTCCACTTCACAATTATGCACCACTATGTGTTGGTCTATCACATAAAATCCCAATAAAATACATTTACGTTTGTGGTTGTAACGTGACAAAATATGGAAAAGTTCAAGGGATATGAATACTTTTGCAAGCCACTGTATATACACACACATAATCATGACCATTTTTCCCAGGGCGCAAGTGTCCAACACAGGGGGCATAGCTCTTATAAGTTTAATGGAGCCATTGGGCAAGTTTTTTTCTACAGTTGTGTGGGCCTGGAACACCATTGCCAGGGATGGTGGTGGAGGCAGATGTGATAGTGATGTTTTAGAGGCTTTTAGATAGGCACATGGAAGTGCAGGGAATAGAGGGATGTGGATCATGTACAGGCAGATTGGATCAGATTAACATTGCATCATGCTCAGCACATTGTGGGCAGCTGAGCTCGTTCCTGTGCTGTATTGCTCTATCCTCAGGTGCAGCAAGAGGCATCAGGATTGTAGATTTAGTACCTACTAAATGATCAGTTATTCTAGACAGACTTCCTGGGTTAGTTATATATTTATTCAATCTCGTAATTGTGAAAGTTACTGTACCATCCTGTTTCTCACTTTAGTAATCTGACGCTTGGCCGACACCGCTTTCAATTGATTCGCAAGTAATTTACCAGACTTTTTGCCCTGTATATAAAATTGACTTTTGGTTCTCAATCGGTGGTACTAATAACAAATCATGTCTCAATTGAAGTTCAACTCTATTCTTGTAGAGCTCTAAACCAAGAGCTTTTGAATATTTTTTATCAATTTCTTTAATCTCGTCAGCCAATGTACCCATTTCTTTTTGATTTCGTTTTTTAATCCCGCGGAGTATGAAATAATTTGTGCACGAATATATGCCTTAAAAGCATCCCAGACTACACCATTGGATATTTCTTCAGTAGAGTTTGTCAAAAAGTAAAAAGCAATCTGATCTTTCATAAAATTAATAAAATTTAAGTCTTGAAGCAAAGTAGCGTTAAATCGCCATTGTTTAGCACCAAACTTGGAATCAGGTAGATTGATTGATAATTTCAAAGGTGCGTGATCAGAAATAGCAATTGCGTCATACTCACATGCAGTGACCGATGGAACTAGTATAAAATAATAAATCCTAGAATAACTGATATACATGCAAGAAAAATGAAAATTCTGTCATTTGGGTGCAAAAATCTCCAAACTCCAAAGCTGATTTATTTGGAAGCACATGATCAAATGTCGACCTGTCAATCACGGGGTTCAAACAACAGTTGAAATCTCCACCCATTATTAAAAAGTGTTCATTTAAATTGGGAAAGGATGCAATTAACTGTTTGAAAAACTCAGGGTGATCAATATTTGGTGCGTAGACATTCACCATAGCAACTTTTTGCATGTAAAGAACATCAGTAATCACCAAAAATCTGCCATATGGATCAGAAATTGTTTCATGGTGAACAAACATAATTGAGGGGTCAATAAAAATAGAGACTCCTTTCACCTACGCCTGTGAATTTGAATGAAACTGCTGTCCTCTCCAAAACTTAAAAAATCGTAAATTGTCATCTTGCCTTACATGAGTTTCCTGAGCAAAGATAATCTGAACATTTAGTCTGTGAAGAACTTAAAAAAAAATGTCCTCTTAATGGGATGGTTCAAGCCATTCACACTCCATTACAGAAAATTAATAATTTTATCCACATTGCTTGTAAAAATCATGTGGGATGTAATGGGTTAATTTCTTGAAGCCTAAAAGTTCATGATACTGGAAGAAGAAAAGTCTAGGGCGGAGCCAGAAGTGACGACATTTCAGACATTTTTGTAGTTCAAACTTTGCACAAATGGAAAACACTAAATAGGGAACAAAGGACCCCTCCCCCCACCCACCCCTGTGAAGTCCCAAACTGACCAATAGACAGTCAGCAAGCTACCTAATCCCATCCCCGAACCCATCTTCCCTAGTAACAGTACCCGGCATAATAATAATAATTTTTAACCACTCCTAGTCAAAACACATTCCCTATTATCTCTTTGAGAAGGAAAAAAAAATACAGACCGACATGAAGTTAACAAGCAAAAGCTACATATTATTATCCAAGGTCAGGATATGAAAAACAAGAACTGCGTTCTCTTAGTTTGTCTAATGACAGGGGAACATGAAATTAACAAATACATTCTTAAAAGAATATATATATACATACATATACATATAAAAAAAGAAAAACTCGTCCAGTTAAATTCTTAATCATTACCAAACGAAATATTGTCAAAATAGGAACAGTAAATCTCCAGTTATAACTTAATCAGCTATCGATTGGTCCCCTTCCTCCTCGTAGCTCTCAAGAAAGCTAGAGTCTTTTGAGGATTGTTAAAAAATCGAAAATTACCGTTGAAAAGTCAAATACGCAATCTAGCTGGCTACAATAAAACTGGCCGTAGCTTTTTTGTATTAGAGAGATGTTTTTAACTGTATTTTTAGTATACCCATATATTTCTGGATGTGCTTAACACTTTCTGCTAGTGGTTCGATAACAAGGGCGAATAATAGCGGGGATAACGGGCATCCTTGTCTACATCCTTTAGATAAATCAAATTTTGTTGATAACATTTGATTTGTCATTTTTCTAGCTGTTGGGTTAGTACATAAAAACTTAACCCATGTGCAAAACTTCTCAGTTTACATTTTCCATCACTGAAAATAAATAGGGCCATTCCACTTGATTGAATGCTTTCTCAGCATCTAACGAGATCACCGCTAGGTCTACATTCGCTATTCTATTTGAGTAAATAATGTTAATTAATAGTCTCAGATTATAATATGAATAACATTTTGGAATAAAGCCTGTTTGATCGGGGTGTATTAATTCATGAATCACTAAACTTAATCTATAGGCTAAAATTTTGAATAATATTTTCTGATGGTTCTATCGGCAATTGCTCTATATGAACCTGGCTCTTCAGGGTCCTTATCCGTTTTGGGTATGTATTATTGTTGATTAATTTAAAGTTTCTGATCCTTTATGTTGCAAGAATGCTTGAGTATATAAAGTCTGTAGGCGTGGGGAGATCAGATCATGAATTTTTAAATAAAACTCACTATTTAAACCATCAGGGCCAGCGGCCTTTCCATTTTTTAAAGATCTAATAGATCTTCAATCTCTTTTACTGATATTTCAGCCCCTAATAATTCCCTCTTTCAGATCCAAACCTGTAAGATTCCATTTCTGTAAAAATGATTAAATTCCTGCAGAACCCACTGTCGTTGTGCTTGAGTAAAGTGTTTGATAGTACTGAGAAAATCTATCATTAATATCCTTGGGTAATGTTAGTATTTCTTCCGTATCGGATTTGATTTTACATATTGTTTTTTCCTCTTCCTGTTTCCGGAGTTGACGTGCTAGTAATTTTTGTGGTTTATCACCGAACTCAAAGTGTAGTTGTTTAGTATTTTGATGAAGTTTTATGATTTTATCTGAATATATTTGGTTTAACTTATATTTGAGTGCAGCAATTTTATTATGTATTATCGTGGAGGGCGCGATTGCATTTTCCATATCTAATTGCCTTATTTCCATTTCCAATACCTGTTGTTTGGCGCGATTCTTTATTACGAAAGGTTTGCACGGAGATTAACGCTCCTCGTATAAATGGTTCCCAAAGGAGGGAGGCAGATATTTCAGGGCAGTCATTGGTCTCGAAAAACATATTTATCTGTGTGATAAGATATTCATAACATGCATAATCATTTAAAATTGGAGGATTAAGTCTCCATTGTGTCTGCTTATCAGTCATTCCACTTAGTTTGATCACAAATGTTAAAAGAGCATGGTCCGAAATTATAATATTATGATATTTCGAATTATAAGTAAATGGGATAAATTTAAAGTCTACTAAAAAGTAGTCTATCCTTGAATAGGTTTTATGTACCGGTGAGTAGAATGAGTATTCCCTTCCAGATGGGTTTTCAATTCTCCTAACATCTTTGATATTAGTATTAATGTACGAGTTTAATAATTCGCTTGTCTTGGATTTTGCTTTTCTTTGTCTTGATGATCTATCTAAATAGGAATCTAGTGTGCAATTTAAATCTCCACCAATTACCAAGTTATATTGTGTGAGTTATGGGATACTATTAAGTATATTCTTAAAGAACAAATAGTTATCAAAATTTGGTCCATAGACATTGAGAAGAATCACTTTTTTAAAGATATAATTCACCCACTAGTATAATATATCTACCATTAATGTCCGCAATAGTTGATATGTGTTTAAAAGGTATACTTTTACGGATTAAAATTGCGACACCTCTGGCCTTGTGGGAGAATGAAGAATGATATGTTTCATCAATCCATTTTGCTTTCAATCTATGTTGTGCAACGTTTTTAAGGCGAATTTCTTGAAGAAATGTTATATCTGCATTAAGTGACTCTAAGTGTGCTAATACCTTACCTCTCTTGATTAATTCATTAATTCCATCACCCCCGTTTTTTTCTATTAACGTCTTGCGTCTTATGGTTAGGGTGGTCTATAAAAGAGCAGATAGCTCAGCACAGTAAACCAGACATTCCACCCGAACACAGGACAGATGAGTTTTAAATCTAATAGATCTTCCTCCCGGACACATCTCCACAAATAATATTTATAAATTCAATTCAAGTTTAAAATAGTATTTAAGTAATAAAGAAAGTAAAAAAAGGTTAATAAAGTGCAAGGAAAAAAAAGAAACTACATCTAGAATTAGTGTAGTCAGTGCTAGCCACACTAACGTGGCTGGCCATCTAAGGACTTCCGTAGTCTTAGAAAAAATTATTACTAGCTCCACGCTATTAAAAAAAATCTTTCAATAGAAGTAATTTATGGGATTGAATTAGAACTATTTTGGTCCATAAGGTTAGTAATCATGTAATGAGAAACTATTGCTGTCTTGGCTAAGTATTAGTCAAATGTTTATATTATAAATTGTTTTTTTGTTTTTGATTTTTGTTTTAATTTTTTTTATTAGAAATACATAATAAAAAAACATTTTGTTTGTAGTAGTCATACATTATTAATTTTGCTTATATTATCAATTGTATAATTGTCAAACGTCAGTCTGATGTAAAAAAAGAAAAAAAACAGCAAATTCTAATTAATAAAATACCTAAATTATACCTTGTTTACAGTTCATATTTTTATCTAATTATTCCAATAATAATAATAATGTATTCTTAATAATTAGTAACTATTAGTAATAATTACTACTAAAATATTAAAATAATGTCCATAGCAAGGTTTGCTCAGCTGTCGTTTCCTGCTTTCATTGGTCCTTGAGTAAAGCGAATTAAAGTTCCATTTATAACTCAGAATATTTTATCCATCACATTTCCCTGTAATCAATTCTCTGACATACCCGACAGATACAGCTTTGAAACACTCATTAAACTTCTCACCATCAAAAATAAAGCCGTGCATGGTTAGTGTTCCACTGAATGTATAATTTAGGTATTTTATTAATTAGAATTTACCTACACCGTCGGATGTACTGTACTTCCTACCCATTAACACACATCATGGTAATAGTAATTTTTCAAAATAAATTGCAAAGTGTGATTTTAAAACATCTTCAAGCCTTCTGATCACTATTACCAATATCTCTAGTTATCCCTCCATGATATTTATCTTATTATTATATTTCCCTGGATGAATTGGACAACCCTCTGCAAGGGCTTATGGTCTTGCGATGAGGTGTTGCCTCAGTACAATTTGTACTGCACGCATAGAATTTGCCTGACGCGTTTACGATGAATGGGTGTATAATCATCTACCTAAATGGCATTTTCCTTGGCTATCGCCACAACTAACAGTTCCCCTATGTAGAAATGACTGTTTTGAATGAACTTGACTGTCACAGCTCCCTCAAGTAGACAATTCAAAAAGTTCACAACTCAGTTACAGGCATGAGACAGGAAAACAATGAAAAAACGAGAGATGGGGGTCCAGGGGGACATTGCCTGGTAGGATTCCAAGGGACAACGCAGAATATTTTTGATACTTGTACCTTGAAATGAACCAGTTTTCTTGCCCGTTTACCCTTAATTTCACAGAGGCTCCCCCACTCACAGCGAACCCCTCACTGCTCACACTCCCTTTACTTGCTTAAAAACGCTTAATGACATCAAAACCTGCACTCCCGGCCTTCTGCCTTGTCCCGCCCCGACGCCTCCATGCTTCAATCACCATGTTCCCCCCCCCCGCTAACCGACGTTCCTCTCGTCCAATCGGCGCCCTCGGTCATCAGTCCCGCGGAAATCCATTTTTAAATTTAGATTTGTTTTTAACGAATTTCAAAATCCGCGGAGAAATCTCATGCCCGAATTCAGCTAATTTCGAAACATCCTCAATCAAGATCCCGGAATTAGAGCCCTCACTCCATGGAAACACCCTCCCTCTATCCGGCCTGTCAAGTGTGCACACTTCTCATTAATCTCCATTTTGGAAGCACACAATTGTGCGGTGGCTGAGAATTATGGCTTTTGTACTTAATCTGTGCTCCAGAGCTAGCGAGGGCTGTTCCAATACATATCTTTATCCCGGTGTCTACCTGAAAAGTTTGGATATGCCCAATTCACAGAGAAAAAAAACAAATCCAACCAACTAATTGTGTAATCAATCTACTCTTGGTTATCTGCAAAGTGCTGTTTTGTGGTATCAACAGGACAATTGAGAGGTACTTGGCAATAATCTACTCTCTGTACAAGTTTAGTGGCACTACTCTACTTTGGACCTTGTCCCAGACAACCTGGTATAAATGTGAACCAAATATCTGAATTCTAAAGGTGATGCAAGTGATTATTTATGTCAACTGTACACCATTGTAGTATCAAGATATCTTGATAAACATTAAGTAACACAACGGATGGAGATGTCCCTACAGATTAAGATCATATCTGACAAAAGTATAACCTCCTGGCCATTAATTTCAGTGGTATTGCCAAGATTTAAGGGCCTGTCCCACTTTCACAAACCAATTCACCTTTTTTACTCGTGGACATTTTTCATCATGGTAGAAAAAAATGCCGCAACCTACTTGATGCCACGAGTACCTACGTCCTTGTGACTACCATGCTGCAAGTACGAGTCAAGGGCAAACTCGGCAGAGGTCATGAAAGTGGGAGAGGCCCTTTAGGATCCCACTACCAACATATTGAAGGTCGTCATGGACCAGGCGTCTCATTGTGACTTGTCTGACAGCTCTAAACACATCCTTCTGCAGTAGAGAATACCAGATTTACTAACTTTGTCTTTAAGAAAACTCCTGATACTTGCTCTAAATTATATGCTTCATGCCCAGCAATTGCCCCTTTGTTCAAGTCTCCAACCAACAGGTACCACCACCTGCTTTCTACTTCAGTAAATGTAGACCTAACAGAACCAGCCCTCCTCATATATCAGTCCTCCCATCCCAGGAATCAGACTATAGTGCATAATCTCAGCATGTATTTGTGTTAAATTGCCAATTTTGTCCATTTCATTAGAGCCAAATTATTGTGAACTACTTGCAGCAGCCCATAAATTGATTATAATTGCCTAATCGCAACATATAATGCATGATTAGTTCCCTTAAAAACACTCATTGTAATCAGCAGCCTTTGCAAATAAAAACAATGAAATCCATGATGGGCATAACTATGGGAGGCAGCGTTGTAAATGTACAAAAAAAGAACTATCTTTGTATTTATTTTGCAACATGTAGATTTTATATTTAAATGAACTCGCACTTAAGACAAGTATTTGTTCCCTGGTGGGGGAACAAAATTGCAAACATACAAAATACTGAACACTTTATTTTAAAAACAAAGTTTAGAGAATGCTAGTTCAGTTTACATTCATATGCATCAAAAAACCAATCCTGAGACAAGTAGAAATGTCACAACTATTCATGTCCTGGGAAAATGGAATTTAAGGCCAAATATGGTCAATGGCAGCATTTGGGTACCAGGACCGTAAACCACAAGGGAATTTGATCAAATTGAAGCTAATTAAAACCACAAAGAAATGCTGAGTAACATAAGCAGTCATCCACACCCTTTTTCTAAATCATAATAATATTTTCTTTACCACACGGCACAATGGGTTATTTCAGAGGGAAGTGCAATTGTGTTAAAATAAATTGATTTAAACAGGGTTGAAAAGTTGGAAACAGATTCTGGTAAGACAATTGTAATCGTAATTAAAACAAGGGATCATCTAATTACAAAATAAAAATGGATCTTCCAACATGTTGGGAAATAAATATCAGACATTTTGCCATTGAATCTTTAATACTTTATTGACAACATAATTTGGTTGTTTGTTGGTTTCTGTTACATTTTGTATTGAACAGTCAATTAAAAGTTAGCTGGAAAGATATTCCTGCAAGTGATACGCATCCTAAATTGTGAGACTTTCAAATAATAAACTGCATTATTCTAGGATTTAAAGGTCAATCACCCAGAAAAAATACACAAATAATGATTTCTCAAGATGCACAAGTGGGCAGTTACACCCATCCAATTGTCATTACGATGGATAATCAATTTATACACTAAATATCTTGATGACTGAGAAATATAATTATATTCTCAAATCTATGGAATTGAGAGGTAAACAAGAGCAATCAAGCCTTTAATCAAATTTTCACAGGACTCCAACATTAAGAGCCAAACACAGCAAAGATCAATGCTAGTTCAATAGTAAGATGTAAAATAGAATACATTCTGGTTGGGGTTTTGGTTTCCTACAAGCGATTATTAATGTTTTATGACAATTACTCGTAACAAGGATATGGGCAGGTGACAGGTCATTGCTGAGGCAACACCTGAAATCTAACATGCACTTTTACACATCTAAAGGACAATATGCAAGGGAATGGCCAGCATCATTAAATTACGAAACAATTTGTACATACATATCAGGAACAGGTCTTCAGGTCCCAACCTGTTCAATTTGATAAAATCATGGCAGATTAGATTATAATCTCAACTCCACACTCATCTACCAAGGTAACCTTTCACAACCTTGCATATTCACCTTTGTGAAGCTAGTGTTACATTGCATGCAAATTTATATCACTATGAAATGGAAGTATATTTTAAATTTACCTGTAGCCCAATGAAACTTACCTCAAGTATCCATGGAAATGGGTGATCTTCAAGTTCTAGCTGACGAATTCATCCACAAAGGCAGTTGTAATAATTACCCAATGACTACGGCACAATTCTAAGCACTTGACCCATAATGATTAGCTGAAATACCACTTTTTTGGTGCCATGTGTGTTTAGACAATTTTAGAAGATTTTTTTTTAATCCCCATGAGAAATCTACAATAATGCATTTGAGCAATTAAGGAGTTATTGCATGCAACCTAGTTTTCAAACATTCATTTCAGATTGTGTAGAACATAGACAATAGTCTGGATGGGAATGTTTTGACGTATCGTCTCAATCTCTCTGGAGCCAGGGCAGGAATTGGAAAACTAGCTGCAGAGAGTTGGAGTAGCCATCTTCAACCTAGAAGAAACATTATAGCAGAGAGCAAATTATCAATCCTCAAAATATTATTTATGATGTTTCTTTATGTCCTTCTTCAGTAAATGACAATGCTGTGAAATAGTTACTTTTGCAAATCTCTGGTGGTTTAAAACAGAAATCCCCAGTAAGGTATGTGATATTTAAGTGGAACTATTAAACATTTGATTAACATAGACAGCAGGAAAATGAAAATAGTGCAGGGATCTCAACAACGATTTCAATTAAAACTGCTTATCATGCAGTGGAACTATAATAGAACCCAAAAAAAGCAGTTGAAAAAGCAGAACATTCCAAATAACATTGCATTTATAAAATTATTGCAAAGATATCTCCAGTACAGATATTCTTATGAATTAGCCTGTGAGATAAAATGCAAAATACATATCAGGATGGTGCCTGCTGGGATGGGAAGCAACAAGGAAAGTTAAGGAAACACAGAAAAAACCTCCAAAGTGCTGGAGTAATACAGCGTGTCAGAATGCTTCTCTGGAGAATATGGACCCTTACTTCAACCTTACAATACATTTGTACATAAAATTCCTACATCCAAAAAGATTTTTTATATATCAGTATTGTAACTGATCTAACATCCCAAGAAAATAAAGATGGGAGAAAATTCAGCGCAGAGACGGGAAATTTTGCATTTTAAATTTGATTACAATATTGTTAAGCATCAACGAGTGGAGTACAAGAGGTTTTAATGGGGACAGACGTATGCAGCACATGCAATATACATATATTAGTACTTTGATTCATTGCACGCGTACTTCAAGAGGATACCGTTTTTAATTATTTGACCATTTCCACATTGGTATAACTGCAGTGACATTGGCAGGAAATATTATAGAAGAGTGAATGAAAGATTAAACCCACATGTCGACATACAAGATTCCACAACAGCTACAGGTCAAGAATATGAAGAATTGCCTCATAGGATGCACCAAGTCCTCAGGAAGTTTCAACTTCCAGTGTTCCTGTACACAGGGAAACCCGAAAGCCAATTCCCCAAATGAGATAAATAACCAGCTAAACCTATTATTTTGGTTGCGTTGCATGACGAATATGATGCCCAAAACTATTCAAAGAGCAACGAAAAATTAGACAATCCAGAGATCCATGTTTTTTCTCTACAGCTCAATACTTATCCAATGTGGTAGTAGGTATACACATTTCCCTTTTCACTTCACATTCAAACCTCACACCTAATCTACCACTAATGTTGGAGATGATTATAGTTTATAACTAAAAAACCTCCAAAATCTAAACTTTCAAATGTGATAATTAAAACTGTAGAACATTTTCAAACTTTGCTACGGATCTCCACTAATACCTGAAATCTTCAATTAACTCACCCAAATCACTTTAAAACACTTGACAGAATTAGTAGCTTATGCCAGTTTTGGACTATGTGACCAAACCAACATCAGCAAAACATTTAAGTTTTAGCAACAATAAAAAGCAGTACAAATCTGCAATTTATTCATGAGTACTCTTACCATATCCCTACCTTTAAATGCCAACATTTTACCAGAACTCCGGTAAACATCCTATGAATAAATAAAACAAAGTCGCAGGAAGAAAACTTTCTCCTGGTTCTGGGAATGGTAATCCCTCATATAGAAAGTCAGAAAATTGAATTACAGCTTCCATGAAAATGAAATAATTTG
This sequence comes from Raja brachyura, assembly GCA_963514005.1. The sequence goes on along the minus strand of OY740811.1, from coordinate 24,577,055 downwards.
CTTCAGGAGATCTATAGTTGATGTAGATAGAAATGTTCATCTATTTAAAAATCTATTCACCGAAAAACTTTAACTTAAAGCAAAATCCAAGATAGGCTCCCACTGGGAATCCTCATGACACTTCTACTTAAACTTAGAACACCATCAAACACAATAAATTATTACCATTGTAAGTAACCAGAATTTTAGACTTTAGATACACACAAAAAAAAGAAACGAAAGGATATCCCCGGTAAATAAGCATCAAGTACTTTCTGATAGGCCAAGCACAACATCCAGAATGCAAATACGTTTGCCTAAGATTTTGAATTAGCTGTCCACTGATCAGTATTAGAGAGATCAGAATTAGTCTTAGCTGTAATATAAAGAACAAACTATCCAAAAGAGTCAAATACTCAGGAACTCACCAACCCATTACCAGATTCAAAAAAAAAATGCTCACTTGAAAGAGATACCAGTGGACTATTCACACCATGAAATTAAATTGTGACAATTTAAGGAGCATATGGAAAGCCCTATTTAATTTTTTAGTGGAAACAAGATACAAAATGAACATCTTCGAAGCACTTATCAATGTTTATGTTTGGAGAATGAAATCAAGACCTGTAAAATATATAAAGACCTAAAAAGGTTAACGTTTAATGTACTTGATACATTCTTTAGAACGTTGCATAATTTCCACGTTTATTTTTCTGTCTTTTATCGGGTCAGAATGCAGAGACGAGAATGTTCAGTCAAGTTAAATTTTTATTAAGAATTACCTACAATGACATTTAAAAAAATGGGCTTCAAAACACTCTTAACTCAAGCAGTCATTTATTATTCATTCACAATAAACTCGCAGAAAACACAAACGTACACTCTTGTTCAAGATTAACACTGAGCTCACACAAGTCATCTCCGGCAGGCAATACACAATACACTCCCCAGAATATTGTTCCTTCATAACACCACATCATTTCACTTGTCCACACTTACAAATCAGTAATACAAAAATACATCACCAACCATTCGGCACACATGGTTAACAGGGAGGGGAAAGATACAAACTATTCAGGGGTTGAAACTAGATTTAAAACATTAGCAGTTCTCTTTGTAGCTTTTTAGGGACTGACTGAATAGCATTTACTAAACAACCTGCAATTTAATTCAAGTTTAAAGCAAAATAATTTTATTGTGCACTTTATAATTAGAATAATGTTTATTTCAGTTAGAAAATAAATATTTGCAAAGTGTTTAATTCTAACTCAAATTGCAACCCAATGTTCTGATTTAAAAAACAAAAAATACTACTGAACTGAGATTTTCTTGGTTTCAACCCCTGGAGATATTCATTTCACTAAACACAGTCAACATTTTCCAATTACTCAAGGTACAAGCAAATATCACCACTCCAAAGTTTTTTCTCCCTCATCAGCCACGGACGTCCTTTGTGAATACAAGAAAAACATTCGTACTGTATCCCACTTCTCCTCTGCATTCGCTCACCATGCCAAGGGATTGAGAGCCACATCTTTCCATGCTTTAAAATGCCATAAAGCATCACCAGGTCTGCATGCGCTCTCTCCTTCCTCGCTCATACTAGCCCTCTCATTCGTCGGCACCATCATGGCATCAATCCCATACAGGCATCAACTTATGTCATTACAGCTCTGCATTACATCTTGTTTCACAGCGCTGATAAACGAATCGATGAAAAGAACAGTAGAGGACAAAAATGGAACACCAACCGTGGTCCCTTTGATTAGAACCTGAACCTCCGTGCAGCCTGTAGTTATGTGGCGAAATGGTTTAGAGAAAGCATTTTCTATACATATGTAGGTGCTCATGCTCGGAGATCCAGAACACTCCTTAAAAAAAAAATCAATTATGAAAACTCTACATAATATTCTATTAAACATTAGATCAAGTTTTTGTACCCAAGTTAAAAGGTTTTCTATACAATGTTGCTCATTTCCTATTTGCGGCTGCTTAAACAATACCTCCACAACCCTCCTTTGGCTAGCAGAGCTGGTAAAGACTACATTCAGAAGGGAGTTAATTCTAAACTTTAAGATGGATAATTTGGAATGAAACAGCAATATCCCAGTGCACATAGATTCACTACTGGACATTCAATGCAATGAATGATCTAATCTGGAAAGCCAGCAATTCAACAAATTTATCAGCTCAAGAGATTAACAAGATATCTTTAGCAAGGGTCTTTTTAGATACACCAATGCTGCTCATATAGGATGGTAACGTAACTTGCTTGATGTCCAACATGGAACTGAAGTGTTATTTGCTGGTACAAAGCCAAGAAAACATTTAGAAGAATTATGTAGATGTGGCAAACCTTAACCGCGATCCTGCAGAGGTTATACAATTATAAATGAAAACATGGGTGCAATTTGCACATTTCAATTTAAAAATGCTTTGGGTTCAAAAACATACCACCCTTTAACCGTAACTCATTCCAAAACCTTTAGATCACCATTATACTTAGATGTTTATGACATTTCCAAAATTACAGAAAGCAAAGGGGATGTTACTCTTAAATGTAATAACATTTGAAAATAATACTCCTAATTGTATTGGGCATAGTGTCTATTTACTCATGTCACTATGCACTTATGCAAAGAGAGAAACTGCACAGAAAGACTTGGAAGCAGGAACCAAATTTGCAAAATCAAAGGCCAAATTATTGTAAGCCAGAAAAAATGCAGATAGAAACACAAAAGATGCGATTTTACAAGTCAATATTCGTTTAAATATTTGTAATCCCTTGGCTGATAAAACTCCATTTGAGACTTCAATAAAAGCCCACGCAAATGGCATCCGCTGTAAAGATCATTCTCCCCTTTAACACAAATTTGCATTTAATTCAGAAAAAAATGGTTTCTTTGGAGGATCTAAATACCTCTACTGAGGTATAGACACCAGTGCACAATGGTTATTAAAGATCCATTATGTCCACTGTGGGGGGGAAAAAAAGGTGAAGATAACCAGATGCAAATTTGTACTCAGCTCCAATTATCCAATATAATGCCTTTTCACCAACTCACTTTTTCATTTATTGAGAACATTTCAAATAAATTCCATGACCAGACAGGGAAATCCACCCAACATAGTTCATATTCAAGAAAAGTTAATTGCCAGAAGGATTGCCAATGGAGAAATTGCAAAGCCAATTAATTTGGGCGAACGTTTTCACTGGTATGATGACAAAGAGTTAATCGTGAGGTACTGGTGAAGTGGTTTCGTTTTTAGATATCTTTTGGAAATACTCTCTCTTTACAGTTTAGAATTGTTTTGGGTACACACAAGATATAACCTGGATTGGGAGATGCGAATTTAACCAATTAAAAAAGGCTACCCTGGTACAATGATAGCATTATTACAAGAAATATGTAGTTTACTAGGTAATAAAAGGTAGAAACCTTTGTCTACCCAGCACATACATTTGGAGTTAAACTGCACCTCAGTCAGCTGAAGTTATAACTTCATAATCTTAAATAGGAATGAAAGGGCCAAGTTATCAATGCTGTTCAACACTAACTTGGACATTGCGTCAAATGGTCAACACAACTGAGAGACTGGAGTTCATAGAAGAGTAACAACTGTGTGCACATAAATTATAGTTCATTAGTTTAAGAAATTAAACTCATGACAGAACTACATACTGCAGTATGAATCAGGAACAGGTAGAAGCACTTTCAAAATTCACCTTATCATCAGTGTCTTGAATGACATTGCAAGGCAACCGCTTAAAAATTTTCTTCAATTATGTAGCAAGAAAAAGTTTGTGAAAACCTACTTTTGTGTTTACTTACCATTATTTAAATCTCTACACTCTTTCTTCACATTTGCTAAGCACGTACAAATCTTTTTACATTCCCCAACCCGATGATTTGGACTCCATGCTGGATCCAAAACCAGAGCTGAAACCAGGACCACCTGAATTGGATGCCGACCCCCAACCTAATGCACCAGAATTTGAGCTATATGAATTATTATTTGTTCCAAATGGCTGATTCTGTTCCCTTGGTACATTACCCTGATTTTGCTGTGGGTTTGCCCCTGCAGCACCAGATTGATTCTGTTGACTAGCCAGCATTCCCATCATTCCCCAACTACTCTGTAGGGCTGCCTGGGCAGCAGCCATCATTGCTGGGTTAATACTAAAAGCTCCAAAATTCATTCCTCCCCCACTCATGTTACTGTTGGGACTCCCACCCAATCCTCCTCCACCACCCCTGTTGTTTCCAAACCCACCCTGATTGCCAAAGCCACCCTGGCTGTTTGTGAATCGTCCTCTATCTATCTGTTGTCTAGCATTCAGATGCTTAGGTTCGGCATTGGAAATATGCACGCTGACCCCCTTAATGATCAGATCTTCACCACACAGAGACTGGGCAACCTGTGAAAGAAAGCAAACCACAATGAAATTATGCAAGATAATAAATTACTAATAAGTAATTAACTACACAATGATGCTCAGCTCACTGGGATGCAGAACCTCTCTTGTTTATATCAATTCCAATTTAAATAGAAGAACTAAATGAGAAAATTTGTGATTTTAATACTTTATCAAAACAGCAAAATTAAATAAAATGAAAGCATTAATATGCTTCATACAATGCGTATTCCCAGTGCGTCAACGAGATTTATTGCAAATAATGATGCAGCTCAAAATAATGTCCGTAAACAAATTGCGCATCATCTCTCAATTCAATAGTCACCAGAATTGCTCATGCTTATAACTATATAAAATGCACAACTTAAAATATCTTAATATACTGGCACCTATAGTACACAAAACTGGAGTATGGCTTTACAGCTATTTTTTGACAATATTAAATGGATCTTCCAATGTATGATTATGTGAATGAATCAGAAAGTAAATTGCCTGATGCAGTCTTCTGGTCAGAAGTATATGACACTTGGGGGATGGAATATGCAATGTAAAACAATAAAACTTACAAACTAAAGCTCAGATTTTAACTTACTCAAATCTTAGAAAGCTAAAAGTTTAGCATTTTCACTTTAATAAAAACCTACCTGGTCATCAGCAAACGTGACAAAAGCAAAAGCACGGAAAGGTTTTGGTATAAATACATCGGTGACATCTCCAAACTGGGAAAAGAACTGACGGAGTTCATCAGCACTCATGTCCTCAGTGCAGCGACCCACAAACACTTTCCTGCTTCTTAATGGCTCATCTGCATTTTGCTGAAAAAATAAAATGACATATCAGGAAATTGTCCTTCCTAGTTCCTAGTGAAGCAGATTCGCTGCTTTACCATCCGGCTCAACACTTCAGTGGTGTTGGACAAACAGATTTTCCCAGACTATTAGTACTGCAATTCCCAATATATTTTTTAAAAGCTACAGTATAATGAGAAATGTACTGCTGAACCCAGTATATTTAAAGGGAATGCAAGATCAGGTTGCCAAGCGAGTGGATAGTGACAATGGTAGACATCAACTGATGAGCCGAATGCCAAATCACTGAGATTTCAGAATAGTTCAATGGGGAACCATTGCAGTTTTATTGTGCTATCAGGGGAATGAAGTGGACAAAGATCAAAAACTGCAGGCACTGGAAACTTGAAATGCAAAACAATTGGAAAATAAATATGTAGCATCTGTAGATAAAGAAACAGATAGCATTCTAAAGTAAAAAATAAAAATGCTGGTATAATATGAAATGCAGGCAAGCAGAGAACAAAGGCAATATGATATTGAGCTGATAAAGCAAAGGCAGGCAATATTACCGCAGATTAAATTGGAAAGTTCGTCTGGTTGACAAGTTAATACAGGAACTGAATGGCATACGAATTGCTGGTTGAGAAGAGGTTATATTTTGATACAACCAATTTAAATCTATAAACGGTTTAAATCTATAAAAGGCTTATGTAAATTTACCCTATTCTTGGTCTGATAATAAGATTCATAGTTTGTGTAGTGTTTCCAGTTTTTTTTATTTCATATTTCTAAAAGCTGCAGATTATCTTACAGCAGTTGCCAACCCATTCAATTTGATTTCAGAATGAGCTTCCACTCACAAATCGCTCCAACTGCAAGAGCACATTTATAGCTCTCACATTCCTTGATCTACCATTTAATAACCTGCATTATCTCTCGAAGACTATTCCTAAGCAATACCTAGCCATTTCACATCTAAAAATCTGCCCACAAAAAACTTGAGTTCACATCCTATTTTGCAAATAAGTCCCATTTACACACAAAAAAAAATTGCAAATGTTAAAAATCTGTGCTCAGTTTGCAGAAGCAAATCCAAACTGTTGCTTGCCACTTAAATTCCCCATGCTACTACGACCCGTTTGTGGCCTCCTGCACTGCAGAATTAGAGTGCGGGACTACTTCCGATAAGAGAGGGGCAAAATTAACCCGCTTAGGCTGACTGGATTGCATTTAAAAAATGTCCATCCATGTCCTCACATTGAATGAGCCCAGGAAGATAGACGAAAAAAGAAAATGGATGCAAAAGGTCAGAGAAGGATACATAACACCACAGTTTAAAAATTAAGATTAAGAAATAATTCAAGGCTTGAGATTGCTTACGTTCAGGCCACCAACTGTGAATGATATTGAAGATTAAATTTCAGGACAATTATAGATACAAGAACAAGAGTAGTGAGAGACACAAAGTCCACTACTACTACCCTAGTTTCAATGCAAGACAAAGGAAAATTAGCAGCAAAAGATGTGGAATTGATGTGGGACAGAATAGAGACAATTAAAACAATTTTGACAAATAGAAAAAAAACAATTCAATATGACAAAAACAAATCTGTCCGTGGTAAGTTGAAGGCAAAGAAGAAAATACGTAATTGAATATTCTTTAAGCAAAAGTGTTTTGGCTACAGAATTAGTACATTCCTATATATAGGATAGGCAATCCAAGCCAAAGCTCCCTTAACAAAACAAAAGCATATACTTGGCATTAGTCAGAACCGAGCAAATTAAAAGAAAAAAAGAGAAAGAAAGGTAGGTTTACAGAGAAGGTAGTCAAAAATGCTGGAGAAACTCAGAGGGTGAGGCAGTATCTATGGAGTGAAGGAATAGGCGACGTTTCGGGTTGAGGCCCTTCTTCAGACACAGAAATTATTTGCTTTCAGCTCTTTATACAGCATTTTGCTTCTCAGGAAGATGTTAGTATAAACGAACTACAACCTGATGAGGAGAAAAATAAAAGCACATACCTTGGAATTGGGAAGTTTGCAATCACACCATCGTCCATCAATCATGTGTCGTTGCGACATCACTTTCACTTGTGTTTCATATTCTGTGAACCTGACGAAGCCAAAGCCTTTTGAATTCCCGGTTTTGGTATCTCTCTTCACCTGTAGATGTACGAGTTATTTCAGAAGATTTATGCAAGGAATTACAGGAAGCCTCCATGTACAGCAAATCTCTATTGCATCAAAATGTTTAATATACACATTTAAAAAACAAGATTGCAACACACACATTCGACCAAGTTAAGATTTAATCAGACCCGGGTTCGACCAGACTACGGGTGCTGTCTATTACGGAGTTTGTACATTATCCCTGTGGTGACATGCATTTTCTCAGAGATCTTCGGGTTTTTCCCACACTCCAAATACGTCCAGGTTTGTAGGTTAAATGGCTTGTGATTGCATACTTGGCATAAGTATAAATTGTCCCTTGTGTGTGTAGATTTGTCGGTGTGCAGGAATTGCTGGTCAGCACAGACTCAGTGGTCCGAAGGGCCTGTTTCAGCACTGTATCTCTAAACTATATTTAGAACTAGATTAAGTGGGACCCTTTGGGTCCCAGCATCACACAGGAGGGCTGGTCCCCCAACGCAATATTCCACCTTTCCACCAATTCCAATACTGGTGGCCAGTGGGCGGGGGCATTCTGGAGTGCTAGTATGGGTGTTGTGGGCTGAAGGGACTGGTTTCCAGAGGGCTAGTATGGACATTGTAGGCCAAATGGATTATTGGATTGGCGGCTCAGTCACTCAAGCCTGTTGTGCTGGCAGCTCACTCACTCACGGCTGGTGGGTTGGCAGTTGACTTGCGGCTATTCCTTGAAATTCCATTTTAAATAGGGGTGCAAGGCCACCAAATTCAAGTGCAGTTTCATACCATTTCAAGCAGGGTGCAAGGCCATTAAAGACAGCGTTTCGTGACCTCTCCCTCCTCCATCTTGCAGAGACTGAGCGACACCCACACTTCTGGGTTTTATAGTCCCTCCCCCTCCCACCAGAAGGGGCACGCCCTTCATGGCGTGATTGACAGGAGAGAGAATCTCAACATTTTTTAAACACTAACTCTTTTATTTTTCATCGATGGGAAAAATCCTCAGCACCTGATGAGTGGAGGGGGACTCCGACTAAGATGGCCAAAAAAAAAAAATCACAGCCATATGCGGTAGTGCAACCAGGAAGTGATCAAGATTAGACTTTTAATTATATAGAAGGCAAGGCAACTGTAATCGGGCAAGGCAACTTTAGCATTTCCAAACCAAAGGCAACACAGCTTTAGCATTTCCAAACTATATTTTCAAACCACATTAAAGGCACTGACAGGTCAGTAAAACCACTCACAGCTTAGTAGACATGTGTTCAGCGTTATTCACAGCTCAGACTGAGAGGTGTGACCCTCTCGCTCCCCCATCTTGCAGAGACTGACTGAGGCACTCAACATTTCTGGGTTTTATAGTCCCTCTGGAAGGGCGTGGCCTTAATAAGAGAGAATCTCAACATTTTTTAAACACTAAGAACTCTTTTATTTTTCATCGATGGGAACAATCCTCGTCCTGCGCAGCGGAGGGGGACTGAGTAAGATGGCCAAAAATAACAGCCGTAAGTGGCAGCATTTTTTCTAAAATCAATATACAGAACAGGAAGTGGTCAAGATCAGACTTTTAGTAATATAGAAGATAAGTTGCAGGGTTATAGAGCAATGAGAAGGGAAATGGTACATATATCATTGCAGATAAAAGGCAAAATGCTTCAAAAGCAGCAAACACAGCTTAAGGTAGACATAAATGCTGGAGAAACTCAGCGGGTGCGGCAGCATCTATGGAGCGAAGGAAATAGGCAACGTGTCGGGCCGAAACCCTTCTTCAGACCTCCTTTCAGCCCGAAACATTGCCTATTGCAGAGTTTCTTCAGCATTTTTGGCTGCCTTCGATTTTCCAGCATCTCCAGTTCCTTCTTGAACAAACTCAGCTCAAGAATATGCACAAACTTAAAATTTGCGTATATATATAATTAAAGTTTCAGCTGTGTGGTACAAATTATTTCTGCAAACAAGATTTATAATCAACACAAAATTTAGGCATAGTACGAGAATTTTTAATTCATCTGTACTACTCCACAACTACAGAGTTGTTTGTATATAGCAATAATAGATTTGGAAAATTTATGGTCAGAGTGTATTTGGATGTTACAATACAATGCCACCCGTGACATGAAGCTCACCTGCACCATAATGACTTCACCGAAAGTACTAAAATAATCTTTTAAATCCTGCTCTGACGTCTTCCATGGAAGGCCAAGAATGATGAGATCCGATGTCTTCTGAACTGCTCTCTTCACTTTCACAGCTGAAGATGCATCAGTTTCATCCATTTTCCTTTTGTTGTCTAGATGCAAAGACAAACAAATATCTGAATATCACATTTGAATTCTACTGATCTCTCCGCCCCCCACATGTCCCTAACAGCCAGGACAATACATCAACTTAAATGCAAAATGGTCTAGACTAAACCTGAACAGAGGGGTCTTGAACCAAAACATCACCCATTCCTTCTCTCCAAAGGTGCTGCCTGTCCTGCTGAGTTACTCCAGCATTTTGTGTCTACCTTTGATTTAAACCATCATCTGTAGCTCTTTCCTGCACATGGACATTTTAAAGTTAACTAATCATAGACATGCACAAGTACTGAAAACAACAGAAGCAATGGTTTATACCTATTACACCGAGTTCCATATTCCTTTTACAACAAATTGTAATTTAAAAAATGAAGTGGTACTTCCCATCAATATGGAATTATTTCCTGAATATGCAAGAACAACTTATGCATTCATCCTGCACTTGCACTGTTCCAGATGACAAAACACCCAGTTTCATGGATTTAGTGGATTTTCATCACGTAGATTTCTATATCCCAAAGAACACGGAAACCAAGGCTGAACTTCAGCTTTGGCCTAAGAATCTTTGAAAGGCAACCTTATGTCTCTAATCCTTGTAATAAACCATACCATTTGCCTTCAACATTTACTGAAATTGCACGCTTACATTTTCTGAAATCAGCAACTTCTGATCCCTCCGTCAAGACATACTACATCCTGTCTTAAGGGGTTGAACAAGTTAGATGCTGGAAGATTGTTCCCGATGTCGGGGGAGTCCAGAACAAGGGCTCACAGTCTAAGGGGGAATTCCTTTAGGACCGAGATGAGGAAAACATTCTTTACACAGAGAGTGGTGAGTCTCTGGAATTCTCTGCCACAGAAGGTAGTTGAGGCCAGTCCATTGGCTATATTTAAGAGGGCGTTAGATGTGGCACTTGTGGCTAAAGGGATCAGGGGGTATGGAGAGAAGGCAGGTACGGGATACTGAGTTGGATGATCAGCCATGATCACATTGAATGGCGGTGCAGGCTCGAAGGGCCGAATGGCCTACACCTGCACCTATTTTTCTATCTTTCTATCCCCTTTGCAGAGCCAAAAACTCCAAAAGATGCTGGAATCTTAGGTAAAAAATGACCTGGAGAGCCTGGTTTGTTTTGTTTGTTGCCCTAGAGATAGATGCAAGTTAGTTCTCAGGACCAGACAAGGCGAGTGATGTGTAGAACAAAGTCTCAAATGGCTTAATAGCTGAAGTTGCCAGTACTTCTCCCAAATGCCAGTACATGCCTTCTCCCAAAACGTAGTTTGTCTCTCCCCCCCCCAAATCACAGATCCTGCCTGACCACCTGTTCCTCCAACCGACTGTTTTTTTCAAATTAGTGGGGGAGGGATGATACTCCCTCTAATCGTTTTGGCTGATTTCTAGAGCATTCCCAATATTATTTTTAGATATATTTTTTGAATAATATTTTCTGCCCCCTCTAACCATAACCCTCCTTCCAGTCTCGCATCTGATTCCAACTCTTCTTTCATTACCTGGCAGTTTTTTTGTCTCCTTTTCACCTCACACGGGCGAACAGAGTTCCCCCAGCACTTTGTTTTTCACTAATCACTCCAACATGTTGTCTCTTGTGCTGCCATGATTGTTTTTTACATTACTTTTTCCTCAGAGCAGTCGCAAGCAGTAACTGTGCCGACGCCTGCACCACTAACCACCACCTGACCAATCCGAGCCCCACTACCCTCCACCAGACGAGCTCCCCAACCAGGCAGGGTACACAAAAGGTTGGAGAAACTCAGCGGGTGCAGCAGCATCCAGGGAGCGAAGGAGATAGGCGGCGTTTCGGGTCGAGACCCTTCTTCAGACTTGTCCACAACCAGGCAGACCTGTCGCCAACCCCCTCCCTCTCCCTCGTTACAGGTGTCAGAGGTTATGGGGAGAAGGCAGGAGAATGAGGTTGGGAAGGAAGCCATGATTGAATGGTCGAGTTGACTTGATGGGCCGAATGGCCTAATCCTGCTCCTTTCACTCATCACCATTTTCTCTCCCTACCAAACCTCGACGACCCGCTTCTCCCGGTCCCACCTCCCCCCACGCCAGAGTAGGCCAGGCCGCACCTTTCGGGTAGTTCACCACGTAGACCAGGTTGCCCCATCCGTTGTCGGGGGCGTGCAGGATGCCCTCCACCAGGCGCACCCCACGCATACACTGGTTCTCCGGGTTGCGGTAACGCAGGCCGCATGACCCCGGGAACTGCGCCGCGACGGTGGACAGCAGCACGGTGCCGTCGTCCTCCGACGGGATCTCCATCGGCTCCTCCGACTCCTCCTCGGCCACACGTATGTACTCTGCCATAGCCAGGGTGGAAAAAGCCAAACGCAAGCGCGAAGCTATAACGACGAGAAAACAAAAGCCTCGGGAGGAAGGTGAGCCCGGACCGTTGGTCGTTCAACGACGGAGCCCGACAACAAGCTGACAAAATGGAGGCGGCTAGTCACCGACACGCGCTTTCAACCGCTTCTGCGTGGCGCGTCATCAGTTCTTGGGCCAAACGTCGCCAGTAACGGGGCTGAACGTCATCAAATGCTGCAGTTGTCACCAAAGTCACCCCCACCGCGGCGAAAACATGTCCGCCACTCGGACAGCTTGACTGTAAAAAAATGCATTTTCTTCCAATGTGCGTGGTAGGATTATGAATTGATCACTGATATTTTCACTTATTATAAAATCGAAGGAAAGAATTTGATATGTTTTATTTTCCTGCCATGTGGTATTCCCATCACGTGTAGGAAGGAAATATAGTAGCAATGTTACAAAATTTTGAGATTTTAAAAATCAAGTCTGCAATTTATCCCATCAGATAAAGCATAAAAAGAAGTTTAATTTGACACCTAATTTACTTTCATATCTTCAGTATTAAGAAAGTTATGGCCATTTCCATACTCGGAAATGAGCATCTTTCTTCCCATTGCCTTTCAATTGACTTAACTCAAAAGCTGTGATCTGGAAAAGTTAGAAGTCCATAACATTCTTAAAAATTAAGAGAACTCAATGAAATTTTCAGTTATTATAGATTGAAGCATTCTGAAACAAATATTAAACAATCTTACTTGGATTACCTGAAATTAAAGCATATAATTAGTTAGTTATCTAATTGTAGCTAATTACAAAATTCAATGAGTAGATCTAAACATCTATCAATTTCTTAAGAAAAGATAAACTTTTTTAAAATTGCCTAACTGTCCAAATAACATTCACACAATAATCCACAATATAACATAATTTTTAAATCTAATTTTCATGAATTTCTGGGCCAAATGGAAGGAATTTAGTGTTTTATGCCTGTAAATTAATGGCCATTTAAATCAACTAGCGAGTGGGTTTTAGTGGAATGCGGTGGATTGGAACGTTGCGGTTAGCAGTGAAGTCGGGGGGAAAAATACTGGGGGTTCATACATTTTTTGGGGACCCCATTTCGCAACATAAAAATATTATTAATGCCTCCCGAAAAACCAACTTTTAATATAAAAATAAAGTATTTACCTTTTTTTCTCCCCTACGCAAAATGCTTCCGGTTGTCTGCGGTCACGGCTTTTGAAGGTGATTTTTAAATTACTCTAGTTAATAAATAATTTAGAGTAATTTAAAAATACCACCATTCATTAAATGTCGGAGCGATTTTTCTTCAGCAACCAAATCGCCCGACATTCATCGATTATCCAGGCCTGTGGAAAAACGGCACTTTAAGCCCGCCCCCCTCTGAAAGGCGCGAAAGTCGCGCACACGGGGAGCGGCAGAACTGCAGCGCCGGTAAAGGTAAGTTTTGTAACATACATAAATATAGACACAAAATGCTGGAGTAACTCAACAGATCAGGCAGCATCTCCTGAGAGAAGGAATGGGCTAATTCCTTCCATTCAGAGACGCTGCCCAAAGATCCAATACTATACTTGTAGGATCTTTGCTGTCTGTCCCTGTCCCTCTGAGTTACTCAGGCAATTTGTGTCTATATTTGGTATTCACATCACGTGCTGGAATGGAAATGCACTGAGAGGAGGTGAATGGAGGGGAAGATGATGGGTGGCGAGGGTTAAAATGGGAGACAACTGGATCTAAATTGGGAGCAAGTTTAATTTATAGGGAGGTTGCACGGCAGTCGGGTCACAACTCATGACCTGTACTGTTGCTACGCTACGCCAACTGGGGTACACGCGATGAACTGCAGGTAAGCATTGACCATTGTTTCCAGCGTAGCGGGCCCGTTAAAACCTGCTGAAATGGTCAATTTTTGCACTGTAAATAATTATGGAAATTGGGATAAGCCTGAGAGACATTTATCCTACTTCAGAATTCCAAAAGTGAGGAGAAATGACAGTAGATAGAAGCAAGAGCTGAAGGGACAACAACAGCCAAAGTGCTTGGTGAACATTGGTCGTTTGCTCACTACATTTCATCAACATAAGGTATTATTTGTGTTTTTTCTTGATTCCTTTGGCATCTAAAAAGTTTCAGAAGTGATAAATTTGGCCGTAACATTTTAAAATCGCCCATGGTTCGCAAGTGAACCGGAAGTGGCGGCGCTGCCTGGCAGCTGCGACTCGCCTGCAGTCCGTCTGTTTTTTCTTTTTGTCGTTGTTTTGCTTATGTCTGTTTTAGTTTAGTTTAGTTAATTTATTAGATTGTGTAAGTGTGGGGGGGGGGGGGGGTGGGAGAAACAGAGTTTAGTCTCTTCTTTCGGGGGGATACGACCTTTTCTTATCGTGTCCCCTGTCTCCGTCTGCGCTGAGGCCTAATGGCGGAGCTGATGGCCTTGGGCGGCGTTCGCGGCAGCGGCAGTTCCGGCAGCGGCAGTGGCCCGACTGTCCCGACCTGGCAGCAGCAGCGGCCCAACTTGGAGCTGTGGCGGCACTCCGGCGTTCCGGTAGCGGTAGTGGCCTGACCTGGAGCTGTGGCCTGACTTTGGAGCTGTGGCGGTGTTCTGGCGTTTCGGCGGGCGGGTGGCGGTGCGGCTTCTGAGGCCCGACCGCGGGCCCAGTGGACGACATCGTCGGGAGCTCGCAGGTCACAGGTTGGTGACCTGTTTTCTGGAGCTCCCGCAACAACAGCTGCGTCCGCTGGACTGGAGAGCGGCAGCATCGGCAACTTTGACCGCCCCGGGCCGCGGAATTTGAATCGGCCCGTTCGCGGAGCTGGATTCAGCCGCGGGACTGACTCACTTACCAACACCCGGCGGGGGTAACAACATCGGAGGCCTGGATCACCTCAGCGCAGAGGGAGAACAAGGAGGGAAGAGACAAAGACTAAGACTTTTGCCTTCCATCACAGTGAGGAGGTGTTTGGTGAACTCACTGTGGTGGATGTTAAATTTGTGTTTATTGTGTGTTTTTGTTACTTTTAATATATGTATGACTGCAGGCAAGAAATTTCGTTCAGACCGAAAGGTCTGAATGACAATAAAGGTAATCTGAGATCTGAGATCTGAAGTGGGTTTTTACATACAAAAAGAAAACGCCTCTGAAGCAAACTTTATCATTAAAAAAGTCGCAAACCATACGTGTGTTTTGATTTACATTTTACTCAGACGCAAGCCAAGGAATGGCATAAATGTTAGCTGTTAATTGGACATAATCAACCTCACCAAATTGACAATATCCTATTGAAAGGGAGTGGGTGTTTAAGCTGTCAGGACATGTTATTATTTGCCAAAATATACATCTCAATAGCATAATGATAGAAGACTTACTTTTCCACACACCACTCATAAGTCTGGAGATTTTTTTAATGATAAATTTTGCTTCAGAAGCGTTATCTTTTTCATGTAAAAACCCACTTCAGAACCATGGGCGATTAAAATATTAAAAATGTTACAGCCAGATTTATCACTTCTGAGACTTTTTAGATACCAAAGGAATCAAGAAAAAACACAAATAATGCCTTACTGTTGATGAAATGCAGTGAGCAAACGCGATAATTCCCAATATTTTCCAATTTGATATCTGCATGGCCAATGTTCGGCAAGCACTTTAGCGGTTGTTGGCCCTTCAGCTCTCGCTTCTCTTTACCTTCACTTCTCTTCACTTTTGGATTTCTGAAGTTGGGTACATGTTTCTCACGCTTACCCCGACTTCCACAATTTTTTACAGCGCAAACATTCACCATTTTGGTGATTTTTAACAGGTAGGAAAGTACGCGTTTTGTGTATCAATAACATATACCGGAAGCTGCGATGGCCTCCAGATGGATTGAGCGGCTCCGTGCGTCAAGCCCTATGACCCGGTTACCTTACATGCAACCCCCCTATTGTCACGTGTACCGAGGTAGCTTTTGTTGCGTGCCAATCAGTCTGCGGAAAGACAATACATGATTATAATCGTTTAAGAAGGAACTACAGATGCTGGAAAATCGAAGGTAGACAAAAGTGCTGGAGAAACTCCACTGCGAAATCTCCTCAAGGTATGCCTACTTTGAAGAAGTTCTGCTCCCTCCGAAGCATCGTAAATGATCTAATTCTTCGGGGAATGGGGATTCCCCTCCCCTACTGTAGATGAGGCTGTCACCAGGGTTTCTTCAGTACCCCGTAACACTGCTCTCTTTCCCCATCACCCCACTCGTAACAAGGGCAGAGTCCCCCTAGTCCTCGCCTTCCATGCTACTAGCCGTCACATACAACAAATAGTCCTCCGTCCTTTTCGCCACCTCCAACGTGACCCCACATCTTCCCATCTCCCCCCCCTGTCTGCTTTCCGCAAAGACCACTCCCTCCGTAACTCCCTGGTCAATTCTTCCAGTACCACCTGCTCCCCGGGCACTTTCCCTTGCACCTGCATGAAATGCTACACTTGTCGCTTTATTTCCCCCCTCGACTCCATTCAAGGACCCAAGCAGTTGTTCCAGGTGCGACAGAGGTTCACCTGCACCTCCTCCAACCTCATCTATTGCATCTGCTGCTCTAGATGTCAGCTGATCTACATCGGTGAGACCAAGCGTAGGCTTGGCGATCGTTTCGCCGAACACCACCGCTCGGTCCGCTTTAACCTACCCGATCTCCCGGTGGCTCAACACTTCCACTCCCCCTCCCATTCCGAATCCGACCTTTCTGTCCTGGGCCTCCTCCATGGCTAAAGTGAGCACCACCGGAAATTGGAGGAGCAGCACCTCATATTTCGCTTGGGCAGTTTATACCCCAGCGGCATGAACATTGACTTCTCCAATTTTCGGTAGCCCTTATTGTCTCCTCCCCTTCTCAGCTCTCCCGCAGCCCTCTGGCTCCGCCTCTTCCTTTCTCCTTCCTGCCCCCCCACCCTACATCAGTCTGAAGAAGGGTTTCGGCCCGAAACGTTGCCTATTTCCTTCGCTCCATAGATGCTGCCGCACCCGCTGAGTTTCTCCAGCACTTTTGTCTAACATGATTATAATCGAGCCATTTACAGTGTATAGATATATGATAAGGGAATAGAGTCGATAGCGTTTTATTGTCAAATGTCCCAGATAGAACAATGCAATTCTTACTTGCAACAGCACAACAGAATGGGTAAATGTAGTACAGTGTAACAGTATAATAAACAATAAAAAGTTCAGTGTGTGTATATATACACATACTCACAGACATACAGATTATATATAATATACACACATACGTACACAAAAAACAAACAACAATAGTACAATAATAGTCTATGCAGTTCAGAGCTTATTTTAGGTTGTAGTGTTTAATGGCCTAATGGCTGTAGGGAAGAAGCTGTTCCTGATCCTAGACGTCAGCTCCAGCATGGTGTGGGTCTCTGATGGTGCTGGCTGCCTTTTTGAGGCAGCGACTGTGGTAAATCTCTTGATGGTGGGATGTTTAGAACCCATGATGGACTGCGCACTGCTGTTCACTACTTTTTGCAGTCTTTGCTCCTAGGCACTCAAGTTGCCGAACCAGGACGTGATGCAACCAGTCAATATGCTCTCCACTGTACACCTGTGGTTCACGAGAATCCTCTCTGGCATACTGAATCTCTGTAATATTCTCAGGAAGTCGGGGCGTTGATGGACTTTTTTTATAATCAGTGTGCTGGGTCCAGGAAAGATCTTCAGAAATAAACACACCCAGGAATTGGAAGCTTTTGACTCTCTCCACCATTGTCCTGTCGATATAGACAGGTTTGTGCGTCCTCGTCTTTCCTCGACCAAATTCCACAATCAGTTCCTTAGTCGTACTGACATTGAGAGCCAGGTTTTTGTGTTGGCACCATTTGATCAGTCGATCAATCTCTCTTCTATACTCTGACTCGTCACCATCTAATTCATCCAACAACGGTAGTGCTGTCGGCAAACTTGAAGATGAAGTATAGAATGAGTAGAGCAGTGGGCTGAGCACACAGCCTGGAGGTGCTGATTGTTATTGAGGAAGAAGCGTTTTTGCCAATTCAAACAGACTGTGGTTTGTTGAGGACGGCGAGGATCCAGTTGCAGAGAGATGCACAGAGACCCAGTCCCATGAGCTTGGTTAGCAGCTTTTTTTAAACCAAAAGTATTATTCAATTATTTACAATAATATGTACAATACCAAATGATTCAAAACAATACCCACCACCATCGTACAAGTAAAACAAATATTCTTAAATCACAATTTTCCCATCCCTCTTCAGGATTCCACCAGTGCCCAGCAGTCCCAGAAATCCTCCAGAGTGCCCATGAACAGCGCGTGGTCCCTCTCAAAAACCACCCGGGCATGGACGTAATCTCGGAAAAAGGGCAGGCAGCCTGCTCAAGCAGAGCCCTCTTCCGCCTGGCGCCGTGACTCACAGATGGCCAGCTTGGCCAGGCCCAGGAGCACCCCAACCAGGACATCTTCAGCCCTACCCTCTCCCCTATGGACAGGGTGTCCAAACATGAGGTTGGTGGGTGTAAAGTGCAGCCAGCAGGCAAAGAGCTGTCCCTCTAGGTACTGGAACAGAGGTTGCAACCTCACATACTCCAAGTACATATGGCGGTAGACAATCTGTAATGGGTGAGGTTCTTGGTGAGGTAGGAGTTGATATGCGCCATAACCAACTTCTCAAAGCACTTCATCACTATGTACATTATTGCCACCAATTGCTAGTCATTGAGGCATGTCACCTTACTCTGCTTGGCACTGGCATTATTGATGCCCTCTTAAAGCAGGTGGGAACCTCAGACCTCAGTAATGAGAGGTTGAAAATGGCTGAGGTTGAATATCTCAAGCACATCCTGCCACTCAGTATAATCTTGGCTGAGCTGCCCAGGCCTCGTCTCTTCTGTGTCAATTTCCCAATAGGTCACAAATGTATCCATTTCCTCTTTAAATTCCTCCAATGGTAGCCTTTGCAATAAAGTATGCTAAAAGAATAACATTCTGCAACTCAGTTTTCATCTTATAATTGCACCCCTTCATTAGTGGAAATATCTACCTTGCCCCCACGCCCACTTCCCATTGGAATCTTGTAAGCTTCAGTGAGATCAGCCCTTATTCTTCAGCTTTAAAATTTAAAAAAAATATTCAAGTCACTTGTGATTTGATTACCCTCCCATCCCAGGATTTAGCCTAGTGAATCTCTTTCAGATTTTTCCATCCTGGGAAAAGGGTTCTGACTGCCTAGCCTATCTATACCCCTCTCATAATTGTATATAGTTCTGTCAGGTCTCCCCAAAACATCTGGTGTTCCAGAAAAAAACTATTCAAGTCTGTCCAATCTCTCCCTGTAGTTAATAGTTCCCAATCCAGTCATCGTTCGTGTAAACCTCTGCACCCTTTCCAAAGCATCTACATCTTTCTTCTGATGGGGTGACCAGAACTGAATGCAATACTCCAAATGCTGCCTAACCAAAATCCTATAAAGCTGCATCATAACTCCTTGGCTCTTATGTTCATTGCCCCAACCTATGAAAGCAGGCATTCCATATGCACTAGTAAAGAAAACTGGAAGTGAGGAGAGGCCGTAAAAGAGGACCAGGGGAACTCTATCCTTGCTCCATCTGGGAGGAGGGTAAGTGAGAGTAGAACTACGGGACACAGAGGAGAGGTGGGTGAGAGATCCACCTATGACGGCAGAGGGGAAACCACATTTACTAAATGAAAAGCTACTTCCCCACAGCCATCAGGCTATTAAACCTGGCTCGGAACTCTGAACATTAATATCCCTCTATCTGTTATTTGCACTTTATTAATTTATTAAGTCATGCGTGTATTTATGTATAGAATTGTAGTCAATGCTTTCTATGTTCTGTTGTGCTATGCAAAGAAAGATTTTCATTGTCCTGTCAGGGACACATGACAATAAACTCTTTTGACTTTGACTTGACTTTGAAAAGAACATCTCAGATGTCCTAGAATGGAAACCCTCATTTTGGGATCTGGTGCAGTGGAAAGGCGAAATTGAGAGTACTGGATAGTCGATCAGTCGATAGTCTGTCCTCTTCGATGGAGCCAGAAATATCAAGAAAGAAGAGAGGTGACAGAGATAGTCCCTGTGAATTTGAGGACAAGGTGGATGTTAATAGTGAAGTTTATGAAATTAACGAGTTCTGCATTGGTGCAGGAGGCAACCCCAATGCAGTCTTCAATCTAATGGAGAAAGAGTTGGGAGATGGTGCTAGTGTACACCTGGAACAAGGACTGTTCAATGTAATAAACAGAAATACAGGTATAGCTGGAGCCCATGATCGATGGTCACCGTGAACTCGGTGAGCACAAAGGGCCTGTTTCCATGTTGTATTTTGCAATTCAATTAAGAAATGTATTCATTGTCTCTGTTTGTAATAGCCAAATGCAGGTGCTCTGTGGAATGGAGAGCAAATTACTTTTGTAAAGCCTCAAAGGCGCAATAGCACTGGGTTCATTGTGTTGCACCTGATGCTAGGAAACAGCAGACACTGGAGTATGGATCTGGACTGTATGTACCTAGCCTGATTTGCGATCACCCCAATTTCACACACAAATTATCATCAGTGTGATTTACTCCAAATTTGGGAAGTATCGTATTGGGGAAATGAAAACTGCCTTTGCAATTCAGCCTTTAGTCATGTATAAGTTATCATAATTTCATTGTGCCGTGTTTATCAGATGTAACAGGGGAATAGCAAGAGCTTTCATTTGGTTTATATTTAATATAGTATCAGACTTTATTAAACAAACTCTCCCCAATATTTGTAAATCACTTTTGGTGGCCAGTTGGGATTGTATAGATGAATGTGCATGGTGAGGTATAGTATCATTTTACAGCTTAGCTTTCAGCTTAATATCAATGTTTCAATTTATTTTTGAGATTACAAAGTAAAACAATCAAATTATGATGTTGAAGCAGTCCTTTGAGGGGGGGAAATACCAATTTAGTTTTTATAATATTTTTGTATTCCCATTAGGTGATATTGCTGCTGTTTCCAACTGGTACTTGCAAGCATGCAGTTGCAAATAAATGGGCTGCTCAAAACAAATATAAACAGGAAGGTCTTCCAGTGACTCAGATAGCAAATGGAGGCACAAAGAACTGCAGATGCTGGAATCTTGAGCAAAACACAAAATCATGGAGGAACTCAGTAGGCCAGGCAACATCTGGAGAGAGAATGGACAAGCGATGATGCAGTCTGAAGAAGGTCATGACCTGATACGTTGCCTGTCTACTCCCCCCATAGATATTGCTTAACCTGCTGAGTTCCTCCAATACCTAATGACAGGTTCAGTATTCCTTAGGGATCTGAATGTATCGAGCCTTGAACTTTGTGTGTGCTCCTGTAACTCATCTTCATGTAGAGACAGCAGTGGAGGAAAAAGACTTAGATGTGCCCTGGGAAGGGATAATAAGAGCGAGTGTCTGAGCTTCCAAAGTTTTCAGAAGTTGATAGGGTAGCTTAGAGTTAGCTTAGGCTCAGTTGCAGCACACTTAGCCCTATTCTGAGATCTAGTCATTTCTAGATTTTTTCATAGCACTTTCATAGCACATATCTATCTTCTATATTGCTAAAAGTCTGATCTTGACCGCTTTTGGCTCACTGCGGTGTGATTTCCGAGAGAACACCGCCACCCACGACCGTCATTTTTGGCCAGCTCGCTCAGAGCCCCCCACCGCCTTCCTGGACCAGAGGACTTTTCCCATCGATGAAAAATCAGAGATATTAATGTTTTTTAAAAAATCGTCATTCTCGCTGCTGCCCCTGCTGGTGGGAGGGGGAGGGACTATAAAACCAGGAAGTGGTGTCCCTCACTCAGTCTCTGCAAGATGGAGGAAGCCAGAGGGTCACGTCTCTCTGAGCTCTGAATAGCACTGAAACACGTCTACTCAACTGTGAGTGCCCTTAATGTGGTTCTATAAATGCTTGCAAAAAGTATCTCTATTGGTTCTAAAATGCTTGCAAAAAGTGTCTATATGTTCTAAAATGCTTGCAAAAAGTGTCTATTCATTCTAAAATGCTTGCAAAAAGTGTCTCTATTGGTTCTAAAATGCTTGCAAAAAGTGTCTCTATTGGTTCTAAAATGCTTGCAAAAAGGTCTCTATTGGTTCTAAAATGCAAAAAGTGTCTATTGGTTCTAAAATGCTTGCAAAAAGTGTCTCTATTGGTTCTAAAATGCAAAATGTGTGTCTATTGGTTCTAAAATGCTTGCAAAAAGTGTGTCTATTGGTTCTAAAATGCTTGCAAAAAGTGTCTCTATTGGTTCTAAAATGCTGCCTGGCCAGAGTGATTGAGCTGCCTGCCCAAGAATCCATTCGGCCCATAATGCGCATACTAGCCCTCTGGAAACCAGTCCCTTTGACCCACAACACACATACTAGTGCTCCAGAAAGCCCCCCCCCCCCCACCCCCCCCCCCCCCCCCACTGGCCAGCAATATTGGAATTGGTGGAAAGGTGGAATATTGCGGGGACCAACCCTCCCGTGTGAAGCTTAGTCTAGTTCTCTACTATATTTTTCTATATTGCACTACCACTACAGAATCATATCATCTGCTGTCTCCTTTAGCTTAATGGATAAAGAGTGAAAGTAGAAACATGTGCTGCTACATTTCAATCAGTTGCCACAAGCATTAGTTTCTGGATCGTGATGTCAGCTTCAACTGGAACACTGGGCTCTGAGTTGGATGTTTACTCTCCCACCCAACAGGGCATCCTCTCCTTCCCCAACATCCTGCCCCCATTCTCCCCACCCACTCTTCAGGAAGCATGGTGGAGTACAATCAGCATCAACAGTGCCGAAGTGGAAATGGTTGAGAACTTCAAGTTCCTTGGCATTCATTTTTTTTAATGATCTATCGTGAACCAAGCACATTGACGTGACAGCTAAGAAGGCACACCAATATCTTTACTTCTTTAGGAGACAGAAAATTCGGCATTTTTCCAATGACTTAAAAAACCTCTGGCTGCCCCATAGAAAGCATGCTGTCTGGTTGCATCACAGCTTGGTTTGGGAACAGCTCTGCACTAGACTGTAAGAAATTGCAGAGAGTAGAAGATGTAGCTCAAATTATCACGCAGACCAAACGCCTCACCATTGATATAATTCACGCTGCATCAGAAAAGCAGCCTACATAATCAAATACCTGTCCCAACCAGGACATTCCTTCTTCTGCATGCTCCCGTCCATCAGAAGGTACAGAAGCTGGAACGCACATACCACCAGAATCAGGAACATCCTCTTCCCCTCTGTTATAAGACTTCTGAACAGTCCTTCCATGAGCTTGGGTACTGTTGAATACAGCATTGAGGATATTGGACTTTGTCTATGCAACTGATGCGCTACAATGCTGAGAACTATATTCTGCACACCGTATCTTCCTATTTGTTTTATCTATTGCACTCGAGTCTGTGCTGATTGTATCTACATATGGTAAATTTGATCTGTTTGGACTGTATGCAAGACAAAGCTTTTCACTGTACCTTGGTACATGTGACAATAATAATCCAAAACCTAGATATTGAAAACTATAAATCAACCTGCAGTATGTTGTCTCATAATACAACATACTGCAGGTTGTACCTGCTTGTCTCATAAACTTAAAAAATCCATTTATATAGAGTCTCGGAATCCTGCAACACAGAAGCAAGCTCATCAGCTCATAGTGCCTATGCCAACCATCAAGTTGGAAAGCACTTTTCTAGATACGTCAGTATTATACCTCCTTTCACCATCCACTTGGGCAGCATGTTACAGAATCCAATAACCCTTTCCATTCACATGAGGGTTGACTGATAAGTCTCCAATGGGGCCACAAAATGCTGGAGTAACTGAGTGGGTCAGGCAGTATCTCTGGAGCAGGCACGTGCCGTGAGTAATTACTCAGGGTAGGCACTCAGTCCGCTTTTAAAAAAATGTAAACTGCGCATGCGCAGATTGTTCGCCCCGTTAAATAAACAAATAAATAAAAACAGTGACATTTCAATTTGCCCAAGGCTTCCTAGTCCAATTGTGGGGATAGTTCCTTTCACAGCGTGTGGAGAGTCTGTGACAGGGGTAAAGTTGTGGGGAGGGCACAAGTGTTGAGAAGGAGGGTGTCGGGGATACTGCCAGCGCTGGAAAGGACACAGAGAACATTTACGAGGAAGGTGCCAGGACTAGAGGTTCTGAGTTATATATAGAGGTTGTAGGCTGGACATGTGAGGAACAATCGTAAAAATCGCAAGAAAGTACTTATCACAAAGTGCTGGAATCTTCACTCCCTCACCGCTGCCGCAGCTCTCCGCGTGCGAAGCCACGGATTGTAGCTGGGGATAGAAGCAGCTCGGGGAGCGGCCACCGGGACCCGACAGATGAACTGGCCGCCGCTTCAGTGCCTTCTGCCGGCCCGCTCACCTTTGGCAGTGCTCTCCGTCTGAACACCTGTCACCTGCCGTTCGCCGACTTCACTCATGTCAGCGGCTTCCTGCAAATCCTTAAATTCCCACAGCCGAGTAACCTCAATCGCGCTGTCGGAATTTAAGGACATGAGTGAGGCCAGCGAGCGGCAGGAGAGAGGTTTTTAGATGGAGAGCTGCCAGAGGTGGGCGGGTGGTTCTGGAGCTAAGGTGGCGGCTGGTTCCGCTGTCCGGCCCTGCGGCCGCTCGAGCTACTTCTCTCTCTCTCTCCCCCCCCCCCCCCCCCCCCCCGGCCTCAGAGCAGTGTCATTTCATGCCCCCTTGCAAGGAACGTCGCAAGTGGATGCCCCCGATCCCTCATTCATAACATTTGTGCCCTCCCTGCAACGTTACCCCGGGCCAGACTCCCCAAACGCTGTGAAAGGAGCTCTCTCCCCACTCCGACTCCCACACCCCCCCACACCCCGGCAAATACGGTATTAAAAAAAATAAATCACAAAATGTACTTACCATATCATTGGGACACAACAAACCATGGTTGAAAACCCCGCCAATAAACTTGCGCTGCGCATGCGCAGTAGACTGATGCGCATGCGCAGTGCTACAAAGGCAGGATTTCTGCTGCCTTCAGCCCCGATTAAAATTGACGGCTTCAGGCAGCGCTGACGGCACGGGGGCTGCACAGAGCTTCCCGTGTCACAAGCGCTGCGGGTGAAAGGCACAGGGAATTATGCCTACCTAAGAGATCAGTCTCTTACATAGGCATAATTCTCCCATGCCTTTACTATTTATATTTAATAATTCCCATTTCATAATTTTAGTCAGGGTAGGCAGTGCCTACCTTGCCTACCCTGACGGCACGTGCCTGCTCTGGAGAGAATAGGTAGGTGACATTTCGAGTTGGGCCTATCCAAGAGTTAAACAGCATTTTGTGTCTATCTTTAGTATAAACCAGCCTCTGCAGTTCCTTTTCATTTCATTTAAGTCTCCAATGTGGGCATTTAAACACATATCCAAAGTCCATTGAACGTTATAAACAAAGAGGTTCTTCTCACTAAACATCCAGCTTAACTGCTATTGTCGGAGTAAAACCTGATTTTGCAGCAACTTCCTAAGGATGGTTAAAATCAGCAGTCAGATACAGATACAGATAGATTTTATTTGTCACATGTGCCAATTGGCACAGTGAAATGAAGTCACCATACAGCCAAAAATAAAGAACACAACACAGAGTAGCAATGTTACAAAATTTTGAGATTTTAAAAATCAAGTCTGCAATTTATCCCATCAAATAAAGCATAAAAAGAAGTTTAATTTGACACCTAATTTACTTTCATATCTTCAGTATTAAGAAAGTTATGGCCATTTTCATACTCGGAAATGAGCATCTTTCTTCCCATTGACTTTCAATTGACTTAACTCAAAAGCTGTGATCTGGAAAAGTTAAAAGCCCATAACATTCTTAAAAATTAAGAGAACTCAATGAAATTTTCAGTTATTATAGATTGAAGCATTCTGAAACAAATATTAAACAATCTTACTTGGATTACCTGAAATTAAAGCATATAATTAGTTAGTTATCTAATTGTAGCTAATTACAAAATTCAATGAGTAGATCTAAACATCTATCAATTTCTTAAGAAAAGATAAACTTTTTTTAAATTGCCTAAGTGTCCAAATAACATTCACACAATAATCCACAATATAACATAATTTTTAAATCTAATTTTCATGAATTTCTGGGCCAAATGGAAGGAATTTAGTGTTTTATGCCTGTAAATTAATGGCCATTTAAATCAACTAGCGAGTGGGTTTTAGTGGAATGCGGTGGATTAGAACATTGCGGTTATCGGTGAAGTCGGGGGGAAACATACTGTTTGTTCATACATTTTTTGGGAACCCATTTCGCTACATAAAAATATTATTAAAGCCTCCCGAAAAACCAACTTTTAATATAAAAATAAACTATTTACCTTTTTTTCTCCCCTACGGAAAATCCTTCCGGTTGTCAGTGCTCACGGCTTTTGAAGGTGATTTTTAAATTACTCTAGTTAACAAATAATTTAGAGTAATTTAAAAATACCTTCATTGATGAAATGTCGGAGCGATTTTTCTTCCGCAACGAAATCGCCCGACATTCATCGATTATCCAGGTCTGTGGAAAAACGGCACTTTAAGCCCGCCCCCCCTCTGAAAGGCGCTAAAGTCGCGCACACGGGGAGCGGCAGAAGTGCAGCGCCGCTAAAGGTAAGTTTTGCAACATACCTACACAGAGTAGACAGAAATTCAACATAAAACATCCCCTCACATCAGGATTAAAATTTACCACCGTGAGGGAAGGTACCAAAGTCAGTCTCTTCCCGATGTTCCCCAATGTTCACCCATGGTCGGGGCCTCCCCGAGCCCTCCGCTGTCGCTGCTCTGGGCGGCCCGATGTTCAGTCCCGCTCCCCGGGGTGATGTAAGTCCGACGACGGGGCTGGGGACGTCCTCAGCGGCCTGGACCCTGAGTCGTCCCCCTCCTACCGGAGTCCGCGGCTCCCAAAGTCCGCTGGCCACGCCGGGTGGAGACACAACGCTGGAGGCCCTCGGCAAAGGGCCCCAGGACTCTACGATGACAGTGCCGCCCGCGTTTGGAGCTCTCCAAACCACAGCTCCACGATGTTGGAGCAGCAGCTCAACGCTCCGGAGCTCCAATGGCAACCCAGGTAGGCATCGCCTGCTCCATGGTGACTCCAGCGCCGCCGCCGCTGTTGCAGCTCTGGTCCGGTGCCCGGCAGGAAACGCCGCTCAGATGCAGGTGGTAGGCCGCGAGGTGGGGGGCGAGGACGCGACTCGGAGAAATAGTCGCGTCCCCGCCAGGAAGTGACTGGGAAACAGTTTCCCCCTTACCCTGCCCCCCTCCCCCACATATAAAAGTTAAAGATTCCCCAAAAAACAGACTTTAAACCGACTAAAAATTAAAAAAAAAGAGGAAAAACAAACGGGCTGCAGGCAGAGGAGCGCCCCTAGTGGCCCACGCCCTTACGTCACGCCCTTATCTGAGGAATAATAGAGATAATACAGGCACCCTGGCCCAAGAACCCATTTACACTAACCCCATTTTTCCTCTTACCCCCACTAATCCTTTAAATCTTTGGCCCTGGTTTTTAATTCATCTATTCCATCCAAACTCCTCATAATTTTATATGCCACAGTTATGTCTCTCCTGGGTCTCCACTGTTACAAGGAAAGCAACCTTAGTGTATCCAGTTATTCCTTGTTTTCAGTGTGACAACATATTTGTAAATTTCATTTGCACTCTGCACTGCAATCTCTCCTGAGAATGAGAGCAACTTGCTGCATAAACATTAGCTAACAGTAAGGTTGGTGGGTAATGGAAGGTTGGTTAAGAAGGTTCAATTCCCCATGGAAGGTTGGTTAAGAAGGTTCAATCTTTGGGTGTTAATGGCGGAGTAGCAAGATGGATTCAACAGTGGCTGAATGGGAGATGCCAGAGAGTCAGGGTGGAAGCCGGTGACCAGTGGGGTGCCTCAGGGATCTGTGTTGGGTCCACTGTTGTTTGTCATGTACATCAATGATCTAGATGATGGGGTGGAAAATTGGATAAGTAAGTATGCAGATGATACTAAGATAGGTGGTGCTGTGATAATGAAGTAGATTTTCAAAGTCTACAGAGAGATTTGGGACATTTGGAAGAGTGGGCTGAAAGATGGAAGATGGAGTTTAATGCTGATAAGTGTGAGGTGCTACATCTTGGCAGGACAAATCAAAATAGGACGTACATGGTAAATGGTAGGGAATTGAGGAATGCTGTGGAACAGAGGGATCTAGGAATAACTGTGCATAGTTCCCTGAAGGTGGAATCTCATGTAGATAGGGTGGTAAAGAAAGCATTTGGTGTGCTGGCCTTTATAAATCAGAGCATTGAATATAGGAGTAGGGAAGTAATGTTAAAATTGTACAAGGCATTGGTGAGACCAATTCTGGAGTATGGTTTACAATTTTGGTCGCCTAATTATAGGAAGGATGTCAACAAAATAGAGAGATTGCCTGGGTTCCAGCAACTAAGTTACAGAGAAAGGTTGAACAAGTTAGGTCTTTATTCTTTGGAGCGCAGAAGGTTAAGGTGGGACTTGATTGAGGTCTTTAAAATGATGAAAGGGATAGACAGAGTTGACGTGGATAAGTTTTTCCCATTGAGGGTAGGGAAGATTCAAATAAGAGGGCATGACATGAGAATTAAGGGACAAAAGTTTAGGGGTAACATGAGGGGGAACTTTACTCAGAGAGTGGTGGCTGT
This sequence comes from Raja brachyura, assembly GCA_963514005.1. Next base: position 24,548,354 of record OY740811.1, on the reverse strand, counting down.
GTGGAATGATCTTCCAGCAGAAGTGGTGGAGGCAGGATCGATTTTAACATTTAAGAGTAAAGTGGATAGGTATATAGACGGGAAGGGAATGGAGGGATATGGTCTGAGTGCAGGTAGATGGGACTAGGGGAAAATAAATGGTCGGCACGGACTGGAAGGGCCGCGAAGGCCTGTTTCTGTGCTGTAATTGTTATATGGTTATATATGGTTATCTGGTAATGTGTTATATGGTACATACAGCCGTGTGACCTATCATTTTAAACAGCTCTCTCTGCATGTTCCAAAGAAACTGACCCAAACCTTTGTTCAATTATTTTCTTATCCACCAATCATCAGCTCCCTTCAGTCTTCTTTGGCTCATGTTCATCCCTCTATAACTCCTTTGCCTGCCAAAGTGGTGTGACATCTTCTCTTTCACCTTTAGGTTCTTATCCTTTGACTACGAATATGTTATCATAATACTTACTTTTTAAAAAACTCATTTTAATTTGTAAGAGGAACAGTACCTCATATTTCGCATGGATAGTTCGCACCCCGGCGATATGGGCATTGACTTCTTTGGAGGAACAGCACCTCATATTTTGCTTGGGTAGTTTACACAACAGCGGTATGAACATTGACTTCTCTGGAGGAACAGCCCTCATATTTCGCTTGGGTAGTTTACACCCCAGCGGTATGAACATTGATTTCTCTAACTCCAGATAGCCCATGCTTTCTCTCTCCATTCCCTTCCCCTTCCCAGTTCTCTCACTGGTCTTACCATCTCCGACTACATTCTATCTTTGTCCTGCACCCTCCCCTGACATCTGTTCTGAAGAAGGGTCTCGACCTGAAACGTCGCCCATTCCTTCTCTCCAGAGACGCTGCCTCACCCGCTGAGTTACGCCAGCATTTTGTGTCTACGGTAATTTTAATTTGTTCCTCATTTTAAAAATAATTTACTATTACAGTAATCCTAGTGTCAAGTATTTATTTAGAAGGGAGTTTTCTATATCTTTCTATAACTAGGTTACCTCTAGACTCTATTCACCTCTCTCCGAACATCCTGACTAGTTTTGACTTCACTTCACCATTTTCTATATAATCAGGCTCCTAACACACCATTCTAAATGTAGTTCAATAACCTTCCATAGGGTTATTGATGATTGTGAAATGTGTGTGGGAAAGATAAGCATAGCAGGGCTGAAGTAGTTTGTTTACCCCTGGAAGCAAAACCAAGCCTGGTAATACTGCATGATTCCATCACACTCCTGCTAAGATTCTGGTAATTGCCTGGGGTTGAACATTACTAAGCTTAATAATACCTGAGACCAGATGGCTCCTGGTATTACTTTCTGCTCTTGCTCATAGTGCACCAGCAGGTGGTTTTGGGTTTCCAGGAAAATTGAGGTGCAAGGTTGGTGTCCAGCTGAGGAGAATGACCATCTGTTGTGTCTTGGAGGCTGAAACTGTGTAGGAGGGAACTGCGGATGCTGGTTTACACCGAGGATAGACACAAAATTCTGGAGTAACTCAGCAGGACAGGCAGAATATCTGGGCCTTCCATCCAGAGATGCTGCTTGACCCGCTGAGTTACCGCTGCACTTTGAGTCTCTCTTTGGAGGCGGAAACTGCTTGATATAAAAGTTTTCTTTCAATAGACGAAGCAGACATTCTCTTGGAGAACCCCTCGGTAGAAGCTCTAAATTCAAAATACATTGAGTTTTTAATATGTTTTAAACAAAGATAACAATAAACTACAGTTTCAATTTTGAATAATTACCCACTTAGCTTTAACATTGAGTGTACACAGGTGACTTTGTAGAATTACATATTTACAAAGTGAGATTGCTGTAAATGCCAAGGCACCTCTGCAAACTCAAACACCTTTGCTGGAACAAAGTAATTCATATGGATGCAGTGTTGAAGGTAGTCTCCCTGGATACACAAACAAGAATATTAAGTGAAAAGATTGCACAAAGAGTGGCAGGGATACAACTTCAATTATATACATATATATTTGCAGTCAATTGCATATATCTTATGTATTCAAAATACATGAGAAGGCCACTTAATGTCTCTCCTGATCTCATCATATAGGTTTCAATGAGGGCCAATTAACCTGAAAATTGATCAATCGTGATCAGATTGTTCCACACCTGATGATTGGTTTCAATTCCCTTAAAATATCCTTGCAAGTTAAATACCTTAAAAGAACACATTCTTTTAAGGTATTGAAGATTGGTTTCATCTTTTAATAAATATCTCCTATCCACATGATTATATAATTCCTGAATATTCCCATACACCATCAGCCTGAAGAAGGGTCTCGATCTGAAACGTCACCTATCCGTGTTCTCCTGAGGTGTTGCCTGACCTGAAGAGTTATTCCAGCACTTAATGTCATTTTATGTACAAACCAACATCTGCAGTTCTTTGTATCTACCATCAGTCTGAAGTTTGTACAAACTCGTCTAACATAGAAACATAGAAAATAGGTGCAGGAGGAGGCCTTCAGCTCTTCCAGCCAGCACCGCCATTCATTGTGATCTTGGCTGATCGTTCCCAATCACTAACCCGTGCCTGCCTTCTCCCCATATCCCTTGATTCAACCAGCCCCTAGAGCTCTATCTAACTCTCTCTTAAATCCATCCAGTGACTTGCCCTCCACTGCCCTCTGTGGCAGGGAATTCCACAAATTCACAACTCTCTGGGTGAATAAGTTTTTTCTCACGTCAGTCTTAAATGGCTTCCCCTTTATTCTAAGACTGGTCCCTGGTTCTGGACTCGCCCAACATTGGGAACTTTTTTCCCTCATATAGCTTGTCCAGTCTTTTATAATTTTCTACGTTTCTATAAGATACCCCCTCATCCTTCTAAACTCCAGTGAGCACAAGCCTAGTCTTTTCAATCTTTCCTCATATGACAGTCCTGCCATCCCAGGGATCAATCTCGTGAACCTACGCTGCACTGCCTCAATCACAAGGATGTCCTTCCTTAAATTCAGAGACCAAAACTGGACACTATACACCAGATGTGGTCTCACCAGAGCCCTATACAACTGCAGAAGAACCTCTTTACTCCTATACTGAAATCCTCTTGTTATTAAGTCCAACATTCCATTAGCTTTCTTCACTGCCTGCTGTACCTGCACGGCAACTTTTAGTGACTGGTGTACAAGGGCGCCTAGGTCTCGCTTCACCTCCCCCTTGCCTAACCTAACCCCATTGAGATAATCTGCCCCCTTGTTTTTGCTGCCAAAGTGGATAACCTCACATTTATCTATATTATAATGCATCTGCCGCACATCTGCCCACTCACTCAAAATGTCCAGGTCGCCCTGCAACCTCCTAACATCCTCTTCACAGTTCACACCATAATCTTTGGTTCACACTGCCACCCAGCTTTGTGTCATCTGCAAACTTGTTAGTGTTGTTTCTAATTCCCTCTTCCAAATCATTAATATATATGGTAAACAGTTGCGGCCCCAATACCGAGCCTTGCGGCACTCCACTCGCCGCTCCACTCGCCACTGCCTGCCATTCTGAAAAGGATCCGTTCACTCCTACTCTTTGCTTTCTGTCTGCCAAACAATTTTCTATCCATGTCAACACCCTACTCCCAATACCACGTGCTCTAATTTTAGTCACCAGTCTCCTGTGCGGGACCTTATCAAAGGCTCTCTCACACCAACTTTCCCATGCCCAATTTGATACTTACTGTACTTCCCTGCTTTTTGCCTTTTAATTTGGGTGTTATTTCAGTGTCATGGGAAATGGGAAAGTTGGTGTGAGAGGCCAGTTTGTACTTTGTAGGGTCAACAATGCCTTCGATTTTAGCAGACTCACCTCTGAATGAGACGTTTCTAGTTTCAAGCTCCTCTTTGGAGGTTTGAGCACCTAAACCTAGCTGATTGCCCTGCAGCCAAAGGAGCATTGTATTACTAGATCTATTGTCTTTTGGAAGGATATTAACCTAAACTTTGCCTTCTCTCCAGGACGTGCAGGAAGGATCCTAAGCATCATCTTAAAGAAGAATACCATTATTGGAACGAATATTGGGTAACGATGAGTGGATAGTACCCGATCCATCACAGATATTGACCTCCCCATCATCAAAGGAATTTATAGAAATCTGCAATATCATTAAACATCAACACTATCATGGCACCACTCTATCTTGATGCTACCATCAGTAAGAAGGGACAGGCTTAAGAACCATTATCCCTAGGTTCAAAAGTAGCTTGATCATCTGTTCATTAACCATCAGACTCTTGTACAATCCTCATCACAGCCCTACCTTGGCGCCGAACCACTATGTTCTGCTTATTCCTTCCGCAAATGCTGCTTGACCTGCTGAGTTCCTTCAACACTTGATGTTTTACAATGGACATTGTCTAACTGGTGCACCACGTACTTTGGTTTGCATTATCGAAGGTAATGTTTGGTTATTATATTGTTTGTTGTATATTTATTTGAAGCATTGTTTTGTTGATGGGCCTATAACGCTGGAACATTGAAGAATTTCATTGTTCTGTTCTCGGTACATGTGACAATTAAACATTCTTGACACTCTCGAACATCAGCACCACAGTTAAAATGTAGAAACAAGCAACTACAGATTCTGGTTTACACAAAAGAACAAGTGCTGGAGTAACTAAGGGAATCAAGCAGCATCTCTGGAGAATGTGGATAGGTGACATTTTGGGTTGGGGCCCTACCTTTCTTCAGATTGATTTGGGATGGGGGGGGCGAGGGAGGGAGGGCGAATGAGACCTGAAAGAGAGGAGAGGCAGGACAAAGCCTGTCTGCTTTTTAATATGCTGCTGTATGTGAGAGGTGGCTGTACACCAAATGCCTGAGGTGTTTTTTGACAACACAACAATGATTATGATCCATCGGCTGTAAAAATGCACACCTGACTTTTATATTTGCTGAATGAGCTCCTAATTGCCATTAATAGCCAACTTAGATAACATACTGCTACTCTCTTTTCCAGGCAGTTTTATTGTATTTAATGGGAAGCATTCCCATTATTTTACTTGCAGAATGAAAATAGAATTGGTTTGGAAAGAAGTTCTGAAGGACTGAAAGGCTGCAGTGTTTGCATGGAATAAGAGATATGATCATTAACAGTGGGATTTCTTAAAGTTAGCATTGATATTTATCTACACAGTTAAGATGTTGTCAGGTTGATGACACAGTGGGGCAGAAGGTATTAACGGCTTCTTAAAGAAACAGCTTCATGTTATGACTAGAAGTACAGTTTGCCATCTGCTTACAGTGGTAGAAGGCACGATACATGCTCTAAGTGGCAAAAACAATTGAAAAACTTGAGTCTGCCATGTAAATGGCAACCTTAATGTAGCTGTGGGCATATTCAGAGTGTGGTTTGGAGCTCCATTCTAAAACCAGACCACTAAATCTAAGCTGTCGTTACAATGAAGTACAGTGGTTATGCTAATCTGGCTGTGGAACTGCCTTTTGGACATTAAACCGATATCTCACAGATGATTATTGAAGTTCTCGCTATTTAATAAAACGGTTGATCTAGTTTATTTCCATGTCTATTGGCTATATTTAAGAGGGAGTTAGATGTGGCCCTTGTGGCTAAAGGGATCAGTGGGTATGGAGAGAAGGCAGGTACAGGATACTGAGTTGGATGATCTACCATGATCATATTGAATGGCGGTGCAGGCTCGAAGGGCCGAAAGGCCTACTCCTGCACCTATTTTCTATGTTTCTATGTCCCAAAGACATTTGGGTTTGAATGTTAATTGGCCTCTGTAAATTGCCCCTTGTGTGTAGGGATTGGATAAGAAAGTGGGATAGCATATTACAAGTATGAATGGGTGATCGATTATTGGCGTGGGATCAGTGGGCCAAATGGCCTGTTTCCATGCTGTATTTCTAAACTAAACTAAACTGGAAAGAGTCTTTTATTAGGGGTGGTTGCTTTTCCAAGGCAGCGTGAAGTGTAGATGGAGTCAATGGTGGAAAGTCTAATCTGTGTGATGGACCGGGCTACAATTTCCTGCCGTCTTGGGCAGAGCTGTTCTCAAACCAAACTGTGATTGTCAGATCATTTGTAATATTAACGGCAAAACACTTGAAGCTCTCAACCATATTTGTTTCCGCAACATTGATGCTGATTGGGGCATATACTCCATCATACTTCCTGAAATCAATAACCAGCTCCTTCATCTTGCTGACATTAAGGGAGAAGGTATTGCCCTTATACCATGTTATTAATTCCTCTATCTCCTTCCTCTACTCCATCCTCTCATCGTTCATGATCAGCCCGCCACAATGGTGTTCTCTGCAAACTTGTGGATGGTGTTAGAGCCAAAATTAGCCAAACAGTTGGGAGTGTAAAGGAGTAGAGTAGAGGACTGAGAATGCATCCTTGCGTGCTATCGGTGTTGAGAGTTATTGTGGAGGAGGCGTTGTCATTTGTCCTCACTGCGGTCTGCAAGTCAGAAAATTGAGAATCCAGTGGTAGAGGGAGTGCTGAATCCTAAATCCAGGAATTTGGAGGTGAGTTTTGATGGGATTATGGTGTTGAAGCTGGAGCTATATTTGTTGCGTATGTGTTCCAGAGATGGGTTTAGGGCCAGGGAGATGGAGTCTGCTGTGGATCTGTTGCAATGGTAAGCAAACTGATCAACATATACTACCATTATAAATATCAAAAAACCCTTAGCTGTGTTCACCTACTGTTATAAAGTGGGATAACCTAGAACTACTGTGAATGATGGTCGGTGTGGACTCTGTGGCCTTAAGGACCTATTTCTATGGTGTATCTCCAAAAGAAATGGGAAGGAAGCAAGCAAGCACTGCACCAGCACAAAGGGAGTTCCCAACGTGTGCTGCACAGCCGCACTGCACAGAGCCGACTTGGACTGGGCCTGGCCACCAGTAGAGCGAGGAGAGGCCACGTGGTGGGAGTATCCCAGGGAGCGCCGCGGCCCGTAGAATGAGGACCTGCCAGGAAGGTCCAGCTCGCCTGCTGGAGACTGGGGATTTGCCCGCCACGGACGAAGGAACTACGCCGCCGACTGGAACCTGCCCGGAAGGCCCGGCTCGTCCGCTGCGGATTGAGGACTTGATTAAGCAGACCGGCTGATGGAGGGAGTGCAGTGCCTCGACGGGGGAGTGGGCCGCTGGAGGCCTTGCAGCTGCCTGGGGCTCAGCTGGACCGGGCGCCCCTCCAAGAGGCCGAGCACGTGGGCCGCACGCCACCTACAGTGATGGAACAAAGGCAGAGGGCACCATGGCCATGCTTAGTCAGGTGAACCCTGCGATGCTGCCAGGACAACAGACCTTCATGGTCAGATCAAGATCCCTGCACGACAAATGGGACTTGAACATGACGCCAAACTGGCGACTCTGTATACTCTCAGTGTACCACTGCTACACATGTACTGTGTCTGAGATGCTTATCAAATATGTATCTGTGCTTTTGTATGGTGATACTTGTACTGAACTATATACAAAAATGAGATTAATTGTGCCTCGCTACCATACCAGAAAGGATGAATGCTCACCAAAGAGACCTATATTATGCACCCTTGTTAGTAACCCATGCAGATTTGTCTGTTGAGCGTGTCGTTGAGAATTGGGTTGTGAATTAGTGGAAACACAGTATTCCAAATCTGTCCCATGCTCTTCCTTGGATGTGGCATTGACTGTGGAAGTGCTCACAGCTCTGTGTGTGCAATGAAGCAACAGCATGGAAGCCATTAAATTATACTAGCCATATAGTAAGTGGCCAGTAGAGAGCAGCAGAGCCCACATTTTTGTTGCAGTGTTGGAAAAGGAAAACAATTGCAGAATTCTGCTTTTTTTCCATATCATGCAATTGAAGGTGTCCAGATTAATTCCTGGGTTTGCAGGTTTGCTACGTGAGATGAGATTAAGCGGGCTAGCCCCATGGTTTGTGGAGTTTAGAAAACTGAGAGGTATTGAAGCATTGAACATTCTTCTGGGCTTCGCAGGGTAACTGCAAGGATGATGTTTACTCTATTAGGAGTGTCTAGAACCGGGAATCAGTCTAAAAGACTGCATGGATGAACTACAAAAATTGTTCATCCCAATTTGGCAAAAGAATAGATCAGGGAAGGTAGTGCATCCGTGGATAACAAGGGAAATCAGGGATAGTATCAAAGCAAAGGATGATGCGTACAAAGTAGCCAGAAAAAGCAGCATACCAGAGGACTGGGAGAAATTCAGAGACCAGCAGAGAAGGACAAAGGGCTTGATTAGGAAAGGAAAAATAGATTATGAAAGAAAACTGGCAGGGAACATAAAAACTGACTGCAAAAGTTTTTATAGATATGTGAAGAGAAATAGATTAGTTAAAACAAATGTAGGTCCCTTGCAGTCAGAAACAGGTGAGTTGATCATGGGGAACAAGGATATGGCGGACCAATTGAATAACTACTTTGGTTCCGTCTTCACTAAGGAAGACATAAATAATCTGCCGGAAATAGCAGGGGACCGTAGGTCAAAGGAGTACTTGAGTGAAATCCAGGTTAGTCGGGAAGTGGTGTTGGGTAAATTGAATGGATTAAAGGCCGATAAATCCCCAGGGCCAGATAGGCTGCATCCCAGAGTACTTAAGGAAGTAGCTCCGGAAATAGTGGATGCATTAGTGATAATCTTTCAAAACTCTTTAGATTCTGGAGTAGTTCCTGAGGATTGGCGGGTAGCAAACGTAACCCCTCTTTTTAAGAAGGGGGGGAGAGAGAAAACGGGGAATTACAGACCAGTTAGTCTAACATCGGTAGTGGGGAAACTGCTAGAGTCAGTTATTAAAGATGGGATAGCAGCACATTTGGAAAGTGGTGAAATCATTGGACAAAGTCAGCATGGATTTACAAAAGGTAAATCATGTCTGACGAATCTTGTGGAATTTTTCGAGGATGTAACTAGTAGTGTGGATGGGGGAGAACCAGTGGATGTGGTGTATCTGGACTTCCAGAAGGCTTTCGACAAGGTCCCACATAAGTGATTAGTATATAAACTTAAAGCATATGGCATTGGGGGTTCAGTATTGATGTGGATAGAGAACTGGCTGGCAAACAGGAAGCAAAGAGTAGGAGTAAACGGGTCGTTTTCACAATGGCAGGCAGTGACTAGTGGGGTACCGCAAGGCTCAGTGCTGGGACCCCAGCTATTTACAATATACATAAATGATCTGGATGAGGGAATTGAAGGCAATATCTCCAAGTTTGCGGATGACACTAAGCTGGGGGGCAGTGTTAGCTGTGAGGAGGATGCTAGGAGAATGCAAGGTGACTTGGATAGGCTGGGTGAGTGGGCAAATGTTTGGCAGATGCAGTATAATGTGGATAAATGTGAGGTTATCCACTTTGGTGGCAAAAATAGGAAAACCGACTACTATCTAAATGGTGGCCGATTAGGAAAAGGGGAGATGCAGCCCGACCTGGGTGTCATGGTACACCGGTCATTGAAAGTAGGCATGCAGGTACAGCAGGCAGTGAAGAAAGCCAATGGTATGTTAGCTTTCATAGCAAAAGGATTTGAGTATAGGAGCAGGGAGGTTCTACTTCAGTTGTATAGGGTCTTGGTGAGGCCACACCTGGAGTATTGCTTACAGTTCTGGTCTCCAAATCTGAGGAAGGACATTATTGCCATAGAGGGAGTGCAGCGAAGGTTCACCAGACTGATTCCTGGGATGTCAGGACTGTCTTATGAACAAAGACTGCATAGACTTGGTTTATACTCTCTAGAATTTAGGAGATTGAGAGGGGATCTTATAGAAACTTACAAGATTCTTAAGGGGTTGGACAGGCTAGATGCAGGAAGATTGTTCCCGATGTTGGGGAGGTCCAGGACAAGGGGTCACAGCTTAAGGATAAGGGGGAGATCCTTTAGGACCGAGATGAGAAGGAATTTTTTCACACAGAGAGTGGTTGGTCTCTGGAACTCTCTGCCACAGAGGGTAGTTGAGGCCAGTTCATTGGCTATATTTAAGAGGGAGTTAGATGTGGCCCTTGTGGCTAAGGGGATCAGAGGGTATGGAGAGAAGGCAGGTACGGGATACTGAGTTGGATGATCAGCCATGATCATATTGAATGGCGGTGCAGGCTCGAAGGGCCGAATGGCCTACTCCTGCACCTAATTTCTATGTTTCTATGTTTCTAAAAACGTTAGTATTGCAAGACATTTCTTCACCAAATAGGTAGTGAATCTTTGGAACTCATAACCCAAGAGTACTATAAAGGTTCAACCACTGAGTATAACTGCAGATGCTGGCTTACAACTCAGCAGGATAGGTAGCAGAGCTGAGTCTGAAGAAGACTATCTGAACTCATCAATGTCGATGAAGAAGTCGATCAATGTTGATCAAAAGTAACATTAGCAAATTTGCAGATGACACAAAGCTGGGAAGCAGTGTGAACTGTGAGGAGGATGCTATGAGGATGCAGGGTGACTTGGACAGGTTGGGTGAGTGGCAGATGCAGTTTAATGTGGATAAATATGAGGTCATCCACTTTGGTGGCAAAAACAGGAAGGCAGATTATTATCTGAATGGTGTCAAGTTGGGAAAAGTGGAAGTACAACGAGATCTGGGGATCCTTGTTCTTCAGTCACTGAAAGTAAGCATGCAGGTACAGCAGGCAGTGAAGAAAGCGAATGGCATGTTGGCCTTCATAACAAGAGGAGTTGAGTATCGGAGCAAAGAGGTCCTTCTGCAGTTGTACAGGGCTCTAGGGAAACCACACCTGGAGTATTGTGTGCAGTTTTGGGCTCCAAACTTGAGGAAGGACAATCTTGCTATTGAGGGAGTGCAGTGGAGGTTCACGAGTTTAATTACCGTGATGGCGGGTTTGTCATATGTTAATAGAATGGTGCAGCTGGGCTTGTATACTCTGGAATTTAGACGGATGAGAGGATATCTTATTGAAACATATAAGATTATTAAGGGTTTGGAGATGCTAGACGCTTGTTCCCGATGTTGAGGGAGTTCAGAACCAGAGGTCACAGTTTAAGAATAAGGGGTAAGCCACTTAGAATGGAGATGAGGAAAACCTTTTTCACACAGAGGATTGTGAATCTGTGGAATTCTCTGCCTCAGAAGGCAGTGGAGGCCAATTCTCTGTATGCCTTCAAGAGAGAGTTGGATGGAGCTCTTAAAAATAGCAGTCAAGGGATATGGGGAAATGGCAGGAACGGGGTACTAAGTGTGGATGATCAGCCATGATCACAGTGAGTGCCGGTGCTGGCTCAAAGGGTCGAATGTCCTACTCCTGCACCTATGGTCAACTGTCTATTGTCTGTAAGATGCCCCATCTAAGCAAGTGCCAGTTACAATTACAATCCTAACATTACACTAGGCTGAGGTTCAGAGGACTGTTTTTGTCATCTGTATCTCAAAATGCAATGGCAAAGCAATCGCATTTACTTTTTATATTTAACCATGCTGCTGGGCAGAGGTGAACCACATGAAATTAGTGCAATCTATGATAATTGTGACAACGAAATCACCAGGTACACTGCTGCATTAGGTCTTTGCTCTTGCATCCCACAGCTGTTGGCGCATGAAATCATTTGGGCGAACGTGGATTATTGCTGCTCTAAGGAACTGGTAAATTTCTGCAAAATATGAAACTTGTCCAACTCTATAAATGCCTACATGAAGCTACCACCAAATACAATTTTTAAGATTTGGGAGCCAGACAGTTAAATTTTTCACTGTTTTCTGGGCTGTTCCATTTTCTATTTATTGTTGCCTTTAGCAGATTGTAAACTCGTAGTCTTTTATGAAAAGATTCATGCATTGTTCATAACCCAGCAGCCTGGATGAGAAAAATTCACCATTAATCAGAAGCATTGTTTCGAAGGAAAAAAAATGTAATTCATTTCCTGAGGGCAAATTAATAAGAATGTGCCTCCCTATTCTGTTAGCATTTTATATATTTCTATGAGATTCCTCTCATTCATCTAAACCTCAGGGATTATAGGACTCGCTGACCCAATCTCTCTTCGTACTTCAGTCCTGCCATACCAGGAATTATCTGGAGATTTTTGTTTTAAATTTAGTGTTGAAATAACTGCTACTTCACTTCCAGGAATGCCAAACTTAAGACTCTGCTCTCCAATACCATAACTGTCCGTCTCTTTGCCTGATTTCTAGTTCCCTTCTTGTCTTTTATAATTTTTTGACCAAAATGTCATTCCCACAGCCACATGTCTGCATGGCATCCGACTTTGCCGTAATCACAAACCTTCCCTTTATCCTTTGATCCCTCTTCCAACTCCCTCTGCAAATTAAAACAAACTTGTTTTCAATTTCCAAGTTTTAACGAAGAATCATCAGCAGAAATGTTAACTGTTTCTCCTTCACACAGATGCTGCTAGTCGGATGAGCGTTTCCCATATTTTCTGTTTCTATTTTAGATCCAAATCATTGATTATATATTGTGAATAGCTGGGATTTAAGATCTTATCCCAGTGCCACCTAGGAAACGATCTGTTCATTCCTGCTTTGTTTCTGTTTTGGCTCATTTATTCCATCGTTACCATCCATAACATTTTGTATCAATCTTCATAGTTTAGTTTAGAAATACAGTGCGGTAACAGGCCTTTCGGCCCATCACACCAACCAGCGATCTCCGCACATTAACTATATCCCTCACACACTAGGGACAATTTACACTAATACCAAGCCAAAAAACCTACAAACCTGTACGTCTTTGGAGTGTGGGGGAAAACTGTAGATCTCAGAGAAAACCCACAAGGTCACGGGGAGAATGTACAAACTCCGTACAGACAGCACCCGTATTAGGGATCGAACCCTGGTCTCTGGCACTGCAAGGCAGCAACTCTACCGCCGTGCCACCGTGCCTGAAATGACCACATTTTTATACGTGTATTTCTTGTAATGCCATCCTGGGAAGAAAACTTTAGCGTTGAGAAGATATTAAATGCCATAGCCCATTTTATTCATCTTTCCACCATAGCACTTGGAATGAGAGAATAATATTAAGGAAAATTATGGAAACCAATGGAAGTGAAAATCACTGGATAAAGATGTATATTTCATTGCAGATTCTGCCTTCACTATGTTTGTGCAGATGTGTTAGATTGTTTGCTCCAGCACATTAACCTTGTCATCGCAACATTTGGAATAAAATGATAATTTTGACTAATTTCAATGTGTGTGTCTATTAGTTTACTCATTTTATTATTTGAAACATCCTTTTTATTGGGGGAAAATAATTCATTTTTAATGTTTCTTCGAATTTTGTTTTTCACCAATTTCTTCCTGCGTTTTTCAGAGTAATTTCACCAGTGCAGTGATGTAATGGTTTTAACAGAGGTGATTCACAGCAGAGTTCTCAAAGCATGAGACTTGAGCGTAGATAAGAGATGTTAGGACAAGCAGTTGATATCTTGGCCAAGGTGTTATATTTCGAGTGAGAGAGAGCAGCAAATTTAAATTATAGAACCTATGCAATTGAAGGCATAGAATGTTGTAATTGTGGATAACAGTCTTCACTATCTATAACACCACCCACTTTAGTGTCACCTGCAAACTTGCTAATCATGCCTTGTACATCCTCTTCCAAATCGTTGATATAAACCACAAACAGCAATGGGCGCACCGCTGATGCGCACCGGTGATGACAGGCCTCCAGTCCGGAAAACACATTCTGAAGGGTCCTAACCAGAAACGTCACATCCATGTTTTCAAGAGATGCTGCCTGACCTGCTAAGTCATTCCAGCAAAGTATTCTGGATGACCTGAGACCCTTAAACCCCTGTCTCACGGTGCGAGTTGGCCCACGAGTGACCCCGAGTTTTCACTCGTGGTGATCACGTACAGCCAACGTAGTGGGAACGTCGGAACTCGCGCGATCAACTTGTCCACTCGTGGCGCTAACGGCAGGTACCCGTGAAACTTGTGAACTCGTGAAAAAAGTCAAACATGTTTGACTTTTTCCACGAGTCAAATTTCGTGGTCAAGTTTAAAATTGAAACATTTAAACTCAGAGTTATATCGTAGTGGCCCGTGCGTTAACTTTAGTGATCCGTGCGTCTACCGTGGGAACTCTTTAATAGACACAACATGCTGGAGTAACTCGCGGACCAGGCAGCATCTCTGGAGAGAAGGAATGGAGTCGAGACCCTTCTTCAGACTTACCCAAAACGCCACCCATTCCTTCTCTCCAGATATGCGGCCTGTCCCGCCGAGTTACTCAAGCATTTTGTGTCTATCTATACTTTAGTTTCGGATATGATCAAGTGTAAGAAACGCAAACCAGACTACCTTCACATCAGAAAATCCTAATGTTCCTAATTTGGCCGAGGCACTTCACTGTCTGTGTGTAGGAAGGAGCTGCAGATGCTGGTTTACACCGACGATAGACACAAACATGCTGGAGTAACTCAGCGGGACAGGCATCGCCTCTGGAGAGAAGGAATGGGTGATGTTTCGGGTCGGGACCCTTCTTCAGACTCCCCGCTCATTCTTCCCTCGTCGATGTGAACTTGTGGGGGTGCGAGGAATCGGGCGTCGCTGGGTAAGGGGAAGAGAGGTTTTACTGCTGAATTATGCGCAACAGAAGCATGAAGTGGGGGTAAGGTCCGTTTAAACTATCTTGTCGTCGTCCCCCCCCCCCCCCCCCCCCCCCAATGTTGGGAGAGAGAGGGAAGAGAGTTGTGCAAACAAACCACGGGAGACTGCATCTTTGGAGGGAAATCATAAAATGTATAGGGATGTTTCGGGCAGGGACCCTAAAGGTTGACTACCCGTTTCGCAGATGCTGTTCCTAGCCCCCCTCTCACTCCTCCCCACCCATAGTCTTTGCCTTCTCCCAATTCCACCATCCCTCGCCCCCCCCCCCCCCCCCCCCCAAACCTGTCCTCGCCTGAACTGCTGAAGATAACCGAGTGCTTTAAATGCGAATCCCGGACTGCAGCAACAACACACGCCCTGAGCGGGAGAGGAACTTGGTAACTCAAGAGCAAACGGGAGGGGAACTTGGTAACTCTGGAGACTATCTCGGAACATCGCAGATTACCATATCCGTGGGAACTAGCCACAAACACTTGCACATCAACTTGGAATATCGTACACAACCACGAGTCTGTCACTCTGGGTCACTCGTGTGTCAACTCGCACCGTGAGACAGGGCCTTTAATTATGCAATTAAATGCAAGTCTTTCCTCATCATTTATTGCTGTTTTGAACCAGAGAAGACAGCAGTGATCCATTAGGTGGAAGGAAGGTCTTGGGCCGGAATTATTCACTATTTCCCTTTCCACGGCTGCTACCTTGCATGTTTACAGAATTTTCTGTTTTTATTGTGGCAAAACAGGCATTGTGCTTTATTTGTTTCAGTGGCCATTGTGATGGTGACTGTTTGATCCATATTGGTGAATTTTAAACCATGTGCATAAGTGATTGTGTGGCTGATATACCAAATTAATTATCCGCGTGAGCAAAGCATCACAGCGTTAACATGCTTCCTTTAGAGTTGGTGTAAAATTAATAATTCTGTGCTTGATTAACATATGCAGTTTTTCCATTGTGTAGTGCATGGGACAAGATGTTAGTTTTTCAGTGACATGATACCTGGTCTTCTTCTTCTTTCGTGTGGCGTGCACAGCCTAAAGTTGTTGGGCAACTTGTTCTATTTGATCTTCCGTTTGTGCACGTCGAGTTGATTGCATTAGTCGAACCAGGGCGGCCCACATGAAGGTTGCAATCTTCCACCCCGATACCTGGTCAAATTTACTATTACCACTGCGGTATTTGTAGTTAACAAGAGTTCACAGGATAGAGAATTGGCTTCATGGACTAATTGCCAAGCAATGTAAAAAAATAATTATTTGGTAGTGAATCCAAAGGAGTGGACTAAGGTGTAGATCAATAACAAAGTTTCTGATTGGAACCTTTAGCATGTAGCCACAAGTATAACAAGGGTGAAAAACTAAGTTGTTCCCATCATGCATTCAAGATTGCACCGTAACACAGGGCTTGGCCTACACGCACTGTCAATCCCATCCTGCTCTCCCATACAAACACCTGCAAGAAGGTGAGCAAATACTAGGAAATTACTCGCTGATGGCCGAGGTCAATAATATACACGCAGGTGAGCATTGGCACTGATATTAATATTCTTCATTAAACAACCATAACTTGAGAACAAAAATCTTGCGATAAGATCCAGTAAAGTTCTGTGTCCATTTGCCCTTTCAATATCTTGCATTAAGCGGTAATATCAGAACCTGAGGCCACACTTTGATAGATGTTGAAATCAGCTTTCAGTTGCTCCCACAATTGATGAAAAATGTTATTGCAGTTGCAGGCATTGTTTTGCTCCAAGCTCAGGGAGAAAAAGACCGAATCTGATTCAACTGCAGAATCTCCTCATCTTTATTACTTTGCTGATGAAACGAATGTTGCAGGGGCTTGGTCAGAATTGGCATTTTTTTCTAATGCATGCTGCCAATCACAAGTCATAGCAACAATCTTGACCTCAACATTAGCTAAAGCAAGGAGCTGATTGTCGACTCAGGAAGGAGAAGGCAAGGATTCATGAACCTGCCTTTATCCATTGGCCTTCATCAATCCAGAATTTAGTTTAGTTTAGAGATACAACGCGGGAACAGGCCCTTTGGCCCACCAAGACCGCACTCCGTACAGACCGCACCTGTAGCCTGGATCGAACCTGCGTCTGCAAGCGCTGTGAGGCATCAGCTCTCCCGCTGCTTCATTGTGCCGCCCTTGAGCGTAGAATTTAGGAGAATATGTTACAGTTGTACAAGACAATGATGAGAATACACATTTGGAGTATTGTGTTCTGTGTTGGTCAACCTTGTTATAGGAAAGATGTTGTGAAACGGGAGGGTGCAGGGAAAATCTACGAGGATTTTTCCCGGACTCGAGGGCCTGAGCCATATGAGAAGGTTGATCATTTCTTGCTCAGAATACCAGAATGTTCAGTGTGCCGCTCTGCTAAAATCTGTCTGCTCAACAGACTTGATGCAAAAAACTTGTGCCCCATTTAATACATTTGTATCTAGTTAACAACACATTGTTTATATATCGTACAGCCCCATATCTTCATCTGGATAGTTGCCTGATTTTATCAATTTTTTTAAAGGGTTTTTAATATCTCTACTTGAAAACAATTTGCACCTTCTTAACCTCTCCATTGCTGCAACTAGAAAATGATCTACTATATTCAAGGTGAAAATAATGGACTCACACCCTACATTTGACCTCTAAAACGATAACCGTAACAATCAATGGTCCTTGTTCCATTTTGTAATCATATTTAATTTAGTTTAGAGATACTGTGTGGAAACATGCCCTTCGGCCCAATGAGTGCATACTGACCAGTGATCACCCGTTCGCTAGTTCTATCCCGACTAACCTGCATGTCTTTGGAAAGTGGGAGGAAACTGGAGCACCCAGAGAAAACCCATGCGGTCACAGGGAGAACGTGCAAACTCTATACAGACAGCACCCATAGTCGGGATCAAACCCAGGCGCTGTGAGGAACCAACTCTACAACTGCACCACTGTGCCGCAATAGGTCCATAATGTCCACTTTTGCATTCTCAATGCAGCCGCTGTCAGCATTGTCGACTTTGGACCACGAATGACTAAAAGTCTGTACAAAAGGAAATTATGCAATGTTTTCACATAGGAAGCAATGTTTAAGGTTAGGATATATTTAACGAGGAAATTATAGCATTATCTACTGGTTGAAGGACTGGAAATTATGATATTGCAAATGAGTTCCTGCCAAAAGCTATTTTTGAGCCTGTATTTCTGGACACCTTGGGAACATAAGCTGTCCAAGTTAAAAAAAAATCATTTTTAAACAATTACAGACAAATTGCAGTCAGTCTTCAATCCTTTGAATAACTTATCATCTGGAAGTTAGACTTAGTTCCTGTTAGATTAGAAAATAAATGTATTAATGATGGCATCTTGCAGTTCTGTTAATAATCTTTGCTGCCATGGTACAGATTTCATATTGGGGCTCAGATTGGCTCAAAGTTGTAATATAATCATTTCTCCCAGGAGAAGTGCTTTAGCAGACTTGCTCTGTTCGAAACAGTTGGAAATTTGTGCAGAGAAATGGCAGGTGGAGTTTGATCCGCACATGGGTGATGTTGGGAAGACAAATGCAAGAGGAAAGTATACAGTAAAAGGCAGGACCCTGAGAAACATTGATGTAGAGAGGGATCTTAAGGTGCAGGTCCCTTAAAAGTGGCATCACAAGTTGACTGGGTGGTACAGAAGATGTACGCCATGCTTGCCTTTGTCACTTGGGGCAAATGAGTATTAAAGTTGGCAGTGTCTGGATGTTATTCAATGTCTGAAGAAGGGTCCCGAGCCGAAACATCAGCCACCTTTTTTCTCCAGCGACGCTGCCTGACCCGCTGAGCTAATCCAGCACTTTGCGTCTATGTTCAGTATAAACTAGCATCTACAGTTCCTTTCCACACAACATGTGTTGCAGTTGTATAAAGATTGAGTTAGACCACATTTGGATTATTGTGTGCAGTTCTGATCGCCGCATTGTGGAAAGGATGTGGAGATTTTGGAGAAGGTGCAAAAGAAGTTCATCAGGACGTTGTCTGGATTGGAGAGCATTCGCTATAAGGAGAGGATGGACAAATGTGAAAAGTTTTCTCTGGAGTGTTGGAAGCTGAGAGGGGTGAGGGAGAGTAACCAGATAAAATTATGAGGGGCATAGAGAGGGTAGATAGTTTGAGTCTTTTTCCTAGGATGGAAATGTAAAATGCTATAGAGGTCATGGATTTAAGATGACTGGGAAAAATGTTTAAAGGAGATTGATGAATCAAACGATTTTTACACTGAGAGTGGTAATTTTCTGGAATGTACTAGTGGTAGAATAAGATACGATAGCCATGTTTAATAAATACTTAGATAGACACCTGAACAGGTAGGGAATAGAGGAGACAGAAGTGCTGGAGAAACTCAATGGGCGCAGCAGCATCTATGAAGCGAAGGAAATGGCAACGTTTCGGGCTGAAACCCTTCTTCAGAAACCCGTATGAAGAAGGGTTTCGGCATGAAACGTTGCCTATTTCCTTCGCTCCATAGATGCTTCTGAAGCCGCTGAGGTTCTCCAGCACTTTTGTCTACCTTCCATTTTCCAGCATCTGCAGTTCCAATAATAGAGGATATGTACCATGTGCATTCACAACACTCTGAGGGGAAACCAAATTACCTCATCTCTGCCGTTAATATGACCCTTTATATTTGAATATTGACCCCCTAGATCTAGATTCACCTGGAAGAAAGAAGATCCTCACCATAACCACCCTGTCAAGACTCCTAATAACTTGTGTCTGCAATTCTTCTAAACTGCACTGTATTCAATCCCACTGTATTCAACCTTATTGGTGTAATTAATCTTGCCTGAACTGCTTCTACTGCATTAACATCCTTAAACAATGAGAACAATATTTATATAGTAGTCTAAATGTGGCCAGAGCTATGTCCTATATAACTGAAGACAAACCTGCTTTTGTATTCAATTCTCCTGTCAATAAACAACAATATTCTAACTTTGCCTAATCAGTTACAAATCTGTAAATTAGCCTTCTGCAAATCATGCTTTCGATCACGTATCCTAGAATTTTAGAAACATAGAAAATAGGTGCAGGAGTAGGTCATTCAGCCTTTCGAGTCAGCACCGCCATTCAATATGATCACGGCTGATCATCCAAAATCAGTACCCCATCTTTTTCCCCATATCCTTTGATTCCCTTAGCCCTAAGAGCTAAATCTAACCCTCTCTTGAAATCATCCAGTGAATTGGCTTCCACTGCTTTCTGTGGCAGAGAATTCCACAAGATGGAGGAAGCAAGAGGGTCACGTCTCTCTGAGCTGTGAATAACACTGAACACGTGTTTACTCAACTGTGAGTGCCCTTAATGTGGTATGAAATGTGGTATGGTGGTAACTGCTTTGAAATGCTGCACTGCAAATGGTTGTTGGTGGCGGTAGCTGCTTTGAAATGCTGCACTGCAAATGGTTGTTGGTGGTGGTAACTGCACAACTTACTGTTTGCATTGTATATTGATTTTAGATAAAATGCTACCACTTACGGCTGTCATTTTTGGCCATCTTACTCAGTCCCCTTCCGCTCATCAGGTGCAGAGCAATCAATTAAAAATAAATAAAAATAAAAGTGTTATTAGTGTTTAAAAAAATGTTAAGAATCTCTCTCCTGTCAATCATGCCATGATGACCACACCCCTTCCAGTGGGAGTCATTATAAAACCCGGAAGTGTGGGTGTGGCTCAGTCTCTGCAAGATGGGGGAGGAAGAGGTCACGACTCTGTCTGAGCAGTG
This sequence comes from Raja brachyura, assembly GCA_963514005.1. The sequence continues at coordinate 24,527,999 of OY740811.1, read as the reverse complement.
AATCAACTGAACACACTGAATGTCTATTGAACTGTGAGTGTTGTGTTTATGTGGTGTTTTGTGTGGTTTTATGGTGGATTCACCCTGCTTGAAATGGTATGAAACTGCATTTGAATGTGGTGGCCTTGCACCCTGCATGAAATGGTATGAAACTGCATTTGAATGTGGTGGCCTTGCACCCTGCATGAAATGGTATGAAACTGCATTTGAATTTGATGGCCTTGCACCCTGCATGAAATGGTATGAAACTGCACTTGAATTTGGTGGCCTTGCACCCTGCTTGAAATGGTAGGAAACTGCATTTGAATTTGGTGGCCTTGCACCCTGCTTGAAATGGAATTTCAAGGAATAACCGTGTGTCAACTGCTCGCCCACCAGCCGTGAGTGAGCTGCCAGCACATCAGGCTTGAGTGACTGAGCTGTCACCCCAAGAACCCATTTGGCCCAGAATGTCCATACTAGCCCTCTGGAAACCAGTCCCTTCAACCCACAATACCCATACTAGCGCTCCTGAAAGCCCCCCCCCCCCCCCCCCCCCCCACTGGCCACCAATATTGGAATTGGTGGAGAGGTGGAATATTGCGTTGGGGGACCAGCCCTCCCGTGTGAAGCTGGGACCTAATGGGTCCCACTTAGTCTAGTATATATTGTAAACAACTGTGGTCCCGGCACCGAGCCTTGTGGCACCCCACTAGTCACTGCCTGCCATTATGAAAAGGACCCGTTCATTCCTACTCTTTCCCTTCCTGTCTGCCAACTAGTTCTGTATCCATGTCAGTACCCTACCCCCAATACCATGTGCTGCAGTTTTGCACACTGATCTCTTGTGTGGGATCTTGACAAAACAGGCTTTCCGAAAGTCCAGGTACACCACATCCACTGGCTCTTCATTATCCATTCTACTTGTTACATCCTCAAAATATTCCTAAAGATTAGTCGAGCATGATTTCCCCTTCATAAATCTATGCTGACTTTGACCGATCCCATCGCTGCTTTCCAAATGCGCTACTATAACATCTTTAATAATCGACTCCCGCATCTTCCCCACTACCGATGTAAGGCTAACTGGTCTATAATTCCCGTTTTCTCTCTCCCTCCTTTCTTAAAAAATGGAGTTACATTAGCTACCCTCCAGTCCACAGGAACTGATCCAGAGTCGAGAGAACTTTGGAAAATAATCACCAATACACCCATGATTTCTAGGGCCACCTCCTTGAGTGCTCTGGGATGCAGACCATCAGGCCCTGGGGATTTATCTGCCTACAGTCCCAACAGTTTGCCTAACACCATTTTCTGATTAATGTGGATTCCCTTCAGTTCCTCCCTCCCACTAGATCCTCTGTTCCCGAGTATTTCCGGGTGATTGTTTGTGTCTTCCTTAGGGAGACAGAACCAAAGTACTTGTGGAACTGTTCTGCTATTTCCTTGTTTCCCATTATAAACTCACCTGTTTCTAACTGTAAGGGACCTACATTTGTCTTCACTAATCTTTTCCTCTTTGCATACCTATAGAAACCTATACAGTCAGTTTTTATATATCCTGCAAGCTTTCTTTCATGCTCTTTTTTTCCTCCTCCTAATTAACCCCTTTGCCCTCCTCTGTTGAGTTCTAAATTTTTCCCAGTCCTCTGGTTTGCCGCTTCTTCTGGCCAATTTATCTGCCTCTTCCTTGGCTTTATCGCTATTGTTGACTTCTCTCAACAGCCACCTTGAGCCGCCTTCCCAGTTTTATTTTTTCGCCCGACAGGGATGAACAATTTCTGGAGTTCATCCATGCGGTCTTTAAATCTTTGCCATTGCTTCTCCACTGTCAACCCTTTAAGTATAATTTGCCAGTTATCCTAGCCAATTCCTGTCTCATACCTTCAAAGTCTCCTTTATTCAGGTTCAGGACCCTAGTTTCTGAATGAACCGTGTCACTCTCCATCCTAATGCAGAATTCCACCATATTATGGTCACTGTTGCCCAAGGGCTTTGCACAACAAGATCGCTAACTAATCCTTCCTCATTACACAATACCCAGTCTAAGATGGCCTGCCCTCTAATCGGTTTCTCTACATATTGGTTTAAAAACCCATCCCATATACATTCCAGGAAATCCTCCTTCTCAGCATATTACAAATTTGATTGGCCCAATCTATATGTAGATTAAAGTCCTGTATCTCAACCGCTCAGCAATCTCTCACTTTTTAGATTATATTCCTTGTTTGTTTTTTTTCCAGCTAAAATGGACAATTTCATATTTTTCCACATTGTACTCCATTGTCCACATCTTTGTGCCATCACCTAACCTATTCAGTCTCCTTATGTTCTCTTCGCAGCTTGCTTCAGGGAAGGAGAGATTGCATCAAATGAATGAGAACAGAAGTAAAAACTGTGACTAAGTCTCAAAACTTGAACTGCCATTGAATTACTTGAATCTCTGAAGCAAGAAACAGTTGAGATAGTCAACGATTTTTTAAGATGTTTTTAAAATACAGCCAGAAAATGCAGGTTTAAGGGCATGATAGCATGATGGTGTATAAGATCATAAAGGGAATAGAGAGGGTAGATGCACAAAGTCTCTTTCCCAGAGTAGGCTGAATCGAGGACAAGAGGACTAAGGTTTAAGGTAAGGAGAAATGATTTAATGGGAATCTGAGGGGTACCTTTTTCATACAAAGGGTGGTGGGTGTATGGAACAAGCTGCCAGAGGAGGAAGTCAAGGCAGGGACTATCCCAACATTTAAGAAACAGTTAGACAAGTACATGGATAGGGCAGGTTTCGAGGGATACGGGCCAAACGTGGGCAGGTGGTAGTGTCGCTGGGACATGTTGGCTGGAGTGGACAAATTGGGTTGAAGGGCCTGTTTCCATGCTGTGTCACTCTATGACTATGATTCTATGGAAACATTACTGGGCCATTTCATTCAGGGTCCAGCACACCAGTGGATAGGTGTATTCAAGTCCCTTAGCAGTCCTCTTTCTGCTATCATTTTGGTCTTTTCATCTCACTGCAAGATAAATGCTCTAAAGGCTGAAATCTGCTTCATCATACCTGATATGATACAAGGGGGGAAATGACATAGCCATATGGATATTGAGATCTGAGCTGTAAATTGGATTGACATCTACAAAGATGGAGGGGGAATACTGTCAACATGCAAGATATGCCAGAGACTTAGAAGTACACAACAAAAATGAGACGATTACTATTGAGATGAGTAGATGTATGAGTGATCCAGTTGAGGAGGTACGGAACCAAGCTCTGGTCATCAATAACACTAATACTCCAAGATTGTACATCATTGAGATAGAGATAGATAGGCCAACAGATGAAAAGTAAACCATGTCCATTTTTGACATACTTCTTAGTTGGCACCTCGGAATTAAGAGTGACCTGCTTCCACTCTGGGTTGGTGAGTTCTGAAATGACTGATGAGGTCAGTGTGGTAGCCAAAGACTCTTCCATGGATGGGATAGGTGGTGGCTCATGGGTTAGCTAATTTGCAAAGTGGTGAGCTTCTTGCACCACACCTGCATGGACCTGAGGTTCTCAATGGCATTGGGAATGTTGTTTCTCCACTTTGAGTGGTTATGGACCAAGGATTCCCAGGAGAAAGTTGGGTCATTAGCAACATGTATAACAGAGCTGGAACAGAAATGATCACCAGCCACACCGATAATATCAGCAGTGACATCTGCAACATCAACAACATCAGCAGAAACATCTGTAACACTATCATCAGCAACTCCAACATCTGCAGCACCAACACCTGTAACACCAACATCAGGCAACATATTCAACACCAACAAAATTGGCCACTAACACCAATAGATATCAATAGGACAAACAAGCACATCATCCTGAAAACAATACAACTATTCATAATGCAAAAATCACTGCAACCAAGTCAACAAGATTGGGATGTGATGTTTAACCATCTAAGTGATATAAACAGGCCCTTCGACCCATCTAGACCACACCGCCCAGCGTCTAACCGCACATTAACACAATCCTACACTAGGGACAATTAAAAAAATATATATATGTTACCAAGCTAATTAACCTACAAACCTGTAAGGCTTTGGAGTGTGGTAGGAAACCAAAGTTCTCAGAGACAACCCACGCGGTCATGGAGAGAATGTAAAAACTCAAGCACACAAGACCAGGATCGAACCCGGATATCTGGCGCTGTAAGCTCTGTAAGGCAACAACTCTACCACTGCGCCACCATGCCATCCAATTGAAAGTACTATTTTTTTTTTTAAGGGATCTTATATACCATAAGCATAAACAGAAAACATTATTAGTAGGAAGAAGTATGTTCTTTTCGAATCTTTGTTCTGCATCCATTGTTAGAGCATTTGGCTAGGCATCTGTGATTCAGACAGAGATTTCAGTCTGGCAATCTCATTAACAAATAAGATTCCACAACTTGAAATAATATAACATATTTATTGGTGTACAAAGGTATTATCTACTGGATGTTGGCGCTTCATATCACTAAGTGGGGTGGAAGATTGCAACCTTCACGTGGTCCGTCCTGTTTCGACGAATGCAATCAACCGGGCATGCACAATCAAATAAGATCAAATAGAACAAGTTGTCCTACAACTTTAGGCTGTGCATGCCATACGCAAGGAGAAGAAGGTATCACTAAGTGTTGAGCACAGAATACAGAAAGCTGACTGACTCAGAGATTTAATCCTCTCTAACTCCAGCTGCCCTTGTTTATCAAGAATTTCTTCTGCAATTCACCAAGGAATGGTTGTATCTGTGCTGCCATGTAGCATTCTATACACCAGTGATACAGGCCCCAGTGAGTGCTAGATTTAATTGGCACCCTCTTGCACCCTTTTCACTTAGAAAGACATGATTTTTAGAATCACAGTGATTTTTAGAATCACAATCAAAAACATGATTTTTAAAATCACATGATTTTAGAATCACAAAACCATGATTTTTAGAATCACAGAATCACAGAAAAAACACGACTTCTTTCTCAAATAAGTTGGTTTCACTGTTAAGGGATTCTGTTCTAAAGATTATATAATATTTCACTAATGGCATATTTTAACCACTGTTTGCTAATTATGATTTTGAAACAGAATGACTAATTGATGTTACTATTGTTCAGATACACAGTAATTGTAAGATGGTGAACACAGTACTGCTGAAATGGGAACCAATCTGCATAGTAGTGGTAATTAGCTTTGCTGGAGTTGTTCCAGACCTAAAATAGTGAGAACTGCAAATACTGAGATAATTGCAACAACAGAAAAATCAGCGCCAACATTATTAATTAAATTCTTTTCTGGTGAGAGGATCAGATCATGGTGGAAGGCACAGAATCAAAAGCAAACTAATTGGCATTTGTATTTGGTGGAACAACAGTTAAATAGAATAGGAAATAAATATCTGGTGTTGGATTGAATTTTGTGTTTAACCTGTACACTGAAACTGGCTTACACACGAGACCCAGTTGCCCTCTTAATTATGGCTCAGCGAGGAACAGACACAAGGAACATCTCGTAGAGCAGTGGTGAGTATCTCAAACAAGTCGGTTTATTCAAGGCCTTAACAGTATGCACTGGAAAATACTCTGAGAGAACCCAAAGTGTTTCAAAGATTCGCCGCACCCATGGCATCTTATATTCTGTGTTTCAATGATCACATGTGGATATTACATTCTTGAATGAATTAACAAGTTATTAATGTATGTTTGTAATCATTTATACACTGTAAATGGCTCGATTGTAATCAAGTATTGTCTTTCCGCTGACTGGTTAGCAGGCAACAAAAGCTTTTCACTGTATCTTGGTACACATGACAATACTCTAAACGGAATTGACTTATCCTTGTGTTATCGCTCTCAGAGTAACCTTTAACTTACCCCTTAATTAATTAAAAAAGCATCCAATTTAATAATTCACCCGTATGTCCGAATGATTGCCTTTAGCCTGGTTTATGAACCCCCCCCCCGTGTTTATTTTAACATACTAGTTATGCCTTGGAATTAAACACGATCAATCTATTTAACAAATATAGACACAAAAAGCTGGAGTAACTCAGCAGGTCGGGCAGCATCTCTGGAGAAAAGGAATAGGTGAAGTTTCGGGCCGAGACCCTTCTTCAGACTGCGAATTAGGGGAATAGATGACAATGACCAAGGAAAGGTGGAGCCCATAATGGTCCATTGGTGGCTGTGGGCTAGGTCATAACAGGTTATACAGACAAATCTTAACAAAACAACAGTGAAACTAGTATGACGCCTCGGGTGGGCAAGTGACAGACAGAGAGGGGATGCAGGGATTGCTTGAAGTTAGGGAAATCAATGTTCATACTGCTAGGTTGTAAGCTGCCCAAGCGAAACATGAGGACCTGTTCCTCCAATCGCCGTTTGGCCTCACACTGACAATGGAGGAGGCCCAGGACAGAAAGGTCATTGTGGGAATGGACCCGAGATGTCCTCATTCTTTAGGAAACTCTTCCTGTTGAGTTTCACTGAATGTATCACTCGTTATCACCCAGCCCACAGCCAACAATGGACCAAGTACCCAAAAGGTGAATTAATGTTAGGAGGGAGCTTTTTGCGGGCATTTAAAAGGGCTGATTGAGAGGGTTTTAGAAAATGTTCACAAGGAATTTGCCGTTGTGCTCAACCTTTATGAGGTCATTAAATTGCTGCAGCATTAAACCCAGCAGCCAGACCTACATTTATACAACAATCTCCAGTAATTTCAGACTTCTTTCTTTCAGCAGGGAATATTATGTTCCTGACTACCCTTACGGACCATCATGTTCAGTAGGAATTTATCCACAGCCGTACGTGTTTAAAATGTGATGTTACAAAGTAGAGGAAATAAATTCAGTTCCATTGAAGTCAATGGAAGTGAATTTCACCATTGTCCACCTTGCTACATTGTGTAGTTAGCAAATATCCCATATCATGTGCCTGTAATCCACTTTCTTCTTCCTTTGTTCTGCGCAATCTATTCCAGAATGCATCATCGATACATAGACAATAGGTGCAGCAGTAAGCCATTCGGCCCTTCGAACCAGCACCATCATTCAATGTGATCATGGCTGATCATCCACAATCAGTACTCCATTCCTGCCTTCTCCCCATATCCCTTGATTCCGCTAGCCCTAAGAGCTCTATCTAACTATAACATATAACAATTACATCACGGAAACAGGCCATCTCGGCCCTTCAAGTCCGTGCCGAACAACTTTTTTCCCTTAGTCCCACCAACTCTTTTGAATGCATCCAGTGAATTGGCCTCCACTGCCTTCTGAGGCAGCGAATCCCACAAATTCACAACTCTCCGGGTGAATATGTTTTTCCTCATTAGAGTTCTAAATGGCCTACCCCTTACTCTTAAACTGTGGCCCCTGGTTCTGGACTCCCCCAACATTGGGAACATGTTTCCTGCATCTAGCGTGTCCAATCCCTTAATAACGGCCATCAATGTGATATATTGTTAATTACTGGCAATGGAATTAGATGATGCACTTTTACAGCCTCAGCCTATTATTTTTGGAACCCGGGAATAATATGTTAATGCAGTGGCTGTGTAAAAGTAGCTCTGGTAAATGATCTGCAGAAAATTTTGAACCAGCTGCCAATGTACTGTGGGGGTTATGACTGTCATACAAATAACCATCAGGCAGTAAACAATTCTTCCAGCATCTCGTTCAAATTGTTCTCCAATATTTCCAGGTTTATTATGATGTATGATTACTCATTTTAACAGACATATCAAGATACATTGGGTTCATTGACTGCCAAACCAGAGACAGTTTTAAGTGACTGGAATTAGATCAGTGTATTCAGTTTTACTGCAGGCTGGGGTTCACAACATAGTTACCAATAATTCAACAGAAATTGCCACTAAATTTAGGAAATGGAAATGTCAACTGCAATGTAATCAACACTTGAGATTTAAGCACCAGCCTTGTGATTGGGGCAGATTTTATTAAAGACTTGTACTTTGTGCAATAAATTTGAATGTATTTTCCCACATGGCGAAACATCTTGCACAAACGTCCACATATTGAGTAGTCTGTGAATTTTCGCAGTGTTGAGTATTTATAAACTGCTTTGAATGCAGTCTCAAACTGTGCTTCATTTCCACAAGCCTTCTTGTACTTGGTCTGACTGCCCGTTCTTCTCACACAGGCTCAACATACGATTGTTGCCGACAGATGAGTGCCTACAGACAGTGTCAATGCTGAGCTGGATAATATCTGTTGTTCACTCGACAGGTGTCACCAAATATTGATCACAAGCAGAAGCCCCAGCTGATTTCCCATTTATATAGGTTGTCAAGCATGAATAGTGGTTTGACCTGGCGGATCAGCACATGTGGATTGAACATTTGATCTCGTAACAGAGTCCTTGTCATTAAAATGGAGCAGAAAAACATGGTGTCATGGAGGGACACAGCATGAATACAGGCCCTTTGGCCCATCTCATATCAGCCAACCAAATAAGTCCCATTTTCCTGTTTATGGCCTACATCCTTCTAAACCTTTCCTATACATGTACCAAATGTCCAAATGCCTTTTAAAAGTTGTAATTGTAAAATACATAGGTACCGGTGAACATACAGAACACTGATCTATGAAATGGGGCCAATACCGGAACTTGCACTCTGTCCAGGAGCAGTTATATAACCAGCTGCACCTCAACCTGATCCAGAATTCTGTGACTCAGTGGAAAGCAGTGAGCAAAGCCACTTAGAAACATAGAAAATAGGTGCAGGAGGAGGCCATTCAGCCCTTCGAGCCAGCACCGCCATTCGTTGTGATCATGGCTGATCATCACCTATCAATAACCCATGCCTGCCTTCTCCCCATATCCCTTGACTCCACTAGCCACTAGAGCTCTATCGAACTCTCTCTTAAATCCATCCAGTGACTTGGCCACCACTGCCCTCTGTGGCAGGGAATTCCATAAATTCACAACTCTCTGGGTGTAAATGTTTTTTCTCACCTCAGTCTTAAATGACCTTCCCTTTATTCTAAGACTGTGGCCCCTGGTTCTGGACTCGCCCAACATTGCGAACATTTTTCCTGCATCTAGCTTGTCCAGTCCTTTTATAATTTTATATGTTTCTATAAGATCCCACCTCATGCTTCTAAACTCCAGTGAGTACAAGCCTAGTCTTTTCAATCTTTCCTCATATGACAGTCCCGCCATCCCAGGGAACAATCTCATGAACATACGCTGCACTGCCTCAATCACAAGGATGTCCTTCCTCAAATTAGGAGACCAAAACTGTACACAATACTCCAGATGTGGTCTCACCAGAGCCCTATAGAACTGCAGAAGAACCTCTTTACTTCTATACTGAAATCCTCTTGTTATGAAGGCCTACATTCTATTAGCTTTCTTCACTGCCTGCTGTACCTGTAAGCCAACTTTCAGTGGCTCAAAACTTCTGCTAATCATACTATGTTCACACTTCTGGTCAGTGTGACCTACTCCCCATCTTCTTTGATATTCTATCCCTTCAAGCTCTCCCTGTTCCACTTTGAACGTCCTGGCCTCCCTTTGAACACATGAGCGCATCCAGCAGTGAGGGTCCTGATCCCTGTTGGGACCCTCGCAGTTCTGCTGATGCTTCTGGTTCCCTTCCATTCACCTCACAGGTTTGCTTCCATGTCAAATGGGGAGCGGCTGAGTGGGAAAATGGTGTTAATTTTCTCCAGGAGGCCTTGCAGACCTTTCCGATGGAGTACCACTACATTCCTCAGCCCTGTCCTGGTTAATTCTGTGCCTCAACCTGAGTAGAAGAGGGTTTATTAGATACCTGAGGCTAATCCAGAATTGGTCCAAATTGCCATTTGTAGCGGTAGGAAATAAGAGAGAGTAGCTAGTAGTGACCCAGTATAAAGATGAGAGAGTCTCTCTGCAAAACTCACTCATGCATGTCGAGGGAAGCCGCTGGGCCCAGACCCTGCTCGCCCCCCAAAGACCGGATAACCGATAAGGAGGGAGCTGCTGAAGACGTCGGACGCGAGGAGCAAGGGCCGGTAGGGATGTGAACCAGGGTAATGCCTCCAGCATCTACAAGGTTGGCTGCACGAGGCTCCCCTGGGACACAAAGATGGCCGAGTGAGGAAAGGGGTTCGTGGGCCTATCCAGTTGCAGGCGACGGAGGAAGGCCCTGCAGGAGCCTGGGGCCTACCTGGACTGGACTTTGGACTTTGGAAATGACACCAAAGCATGACGGCGCCTGCATGTGTAAATATTTCACTGTGCAGTTGCACATATGACAACTAAAGCACCATTGAACTACCATTGAACCATTGACTCAGATAAATTCAATTGACTTCTACCATATCCAGCACAATCACTCAGAGTACACATAAATTTATAAGGATGACATTCCTGGAACTGCTGAGACCGCTTACAAACTAAATAACATTTGGCGGACAAATAAACTAATATGGTTTCAACTGCTTCTTAAAGGCAGAATCCAGTTTAGCAGCTGTTTTTCGAGTAATAAATCAGTTGAATGTAAAGGATCTGCTTTTATCTGCAGGCTATTTATTTTGCCAAATTACTGTACAACAGACAGCAATAATTTGAATTCATCATTCAGGAATGCCGATGTTCGTTTTGATATTTATCCTTCTGACATGTAAAGTGTTTCACTATGTCACTAAATTCAGTGATTCAGCATTTTCTGTTTCAAAATTGAGTTTATGATGGCTACTGTTATGCTTTTATGTTGTAATCTATTTTGAAATATAACTTTTTATTAACTCCCAAAGGTTCAAGCTCTTGCTTAGATGTAGGTCAATGAATTCTCCATGAGTACATCCTCCATCTCAGTCAACTGGCAACTGTTGACACAAGGAATCTCACGTAAGGGAAACTAAAGTGCTGGAAAAACCCAGTGGGTTGGACAGCATCTGTGGAGGGAATGGATAGATGACATTTTAGGTTGGAACCCTTCTTCAGACTGATTGTAGTAGAGAGGGTGGGGGTGGAGGGGGGGGGGGGGGGGAGGTGGAAAAGGTATGTCTGGTAAGTGATAGGTTCAGGTAGTGTAGGAAGGAACTGCAGATGCTGGTTTAAGCCAAACATAGACACAAAAAGCTGGAGCAACTCAGTGGGTCAGACAGCATCTCTGACGAAGGGTCTTGACCCAAAACGTCACTTATTCTTTTTCTCCAGAGATGATAGCTGACCTGCTGAGTCACTCCAGCTTATTGTGTCTATCTTCAGGTGAGGGAGGTTTGGCTGGCAGATGGGTGGAGTAAGTGACAAAGGAGACAAAGGAGTGTCAGATAAGGAGAGAAAAGCAGTGGAATGTAAAACCCGAGGGAGGGATATAGGTATAAGGGGATATGGGAGGGAGGACCGGGGGGGGGGGGGGGGGGAGGGGATAAAAGGGAAATGAGAGAATTGTGGATGTGAGATCAGTGTGTGAAAGAAGGAAAAGAACAGGGTTACTGGGGAAAGACACAAAATGCTGGAGTATCTCAGTGGGCCAGGCAGCATCTCTGGAGAGAAAGAATGGGTGATTTTTTGGATCGAGATCCTTCTTCAGACTGAGGAGGTGGGAGATGGGAGAAATTGGTGTGCAGTGGGGTGGGCACAGGAAAGACGGGGTAGAGACAGACTACCACTTGAAATTGGAGGTCTGATGTTGCAAATCAGTGGTTTAAATAAGGGTAGGACACACACTATGAAATGTAGAGCCCTTGGTAGCAGTGAGGAACAAAGGGCTCCTTAATCTACAAGTTCAAAAATTCCTAAAGGTGATAGTGCAGATAGGTAAGATGATGATGAAGAAGGCACAGGGATGTTTGTCTTCATTCGCAGAGTTTTGCACTAAACGTCATTCCCTTCATCCTGTATCTGTACACTGTGGACGGCTTGATTATAATCATGCACAGTCTTTCTCTGACTGGTCAGCATGCAACAAAAAAGCTCTTCACTGTACCTCGGTGTTTAGTTGTGACAATCAACTAAACTAATTAATAAGGGCAGGGAGATGATGTTTTATAAAACAATGGATAGGCCATACCTGGAATATTGTGTGCGTTTTTGTTCTCCAGACTATCTGAAGAATGTGATTGAACCAGAGAAGGTGCTGTGCAGATACGTTCAGCTTGGCATCATGTTCCTGTGCTGTATTGTTCTATGTCCTTTGTTCTATGCGGAGGAGATACACAAGGATATTGATTGAGGTGGAGTTTTTCAGTTATGAGGAGAGACTAGACAGGGTGGGTGTGTTTTCTCTGGAGCAGGAGAAGCTGAGAGGAAATTTAATAGAAATGTTCAAAATTATGAGAGGCGTAAATAGGGTAGATTGTCAGGAATCTCTCCCTTTGCAGAGATCAGAGAGCAAGATTTCAGGTGCAAATTAAAAGGTTCAGAGAAGATCTGAAGAAACAACTTTTCAACCAGAGGGAACACACTGCCTGATGCGGTGTTGGATGTAGATGCAGTGACAACATTTAAGAAACATCTTGGTAAACCTGAATCTTCAAACGCTTGAAGTCTACGGAGAATCTATTGGTAAGTAAGATTGCAATGGATGGATAGTGATGGGCCAAAGGGCCTGAATCTGTGCTGTTCGACTCTATGGCTCTTTGCTGCATGCAGTGCCTTTAGTCTTTTGTGTCTGTGCCAGGTCTTTGAATGAGAAACTTAATTCATTGCAATTCCTTGCTCTTGTCATTGATAGTGTTTCAGCTAAACTACAATGACTAGCTGGAAGTAGACGACTGTCTAGTTTCCCACTCTTGCTGCATCAATCTACATATAACATTTCTTGCTTTGACATGAAATGAATCAACTTGTCTAAAGACTGGCTTCTGTGTCGCTTGGAGCCTGTAAAGAAGGCTGGATATATCCTGCTTTCAGAATAGCTGAGAGAAAATGACAATATTTTTCAAAACCCTACATTATTTTTCCTGGATATTTTGTCAATTCAAGATTGAGACTGAAAGTTTTTAAGGTAATTAGGGGATCGACTTTAAAGGTAAATCTGGAATTTATACCAAGTAAAATCTGTCACTGGGGTATAGAAGGTGTAATTTCAAATGTCATAAACAATATGAAACTTCGAAGAGTGGTAAATTGCTCATAAGGAGAGTCACACTGCAGGATGACAGGTGAAATGTGCATGTTCTTTGCAGATGTTATTGAAAGTGCAGAAGCATATAGTGCTGAATTTCAATTGTAAGTACAGGTTAACAACATTGGCCATATTTGCACTCACTCCTCAAGAGGAAGAACTTTGTGAGAGTGCCTGTTTTCACAATCCAACCAGGCAGTGCGTTCTATAATCGAACCACCCTCCGGTGGAATAAAATCCTCCTTGGAATCTCTCTCACCCACCTTCTCTTTATCTTACACCTAGAATGTTGGGTATTAGGTATTGGTATTGTATCTATCCTTTATATACACCTTTTAATTATGTACATTTCTATCAGGTCCACCCTCAGTCTCATCCACTCTGACCAGTTACTCCAGCACTGTATCTTTTGTTTTGTAAACCAGTATTGGCAGTTCCTTGTTTCTATCGTTTATCCAGTCTGTCGTTCTGAATGAAATAATCCTTCCCAGACAGCATCCCAGTGTATCACCTCTGGACCCTCTCCAATCCAATCCCTATCGTGTGGTAGCCAGGACTGTATACAGCACTCCACCCGTGGCCTGGCCAATGCTTATAAAGTAACCCAAAGAGTCAAGGAAAAAGAACAACATCAGTGGTTCACAAAGAAATAACAGTTATCACATTGAACTGACTGTGGATTTGATAGTCTCACAGTCAACATTGAAGTATCTTAGCATCAGGCCAGTGTCATAATCACCTTTCATTTGACCACCTTATTAAGTGAGTCAAAGTGTTTTTTTGGGCAAACAAAGGCAGGGATGATATATCTTTCAGTTAGATGCCCAACCCCTTCCCATAATGTGGGAATCTAAGTACCAAGGATACTGTTCCCAATTGTTGCACTTCGAAATTATTGAATGACATCAACTGCTGAGTATAACACTGGGACTTTTATCTGCTCAGTTGCATCTGAGGTGGACCATTTGTCAATATCATTTTTTTATTTTCCATCCATGGGGTGTGGACTTTGCAGAATGAGCCAGTGTTTAATTGCCCATTGCTAATTGACTTTGCACTCTTGAACTGTTATGGCTCTTGGGGTGTGGGTCTATCAGCAATGCAGGATGTTCCAGGATTTTGACCCAGCATTGGTGAAGGAACGCCAATATATTTCCAAGTCAGGATGGTAGTGTTGGCAACATGTGTAGACATTATTTGTGCTACAGACCCACCAACGATTTTCTGGCAACTGATGGTCCGGCACCTCCTTTAAACCAGATAAAATTACGAGAGCGCACTTGAAATACCCCCCCCCCCCCCCCTCCCACCCGAAAGTCAACCGAATATGTGATATTTTGAGCAGGTGAGGCAGCCAATCTCGACCTCATTAGGACCTCCCCACCGAATCGATAGGTCAAATTTGCTCCGTGTGGCCGGGGCGCTGGAACATTTGCCCAGCCGGGCTGGCAGATCCATTCCCACAGCCGACATCCACAGCTGACTTTATGGGCCTGTATCTCAACCCTCCCTATGGCCATGTCCTCTGTTGGTCCGGAAAAACGAATAATACGGCAAGGCTCTGGAACCATGGGTGCCAGAAAATCAGTGGTTGACCTGTATATACTTTCTCTTTCCACAGACGCTGCTTGACTCTCCGAGTTCTTCCAGCATTTCTGTTTCTGTTTTCAGTTTCCAGCAACTGCAGTTGTATTTGTTTGTTATATGCTGTCATTGTTCTTTATTAATCACTTGAAAGATGGTGCATTCCTGATGTATCTCAGATCTATCGAATTCACCAAAACAGATTTGTTCATCACTTCATAATGACACTGTCACTAAATCTGCCCAAAATACGATCTATATGTGTATAAGCTTATCAATAAGTGTAATGATGATGGATCGCTGGGATCAACAGCAAGACAATATTCTTGAAAGTTGTGACAATCTTATAAGCTCTTAAATTGAAGCTTTCATGATTTACAACTGTCATTAAATTCTTAGGTTAAAGTAAATGGGTAAAGCATAGTTAAGATTGGCCACTCCACTGTTACACGCAATGATGTGAAACCAATTACCTTTGCACTTGAGGTTGTGTAATATTTTAAATCAAGTCATGGAATATGATCAGAAGAGAATGTGCCATTATTTTTAATAAACATGCTGTCTCAAACAATTACTCAAAATGAAGAAAATGATAGCCTGGAACAAAACCTGTATTTAGTCTACAGTACAAGTACAGGTTGAGTTTGCTTCAATAACACAATATAATGTTATTTTAAAGTAATAAACCACTTAAGTTTTGCCCCCTTGATTATTGATATCATCGTAAAATCACAAGTGCTTCTGCTGATTTTCACATGTTTTTACCTATTGCTGGTTTATAAAGGAAAGGCCATTAAAGGTACGAGCAAATTGTGGCAATTAAATTGCACAATGATAATGTTGAACCACGTGTCGAGTTCTCTTCCCTGAAGGACATTCAGGATCCATTCCTTGTTTGTAATTATCATTGCCACAAAGGACCCAATTCACTGTTTGACAGATATGGTCTGCCACTCAGACTCTGGATAAAAATTAGTTGCTATACGGGTGGCACGGTGGCGCTGCAGTAGAGTTGCTGCCTTACTTTGCCGGAGAACTGGGTTCAATCCTGACTACAGGTGCTTGTCCGTACAGAGTTTGTACATTCTTCCCGTGATTTGCGTGTGTTTTCTCCGGGTGCTCCAGTTTCCTCCCACTCTCCAAAGATGTAGAAGTTTGTAGGTTAATTGGCTTGGTCATATTGTAAATTGACTAGTGTGTGTAGTATAGTGTTAGTGTGCAGGTATCGCTGGTCGGCATGGACTCGGTGGGCCAAAGGGTCTGTTTCTGCACTGTATCTCTAATATAACTAAACTAAAATACCCGCTGAAATGCGTAGACCTAGTACAAAGTAAAATACTACAGTTTTACTCACTACCACACTGCCCTGCAGACAGGTTATTTAAATTACAATTGGCGTTAACAACAATAACAGAAGATCACTTAAACCTTTCACAAGATCGCAAGAAAATAGGTGCAGGAGTAGGGGAGTAGGCTACTTGACCCTTCAAGCCTGCTCCCCCTATGCAAGATAGCTGACCCACGCCAGGCCTGAATTCCTCCTATGTTCCACAACCTTGTAGGCCTCAATCCCCTGATCTTTCAAAAGTGTGCACAATTTTACCTGTATACCTAGCCCACTATTTGGAGACATGCCTACTTAACCCAAAATGTATGCCTCAGAGAATCCAGTGCACAACACATACAAAGGATCTAAGAACCGCACACAGATCTGGGTCACATTTGTTATGCTTGGGCCCTCTGAAGACCAAGTATCTCGTAAATGGGGAACTGGTCTTCAATATGCAGAGCACAAGAAAAGCCCACTTTTCATGGATGCCAATGTTTTAAGTGGCTTGTGCAGAATTCCCTGGTTGGACCTTATTTGACAACTACCGTTGGTAAATTCTAGCTGATCGTGCCGTCCCCCTATCTGTAATGATGTCAGACCTTGGAGCAGCTTGCTAGTCAGACTTGTGGCTAGTCACCCGTAATCAGTCTGAAGAAGGGTCTCAACCCAAAACGTCACAAATTCTTTCTCTCCAGAGATGCTGCCTGTCCCGCTGAATTACATACAGTGTTTTGTGTCCATCGTCGGTAGATAATGGTGCATATATTGTACAAGTGGCACCTAAAAGTATGACTCAAGGGGGTTTAATAAGATCAATAAATCACAAAGTTTGTTGATGTGCGGTTTATTAAGTCAGATAAATAACCTACCGTGTGGCATAATTATCTTTTGCAAACCATCTACATTTATTTCCAGCAGGGTATTCGATGACACCTGGAACAGTTTAATGAACATGGTTTTGTGGTTTCAGTTGGTTTCCTGTGGTGTTAGGAATAGTTCTGTGAGATACATTGTGTGGGTGATTTGATTAGGTCAAAGCATGTTAGAGCAAACAATGGGATGGGCAGAAGTAACAAGAGCCTTTGGAAGGCCCTTAATGAAATGGAAGAATAGCTTGTACTACTTTGTTCAAAGTCTTATTTCTTCATTATATCTACAGTACATCTATACAACGAGAAAATTGGTGCAGGATTTTTGAGCTTTCGTTCAACTGCGACGAAGAAATGTAACTTTTAGTTGACTATTAGCGTACTTCAGTTATACACCTTGCCAGAGAATATGTTAATTTAGAGAATAGCATGTGTTAAACAGCCATTTACAAAGGTGTATACTATTCAGTCAATTAGTGGAGTATTTAATAATCTCATTATTCAAACTATTTTCACTTGAGACATAAAACTGGCATCCTTAAATTAAATACGAATTAAAAAGGACATCAAGCAGCAATTAATGAGGATGTTTAATTGTGTGATTGTGGAAGTTGTAGTGCTAGTTTACCTGAAACAGTGTTTAGTACTTTTAAAATATTTACAGAGAAACAATGAAAGTTTTATTCAAAAAT
The DNA here is from genome assembly GCA_963514005.1 of Raja brachyura. Next base: position 24,510,438 of record OY740811.1, on the reverse strand, counting down.
GAAACGTTGCAAATGCCATTACAATTAATTTAGTTTAGTTTAGTTTAGAGATACAGCACGGAGACAAGCTCTTTGGCTCACTGCGTCCGCGCCGACCAGCGATCTCCCCACACACATGAACTATCCTACATACCAGGGACAATTTTTACCAAAGCCAATTAACCTACAGACCTGTACATCTTTGGAATGTGTGAAGAAACTGAAGCACCTGGGGAAAATCCACGCTATGACGGGGAGAACATACAAACTCCGTACAGACAGCACCCGTAGTCAGGATCAACCCCGGGTCTTTGGCTCTGTAAGGCAGCAACTTCACCGCTGTGCCAAGTGCTTCCCCAATGTTTACACCAGATCACTGGAATTCCATTGCAAATTATTTTAATGTATATGTGGCATTAATTGGATATATAAGTAATATTTTCAATAATATGGAAATGTAACTCAATGGCACTTTATTGTCACATCCATCCAGGTACAGTGAAATTCCTTCTATGCAGTATTTCAATATAGTCAGTAACAATCTTACTATGCATAGGCATAATCATACTCAAGTACAAGTTTTTAGGAATAATAGATTACACCGAGACAGTAAACACGAACCGCCTCATTTCTGTTGCTTTCTTGCATCCAACTGCAAGCAGAAGTAAATTTAATTTTTGTTTAAATATTCAAAACAACTAAATTGACAGTGTCAATACCAGCAAACAACATACATATATCATCGCCTGAGTATTGATTGAAAAGGCTATAGAAAATAACAAATATAATTTTTATTAACCATTTTATAGCCTGGAGGGTTTAATATTTAAAAACTATAACTTGATTGAAATTTATGGCTGTTTAAAACAGAAAACCGTGCATGAATGGAACAAGTTACTGAAGTAAGGGTTACACAAAAAGCTGGAGAAACTCAGCGGGTGCAGCAGCATCTAAGGAGCGAAGGAGATAGGCGACGTTTCGGGTCGAGACCCTTCTTCAGACTGGTTACAGAAGTATGTGTGCATGTGCATACACACACAGAATTTTTTTTTGACTCTCCCGTTATGTAACTATGTTTACATATTCTACTGTGCTGCAGCAAGTAAGAATTTCATTGTCCTATCTGGGATGTATGACACTAAAACACTCTTGACTCTTCAGGTTCACATAAGAGTGTCGCAACCAATAAAGGATTTGAGAACTCCAGACCACTTTGTAATGCAGGGATTGGCATTAGACAGCAGAGAAGGAGATGTGATGACTCCTCTATCTACAGAATTTATTGTTTTGACAATGTCAGTCAAATCTACTGATCTTCCGTACCTCATTGCAATTTTGAACTTAGTAAGATGATATTAAAATAGGTCAAACATTGTCAGGCTCTATGAACACAAACACTTGAGAAAATATTTCTCACGTTTTATTAAAAGATGACAAGTTATTCAGTTTTCTGACATGGAAGTTTATGTAGATACAGAGGCAATAGGTGCAGGAGAAGGCCATTCAGCCCTTCGAGCCAGCACCGCCATTCAATGTGATCATGGCTGATCATCCACAATCAGTACCCCGCTCCTGCCTTCTCCCCATATCCCTTGATTCCGCTAGCCCTAAGAACCCTATCTCACTCGCTTTTGAATGCATCCAGTGAACGGTTTAATCCGCTGATACCATAACTCTACTACTCATACATTTCTCAGTGATTTGTTCGCATCTCTGCACCTCTTTCTCAGGCTGACTGTGAGGAGGCTCGTTGTCTATGCCTAACAAACTGATCACTCCTATTTTTTCGGTCCTAACTTCTAACCACTGGGCTCCATTTTATGAGTCTTCTGGGATATTCTCCCTAATTATTGCAGTAATAGCCCCTTAATCAATAATATAACTTCACTCCTCATTTACATCCTCCTCGTCATGCCTGAGGCTTCCATATGCTGGAACACTGAGCTGCCAGTGTTCGCGCTGACCAGGGATCACTCTGTACACCAGCACTATCCTACACACTAGGGACAATTTACAATTTTACCCAAGCCAATTAACCTACAAACCTGTATTTCTTTGGAATATGGGAGGAAACCAGAGCACCCGGATAAAATCCACACAGTCACGGGGAGAGTCAAGTCAAGTCAAGTTTATTCGTCACATACACATACGGGATGTGCAGTGAAATGAAAAGTGGCCGTGCCTGTGGACTTTGTGCAAAAAACAAACAAACAACCAACAAACTACAAACAGAATCACATGTTCTTTTCCATATTAAGTATAGTGGGCGGTATTGTGGGACAGTAAGTTAGTAGAGTTAGTCCCTGGTGAGATAGGAGTTTACGGGCCGAATGGCCTCTGGGAAGAAACTCCTTCTCATCCTCTCCGTTCTCACAGCACGGCAACGGAGGCGTTTGCCTGACCGTAAGAGCTGGAACAGTCCGTTGCAGGGGTGGAAGGGGTCTCCCATTATCTTATTGGCTTTGGAGTTGCACCTCCTGATGTGTAGTTCCTACAGAGGGGCGAGAGAAGTTCCCATAGTGCGTTCGGCCGAACGCACTACTCTCTGCAGAGCCTTCTTGTCCTGGGCAGAGCAATTCCCAAACCAGATTGTAATGTTTCCAGACAAGATGCTTTCAAGAGGTGTATAAACTCATGATTGGAATAGATAGGGTGAATTCACAATTCCCAGAACTGGAGAATAGTAAGATTGAACGAGAACTTACCAGTTCGAAGGTTGATCGTTATTTCATGAGGAGTCGCGGTGAGGGATTTCGTGAAGAGCCCGCCGGCGCGCATGCTCGACATTCTTCAAAGTAGCGGTGTGGAATCACAGAAACCAGTAACAGAAATGACTTGGCATAGTAAGATGAAAGAGACTCAAATTACCAGGTGAAGGTGATTGAGGGTTGGGCGTGGAGGGCACGAAATCCCTCACCGCGACTCCTCATGAAATAACGATCAACCTTCGAACTGGTAAGTTCTCGTTCAATCTTACTATTTCATTTCGGAGTCACGTGAGTGACTTCGTGAAGACTTCAAAGCTTCTGTGATTACACGCCCTGGACCACGTCCATGCTGACACACCACTAGCAGGGATGGATGGGAGGAACAAACTTGCTCAAATAGTTCATACTGCAAAACAAGAGCATATTTATTAACAACACATCAAAAACCCCTCATGCGGGGACACCTCCACGTTCTTGACCTGCATTCAGCTCAGCTTCCGCGAACTGTAGAGGAGCAGCAACAGGCTTGTTATAAAATCGCTGAAACACAGCTTCATTAGCCCATCCTGCTGTGGCGAGAATATGGTCCATGGGCACCTCCATGACCCTCGCCGCCGACGTCGATGCAGCCCTGGTGGAATGAGACTTGAACACATTAGTGTCGATACCTGACTTACCCAAGACGACCCGGAGCCACCTGGATATCGTCTGGACTGTCACTCGATGATGAGGTCTCTTATGAGTGACAAGCAGGTATCTCTCCATTCCTCTGATGCATGCCGTCACCTTGACATAGTGACGGATATGTGAGGCTAAACACAGCCTAGCATCTGCGGGGTATGCCGGGAACTTCAGCTGCAGCCCTGTGCACCCAGGTCTATGCTGCTTTAGTAGCTCATCAACGAAGAAGACTACTTCTGTAGGGGTAGACATCATTCTGTCGACACGTAGTTTATGCAGTGTCTGTACCCTCTGTTCTGAAGTCAGCGCTAGTAACATCACCAGCTTCATGGTGAGTTTGTCCAGCTGGAGCCTTCTCTGGGGGACCACGTCCTGAGCAGGGTTAAAACGTCCCTGACATCCCAGGTGATATTGTAGCGTGGTGTAGGCGGATTCATATTGAATATACCCCGCATGAGTCTGCACACTAGCCTGTTGGATCCCACCTCAATCTTGAGGTAGAATGACAGCGCGCTCCTGGCGCTGTTGATGGCACTGTAACTTAAGTGTTCATCATGGTGCAACCCCACGAGGAATTCCAGGACGTCGGTTATAGTCACGACATCATACGTGATGCGAGAGCGGCTGCAGTAGGCTTCCCACTTCTTGATATGTGAGCGGTATCTTCGCCTTGTTGACTCTCGACACGACGCCGCAATGGTATCCATGGTCCGAGTTGAGAGGCCGTATTGGGCTAACGGCCTGTTCAAAACCTGCAAGCCAACAAATTTAAATAGCCATGGCAGGGATGTGGCTCCCCTGAGACAGGGTGAGTAACCAATTCTGGGCAACCCTTCAAAAGGACCCAAGGCTCACTGAGCATGTCAAAGACCACCGGATACCACGGCTGTGTAGGCCAGTCGGGTATAATAAGGATGCCCTTGGCTGCATCCATCTGAATCTTTCGTAATACCCGACTGATGAGGCAAAACGGGGGGAATGCATAGAAAACCAATTCCCCCAGTCCAGCGAGAATGCATCTAGCGCCATAGCCCCAGGATCTGGTTCCCACGAGACGTATGTTGGTACCTGATGGTTCAACCGTGACGCAAAAAGGTCAATATCCGGTTTCCCAAATTTGGCTGTGACTTTGGCAAAAATTTCAGGATGCAACATCCATTCAATATTGTCATTAAACTTGCGTGACCTGGTGTCCGCCACAGTATTAAGCTCACCTGGCAAATAGGTAGCTGAAATCCAAATGTCTCTTTGAACACACCAGAGCCAAATTGAGTTAGCCAATTTATCACACGAAACTGACCTGGTACCGCCCATATGGTTTAAATATGCCACCGCTGTGGTGTTGTCTATTTGGAGACGGACATGTGCCCCAAAAACCTTGGAACAATAAGCACGAAGTCCGTGGAATGCTGCAAGGAGCTCCAAATAGTTGATCCCTTGTGACAACAACATAGTAGCCTCAAGGGTATCCCATCTGCCCCCGCAACTAGAGTAATGATCCGTAGCTCCCCAGCCATAAGAGCTCGCATCAGTTTGCAAGTATACCACCGGATTAGCCTCAATAATAGGCTTAAATGAGTTACTAATGTGGCGCACGCACCATCGTAACTCATCCCTTGCTTCAGGCGGCAGCTGCATTGGTCGATCATAATGACCAGCGTGCTGTCTTAACGCAGCGATCTTGGCCCTTTGCAAATTCTGATAATGCAAAGGCCCATATCGGGCTGCTGGAAACAATGCTACAAGTTTGCCAATTACTGTAGCTGTATGGCGAATCGATGGTATACCAGCGCTGATTAAACCTTGACACACCTGGGTGACCTCCTCAACCTTATTAGTTGGTATGGTGACCCTCATGCGAATAGAGTCCACCGTAAACCCCAGATAATGAATTACCTGGGAGGGGCAGAACTTTGATTTGGCTGGATGGACAATGAACCCAAGCTGCTGAAATAAATTGACAGCAGCTGCAACACCCTGTTGAGCCAATTCCAGTGTGTGGCCCACAATTAAGATATCATCTAAATAGGCCATTACTATATGATGTCGTTGTCGTAAATAAGCCATAATTGGCTTCACCAATTTAGTGAATAATCGAGGGGCTGTGGTAAGCCCATTTGGCAAAGCCCTATATTGCCAGAGTTGACCCATCCAGATAAATTTCAGAAACCTCCTATAATATTTTTGAATGGATACAGTATAGTACGCATCTTGTAAATCAATGCATGCCATAAAGCAACCATGTGAAATCAATGATTTGGCTGTTTCAAAAGTGTCCATTTTGAAATGAGTATATGTTACAAAAGTATTTAAACTAGTCAGGTCAATGATGACTCGACAGCCTCCATCCTTCTTGGGTCGAGTGAATATATTGGAAACAAATTCAACGGCCTCATGAACCGTTTTCTCTATCACTCCCTTCTGTGCTAGCCTCAAAATTTCCTTAGAGCCTGCTGCCTGTTCTGCAGCAGACAATTTAAATGTTCGACCAGGCCTGTGCTGGGATGGAGGAATGTCCCCATTAAGAAACTCAATGCTGTAACTCTGAACATTTCGTAACACATACTCATCACCAGTAATATCACCCCATGCACCCAAAAAGAACCGAAGGCGCCCACCAACATGTGAGGTTAGACAAAGAGAAAAGAGAGAACCAGACTGCCTCACCTCCGTGGTTACCGGCAGTCCTTGACACATGTGGGTGGACGTGGAGGTGCTGGGTTGGCTTGAGGGCGCGGCGTCCTCATCTTCCACCAGGGTTTCTGCCGACCTTGTCCTAAAAAAGCCCCCTGGTGCAGGGGCTGTTGGTAACGGGGTGGAGCTGGAGGGTAGGTCCTTGTAGAGGTGCTGGCAGACCCTCGTGGCCGAACAAGCGGAGCTTTCGAGCCCGACGGCGTGGGGGCACTGTGAGAGCCCATGAGTCCCACCGTTTTGGCTTGTTCGTCAAGCTCTTTGACCCTCTTAGAGAGATCTTCGCCAAAGAGCTGACGGGGCGGCGGCGGTGGTTTGCACAACCCTGCAAACTTAGGGTTGAGCGCCGGGCGGATGCTGCTTTTGCGGAACCCATTGATCTCATGTTGAGTTGCACACAATAGAGCCAGAGCATCCTCCTGGTCCAAATTTAATTCATCCCCATCAACCGACCGCACAAAGGCGGTAATACCGGCCGTGAGGAGCTTCAGGATCCGCTGAATTTTCAGCTCCTGTTGACGGATAGCCGCACTGATGTTGCCCCATATCGGCGTATTGACCACAGGCACGTTGAGGGAGTTGCAGTTGGATGGAGCCTTGTGACGGCTCATGGCCTGAATGAGAACTTCTTCCTGGAGCTGATGGTTGTTGAGGAAGTCCACCGTGGCTGCCAATTTCGAGTTCAGGGGAAGCCCAGACGAGTGTGGGGCCGCGAACTTAGTGGCCACATCGAGAAGGCCCTCCGCTGGTAAATCGGACGGAGGTGGGATGGGATCGACCAAAACCTCCTCATCCTGCTGCTCCAGGCTGATGGTGGAAGTTGGTGAAACAGCCCTGTGCCTGTCGCTGCTGGACGCTTGCTGCTGTTGACCGTGAAGCAGGAGCTCCAGCAGCCGCTCCATACGGTCAATACGCCCTTCACCCTGAACACTCAGGTGGTCGGAGTCCTCCGGCTCTGAAAATTGGCCGGGGCCCCTATCATCGGCCCGCACCTCATCGAGGCCCACCCGGTGCCGGTAGTCGTCGCTAACAGCCGCCGAAGCGAAACTGCGCGATTCCCGCGCGGGCGTGTTCAACCGCCTCCGTTTAGCGGGAGCTGAAGCCACTGCCACTAAGGGCACTTGCGGCGTAGTGTCGGCACCAGCCGCAGCCTGGATACCTGATGCCCGAGCGGGCTTGCCGGCTGCCCACATCGTGGACCTCGCCGACGCATGGTCTCGCCCACCCATCCATGGGGGGCTCGGCGACCGTGACGAGACCCGACCCAACCGACCCGTCCCGGCGTCGAGAGTTGGGGGACGTCGACTGGACCTCACAGCTGCCCCGGGTCCCGCCCTGGAACCTGACCGCTCCTCGGCGGCAGGCAAAGCCTTAGCCCCTACAGGGTTAGACTTCCGGGCTCCTGCCCTTCCCCTGCTCGGAGGGCTGTGTGCAAAGGGCCGTGCAGCTGTACGCACCCTTCTGCTCGAGGTCGCCAGCAAGCCTGCTGACGACCTGACTGCCATGGCAGGGTCCTCCTGCTCTGGCGGCACACCACACTCCTCCTCGTCGAACTCCTCCGAACTGTGGTGTGCTGGCGGATCCGGACCTGTAAACACAGGGCTTACCGACATTCCCGCCCGAGTCCCGGCCTGCGCTGCAGGCACCGCCGATATCAATGGCTCCGGGACTGCTGACCGGCGACCTCTTCCAGACGTTCTCCGGCCCTTGGAGCTCCCATCCATGTCCTTGCTGCGAAAACAAAGCAACACAACAAGGACCACCAACTTAAGGTAGGATACTTACCTCAGTGGTTCCCTTATGAAGGGCTGGCGAGGAGCGCGCTCCACCGCCAGCCGTCGCAGCAACGCGATGCGACGATATGTCGAGCATGCGCGCCGGCGGGCTCTTCACGAAGTCACTCACGTGACTCCGAAATGAAATCAAGAACAAGATGGGAAAGGCTTCAAGTGAGAATGGTAAGATTGAATAGGAGCCTGAGGGGCAACCATTTGATAAAGAGGCAGGTGGGCATACAGAACAAGCTGCCAAAGGATGTAGTTGAGGCTGGTACAATAACATTTAAAGGACATTTGTGCGTGGATAGGAAAGGTTTATGGGCCAAATGGGACTCCCCTCCACCCCCTACTTTCAGTCGGAAGCAAAGTTCCAACTCAAAACGTTACCCTTCCTTTTCCTCCAGAGATGCTGCCTAACCCGTTGAGTTACTCCAGCATTTTGTGTCTTTGTTATAAACCAGCATCTGCAGTTCTTTGTTTCTACTACTTCTTCACCTGTCACTTGCCAGGGTTGATCCCAGCCCCACCTCTCTGTTTCAGCTTCCTCCCTCAACTGCAATCAGTCTAAAGAAGTGTTCCACCCGAAACACCACCTGTCCATTCCCTCCTCAGATGCTGCCTGACTCGCTACGTTCCTTCAGCACTGTGTTTTACTCAAGATTCCACGAGGAAATGGTTATGAAAGGAAAGACGTGGTTCTCTAAGTACAATATTGCTAACCCGTTAATGAGCACCAGGGGCCACTGTTGGCTCATACATCCACCCAGTGATCACGGAGGCAGGAGAGGGACAGCAATGGCAAGAAACGTCGCTGATTAGTAAGGCAAAAATAAAAAAAACTCACAATATCGAAGCTTCAAAATCATCAATCGAATAGACACTCAATAAAATAGAGACTCCCAAGCATGGAACAGATTAATTTGCTTTTCTAATTCGTTCTTCTCCCTATTTTCTGTCACTCAGTAGAGTCCTTCCCACAGTTGGTCATTATATGTAACTGAAGAATAATGATGTAGTGACATTTCATTATTTGCAGTTAAGACAGTGCCTGCGGTAGGAAGCATTCCCAGTTGAGTTACAAAATATTCAGCGATGTGAGGTATTAGGAAAAGTTGGAAGTAAATTTTAAAGAGCCAAACAGTTAATTTAAAAACTTCTAAAGGATTCTTTAGTTTTTCTTTCCCCTAGCTGCACGGGTCTTCAATTCCTTATGTTTGTGGAACTACTGGGCAAGTAATGTAAGAGTCAGGTGATCCAATCTTGTGCCCCCACCCCCATACCTTTCACTACCATCCCTCCCTCTGGGTCTATTTTTCTTTTCCCCCTTTCTCCTTATCACATGGCACTATTTCCACTATTTTGTCTGCTCCACTTCACCTCTAGTCTTGATTGCGATCTCAACCCGTCTTTCCTCTACCTGTCTCATCTGCCTTTCAATCCCCTCCTCCCCCCCCCCCCCAGATCCACTTGCCAGCTCTTATTCATCTCCTTCTCCTCACCTCTCTCTGCCTGTCATCTCCTTGCCACTCCAGTCTGACAAAGGGTTCTGACCCAAAACATTGCCTAACCATTTCTCTCCACAGCAACTGGCTGACAGGCTGAATTTCACCAGTAGTTTGTTGTTTCGCACAAAATGTCAGGGTCATTTATACTGTGCTAAAGTTATAGAGTAGTCATCCTGAGGTTATTGGCAAAACATAACATATGTAGTACAACAACCATAATATTCTCCAGAATAGAAAACCCTCATGTGGGAAGGGTTGAAGATAGAACTGCTGGCATTTACGAGACTGTATGAAACCAATCACTCTGAATGATGTTACAGTCTCCTGTTGTGAGAACTGGAATAAGCACTACAAGAGCTGGTAATGTTACAAGAATAGTACATCTGGGAATAATGTAGCAAGAAAGAGAATGAGTAAAGATGGTATAAACCATTAATCTATAATGATATATCAGTTAAAAAGGGCAGCAGAAAAAAACTATAACAATAATAAGTTCTCCATCCAAAGTGAATAGCATTGGCATTAATCCAAACTAACCATATTTTATATCCAAATATATTTCATCAGACAATCCCAGTTAGTTTAAATATAGCCAAGAAAATCTAAAAAGGACACTAAAAGAGTTATAGATAAAATAGGGCATTGAATTGTAGAGCATTGTTCTAATTGTCAGAGAGCTAAACGGAACAGAATTCAGCTCCTAGCCAATGACATCCCACAGGCCATCAAGCACCAATTTCCACTCATACCATTTTTGCCCCCTCTATATTCCCATCATCCACCACTCACTTGCTCACAGTGCCCATTCTACAGTGGCCAATTAACTCTCCAACTTGCAATTCTTTAAGGTGTGGGAGGAAACCCACATTGTCATAGGGAAGAAGGTGCAAACTCCACGCAGACGGAATGTTGTAGGGAGGAACAAGATGCTGGTTTAAACGGAAAATGCGGGAGTAACTCAGCGGGCCGGGCAGCATCTCTGGGTAGAACTAATGGAAGACATTTCGGGTCCAGACCCTTCTTGAACCCGGGCCATTGGAGCTCTGAGGAAGCAGCTCTGCCAGCTGCTCCGTGGTATTGTGGGGTTGGAGGTGGGGTGTGGACTTGTGGGGATTTGGTGAATCACTCTGAAGTGGTGAAACGGTCATGATTCGAAGCCAACAAATGGAAAAGGTGATGAAAAATTTTGATTAGTAACATTGTCAAAATGCCAGGAATCACCTTTATATAGTGGAATCAATCACAGCGAATATCAACATCGAAAATGATGCAGGGATTGAAAATATATCAGGAGAGAACACTTTAATACCACAGCAGATGTACATGAACCTGACACTGACTCAATTCGGGAAAAATTACTAATCCTAATTAGATACACGAGAATGGCGTTTCAGCTCACAACGTGGATTGAAATGTTAACTTCAAGGTAGGTCAGAGTGTGGTGAGCATAATGTTTGGGAATTGGTCGGTGGAATAATTTCATAGCATTTCGAAAAAATGGAGAAAGGGTGTGCATCTGATTGGATCAGCCACAAAACATTAAATGCATTTGACAGATGATTACATTTTACATCGAACAAAGAATGTAGAACTGCAGAGCAAGGGGACAGACTCTTCATCCTACGATTCTGTGCCAAACATAATGTCAAATTAAACTAACCTTTTCTGCCTGCAATGATCTATATCCCTCCATTCCCACATTCACGTGCTTATCTAAACCTACATTAAACACCACTATTGTTTCTGCCTCCAGCACCCTACCTGGCAGCATGTTCCAGACACACACCACTTTTATGTATAAAAATTTGATTTGCACATCAGACTTTCTTCTTCTGACCTTGAAGCTAGTCATTCTATTATTTAACATTTCCACTCTGGGGAAAGAGAAGGTTTCTGTGCACTCTCTCCATGCCTCTCATGATTTTATAAACTTATGTCAGGACTCCCCTCAGCATTCGAGGCTACAGAGAAAAGAAACCAAGTTTGTCCAGCTTTTCCTTATGGTTAATATCCTCAAATGCAGGCGGCATTCTGGAAAACCGCTCCCATGCCTTCCTGCAGAGGGATGATCAGAAACTACCACAACATGGCAAATGTGGCTGAACCAACATTTTATAAAGCATCATTTTGCTACTTGCTGTATATGTAAATTGGAAACAAATCATAGTAGTCTGACATATTATATTAACAATAGGTCTAGGAGTGATCTTTAGATCACCAAGACATCAAAGAAATGCTCATTTAAAGTAAAAATCTTTGGGTATGTAGTAAGTGGGATGCTGATAGTATTGAAACATCAAAACATGTGTAGGTATAATACAAATGGAAAGGATAAGTTGTTTTCCATAGACCTGTTGGGAGACAACATGACAGGAAGCAGTAATTCACCCACACAGACTACCTGGCCGTGAAGGATCAGCATTCAGATTCAGGGAGGAGGCCAAACTGTACCATGTAACCTGACTCAAAGATGGAGAAGTGAATGCTACCCTCACAGGGAATGGATTGCACTGTATAACTTCAACTGTAGAATGTTCAATTCGTGTAGAATGGCCCTTTGGTTACATTGAGTCATAGAGTCCTACAGCATGGAGCTGGGTCGTTTGGCCCACCACATCTTTGTCGACCCTTTTGTCTTCATTAGGTCTGTATCCTGCAATGCCTTTCTTGTTTAAGTGTCTACTTGACATGCTAACTGTATTTGATTTCATCTTGCCTGGCAGAGTATTCCAGATATAAACAACTCTTTCCGCTCATCATAAACCTATGCCCTCTTCGTTTTTTTCCTTTAGGAAAATGATTTTGACTATCTATACTTTCTATGTCTCTCATAATCTTTATACTTCTGTCAAGTCAACCCTTAGGCTCCTTCGCCAAGCCTATCCATTCTATCCCCATGACTAAAGTCCTTCAATCCAGGCAACAGTCTGGGGAATATCCTTTGTGCTCTCTCTGCTGAAACCACATCCTTCCTATAGTTATGTGACTAGAACTCCCCAAACTACTCTTGTGTTGCTTAACCAGAATTTACCAGTTTAACTTATACCAGTGTTACGTGGTATCAAAACAACGTAGGTGCCGTTGACCCTAGTACTGAGGAACTGAAACAGGTGTGCATGCATCTGCTAGACTTTCCAACATGAAAATAGAAGAATTTGACCGAAAATTTGCCATGAATCCAAAGTACATGCGAAAATAATCAAACCAATCAGTGACATTGCAGTAAAAGAAAAGCAAAGTGGGAAAAATACGTGAAACTTTAATATTCTTCAGTGGCAGCAGTATTTGGAATTGAGGGACTGCAGTTGATATACATAATATTCCCTGTACTAATTTTGTCCAACTGATCTTTGTAATCTAACGCAGATAGGTGTAGGTCATGGCATTATGTTTGGCACAGATAATGTGGGCCAAATGGCCTGTTCTTGTGCTGCATTGCTATATGTTCTATTTGTTGCATCTGTGGTGATATAACAAATAACAAAATAAACTAAACATGTAAAGTTAATGTGTGAAGACTTTTGACTTCAGAGATACAGCGTGGAAACTGGCCATTCGTCCCACCTAGTCTGTGCTGATCAGCGATCACCCCGTACACTAGCAATAATTTACACACTGGGGACAGTTTCCAAATTTTACCAAAGCCAATTAACCTACAAATTTGCACGTCTTTGGAGTGTGGGAGGAAAGCGGACCACCTGGTGAAAACCCACGTGGACACAGGAAGAATGTACAAACTCCATACAGACAGCACCCGTCAAAGGTTCAAAGGTTCAAAGGTTGTTTATTAGTCACATACACCAATTGGTGTAGTGAAATGTATATTGTCATTGTCAGGATCCAAACCGCATCTCTGGAGCTGTAATGCCCCTGTCCCACATAGGAAACCTGAACGGAAACCTCGGGAGACTTTGCGCCCCACCCAAGGTTTCCGTGCGGTTCCCGGAGGTTTTTGTCAGTCTCCCTAATGGTCGAAAGTGGTTTCCGCTTCTATATTCCGACGATTATTCCAAAAAATTAAAAATCGGCAGCGATTAAAAATAGGTTGCCGTTTTAAAAATCGGTAATTTTTTAGTCGAAGCCGGTTGCGATGCTAGTTGAAGGTGGTTGCCGGAGGTTGCAGGTAGTGGTAGGTAAGACCTTTTTTTCACCCAGTTTTATTCCACCAGGGAGGTCTTACCTTCCACTACCTGCAACCTCCGGCAACCACCTTCAACTAGCATCGCAACCAGCTTCGACTAAAAAATTACCAATTTATAAAACGGCAACCTATTTTTATTCGCAACCGGTTTTGAATTTTTTGAAATAATCACAGGAACATAGAAGAAGCGGAAACCACTTTCGACCATTAGGGAGAAATGTCAAATCAGATGACACTTCTTATATTGACAATTAATTAATTCACACTCACGCACAGCTTTGTTGCTGGCACAAATTCAAGAAAATTTGAACATTTTTATTTTTCAATTATTGATTGAATTCAGGGGATATGGGGAGAAGGCAGGAATGGGGTACTGATTGGGGATGATCAGCCATGATCACATTGAATGGCGGTGCTGGCTCGAAGGGCCGAATGGCCTACTCCTGCACCTATTGTCTATTGACTATTGTCTAACTCCAGAAATGGTGCCAATATCAATGGATGGGAAATTTCCTTAACAGGAAAAAGTAATCAGCAAACTAATTTTGATGTGTAAATATGGAAACGCTCCTCAAATGTAGACTCGGGACTGTGTTAGATTCTCTATAGCTATTGTGCTTGTGAATACACAAGGCAGAGTAAAATGAAGATGTACTAGCTGTTATAGATGAGCAAATATTTTTATGTTGTCATTACTGAACACTATGGAACCACAGCACCGGTGAAATATGAGCGCAATATATTAATATATTACTCGGAGTTATGACTAAAATAAATCTGCCTGCAGAGATTACATTTCTTTATCGAAGCCATTCAGAGGGTACTCTGGTTTCAAAGAGCTGCATCTCACAGAACTATGCCTTAAAACATTGAATATTTACAAAATATTATTATCTTAACTCAAGCATTCTCCAATTTTAATCCCACATTTTCAATACGGTTGTTTAGAGCTATTTCTAAAGAAAACTGAAAATATTCCACATGGGAGACACTACATTAAATAATGGGCTACAGTCATTGGATAAAGAAAGCTATTTCTACCGTGTGGAGGCTGGAGGCAGGAATTTGTGTTGAAAGAGCATATGAGGAGCAAAGAATCATTGCTCTCCAAACTTCATTGCTAAAATTGCAACTGATGTAAAATTTATTGAATACATAACTTTCCCAATGGAAAAACAGCTCGGAGCAAGTAATAGGTAGTTAGTGAAGGAAACTCATTACTAGGTTTAAAGATACAGCGCTGAAACAGGCTCTTCAGCCCATAGAGCCCGCACCGACCAGCGATCCCCGCACATTAAAACTGTCCTAGGGACAATTTGTACATTTATGGCAAACCAATGAACCTACAAACCTGTTTGTCTTTGAAGTGTGGGAGGAAACCGAAGTTCTCGGAGAAAACCCAAGCAGGTCACAGGGAGAATGTGCAAACTCCATACAGACAAGCACCCGTAGCCAGGATCCTATCCGTGTCTTTGGTTCTGTAGGAGCTTTAAGGAAGCAATTGGTCCGCTGCGCCACCGTGCCACCAATTACAATTGACCAATAACTAGTGAAATATGTAGGAAAGATGCAGATGCTGGTTTATTCCAAAGATAGATACAACATGCTGGAATAACTCAACGGATCAGGCAGCATCTATGACCATCTGAAGAATGGTTCCGAACTGAAACGTCACCTATTCCTTTTCTTCTGAGATTCCTTTGCTCCAGAGATGCTGTCTGACCCGCTGAGTTACCCCAGCATTTTGTGTCTATCGACAAGTGAAATATTGTGGGCTTTAATGCAAGCCATCACTAAAGCTCCACTAAGTAGAACAACCAAACCAAAGTAAATCAGGAATTTCTCCATGCATCTCCTGCTCCTTGTGTCCTCGAATTATAGAATTCCATTTCTCAGAGGTATTCAGCCTCCAAAGAAAGTTCTAGTTGGTTGCAGTCCCCATCATGGGGAAGTGGTGTTAATTTTCTGGTAATAGACATGATGTTAAAGATGTAAGAACTATTTAATGAAGCACATTCCACCAAAGTTAGTCGTTAGTGAATTGTGATGAAGTTAATAATTGTTCCATTATGATTTGTACTCGTTAACTGATAAAATGAGAGAGTAAAACACTGTAGTTAGTTTGGACATCACACATGCAGACAAATTGTAAGGCAATACGAGAGTGTTTGTTATTGTGGCAATCAATATTACCTTGAAAATAAGAACCCCTAGATAGTTGATATGTATTAGTCATGGAAAAACCTGGGCACCATTCCCTAATGTGGAGGGTAACCTTCATAAAGTGTTTCCTTTCTTGAAATGCACCTAATATTGTGGTTATTTTGCAGTTGTCACAATCACTTCATAAGATGAAGATCTAATCAGTAACAAAGTAAGCTATACTTCTGCCCAATTTTCTTTTCAGATTTTGAGTGTAGCTATTAAACAAAACAAGTGTAGAAATGTTATTGAGCTCACCATCTCTATAGTTTGGCTGCGATCAAATGCATTGTTTAGGCTTTAATAGCATTTCACAAACTCACTTGCGGTGTGAAGACGTGTAAGTGGCAATCAGTATCCTCCCCACGTTGGGTTAAAGCCCTAAACCTCTTCACTATGTTCAATGCTTTCACTGAATTCATACTATGTATGCACGAAGTAGAGACCAACAATTTTTAAGGGTATTTTTGTAACTTTGTTGGCACCTTGTGGTGACTCGTTTATGTATTGTGTATGCAAAATACAAAGAATTTCACTGTATCTTCACGGTACATGTGACCATAAAGTACCTACCGACCTACCTACACACCCACATACCCAGTTCATCTTCTTCCTTATGTTTCATCCATTTTGAGTGACACAGTGGCTTACAGCGCCAGAGACCCATTTTGGATTCTGACTACAGGTGCTTGTCTGTACAGAGTTTGTACATTCTCACCGTGACTTGCTTGGGTTTTCCCTTTTTTTTTACAATACAAATGCTTTTATTCAAAACAAAGAAATATACAGAGTAGTAACACGATCAAAGAATGCCTATATTGGCAGATTAGAAACAAAGTTATCAAATTAAAATATTAACAATTTTATCAACAATACATTCGACCTCCCGCGGTGACCAGCGTTTGTGGAAGGCCTCCAGAGTCCCCGTGGACACCGCGTGTACCCTCTCCAGGGACACGCAGGCATGGACGTGGGCCCGGAAAAAGGGCAGGTAGCTGACCCCTGAGCGGCTGTCGACTGCCCGCTGCCTGGAGCGTGGTTTTTCCCTGGGTGCTCTGGTTTTCTCCCACTCTCCAGAGATGTATAGTCTGTAGGCTAATTGGCTTGGTCTAATTGTAAATTGTTCCTAATGTGTAGGATAGCGTTAGTGTGCGGAGATCGCCGGTCAGCCGAAGGGCCTATTTCCGTGGTGTATCTAAACTAAACGAAACTACATTAACTGGGGTGTAAGATTGCAACCTTCACGTGGTCCGCCCTGCTTCGATGAATGCAATCAACCTGGCGTGCACAATCACATACGATCAAGTAGAACATGTTGTCCTACAACTTTACTCTGTCCACACCATATGCAAGAAGAAGTCTAAACTAACTAAACATTGTGCTTCTCCGTCACGCTGCATCAAATCCCCCAGTTAGTTTCCCTATTCACTGGTTGACTGATCACCCAGATTTAAATTTCTACTGCACATTTCCCCCGTTCCCTTCATCCTCCTGATCTGCAGAGATTCTTGATTAGTACAGGCGTCAGAGGTTATAGGGAGAAGGCAGTGGAATGGGATTAGGAAGGAGAGATAGATCAGCCATGATTGATTGGCGGAGTAGACTTGATGGGCCGAATGGCTTAAATCTACTCCTATTCCTTATGATCTTATGACTGCCTGACTCTCCATAATGTGTGACGTCCATTCACATGTGCTTGAGGCTTTGAGTATTACTGAAGTTTGCAGTAAGGACCCATGATCAAAGTCATTGTTAACACATTGCCACAAAACCCAAATTCTGCACAACTATAAGCTCTGGACCTTTGATTTTAAATGTTTTTATATTTATAAGATCTCTTTAGATGCTTCAGCATGCTCTTTACTTCATGCGCTGTAAATCTTCAGGATATTACTTCAAAATTGATGCTTCTACAATTTGAACTGAAGAATATCCTCAAGTGAAATAAGATCTTATGGGCAATCTCCTTTCTTTAACCAACTGTGCCAATAAAATGTGCAGTAATTGATCATTCATTTTATTACGTTTAAGAAAGAACTGCAGATGCTGGAAAAATCGAAGCATCTATGGAGCGAAGGAATAGGCGACGTTTCAGGACTCGACCCGAAGCGTTGCCTATATACCTTTGCTCCATAAATGCTGCCTCACCCGCTGAATTTCTCCAGCTTTTTTGTCTACATTAATTTTATTATAATAGGTTCTTAGTGTATGAAACCTGGCTTTCCTTTTTATGTACAGGGTAACACCATTACAGTGAAAAGTTATTATTTGGCTGTTAGTGCCTTGAAATGTCCTCAATATTTTTTCATTTAATTCCCTTTTTTGTAAACATTGTGTGAATACAATTGGTTCAAATTTAGTTTTTCAAAATCATCATTGTTTTCTGGAAATATAGAAGATAATTTACAATGAAGTGAGATATAGAAAAAAAACTGTGCTGTTTGTCAGTACATTATTGCACTTTTATACTGTGATTTAGCAAAATAATTGGTTATTCAAATAACATCTAAATTGTGACAATGAACCATGTAACATTCAATAATAGTAATTCCCTTTGTGTTAATTTGACAGATCTGGCTAAACAAAGAAACTGATTTAACTAAATCTTACTATCTTGGTATCCTCATTAATAATTTTACTGGTTTGGATCAGGGCACATCGGTTGCTATTTGTTGGCTGTAACTGTAACCATGGCCAATTAGCAAAGACAGAACCTGCAATGTTTCTGGGCATGGGATTGCATTACCATCAAATACCAAGAAAAAGGACAGAAATAAATATGTTATGTGTGGCGCAGTGGTGCAACTGGTAGAGCCGCTGCCTCTCAGTGCTAAAGACCTGGGTACAATCCTGACCTCAGGCACTGTCTGTACGGAGTTTGCATGGTCCCTCTGTGACGGTGTGGGTTTCCTTCGGGTGCTCAGGTTTCCTCCCACATCCCAAAGACGTGCAGGTTTGTAGGTTAATTGGTCTCTGTAAATTGTCCCCAGTGTTTAAGGAGTGGCTGCGAAAGAAGGATTAGACAATAGACAATAGACAATAGGTGCAGGAGTAGGCTATTCGGCTCTTCGAGCCAGCACCTCCATTCAATATGATCATGGCTGATCATCCACAATCAGTACCCCGTTCCTGCCATCTCGCCATATCTGCTGACTCCGGTATCTTTAAGAGCTCTATCTAACTCTCTCTTGAGAGCATCCAGAGAATTGGCCTCCACTGCCTTCTGAGGCAGAAAATTCCACAGATTTACAACTCTCTGGGTGAAAAGGTTTTTCCTCATCTCCGTTCTAAATGGCCTACGCCTTATTCTTAAACTGTGGCCCCTGGTTCTGGATTCTCCTAACATCAGAAACATGTTTTCTGCCTCTCGCGGGTCCAATCCCTTAATAATCTTATATGTTTCAATAAGACCCCCTCTCATCTTTCTAAATTCCAGAGTATACAAGCCCAGCCGCTCCATTCTATCAACATATGACTGGGCGATTGATGGTGCACGTGAATCCGGTGGGTCAAAGGGTGTGTTTTCATGCGGCATCTCTGAACCAAACTAAATATTAAGACTATCAATTGTTTACTTTAGTTTAGTTTAGAGATACAGTGCGGAAACAGGCGCTTCAGCACCAAGTTGTACAAATGAAAAGATGTCTGAGTCGTGTCGTTTTATTTATAGATGTATTGGTCCGCTTCCAGATCTGATCACCAGGGATGGATTCTGTGAGTGTAGACTGAACTCCCCTCTCCCCTCTTCCCGCCCCCATCCCTCCTTCTCCACTCCCCTACCCTTCTCCCCTCCCCTTTCCCCCCTTCTTCCCTTCCCCCATCTTCCTCCCTTCTCCCCACTCCACTCTTCTCCCCCTTATCCACTACCCCCTCCCGACACATCCCCTTCTCCCCCTCCCCCTCCTTATCTCATTCTCCACCACCACCCCCCCGCTCCACTTTCCCCGACGCCCAACATTTGTGGACCCGGCCTGCGATCAGCGATCCTCCGCACATTATCCCACACACGCTAAGGACAATTTGGACAAACCCGTGCGTCTTTGGAGTGCGGGAGGAAACCCAAACACTAACCCCAGCCCTAACCCTAACCCTCGCCCTAACCCTAGCCCCAGCCCTAGCCCTAGCCCTAACCCTAGCCCCAGCCCTAACCCTAACCCTAGCCCTAACCCTAAACCTAACCCTAGCCCTAACCCTAACTATAACCCTAACCCTAACCCTAACCCTAGCCCTAACCCTAGCCCTAACTCTAGGTTGATAGGCTTGCTATAAGTATAAATTATCCCTAGTGTGTGTGGGAGAGTGTGCGGGGAATCGCTGGTCGGGGCGGACTTGGTGGGCTGAAGGGCACTGAATCTCTGAACCAAATGTGACACAGGGGCCCCAGCGGTTGGACTCGAACCCCCAATGTTCTGCCGGCTCTTCATGGGAGGGAGAGGGAGGGAAGGGGATAAGAGGGGAGGGGGTAGTGGATAAGGGGGAGAAGAGTGGAGCGGGGAGAAGGGAGGAGAGGGGACACCCCCCATTTGTGGACCCAGCCTGTGACAGCTAGATCCCACTAACAACACGTGGCCAACAGTTTAGTTCCCATGAGGAGCAGGCAGAAGCTAGGGTTAGGGCTAGGGTTTGGGCTTCCTTCCGCACTCCAAAGGCGCACAGGTTTGTATAAATTGTCCATAGCGTGTGTGGAATAGTGTGAGGGGGATCGCTGGTCGCAGGCCGGTTCCACAAATGGGGGGGCGTCGGGGAAAGTGTGGGGGGGGGGGGGGTGGAGAATGGGAGAAGGGAGGGAAGGAGGAGAAGCGGATGTGAGGAGAGGGGGGTAGTTGATAAGGGGGAGATGAGTGGATTGGGGAGAAGGGAGGAAGAGGGGGGAAGGGAAGAAGGGGGGAGAGGGGAGGGAAGAGGGTGGGGGGGGGGAATGGAGAAGGAGGGATGGGGGCGGGAGAGGGGAGAGGGAAGTTCAGTCTACACTCACTGAATCCATCCCTATGAAAAG
The DNA here is from genome assembly GCA_963514005.1 of Raja brachyura. Next base: position 24,489,757 of record OY740811.1, on the reverse strand, counting down.
AGATGGTGATCGGATCTGGAAGCTGACCAATACATTTATAAATAAAACTGAACAACAGACATCTTTTCATTTGCACAATTGATTTTATTGTATTAATTTTAATATATTAATGTTTAAAATCCATGCATTGAAGGAAGAATATTTTACAGCCTATCTGTTTCTGTAGTGTTTAGTTCAGTTTAGTTTAGAGATACAGCGATCCCCACACATTAACACTATCCTACACCCATTAGGGACAATTATTTTTTACATTTATTAAGCCAATTAACCTACAAACCTGTATTTCTTTGGAGGGTGGGAGGGAACCGAAGATCTCGGAGAAAACGCACACAGGTCACGGGGAGAACATACAAACTCCGTACAGACAGCACCCGTGGTCGGGATCGAACCCGCGCGTCCTGGCTCTGCATTCGCTGTAAGGCACCGTGCCGCAGCGAGCGATCGGAGAATGACAAAGGGTTTTATTATCTTCATTGGATGGCCTGCTTAAAGTTTTTTAATTAAATTCCTTTTGTTTTATTTTAATACTGTCACCAACCTCTTCATCTTGAATGGATTTTAATTGTATTAGAGTAGTGGACAAAGGAATTCCAAGCAACACATTAAATGGCAGTTCAAAATACTTTAATCGAGGGAATGCAGTCTGATAAAAGAGACCCAGACTGTCACTCTTGAAATGAGGAGGTGATAACTAACTCAGTAATGCTCACAAAAAAATTCTCAATACTTAACTTGATGGTTATCTAATTAAGAAATATGAGGCTACAAGAAATCCTAAAGGGCCTGTCCCACTAGGCCATGTTTTAGGCGACTGCCGGCGACTACGACAATGAAATTCACCGAAGTCAGCACCAGCGACAACCACGACACCTGGTGACAACCTACTACAGCACCTACGTCGGGAGAAGACAAGCTAAGACAAGCCGACTGTCGCCGAACATTTCAAAATCCAGCGGCAACCATAAAAATGCTACGACTCTTTGGGCGATTGAGGAGAATACTCACAACCATACAGGCAACACCCCGCGACCGTGTGGTGACAGCCTAGTCGCCGGCAGTCGCCTAAAAAATCTCCTAAGTGGGGCAGGCACGTATGCTTTTTTCACAGGAGATATTCTATCAAGAATGCCACAGGCATAGAGTCATAAAGTTATACAGCACAGAAACATAAACTTCAACCCACCATACCTTTTTGTCTGGCTATACTAATCCAATTTGCCCGCATTAGGACCTGATCCTTTAATGCTTTGCCTGCTGTCAGTCTAAATGTTTATCTAAATGTCTCTTAAACAGAGCAAATGTGTCTGATTCCACCCCCTCTTTTGGAAATGAGTTCCAGATATAAACCGAAGACAGACACAAACAACTGGAGTAACCCAGTGGGTCAGGCATCATCTCTGGAGAAAAGGAATAGGTGACATTTCGGGTTGAGACCCTTCTTCAGACTCAGCCACTCAACCACTCTGTGAGGCAAACCTACTGCTCAGGCCCCGTTTAAAACTACATCCTTCCTCCCTACTGTGGGAAAGAATGTTTTTTTGTAGAGTCACAGAGTCAGAGTGATACAGTGTGGAAACAAGCCCTTTGGACAAACTTGTCCACACAGGCCAACATGTCCCAGCTACACGAGTCCAACCTGCCTGCGCTTGGTCCATATCCCTCCAAACCTTTCCTATCCACGTTCCTGTTTAACTGTTTCCTAAACGTTGGGATAGTCCCAGCCTCACCAACCTCCTCTGGCAGCTTGTTCCAAACACCCACCACCTTTTGTGTGAAAAAACTACCCCTCTGATTCCGATTAAATCTTTTCCCCTTCATCTTGAACCTATGTCCTCTGGTCCTCGATTCCCCTATTCTGGGCAAGAGATTCTGTGCAGCTACCCGATCTATTCCTCTCATAATTTTATACACTTTTTATGATCTATCCTATCGGTATTCCTTATCAGGTCACCCCTAAGCCTTCTTCACTCCAGAGAAATCAAGTCCAGGTCATAGAAACATAGAAACATAGAAACAGAGAAACATAGAAAATAGGTGCCGGAGGAGGCCATTCGGCCCTTCGAGCCAGCACCGCCATTCATTGTGATTATGGCTGATCGTCTGCTATCAATAACCCGTGCCTGCCTTCTCCCCATATCCCTTGACTCCACTAGCCCCTAGAGCTCTATCCAACTCTCTCTTAAATTGTACTTCATTACTTCATCGTACATGAGTACAACTGGTCAGTCTCCTCCCAATAAACATGGCTTAAAATTACTAGATGGACCTTAAAACCACGTGTTAGTATCTGGATTGATTAACGATTGATAACTGGATGTTTTTTTTTTTTTGTTAATCAATGACAGCCATTTTTAAATGAGAAACAACCGAACATTACAAAGAGAACAGATCAAATCTGACATTGAGCACTTTTGGGAAACAATTAAAAATGACAATCTTGTCATTTCTGCTAAACATCACCCATGAGGAATCTTTGTTATGAAACTGAGCTCCTGACCGAGGATTATGTTCCCTCAATTACTGGTATCCAGAAAGCCATCTGCTGTTTGTGAATGTCCTTCCACTCCCTCTTGCTTTTCAGAGGAATGTCGGATAGGAATGTCAGATTTAGTTTAGTTCAGTTTAGAGGTACAGCGAGAAAACAGGTCCTTCGGCCCACCGAGTCCATGCCGACCAGCCTGGGGTAGAAATCGCTATCAAAACATGGTGGACACACAATTTCTTGGTGGCGGCACGCGCATGCGCACACACATGAGGCTTCGGAGGCTTCGACCATGGGCCCCGTGGATGATAACATCGGAAGCTGACCTGGTTGGTGACCGACACAGAACTCCAGCATCAGCAGCTTCATCCCCCCGGAATCGTGGGGCTTCATTCGGCCTGTTCGCCGAGCCTTTCATAGCCTGGCGTGGCTTAAAAACGGCCGTGGGATCTTTCATCGCCCGGCGGGGGCTTCAGCATCGGGAACCTCGACGCAGCAATTTGACCGTGGGGCGATGGACGATCCCGCGGCTGATTTTAAGCCACGCTGGGCGATGAAAGGCCCCGCGAAAGGGCGGATTCGAACTCCACTCTATGATCCTTGCTCCAACAGGCCATCTCCCTCCTCCAATTACTGCGCTCTATCCTCAGTCCCACCCCCCTACTTCCGCCACTGACTGACACCTCCCTCCTCCAATCATCGTGCTGAATCATCACGTCCCGCCCTCCCCCGCCCCCCCCGCCGCCTGCTGACCAACGTCTCTCTCGTCCAATCGGATCCCTCGATCATCAGTCCCACCCCCACTGTCTTGCGGAAAGCGGAGATTTTTAATAGTTTTTTACATCAAATTTTAAATTCCGGATTACAAAACATGGGGGAAATTGTCCCCCACCTCTCAAAACATGGAGGAGACGTGCCCCCCCTGCCCCCCCCCCCCCCCACCAGGGATTTCTGCCCGTGCGACCAGCGATCCCCGCGCACTAACACTCTCCTACACACACTAGGGACAATTTACAATTATACCAAGCCAATTAGCCTACAAACCTGTACATCTTTGGAGTGTGGGAGGAAGCCGGAGATCCCAGAGAAAACCAATGCAGGTCACGGGGAGAACGTACAAACTCCATACAGACAGCACCCGTAGTCAGGATCGAACCTGGGTGTCTGGCGCTGTAAGGCAGCAACTCTACTACTGAGCCACCATGCTGCCCCTGATCTACATTGAATTAGCACATACTCATAAACGTAACTGGTGCACCTGGGAGAGTGAAGGTGCTGAGCCAGTGATGGGGAGCTGTACACATCACCGTGATCAACCATCACTATGTCCATGCAGCTGCATCCTGCAGGCCCAGATCCCCTTTGCTTGGAATCACCACTCCCCACCCGAAACACTGTCTGCCCATTTCCATCCACAGATGCTGCCTGACCCGCTGAGTTCATCCAGCAGCTTGTTAGTTTCCCTCCTCTACATTTACCTGGCACGCTTGTGGAGGGCTAATTGTATTGGGAGAAAACATCTTGGTATCCAGCAGTAAGGTCTGTGAGATGCCCAATCTTCAGCCATGCAGCAACGAGGCACCCATGAGCATTGGGTCCCATGCAGCAGAGCCTAGTGTCTTGTCACTGGAACAAGGTTGCATTCCATACTAGGTGGTGCACAGTTGGAATCCCACGTTAAAGAAAACTGCATGAATGCAACCTTCATTCTACAGTACAACGTTGGGGCCCAGTATGCTCTCAGATGTTCTTGCAACAGACTTGTTTTGCTGTCATAGCTCATGAACGTGTACCAGTGTTCCATATTGTGTTTCACTGACCCGGTTAAAGCACAAGGTGGTGGGGCTCACATGGAGAAGATACAAACTCCATTCAGACGGCAGCCATAGTCAGGATCTAACCTGGGTCTCTGGCCCCGTAAGGTCGCAACTCTACCACTGCACTATTGTGCCATCCCTTTTGTAGTTCTTACTCTGCAAACAGATTAAAATCATTCAATACAATCACAATCACAATCACAATCACAATAATACTTTATTAGCCAAGAATGTTTTGCAACATACGAGGAATTTCATTTGCCAAGTCTGTCATACAAATAAAAAGCAACAGAACACACAAAACACATTTTAACATAAACATCCAGCACAGTGACTCCTCCACATTCCTCACTGTGATGGAAGGCGAAAAAAAATTCAATCTCTTCCCTTTGCTCTCCCGTGTTCGGGGGCCTCGAGCCTTCCGTTGACGGGACGTAGCCGGTGGCATTTTGGGCTCTGCGCATCAGGGCGATCCAGTTCCTGCATAGGGAGGATGTCAGCTCCCACGCGCCGGGCGATCGAACCCCGCGTCGGGGCTGGTGGAGCCTCTGTGTTTAGTTGGAGCTCCCGACTAGCCTCTCTCGACTGCGAGCTCTTGATGGTAAGTCCGCGCCCTGCGGTGGGGCCCAAGGTCAGTCCAAGGAGGACTCCAGCTCCATCGATGATAGGCCGCAGAGCGATCGGAGACGTGACCCAGAAACATCGTGTCTCCGGCAAGGTAAGAAAGTGAAAAAAAACGTTTCCCCTGACCCACCTCCCCCCCCCCCACAAAAAACAACCCGGAGAACATTTACACTGGCTTATAAAACACACTAAAAAATTAAAAAAAAACGTAAAACAAACAGACTGTTGGCGGGGCTGCCAATCATTCGGTGTCCCCTGGTGGTTACAATACTACTTTTAGGCCAATGATTCTTTGATTTTATAAATCATGTCACATAATGAACAAACATGAGGGAGATACCCTGACCATTAATCTCAATAACCCAGCTAATCCCGCAGCTGCTTTGTAGGATGGGAAGTGATAGAAGTGATAGTCGTGAGGAACGATGGATTCACAAAGCTGATCACATCCATGTGCAGTCACTGAAAAATGAGGTGAGAAAAGAGCATTTGAGGTTAATGCAAGCAAGAGTTCAGAACAATTTGTTTTTCTGGGGAGAAAATAAAATTATCTGGTCTTGCTGAGTTAAAAGCAACAATGTCATTTGAAAATGGGACATATATAATGCCTCATTTAGCTTATTCACCAAAAGTCACGGAAGGTTACAATTCAGGGAGAATGCTTTCTTTTTATTCTGCAGCTTTTCAGAGAAGGTTCAATCCAGAGCTATTGATTTGTATATATGAGTACATTAAAATAGCCCGTGTAGGATTTTTCTGTTTCACATGAAATTGTTATTGACCATGTTTTGACTTACATTTCCAAATGTTCTGGGACAAACGGTAGTTTTAAATTTGATATAATTGTCCTTACAAATTGGCTCCCTTGAAACCCTGTATTGATTAGTCATTAGAAAGCTGCTGACTTTTGCTTCTCATCCGGGCGGGTTTAGTTGGTCACGGCCACACCATCAGGAGAGGTTTGGTAGACATCAGCAACCCAGCGCAGGTTGGAGACCTCCCACCTTTGATCTGCTGTAGTTACGTGTGGATTGGATGGGGACAGGAGCAGATTTAGTGCAGTTCTCACGGTTGGTTGTCAAGGAGACTTGATTTCCCATGACTGATTAATGAGATCTCCCGACCATCCTTCTAAGAACGGCCCTAAGCAGCAGGTCACAGCAAGGTCAGGTTCATAATTGGAAGGGATTGACGACTTTCTTTTTGCTTTTTTGCGAGACATAAAATATGCCTGTAACCCATGGAGTCAAACAGCACAGACGTCTGAAGAAGGGTCACATAGTCATATAGACAATAGACAATAGGTGCAGGAGAAGGCCATTTGGCCCTTCGAGCCAGCACCGCCATTCAATGTGATCATGGCTGATCATCCTCAATCAGTTCCTGCCTTCTCCCCATATCCCCTGACACCGCTATTTTTAAGAGCCCTATCTAGCTCTCTCTTGGAAGCATCCAGAGAACCTGCCTCCACCGCCCTCTGAGGCAGAGAATTTCACAGACTCACCACTCTCCGTGAGAAAAAGTGTTTCCTCGTCTCCGTTCTAAATGGCTTACTCCTTATTCTTAATCTGTGGCCCCTGGTTCTGGACTCCCCCAACATCGGGAACACGTTTCCTGCCTCTAGTGTGACCAAGCCCTTAACAATCTTATATGTTTCAATGAGATCCCCTCTCATCCTTCTAAACTCCAGAGTGTACAAGCCCAGCTTCTCCATTCTCTCAGCATATGACAGTCCCGCCATCCCGGGAATTAACCTTGTAAAGAATGATGCAGTGTGGAAACAGGCCCTTCGGCCCAACTTGCCCACAACGTCTCGGCCCAAAACGTCACCTATTCCTTTTCTCTAGTGATGCTGCCTGACTCACTGATATACTCCAGCATTTTGTGTCTATCTTCGATGTAAACCAGCTCCTTCCTACACAGAAGCAGGTCCTTCATCTGCCTACCATGGAGTCTTGTCTATACTAAGGCCTTATCACTGGAGTTATTGGAGAGGGAAAGATGTAATTATAAGGCAGTTGTTGGGAATGCACTAATGCAGCTGAACACGGAGCAGTTAATAGAACACTGGATGAGATCAGTGAAGGGTAGATCATGCTTGACAAAGCATTGAATTTTTGTTAGAAAAACTGTAAAAGCATAATATATGAGCTTCCAGAAGACTAGTTATTACACACTTCAACACATAGGAATGAAGGCAAATTGTTGGTGATTAAGATACCGACTAAAACATAGGATGGAAATGGAGATCATGGTGACACCTAAAATGATCTATCTGGGGCTCCAACCATTCATCTTAATTGTTGGCAACTTAAATGCTGGACGAGAGATAGGTATTGACCACACCATGTGGTGTAGATGGTGGCTTAATATTACGGAGATGCCTAGGAAAGCAGTCACAATAATCGCACTATATAATTGCTTCAGTATTTCATCTTCAGAACTCGTTCCACTTAAGCTCCTATGGCAAATACAGGTTATTCTGGGTAAATGTGAGTTAATTCACCTTGGGCTGAAGAGGATAGATGAAAGTAATGAAAAGTTACAAAAAATGGAACTGCAAAGAAACTAAGGGGTTGAATGCACTAATAAGATGTTGTGGGCAGAGGAATGAAAAAGATGAAAGAAATATTTGTTTTTAGATGTAAACTACAAGAAAACAGAGGGTAGAACATACAGCAGCTGTCCAATGGAATGGAGATGATGAGTACCATACTTGAGGAGTGATATACTAGGTCTGGAGAGAGTGGAGGACAGTATTGCCAGGATGACATTAAAATAGGAAGTGCAGGTCAGGCAGAGTCGGTGGAAGGAAAGACAACATTAATGTTTCAGGTAGAAGATTCTGTATCAGAACCAGGAATAAATGTTGTAAGGGGCAGAGGGAGTGGGGAAAGATCATAAGATCATAAGTGATAGGAGTAGAATTAGGCCTTTCGGCTCACCAAGTCTATTCTGCCATTCAATCATGGCTGATCTATCTCTCCCTCCTAACCCCATTCTCCTGCCTTCTCCCCATAACCTCTGACACCTCTGACAAGATGGAAAATACATATGGAATATTTAATTTGGTGTATTGTCACGTGCACCGAGGGACAGTGAAAAGCCTTTGTTGTGTGCTAGCCAGTCAGCAGAAAGACTATGCATGATTACAATCGAGCCATGCACAGTGTACAGCTGGTGGAGCAGAGTTTTAAAAGAGTGGAGCGATTGTAATGCATGTTTGTAGATCCCCTCTGGGACCAGCACGCCTGGCTTGGGCACCGTCTTTACTCAGAATATTTCTGTAAGGATGGGGCCAGGTTTGTGTTAGAATGAGGTAAACTGTAAATCAGGTAATCTGGTCAACAAGTGAATAGGTCGGAGAGTGAGGGAGAATGTGATCCTTTGATCATTAAAAGCCGTGAGATGAGGGCAGTGGGACAATGACGGCACATGCAATGGAATGCATCATCATCATCATCATTGTTGTTGAAAACATCAACTGGCACGGTGCTTTACAATGCTATGTTCGACATTGATTGCCACTTCTACTGAAGTGTGGATGGTCGTTGGCTCGCTAGGAGCCCATCCGCCCTTTGACAGGTCTTGTTTTTGGTCCTGCTGGGGGTCCACAGACCCCTCCTCACCTGGCAAACCAGATGGGGGAGACGGTGTAGTCACCGACTATCCGACCATGGAGCAGGTCGCATGGGATTACATGGCACCCGTGGCGGTAGGAACTCCCCCCGACCTGACCTGTAATGCAGATGTCATGAAATGCAGGGTGGAGAGGGAGGAAGTGAGCTAATATCACAGATTTGATGGGCTATCCCATTCATGACACTGGAGGAATTGGCACCGAGTCCAGAAGGCTGCAATGTGCCCAGACAGAAGGTGCAGTGCAAGGGAAGCAGGCTCCTATAGGAGATATAATAGCAGTCATTTCACCTCTAGCTTTTCCCACCATCCAGGGATCCATGCATTCCTTTTAGATGAAGCATTGTGTCACTTGTACGTCTTCCAATCCACATTCAATGTTCACAAAGTGGACTTCTCTATACTGGAGATGCTGGAGTCCTTCAAACAATAAGAAAAAGTTCAAGGTGATATAAGAGACGTTAATGACAATTTTTTGTTGTTGGTTTATTTTGCATTAGAGTATGAGTTGTAAATGCACCTGGCTGAGACTCAAAGGACTATAGAATGTGCTATAATTGTATAAAATCAGCTATCGATTGAATTATCCAGATTATATTCAATTCCATCGAAGTCAAGAAAGATGGAGAGTGCAGTTGATAAATTGGCATGATCCATAGGACAAGATGTTTTTTTGCCATTGTGGACATCCTCCATTTTTGGTCGCGGGCTGTGCAGCCCATATCAAGGACCCACCCATCATAGTAGCCTTTTGAAAATATCAGTAGGAATTGAAAATACCGTGTAGTGGTAACCAAGCTGCCACATGCAGCAGCTTCACTCCCAGCCCTCTGTAAGCCAAGTGATCATTGCTTATGTGCATGATTTCAACCTATGTTGTCTTGTTCTCAAGCAATGCAACAAAAGTGGAAGTAAATCAATCTGTCTTTCTAGTTGGTGTTGTTTGGTGAAACGGAACTGAATGCATTTGGAAGCATACTGAGAAGGGCATCTGTTATTTCCTCCAGGCAATAGTGAATAGTGATATATTTTTCTGTGTGATGTTTCCAGCTGATGCTTGAACCAGAAAGAATCCAGGGCATGAACGATTACTGTGTTGTTTTTTGTCGACTCCATTCGGAGTGCTGACCCTTGACCACACCTCAGCTGCACTTCTGGCTCCTGGAGGGGAAGTAGGATATGGATCACATTCCTAGGGCAGCTCGGTGGAGCAGCGGTAGAGTTGCTGCCTTACAGCGCTTGCAGTGCCAGTAGACCAGGGTTTGATCCCGACTACGGGTGCTTGTCTTTATGGAGTTTGTACGTTCTCCCCGTGACCTGCGCTGGTTTTCTCAGAGATCTTCAGTTTCCTCCCGCTCTCCAAAGACATACAGGTTTGTAGGTTAATTGGCTTGGTATAAATATAAAATTGTCGCGAGTGTGTGTAGGATAATGTAAGTGTTCGGGGATCGCCAGTCTGTGCGGACTCGGTGGGCCAAAGGGCCTGTTTCCACACTGTATCTCTAAACTAGACTAAATTAAACTAAACTATTAAACCACATTTGGACAGGCACATGGATAGGAAAGGTTTAGAGGGATGTGGGCCAAATGCAGGCAGGTGGGTCTAGTGTTGGTGGGGCATCTTAATCAGCATGGGCAAGAAAATAATCATTATAATCATAATCACAATCATACTTTATTAGCCAAGTATGTTTTGCAATATACAAGAAATTTAATTTGCCATACAGTCACACCAATAAAAAGCAACACACACACAAAATACATTTTAACATAAACATCCACCACAGTGACTCTACTTTCCTCACTGTGATGGAAGGCGAAAAAAAAGTTCAATCTCTTCTCTTCTTTGTTCTCCCGCGGTCGGAGCACTCAAGCCTTCTGTTGACGGGACGATCTTCGATTCTGCAGCCGGCAGTCGGGCCCTCCGTGTCGGGGCGATCAAGGTCCCGCATCGGGGGGATCTCAGCTTCCCCCTCGCCGGCGAACAGACCCCGGGATGGTGAAATCTGCAGGCCTTGGATGGAGCGTCGATCCCAGGCAAGGGATCGCAGGCTCCGATGGTGACCACGGCCCCGCGGTGGAGCACAAAGTCAGTCTCGAGCAAGACCGCCAGGTCCATGATGTTAGGCCGCAGAGCGACCGGAGATACGATCCGGAAAACAATCGCATCTCCGGCAAGGTAAGAGATTTTAAAAAATTTCTCCCGATCCCCTCCCCCACCCCCACATAAAACCAGAGAACATTAATATAAACTTTTTAACACACACTAAAAGTAACAAAAAAGAAAAAATGACAGACAGACCATTGGCGAGGCCGCCATCGCTGACAGCGCCACCCAATGAAGATGGACCCAAAAGGTCTGTTTCTGCATTGTTTGAGTCTATGAACCTATGCCAGTCTGCTTACACACTCCTGCTTACCAAGAAAGGTATGTCATTGGCCACATTGAATCACATTTGCCACCAATCCCATAGAATGTGGACTGTTCTTGCTCTTTCCAAAGGTCGAGCAATTAGTATTGAAACCATAAACCATGTCCTGCTCTACTGACTTCTCCAACGCTGCTAACACTCCGCAGCACCTCAAATATATGAAATTAATATCATTTGAAAGAACTTAAAACCTAAATAAAAGCCTTCCTTGAACCAATTGCTATTTAATAAGCAATATAAAGATATTAATGTTGGTTCGATAAATATTAATTATAGTTACATTCAGGTTTTTGGAGATAGTCTCCTCAGCAAGTCCATTTCCACAATTATTCTGTAGTATATAATTATCTGTGTTATATCTCCAACATTCACAGCCAACTAAACCTCTTGTCTCGAGTATGACTTGTTATGAATACTTTGAATTGGTAATCCTTATCTGTACTCACAAAAATAGTGTTCTTCCGACCATAATATCCAATATTTTTGGCATTAATATTACTTGACATTGATTTGTTTTTGTGGAGGGAGATCATATCCCATCAGATAGTAATCAATACCATTTGACTTCATTAAATGGATTATGCACGTAGCAAGGTGGCTAGAAGACATTCACAATGGAGCGCAGAACATCCAGGGAATTTCCAGACCGCTGGTAATGTGGGATTTGCTGCTAATATTCCACAGAGTTGTCATAAAAACCTCTGATTTCCAACTGGATGCAGCTGATGATAACTTGGCATTTTCACCATTTTCCAGGTGTTGTCCTACGTAGAGTGTCACCAAGACATATCCACTCTGTGCAGCAACATCAGGGAGGGCTGCAGAGTCTGAGGTGCCATGTTTTGAATGACACTTAGAGTTGAGACCTTACTTGTTCAGTTCAGGCTCTATTTCAAAGAACAACAGGATCATTCCTTGTGCCCTGATCAATACTTATCCCTTATCATCAACCTTTATCCTAAAACATTTTTGTCTTCATCCGTTTGCTCTTTTTGGGATCTTGCTTGGCACACATTGACTGCTCTACATCCCACGTTGCAGCAGTGACTGCACTTTAAAACAATGACTGTAAAGCAACTTGTCCCAGAGTCTTTGAGTGGATTAAAGAAATGTTGGCCTTTTTTATATTTCATGTTTATCCACCATCTTGTGAAAACATGATAGCTCTATGTTAAACTCCTATTTATCAACTGTTGTTCTGTCTTCAACACTATAACCCCATAGTGGTTGATATCTTCAAGCTCCTCAGCGTTAGAATTACCAGCGATCTATCGTGGACGAACCATATTGATGTAACAGCCAAAAAGGAACACCAATGTCTCTACTTCTTGAGCAGACTTAAGGGGCTGTCCCACTTGGGCGACCTAATTGGCGAGTTTAGAAGAGTTTGAAAAATTGACATGTTGAAGACCTCCTTCGTCTATGTAGAAGACCTCCTTTGACCTCCTTCGACTATGTTGAAGACCAGCTTCGACTAGCTACGACTAGCTAGACTAATTTCGGGAAAATTGGACACCAAAAAGTGGAGAGTGAAGACGACCTCCTTCAATCTCCGTCAACCTCCCTTCGACTATGATGAAGACTATCTACGACTTCCTTCGACTACCTTCGACTACCTTCGATTACCTACGACTAACATGCCGCCCTACTACGACCTACTACGACTAAACCTACGAGTGAAAAAATATCGATTTTTTCCATAGCTACCTTTTTTGACTCGCGGGTATTTTTTAACATATTGAAAAAAATGCAGTAACCTAGCTGAGGTCTCCTGTACGCGGAGACCACTCTCGAGCATGAAGGAGAGTTACGAAGACTTCCTAGGACCTCGTGTCGACCATGCTGCTAGTATGAGTCGGGGGCAAACTCGCCAAAACTCGCGGATTAGGTCAACCAAGTGGGACAGGCCCTTTAGGTATATCTCCAGTGACTTACAAACTACAGATGCAACAGAGCAAACACACTGTCAGCTTGCATCACAGCTTGGTTTGGGATGGAGTGGATATATTGTACTGAAGTTGTGCTTTGACCTAGTATTTGTGGTAAACATTTGGGAGAGTGTATTTGAACGGTGGTGGCTTTGTACTGGGTCAAATTGCCAGGATTTCTTCAATGATTTTTTTAAATGCAGAATATACTTCATGACTTCAAGACTTCCTCCAGCATCTTTGCTTCCACCAATCCATCCTCCATAGACTCCAGCACTAGACCTGACTGTACCACTGACTTCACAGTCCAGATACTTCCCTTGCAAAAGCACCAGAGAATGTTAAGTGCAGGAAAGAACTGCAGATGCTGGTTTAAACCAAAAATTCACACAAAATGCTGGAGTAAAAGCGGGTCAGGCAGCATCTCTGGGGAAAAGGAATAGGTGATGTTTCGGGTTGTGACCCTTCTTTAGACAGTCAGGGGAAAATAATGTTCAATGTGTGATGAGCTTGCCCGATGTTTTGGTTAACATGATGTATAAAGATAATTCTTCATTCTGTTAGTGTATCTACAGGATTCCATTGAATTTTAATGACGGGCAGTGTTGACAAGTTATAACATATTAAGATCAATTAACATAATTTTTCAGTTGAAAATCATTTTAGTTTAGGTTAGAAACACAGCATGAAATCAGTCTGAGGAAGGGTCTTGATCCGAAACGTCACCTATTCCTTCTCTCCAGAGATGTTGCCTCACCCACTGAGTTACTCCAGCATTTTGTATCTACCTTCGATTTAAACCAGCATTTGTAGTTCTTTTTTACACATTGAAACTGGCCCTTTGACCCACCAAGTGCATATTGACCGTCGATCACCCATTTTAACTAATTCTATCTTATTCCACTTTCGTATCCACTCCCTACACACTAGGGGGTAATTTACAGAAAGCCAATTCACCTACAAACCCGCACATCTTTGGGATGTGGGAGGAAAGTGGAGCACCCGGAGGAAACCCACGTGGTCACAGGGAGAACATGCAAACGCCACACAGACAGCACCCAAGGTTAGGCTTGAACTCGGGCCTCTGGCACTGTGAGGCAGTCTACCAGCTGCACCAATGTGCTGCCCATTTTTTAGAATGTTAATTGACATATTGAAAACACCAACAATATCCGAGATTATTGAAGGGCAGGCTCTGAATGGTGAGGAGAATGCCCATTACCTTTAACAGTTCAATTCAAGAGCTCTGCAAAATATCTAGCAAGTTCTATCAGTGATTTAATATCCAATTGATGCTGCAGAAACATTTTCAGTTGGTTCACTTTGACCTTTTAAAACAAGCATTGTACCTATCATAATGTTCCCAAAGCAAGTATTTATAATGGTACCTATATTTTAATGCAATGTTAACAGTAACTAATTTGTATTCACTATGATTTTACAACCAGCATTGTGATTTATTGTAGGTGTGCATGTGGTTGGATAGCTATTAACCTGGATGTTTGAGCGTGTACAGAATCATGAGAGGAATAGATCGCAGTGTCCCTTGCCCCGAGCAGGATAATCGAGAACCAGAGGACATGGGTTTAAGTTGAGGGGGGAAAGGTTTAAAAGGAACCTGAGGGGTATCCTTTTCTTGCAAAGGGTGGTAGATGTATGGAACGAGCTGCTGGAGGAGGTAGTTGAGGCAGATATTATCGCAACATTCAGATAATGACATGGATAGGACAGGTTTGGAGGGATATGGGTCAAATGCAGGCAGGTGGGTCTAGTGTATTTGGGACATGTTAGCCGGTGGGCACAAGTTGGGCTGAAGGGCCTATTTCCATGCTGTAAGAACATGCCCACCTGGTTTTCTTCAAGCAATGTGTTATGATTTATTTTGTCCATTGCAGAGAAGAAATGATGACCACAATCCTTGAATCCAGAGACACCATAACTGAAAATGTACCAAAATGACCCGCTGAGTTACTTTGCGTCTATCTTCAAACCCAAGACAGTCATTCTTCTAAAGTGTCCTGCGGACCTGATCTTGTAGCAATGTGTAGATGCTGGGGAGGTTTGTCTGGGACAGAGTCTATATGTCTTGCCCCCAACCACCCATTTAGATAGAATGTAGGGTATAGAACAGTACAGCCCACATAAAGGCCCTTCAGTCCACAATGTTCATGCCGAACATAATGCCAAGTGAAGCTATTCTCCTCTGCCTGCATGTAATACCATCTTGGTCTTACGGTATTGGTTTTGGATTATTATTGTCACGGTCTACTGAGATACAGTGAATAACTTTGTACATATCATGAAAACTGTGGCCAATCTAGCCTCCATTATTGATTTATAAAACTATCTAATGATTTTGTACAAACATGTAGAAACAAGGAACTGCAGATGTTTTTGATTAGTACGGGTGCCAGGGGTTCTGGGGAGAAGGCAGGGGAATGGGGTTAGGAGGGAGAGGTAGAGCAGCCATGATTGAATGGCAAAGTAGACTCGATGGGCTGAATAGCCTATTTCTGCTCCTATCTTATGCTTTAAAAAAAAATGACACAAAGTGTTGGAGTAACTCAGTGGGTCAGGCAGCATCACTGGAGAACATGGATGGGTGATGTTTCTGGTCGGGACCCTGTGATCTAGTATGTTAGAATTACAGTAGCACGGTGGTTAAAATACCAATCTAGCATTCAGAGGATTGAAACAAAGTCCCAGATGCATGAGTTTGAATTGTGTACGATCATCAAAGGAGATTAAATTCAATGTCATTTAACTGAATAGGTAACATTTGTAATAATGACCATCAAACTAGTGGACTGTTTCAACCCACCCTCCCGACTAACTAATGATCTGACCCAGTCTGGTCTGCATGTGACTCTGGATTCAACGACATGGTTGATATGTAATTGCCTGTTAAATAGTCCCCAAAATCACAACTGGAGTAGGACGATAAATACTAGACTTGCTTATGACGGTCACAAATTCATGAATGAATTTGAAACATCCCTGACATCAGTACACATAGAAATTCTCTGTCCAGAATTATGTACAGACTATATTTTGGACAATTCTGAACGTACTTCCATCCGTCACTAGGTGGCAGGCCACTCCAGTGTTCAGAGCATAGAACAGGACAGCACAGGATCACGCCCTTCGGCCCATAATGTCCGTGTTGAACATGATGCCAAATGAAACTAAAGCTTGCACATTGTCTGCATCCTTCTATCCGATGTCTGTATCGATCTCAAAGTCTCATTTAGGTTTAGGTTTATATTGTCACGTGTGCCGAGGTATAGGGAAAAGCTTTGTTTTTCATGCTATTCAAACAGATCAGATATACTATACATAAATACAATCAAATCAAACTCCAAAACTACACCACTACTAGGTCAACAGGCAAATCCTCTGCCACTGCCATTCTCTTTATTTTTTAGACTAGACTTTATAGATACAGCGCAGAATGTCCAATGAGTCCACACCGACTGGCAATCTCCCTGTACACTAGCACTATCCTCCACACTAGGGACAATTTATAATTTTACTCAGGCGAATTAACCAACCAACTTGTGCGTCTTTGGAGCATGGGAAGAAATCCGAGTAGCCGGAGCAAACCCACGTAGGTCACAAGATGAATGTACGAACTCTGTACAGACTGCACCCATAGCCAGGATTGAACCGGGGTCTCTGGCGCTGTAAGGAAGCAGCTCTAGCGCTGCACCAGCGAGCTGCCCCTACACCCAAGTGCTGCCCCCCCTCATGTAAGATTTTTTTTTCCGTGCAATCTACCGCTGACATGGTGAAATTGTTCTCTACACCTGTACGGCAAAGATCTTTATGTTTGTGGTGGCCTTTCCTGGAACAATCTTGACAGATTCAAAGAATTGTAGAGTACAGAAATATTCCTTTGGCCAACTGAGTCCACGTTGACCATTTAAAAATTCTTCCCTCATTCTCATCAACCCCCAATCATATTCCACCACTCAATCTACACACTACGAGCAATTTAAAATGGTCAATTACCCTACCAGCATGCGAGTCTTTGGGATGTATTTTGTTTAATTTTGACATTATGTTGATCTCATTTTCTAAGTGCTTTTCATGTTTGAAAATTTGCTGTCTTAGTAGGTCATTGTATCTGTAAAGGCGTGGAATATTGTTGAGGCTGATTTAATTTCAGATGGTAGCTTGGCATATGAATACACGGCCTGCAGGCATTAGTTATCAAGACGTTGATTTTCTTCATCTGTGTTAAGCTAGCCAGAAGAGTTGCGGCCTCATTAGATCTTTTCTCCCTGCCAACTCAGCACACAAACCTGGGATGTAGCGCAAGGCATTTTCTTATTATCTCCTGCTTTAATGAAGGATCACTTTGTAATCGCTGTGCGGCTTGGGGGACCACTTTGATGGGTATCAGCCATTCACTTGGTCACAGTTTCACCAACTACATAAAAGCTGCTTAAAGTTGAGCTATTGGAGCTATCTCCAATTTCATGTTACAACCCCCTCCTTTCTCATCTATCTAGCTTTCATCCACCATATACACCTTTCTTTCTGCGTTCCATTCACTCAGTTCTTCTTCCTACACCCGCCCATCACCCACTCCTCCCTTTCCATCTCCTCAATTTTTCTTCTTCTCCCCTGTTCCCTTCCCACTATCCCTCTCTCTGCTTCTCTATTTCACTAATTTCCTTCCTTTCCTGACATTCCACCATTCGCATCCTTTTGTCTTCTCCACTCATCACACCATAAGACACGGCAACAAAATTAGGCCATTTGGCCCATCAAGTCTACTGGGAACAGTTTTTCCCTCTCAATCTCATTCTCCTGCCTTCCCTTCGTAACCTTTGACACCCTTACTCATCAAAAACTTATTAAATCACTGCTTTAAAAATATCCACCTTTTGGCAAAGAAATTCACCTCATCTCCATTCTAGAGGTCCATTCTTTTATTTTGAGGCTGCACCTTATGGTTTAAGACTCTCCCAACTCTGGAAACACCCTTTCCACATTCACGTTCTAGGCCGTACATTATCTGTTGGTTTCAATGAAATCTACCCTCATCCTTTTAAACCAGCGAGTATAGGCCCAGAGACATCAAACGCTCCTCATACCTTAACACAACCGTGGGATTCATTCTTGTAAACCTTCGCTGGATCCTCTCCAATGCCAGCACATC
This sequence comes from Raja brachyura, assembly GCA_963514005.1. The sequence goes on along the minus strand of OY740811.1, from coordinate 24,471,668 downwards.
CCTCCTCAGATATGGGGCCCAAAGCTGCTCACAATATTCCAAAGGTGGCCTCACCAGCACCTTATAAAGTCTTAACATCACCTCAACAGCACCTTATAAAGTCTGTGTGGGGATGTTTTATGTTGAACTCTATCGTGTGTTGTGATCTTTATTTTTATTGTATGGCTGTATGGCGATCACATTTCACTGTGCCAACTGGCACATGTGTCAAATAAATGTATCTTGTACCTTGTACATTACATCTTTGATGCTTCACCTCCTGGCTTCGGTATTACCTCCACTCTTCTCTCTCCCAACGGACGCACCTGTCAAGCCACCCCTTGTTACCTGGATTCACCCATCACTTGCCAGCTCTTGCCCTATCCTTTCCCCCTGTCTCCTCCTACCTGCTATCTCCCTTTCATCCATCAGTCTGAAGAAGGGTCCCGATCCAAAACGTCCTTGACCTTTCCTTCCACAGATGATGCCTGACCTGCTGAGTTTTCTTTTTTGCTCAGGATTCTGGCATCTGCAGTCTCTTATGTTTCTATGAATCCTTAATCATCAAGTCATGATTCAGGATGTTCCAGAAACCTGATGAAAATTGCCTCTGATGGATGTACAGGGATTATGTTTTTTCTTCAATATATCCACAAATCCTTCAGCCGAGTTTTTTCCGCCATGGTTGGACTCAGCACTAAAATCTGCTCATTTGCTCTTTCCACCTCTCCAGACATTCTCAGTGTTTCACCAGGACATGTTCTTAATTTTAGAGTAACTTTCACCAATGCCTTCCCCTTACACTTCAGTTGCACATTTCATCCCATGACTGAATAGCCTGTAATCAGGCCAATGTTCTTGTCAATGTATCAATTAGAACATGCAAACTCTGCACAGACAGCATCGGAGGTCAGGATTAAACGCAGATTTTAGGTGCTGTGAGGTGGGTGGCGTTACTAACTGCACCGCCATGCCACCCCAAGTGCTGATTGAAGCGAGTACTGGGAAATACAACATATTTCTACACAGTGCACTGCGCAGTCTGCCTCAAATGTTATAGGTAAGGGACGCGATAAATGCCCTTGTCAAGTCCTTAATACATTTTAATAAATAAGGGACAGTTTATCGTTGTTTTGGAATGAAAGATGTTAAGCATCCATGGCTGATTACCCTCCCCCCCCTCCTCCTCCCCTCCCCCTCCCCCTCCCCCCTCCCCCCTCCTCCCCCCGACCCCTCCCTATCTCCCTAGCAACCTCTCAGAGCCAACACAGAGCAAACTACAGATTATAGCTAAATACAACGTTCATTTTTAATTTACAGAAACTACCTGGGTGAGATTTATTTTTCAACCGTTCAACAATGAGATCAAATAGCCTTTGTTATTTTGTGAATAATCTTGTTCACATTAATTTTAATGAGTTCAGACTGATTCTTTGTTCTTTAATTCCATATCTATGAATCATTGCGGTTGTTGCCTGGTAAACAGAGGAAAGATCTTTCAAGGAGTAGAAAAGATAAATTAACTGGGGACACAAGAAACTGCAGACGTTGGAACCCCAAGCAAAAAGCGATGTGCTGGGGGAACTCTGCAACTCTCCAACCATGGAGCGAATGGACAGATGACCTTTCGGGTCAGGAGCCTTCTTTAGACTGCCGGAGTAAGGGAGAGAATCCTGGAAAAGAGGAGTGAGGGTGGGGTCCTTTGTCCCAATGGCGACACTGGGTTGTAGTTGCAGGGTCGGCCTGGCCTGGCCTGGCGCGTTAATCAGTGTCACTGCAGGTTCCGTCTGATCCGCACACTCGGCCTCTTGGAGTGCCGTCTGATCCACCTGAGCCCCAGGCTGCTTCAGGGGGCCTCCAGCGGCCCATTCCACCAAGGCCTTGATCAGGGCACATAGACCTGCAAACATGCCGTCCCTCGCCTCACATGGCCTCATCCAACTGACCTCTGGGACAACCAGAGAGTCTCTGAGGGTGCGGGAGGTAATGTCCCAGCCCACTCATCGGCACTCTTGTTTTCCTGCATCCCCTGCTGCCGCCATCTTGAGTAAGTCCACTCAATCTTTCTTTTAAACCAGAACAGAGGCAAAGGAGCAAGTGGCCTCCCGATGTGAGATACATCTTCTATGATCTTTTAACTTGGCTAGTTTTAATGATTTTTTTACTTCAAACTTTGCTAAGAATTTACTTACCCCTCTGTCATCTGCCACTCATTCCTGGATTCCCATGTTTCTGTTTGTGGAGTTTAGAAGATTAACAAACCAATCTTAATGAATATTGACTGTAACCAAGTGATATGATGTGGAATGTTAGACGTCATAATTATTCAGCAGCCAGTCACCGGTCTGGCCGGTTTTATGCTCAACTCCACAGACTAATCTTTCCAAGCTTTTACAACCCAAAGAAGCATCCCTACACCACACATCACTTGTCCATTACCTCCAGAGATGCATTCTGACCCGCTGAGTTACTCCAGCACTTCGTGTTTTACTTATGATTCCAGCATCTGCAGTTCATTGTGTCTTGCTTTCTCATCACATTTCTGTAGATTGCCTCTTTTGTGGTCAGTACTCCTGTTCCTTATCAACTGGTCTGTCTTAACCAATCTCCAAACCTCACTCCTTTCCCCAGCACTGCTTTGAAAACTGAAAACCCTCCACCCTTTTCCCAGTTCTGAGGAAAGTCATTGATCCAAAGAGTTGACAGGTTTCTATTTCCACAGATGCTACTTGTTTGTTTGTCAGGTTGGGGGGAGTTCCCCCCCGCCATGGGTACCATGTAATCCCGTGCTACCTGCTCCATGGTCGGATAGTCGGCGACTAAAGCGTCTCCCCCGCCTGGTTTGCCAGGTGAGGAGGGGGCTGTGGACCCCCAGCAGGACCAAAAACAAGACCTATCAAAGGGCCGATGGGCTTCTCGCGAGCCAATGGCCATCCACACTACAGTAGAAGTTGCGATCACTGTCGTACATAGCATTGTAAGGAATGATGATAAAGCACACACACCAAAATCCTACACTTCCAGCGGCGGAACTCCGCAGGAACTGGAAGACAGAGATGTGTGGTGCGTCCGTCACCGTTCCCATCGGAAACCAGCACCACCGCGTCCCTAATGTTTTCAACGATGATGATGAATACTCGACTGGCTGAGTTCTTTCAACATTTCTGCTTTTGTTGACGATCAGGCAGCATTTGTTGAAAGAGAAAAACAAAGTTCAGATTTCAGCTCAGGGAGGAAAAGTAATTAGTATTAATTTGCGAGAGGGTGGGAGTTTTTGGTTAATTTATTTCACGACATTCTTAAAAGTACAAAATACCTAAGCAAACAAGTATCCTATCTTCTAGAATGATTTTAGTTTAGTTTAGTTTAGGGATATAGCACGGAAACAGGCACTTCGGCCCATCAAGTCTGTGCCGACCAACGATCCCCGTACACTAACACTATCCCACACACACTAGGGACAATTTAAATTTTTACCAAGCCAAGTAACCTACAAACCTGTACGTCTTTGGTGTATGGGAGGAAACCAGTGCACCGGAGAAAACCCATGCATGTCACAGGGAGAACGTACAGTCTCTGCTCAGATAGCACCCATAGACAGGATCGATCCCGGGTCCCTAGCGCTGTACGGCAGGGACTCTACCGCTACGGTGTGGACTCGATGGGCTGAAGGGCCTGTTTCTGTGCTGTATCTATAAACTAAATTAAACTAAACCTTAATGAGTTTCTGTTTTCGTATATCTTTTCTTCCACCTTTGATAGAAGTTACAAACATCAGATTTCCATTCTTAATTTGATGCAAACTAAATTTGCTACGAAGCAACATCTTCAGGGGCATTACCTGAATTTTATTTTCTCCATAATGTGTAACACCAATTTTCAAATAAATGTTGGAAGAAGGATCTTGTCCATGAGGTCAGGGCCCAGCATAAGGCATGTCTTTGGGAGAAAAAGAGAGAGCATTTGGGACACTTAATTGCAATGTTTAAGCAACATGTAGACAAGTACATGTACAGGACAGGTTTAGAGGGATATGGGCCAAATGTGGTAGATGCGACATGTTGGTCGGTGTGGGCAAGTTTATAAAAGAGATGAGGAGGAATTTCTTTAATCAGAGGGTGATGAATCTGTGGAATTCATTGCCACAGATGGCTGTGGATATTGAGTCAGTTGATAAAGTCAGTTGATATTTTTGTGGTAGAGATTGACAGATTCTTGATTGGTATAAGTGCCAGGGGTTACGAGGCGGAGGCAGGAGAATGGGATTGAGAGTGAAAGATAGATCAGCCATGTTTGTATGGCGTAGACATGATGGGCCGAATGGCCTTAATTCTGCTCCTAGTTGGCCTGTTTCCATGCTGTATGACTCTATGACTGTGACTCTATTTGGAGGAATGAAGAGAATAGACACCTGGTGCTATGAATGAAAACTTGAATCATAAGAGTTCTGACGAAAGGTCATTGATCTGAATTGTTAACTCTTTTTCTCACTCACCAGATGTTGCCTGACCTATTGCGCGTTTCCATCGTTTCATGTTTGAAGAGAATAAGACAGTTTTCTTTGATTCTGCTCTGTTTTGCTTGGATGAACACGAAAACCATGAGAAAGAACAGCATGTCTTTGTCTCCAAATCAAGATGCAAGTTTTATTTGTTTTATCGCCAGCCATCCCGGGGCATTTCTCAGTACAAAGTTCTAAGCATTGTACATATGTTATTTTCTTAAGTGTTTTTTTCTGTATTAAAAGGTCATTGTTATGCTGTGTGACAATTGATCACTGGAGAGGCACATGAATGATTCATAAAGTAGCATATTTAAGAAATCCTTTCTGTGAAACACTTGCGAGATGTGACTGACAGTGTAAAGGAATGTAAATGATTGTTTACCAAAAATACACCGTAGAATGGAATTAAATATCAGACCTGTCTCTTTGAAATGTGGTTGCAGTTGTTAATATATAATGAAGGTACGTTGAAAAAAAAGGTTCAAGACAGCTTTTTCTCGTGTAACATATCTCATTCATTGGATATGATCCATTTCATGCAACGATATGAGGGTTTGCATGGAGAAATCTGCTGACGCTGAGAATTGTAGCTAGGATATTGCCAGAGGCAATATAAATCATGGCATTGCCTGAGCACTGACACAGAGAAGTAAGATGCATCGGAGAAAATTTAGGGTGATCTAAAAATAGTACAACACATCGGTCAGACATGTAACCCAGTAACGATGGTTATTGATAAGAAAAGCGTTGACGTCAAATGGGGACTCAATTAGGTCAATACTCAATAGACCTTTATTTGTCACATATGCAACTGCACAGTGAAATTCATTTTGCACATATTGTATGTACAGGCGCTGCTATTTTTGCCACCAGTATTCAAAGTCCAAAGTCCGGTTGGCCTGCGTGCTCGATCCACTGGAGCACTTACCGCGAACCGACGTCCTTCTCCTCTCCATCAAATGGGGACCCAGGGGATCCACAGGATAAATTACAGTCGATCAGAATGAAAAAAAAAAATTGAAAAGATGATAGAGAAAGGATATGATGTGGAGGCACTCCTTCCTAAGAATCCACGGTCTGGACATCTCAGCCATCCATTAATCAAGATGGAACAAATATTAAGGAAACGTAAAGTCCGGTGAAGCATGTGGAAGAAGTACAGGTTAGTACAGGTTTGATTAGTATGGGTTGTTGGGCCGAATGGCCTAATTCTGCTCCTATCACTTATGAATTTATGAAGTCCATGTGTGAGTTGATGCAAAAATACATGAGAATAGGGAGCTCGAGATCCGTTGGTAGCCCTGAGAAAGTGTCAGTGGGACAGGCACCATTCTTTGCAGAGAAGGAATGGGTGATGTTTCGGGTCAAGACCCTTCTTCACCCATTCCTTCTCTCCAGAGTTGCTGCCTGTCCCGCTGAGTTACCCCAGTTTTTTGTGTCTATCTTCAGTTTAATCCAACATCTGCAGTTCCTTCCTACATAAAGTGTCAGTAGGGACAGGACTCTTCATCGACCCTGACTAGTGAACAGGCTGCTGGTGTGAGCTGCAGGAGGCCTGGGCACATGGCATAGAACTTTGTGTATTGTTACCTATATTTGTCATTTAATATTGTATTGGGATGGATAAGGGCTGACCTGAGGGTTTTAGTGTATTTTGTTTCAGGGTTATCACCATTTAGGCAGGTTAGAGACTCTAGTTCGACGGTCTAGTGCGAGGCTGGCTGGAGCACTGTTATATTTGTTTGTTAGTCTATTCTTGTCCCTGGCAGTGTTGTTTGAATCAGGTTTGGGTTTTTGTCTTCCCTTAACTATATTAAAGACTATTTTCTTGAACTTGAACCTGGTTTTTGACTATGTTATGCGGCTCTGAAGTACCTGCATTCGGGAGTCGTAACAAACTGAAATTCACTTGCAGTTTATGGACCAGCACAGCAGGGCAACTGACTGAGGATAATCTTAGGAGGTGGTTGAGAACAACCATCTTTCACACTAATCTGTCTATCCTGGCGATGGTTGAAACTGTGTATAATCTAGGAGACAATAACCATGGTGAAAGAGAGGGGAATAGGGCAGCACGGTGGCGCAGTGGAAGAGTTGCTGTTTTACAGTGTCAGAGACCCGGGATCGATCCTGAATATTCTATTCTATTGAAAGAATGATTAGCACCTGCCTGCCTCTAAACCTTTGCACTTAGTTTTTTTTAAGAAGGAGAGACTCCAACACAACTTCTTAAAGAAACACCAACTCTAAGGCACTTGCAAATCTATTTCACTGAGAGTATTAACATTTTTTTATTAAATCACATCCTATTCCTGTGTGGGATTATTAAAATATCTTCCCAACACAAATAGAACAAGACAGACACAAAAAGCTGGAGTAACACAGTGGGTCAGGCAACATCTCTGGAAACAATGGATAGGTGAAGTTTCGGGTCGAGACACTTATAGAACATTTGAGTTTTCACTTTTACTCACTCACCCAAGTAAACGTACAAGTTGCCACACCTCAGGCCAAATTTTAACTCACAAACCGTTCATACACTTCAACAAAATCTTATTTTCACTCAAAAATCGAAACGGAGAGTGAAACATAATCACACACACCTGAAGGAAATCATTCATGTCCTTAAAGCTCTCTGATACGCAAGAAAGCTGGAACACATTGATCATACAATTCAACATCAACACTTCAACTAAAACTCGAGCAGCCTCTAATTTCCATTAGCATTTAAAAATTGTGAGACATCTTGGTCCCTTCCCTGGATGCTATCACATGACCTACATTCCCAAGCAAAGTGACCTGGTTTCACACAATTACAACACATACCATTTGGGTTCTGCTCCTGTTTAGTTTAGTTTAGTTTAGAGATACAGCACGGCAACAGGCCCTTCGGCCCAGTAAGTGCACGCCAACCCGCGATCCCCCGCACATTAACCCTATCGTATGTCTTTGGGGTGTGGGAGGAAACCGAAGATCTCGGAGAAACCCACGCCAGTCACGGGGAGAACGTACAAACTCCGTACAGACAGCACCCGTGGTCAGGATCGAACTTGGATCTCTGGCGCTGGGAGGCAGCAACTCTACCCTTGCGCCACCGTGCCGCCCTTGATCCAAGAGTATTTGATAGCCACGCTGAACTCTGAAATCCATGCCCTTTATAGAGTGGAAAAGGATGAATAATAATTTCAAATTTGCAAGTTTGTCCCTTCGTATATCAATAGCTATAGTGCTAGCATTCAAGATGCCTGGTAAATTATTCATACATCACTAAATTGTGACCTATTAATTAAATTAAAATTAATGCAAGTTGATCTTTTCAGAAAGACTCTGTTGCCCTTAAATTTTAAAGACCATATTATTTTATATCAAAGATTTGCGACTAAGTTATCCTTGTATATACAGTGGGGAAGCTATTTTAATTTAAAACTTTCAGGGAAAGCAACTCCCATGTTATTTGAAGAATAATTAAATTTTTAATTTCATTTTGTTGCCCCGTCAGAGTCACAAGTTTTCACGTAAAATTTAATTTATTTTGTGTATTACCATAAAGTGTACATCACATATTTTTTTTCTCATGCATGCATGATTTCCTTAAGCCTTTAAGGCTTAGAATATAAAAAGCAGGGAGGTCATGGTATAACTTCATAAATAATATGGTTTGGCCACAGCTGGAGTGCTCTGTGCATTTCTGTCCTTATCATGTACCTGTACACTGAGAATGGCTCGATTGTAATCATGTATTGCCTTTCCGCTGGCTGGTCAGCAATCAACAGAAGCTTTTTACTGTTCCTCAGTACACGTGACAAAAAAATAAACTGAACTGAATTGGTCGCCACACCGTAGGAAGAACACGGCAATGGAGGGGGTGCTGAGGAGATTCACCAGGTTGTTGCCTGGGATGAAATGTTTTTGTTGTGGTGAGAAACTGGATGGACTGGGTTTGATTTCTTCAAAACAGAAGCGGCTGATGGGAGATCAGATAGAGGTGCACGCAAGTCTTGGATGGGGTGGATAGTGGGAAATGTTTCTCTGCAACAGGGACATCTAAAACTAGAGAACATGGGATTAAGGTATGGGGTAAAAGATCATGAGGAAACAGAATTATTGGAATCTGGTATCTGAAAGAATGGTGCAGGCAGGTATACTCAAAACAATTAAGAAGTACTTCAGTTGATACCTCATATATTTCGCTTGGGTCGATTACAAACGTGAACATTTCTATAATCTTAAGTAACTTAGACTTACACTCCCCTCCCTCACCCTTGATTGGTCCTGGTCTTTCCCTGACTCCAGCTCATTACTCCCTCTCTCTCCCCCCCCCCCCCCCACTCCCCCACTTTCAGTCTGAAGAAGGGTCCCAACCCTAAACTTCACCCATCCCCTTTCTCCAGAGATGCTGCCTGACCAGAGATGCTCAGTTACTCCAGAACTTTGTGTCTATCTTTGACATGTCATAGTAGGTCACTGACTGAGCAGGTAAATTACAATATTATAGATGAATACTCGATGGGCAGCATGGACATGGTTAGCTGAAGAACGTGTTTGGGTGCTGTATGACTCTGTAAACACCCTCACTGGTACACTTGCAGCGGCACAGTGGACCAGCGGTACAATTGTTGCCTTACTCTGACTATGGGTGCCATCTTTACGGAGTTTGTCCGCTCTCCCCGTGACTGCGTGGGTTTTCTCCGGTTGCTCTGGTTTCCTCCCATATTCCAAAGAGCTGCAGGTTTGTAGGTTAATGGGCTTCTGTAAATTGTCCCTGGTGTGTAACGAGTGTGCGGGTGATTGCTGGCCGGCGTCACTCGATGGGTCGAAGGGCCTGTTTCCATGCTGTATCTCTAAAACTATTTATAAAACTAAATTGAAACTGGTTGGGGAAGCAGAAACACCAGCTTTTTAACATGCAAATATACTATAACAACAGAAGATAGACAGAAAAAGCTGGCGTAAATCAGAAGGACAGGCAGCATCCCTGGAGAGAAGGAACGGGTGACGTTTCGGGTCGAGACCCTTCTTCAGCTATAAAAACAGGTTCATTGAAGCAAGAGGATAGACAACAGCTCAGGAAAATGGAACGCTTTTACAGGAACTTTAAAATGATCATAAAACCCGACCCATAGAGTTTTCAAATCATGTAAATAAAGCAAGGATGAGGAAGATAACAAATTCTGCAGTTTTAAAGTTCCAAGAAAATTGATGGATGGAACCAGGGAGATGAACTAAGAGGTATTTAGTTCCTAGAGGTCATGCAGAGCTGGAAGCTGATTCATCTTCCTTTAATATAAAACAAGCTCAATTTTATTTTCATGATTTCATACAATGCATGATTCATATTAACTCATAAGGGCTTTTGGAAGTTATGTCAGGCAATTATAATTGCAAGTATTCTAATTTCTTCGGCCCAAAGGCTAAACAATTTAATATTAAATTCACACTTCGTGTTTGATTTCAGGTGAGTTCAGTAACAAGGATTAATGAGAATCCTAAGGGCGAATAAAAAAATCCAGTTTTTAACTCAAGCTTCTACAATGATAATGGATGTACCCTAATTCTTTGCACAGAAGGTCCCACAAGGGGTGATCGGAGTCACATTTTCTCTCAGTCCATTGTGTCTGATCTTTCACTTGGGAGAGAAAGCTTAATGAATTAGAATCTCATGAAATGAAAAAAATTGGGGTGGCGCAAAGGTGCAGTGGTAGAGTTGCTGCCTTACAGCACCGGAAACCCAGGTTCGATCCTGACTACTGGTGCTGTCCGTACCGAGTTTGTATGTTCTCCCCCTGACAGCATGGTTTTCTCTGGGTACTCCAGTTTCCTCCAACAGTCTGGAGATGTAGGTTAATTGGCTTCGATAAAATTGTAAATTTTACTACCTATGATAGTGCTAGTGACTGCTGGTCAATGGGGACTCGATGGGCCGAAGGTGGGCCTGTTTCCATGCTGCATCTCTGAAATCTAAAGTCTAAAGTCAAAAATAAAATCTATAAACGTAGACGGGGTTGTTAGTAAGTTTGCAGATGACACCAAGATGTCTGAGGTCGTGAACTGTGAGGAAGGCTGTCAGGGCATACTGTGCAATATAGATCAGCTACAGAAATGGGCAGAGAAATGGCAGATGAAGTTTAATCTGAGCAAATGTGAGGAGGTCATATTTGGGAGGATAAATGTGGCCCCCTTTCGGTTGGCAAATGTCAGAAGAAAATATATAGTAAATATATGTCCTGAATCTTCACAGCATTGATGTACTTCGGGATCTTGAGGTTCAAGTTCCTAACTCCTTGAAAGTGGTAACACGAGCAGATAGAGTGATAAAGAAATCATACCGTATCTTTGCTTTCATAGATCGGGGCATTAAGTATAAGAGTCAGGAAGTCATGATGCAGCTTTATAGGACTTTGCTTAGGCCGCATTTGCATGCAATTTTGGTTGCCCCATTACAGGAAGTATGTGGAGGCTTTGCAAAGGATGCAGAGGAGGTTTAGCAGAACAATGCCTTGGTTAGGGGGGGTGTTATCTATCGGGGAGATTGTTTTGAATTGTTTTTTCTTGAATGCCAGATGTTGTGGCAAGACCTGGTAGATGTCTATAACATTATGAGAGGTATAGATAGGTTAAATAGTCAGAACCTTTTTTCCCTGGATGGAGAACTCAAATACAAGATGGTATAGCTTTAAGGTGAGAGGGGCAAAGTTTAAATGAGATGTGTAGGACAATTATTTTTGCAAAGAGGGAGGTGAGTGCCTGGAACAAGCTGCTGGGGGAGGTGGTTGAGACAGATATGATATGGTATCGAAGAGACTTTTGGATAAGCATTTGGATATGCCGGGTATGGAGAGATAAGAATTATGTGCAGGTAGATAGAGGCAGTCTTGGCATCTTATATTGAGAGAGGTGTGCGCCTGGATCATGTTGCCAGGGGTGGTGGAGGCATAGAGGGATGTGGATCATGTGCAGGCAGAGGTGATACATTAAACTTGGCATCATGTTCGGCATGGATATTGTGGCCCAAAAGACCTGTTCCTGTGCTTAATACAAATATCTATGTCTGTTTTTAAACAGATGGACCTGTTAATGCCAACATTTTCTACCAATCCCTAAATACCCTTCATCCAAGAATGCAATTTGGACTGGTGCATCAGGAGTTGCATTTTTGTAGAACATGCAGAACATGTAGGCAGATTTCCCCAGGTAAATGTAGCAGATTACCATACACAACATAAATGAACCATTTAGATTTTCGCAACAACGCAGCTGTTTCATGGTTTCATCATTACTCACTTTACTTTACATTGTGTTTCCTGGCTTTAGTTAGTTAAATTAATTTGTATTTCTCAGCTGGCAGGGCACAAAGGAGACTTGTGTCTCTGGATTAATGGTCCAAGCTCCACGCTGCTAGATGCATAGCCTAACGGCTATGTCACCATAAACCTAAAAGGTACGGGATTGAATATGGAGCTAACGTTGAGCTGATCCAATAACTCCTGAGTAATAAGTGAGTGAATTCCAGTCTCAGCATTGAGTAGGACATAAATCAGAACACTTTGGTCTTTGATACTTTATTTATAACTTCTTGTAAAATTAATGAGCAAAGGTTAATTGGATAAAGGTACATAAATATGCAGGTGTGATAAGGCTTCCGCTTGTGGTTTTGTTATAAAGGCAGTTAAGCACTTTAATTAAATTCTCTTTTATGAAAACATTATAATAGGTATGTGACTTTGGAATGCCATTAATTCAGTTGACCAATCTATCTGAATTCGCCTAGACTTGCACATAAACCTTTCTCCAAAAGTACATATTGATTAATTCCCAGGGTATCGAATCCATGCACAGAGCCTAGTAAAGAAGTAGGCACGAAACCTAGTTATTGATCAGGCTAGAGAGTGCTCACTCAATTTATGGACTTTGGTAATATAATACGTACGATATGATCGGATAACACTTTATTCATCCCAGGAGAGAAATTGGTCTGCCAACAGTCATCAAACACAAGTTTTACGAGTGGAAAGGATTGGGGATGTGCAAAGATTGGGGAGGGGAGTCAGTCTACCCCATGACAGAAGGGGGAGGACTTGGACAGTTTGGTAGCCACAGGGATCCAAATACCTTATTATATTTAATCATCTTCTGATACATGCTGTGCTGAGTGAGTACCTAGGAGTGGGTCTGGGTTGGGAGACACTAAGGTGCAGTGTGTTAGACAAGCAAATGGGAATAATGGGGCATTGGATTAGGCCTACATTATAACAAATTAAATCTCACTATTTAAATGCTTTCCTTACACACCTGCTGTTCCTTCATTCACTCTGAATCCACTGATCTTTCAGTGATGGGTCTGCTGGGGCAGGTGGACCTGAAAGGAACCAAAAGATCAAAATTACATTTCAAAAACCGAACTTTTAGTGTGAAATGAGATTAGTGTAGGTGGATCAAAGGGTGACGTGTTTGTACTGTACAACTGTGATTCCATGAATCATGAAAAAACAACTCACAAGGTTGAGGATTGGCAATGTATTAATATATTGGCTGAGAATGAACTACAATAGATAAAGTGGGTGTAAATGGCCAATATGAATAATCTAGCATGAGGTTGAGAAACAACTTCTAAGATGTTTTACAAACTAGTTAAAAAGAATATATTAGTGAAAGTGAGCATAGATCCTTTAGGGATAAGGCAGGAGAAATTTTAATGGGAATACAGAAGCTGTTAAATGAACTTGTTAACACATGTTTTTTTTACGAGCTATGGAATTGAATTGCAGCATGAAATATTATGTTAAAAAGCATCAGGACATTATAACGCTCATTACCATCACATTGGTATTGGTTTATTTATTATTGTCACGTGTACCGAGATAGGGTGAAAAACTTTGTTTGTGTGCTATCCAGTCAAATCACACTGTACATGAGTATAACCAAGCTATGCACAAAAAAGTTAACAAATTCCCTTGACCTCATTCAATTCAATTCAATTCAATCTTTAATTGTCATTGTGCAGTGTACAGTACAGAGACAACGAAATGCAGTTAGCACCTCCCCAGAAGAGTGAACTTAGAATAATGAATGGTAAAAAATATATATATATGTACAAACAGTATCAGTAGTGCAATTCTACTGGGGGAAGGACCAGCATCTGAGAATTGGCAATTGATGCATGCGTCTGTTGTAATCTTCCAACATTTCTTGGGTTCTAAAATGTTCCATTTTGAATCACAGATCTAATTGAAACAGGGTGTTAACTTCCTGTCAGTAAGGGAAAGTACTAACCTCCTTTAGTAATGATGTGGCAGCAGGGCATTTGAAAAATCACATTGTATTTCACCAAGTCAACATAGATTTATGAAAGGGTTGACAGGCATGATCTGGGAAAATGTATCTCCTGGTCGGGGATTCTTGAACCAGGGATAAAATGTTTAAGATTGAGGTGAGAAGAAATCTCTTAGAAACATAGAAACATAGAAAAATAGGTGCAGGAGTAGGCCATTCGGCCCTTTGAGCCTGCACCGCCATTCAATACGATCATGGCTGATCATTGAAACTCAGTATCGCGTACCTGCCTTCTCTCCATACCCCCTGATCCCTTTAGCCACAAGAGCCACATCCAACTCCCGGGTTTGGTGAATCAGTAAAACTCTCAAACACAGGTGGTGGAGGCTCAGTTGTTGAATACAGGTGCTCCCCGATTTGCATAAGGGCTATGTCCCGCGGTTCCTTATGTAATTCGAATGTTACCTAAATTGGAAACGGACGTGCTACTGTGCATGTGTAAATTTACTATTCGATGTGGAGACCATATGGGAACTCCAATGTGGAGACTGTGGATCAATCAATATTAGCTGATCTGATCCATGTTTACTGTTGTACACCTGATCCGTAAACCAGTTCGGGTTTTACACTACGTCATCTAATGCCCCTGTCCCACTTAGGAAACCTGAACGGAAACCTCTGGAGACTTTGCGCCCCACCCAAGGTTTCCGTGCGGTTCCCGGAGGTTTTTGTCAGGTTCCCGGAGGTTTTTGTCAGGTTCCCGGAGGTTTTTTCCATTTTTTGAAATAATCGCCGGAACACAGAAGAAGCGGAAACCACTTTCGACAATTAGGGAGACTGACAAAAACCTCCGGGAACTGCATGGAAACCTTGGGCGGGGCGCAAAGTCTCCAGAGGTTTCCATTCAGGTTTCCTAAGTGGGACAGGGGCATAAGGTGCTGGTTCGGTTACTTGTCATATTCATCCAGGAGTTCGAACCTAAAACAGTTATGTATACGTGCTCTATGTGTTCTGCTAATAAAGAACTTAAATATAAAGTTGCACGACTTGGTGTTTTTACAACTTCCAACAGAGACCACAGGGAGAACTGATGGGAGCTCCAACGCGGAGACCTTGCGGGAGCTCCGAGGTGGAGACCACATGGGAGCTCCGAGGCGGAGACCACGTGGGTATCAATGGGCAAGAATTGCTCATATAAGTGTGAGTTTACATAAGTCGCCTAGTACGTACTGTAACTCGGGGAGTGCGTGAATATTTAAGAAAGAGATTAATAGATTTTGAGATACAATTGACATCAAGGTATGGTGAGAGAGTGGCAATACAATATTGATGGATCAGATCAGCCATGATCATATTTATTGGCGGATCAGGGTTCAAAGGGCCAAATAGCCTAATTTGGATTTGATTGCTTTGAATTTTTGATGGTTGCTTTTGTTAAAACCTACCAGTGTCTTTTGCAGAGGGAACTATGAGGGGAGAAATGGGATGGGAAGGACCAGCAACGTTCAGCCACAAAGCTCTATGGATGTTGCTACCCGAGTGCCTCGTGAAAGTATGCAGAGTGGGTGAATGGTGTTGCAAGTCAGCATTTAATTTGATGCCAACTTTGCAAAATTAGAGCTCAATTCTCCAGCTAATGTCCTTTTTCTAACTCTGCACAGCTGAACATGTGTTCAACAGCAGGGACCATTTAAAGGGATCATTAACTTCCTGCAGGTTAGTTGCTAATTGATTTCCGCTAACTGTTCCTATGATTCCACAATGGTCTGGTGCTTTCTATGGTTTTATAAAGTTGTTTGCGGATGCTGAGGGACCTTGGCTTGACTCTTGATCAGTTACTTTTGGATATTGTAGCCACCGTGGGCATGGCCCTTGGAATGCAGCAGCACCTGGAGATGGCACAATGGACAAAGAGCAGAAAAGTGACTAGAAGAGGTAGGAGGAGGAAGGGCATAGGAAGAGGGCTTGTTAGCAAAACTTACTCCCGAGCTCAGTCAAGTCGGGTGAGGCACAGGCACAATAAAAATCATGCTTGCAGCAGCAATCACAGGCACATAGACTCAAACAATACACAAACACAGAAGCCATACACACATTATACAATTATACATAAATTCCACAAGACTGACAAAAGAAAAAGATTGTGAAAGGAAAACAAGACGTTAATGCAAAAATACACAATCAGAAACCACATCTACGGCAGTGAAAGAGGTGGGATTAAGTTCAGTTCAATAATCTGATTATTGTAGGAAAGTAGCTCTTCCTGAATCTAGTTGTGCAGGACTTCAACTGCAGGTGTACCTCCTGCCTGACATAGAAACATAGAAACATAGAAAATATGTGCAGGAGGAGGCCATTCGGCCCTTCGAGCCAGCACCGCCATTCATTGTGATCATGGCTGATCGTCCCCTATCAATAACCCGTGCCTGCCTTCTCCCCATATCCCTTGACTCCACTAGCCCCTGGAACTCTATCTAACTCTCTCTTAAATCCATCCAGTGACTTGGCCTCCACAGTATCATCGAGAAGAGGACATGGCCCGAATGGTGGGGATCCTTGATGATTGATGCCGCCATCTTGAGGCAGTGCCTCATGTAGATGTCTTTGATGGTGAGGAGGGCAGTCAACATGACGGACTGGAATGAATCCACTATTGTCTGCACTACTTGCCTTCCTGTATATTTGAAATGCTCTAGCAGGACATGACTGGGCAACCAGTCAGGGCACTGGCAGGCATCCCAGGGTATCAAAGATCAATCCACCTACTTACATTTCTTCAGAAGCAGCTGTTTGTGTCTGTGCTTAAACTTTGCTATGCTTCCTGCAACACCACAAGGAACCGTCATCTTCCACTGTAAGGACTGTACGGACCTGGGGATGTGTGGATTGCGGGTGATGAGCACGGGCTGGGATGTCAGGACTTTCATATGAGGAAAGATTGGATAGACTCGGCTTGTACTCGCTGGAATTTAGAAGATTGAGGGGGGATCTTATAGAAACTTACAAAATTCTTAAGGGGTTGGACAAGCTAGATGCTGGAAGATTGTTCCCGATGTTGGGGGAGTCCAGAACAAGGGGTCACAGTCTAAGGATAAGGGGGAATTCCTTTAGGACCGAGATGAGGAAAACATTCTTTACACAGAGAGTGGTAAGTCTCTGGAATTCTCTGCCACAGAAGGTAGTTGAGGCCAGTTCATTGGCTATATTTAAGAGGGCGTTAGATGTGGCACTTGTGGCTAAAGGGATCAGGGGGTATGGAGAGAAGGCAGGTACGGGATACTGAGTTGGATGATCAGCCATGATCACATTGAATGGCGGTGCAGGCTCGAAGGGCCGAATGGCCTACTCCTGCACCTATTTTTCTATGTTTCTATGTTTCTATTTGTATAGTTGTTATGAGCTAATAAATGCCAACATGTGAAATGAGAAATCAAAAGCTCTGCTGCAACATCGTGAGGCTCACTGATGCTTGGAACATCCTCCGCTCATAATACTTAACAAAGGTTCGTAAGTTCATAAGTTCAAGGAGCAGAATTAGGCCATTCAGCCCACCAAGTCTACTCCAACACTCAATCATGGCTGATCTATCTTTCCCACTCAACCCCATTCTCCTGCCTTCCACCCATAACCATGACACCTTCCCTAATCAAGAACCTGTCAATCCCCGCCTTAAAAATACCCATTGACTTGGCCTCCACAGCCATCTGTGGCAATGAATTCCACAGATTCACCACCCTCTGAGTAAAGAAATTCTTCCTCAAATCTTTTCTAAATGTACATCCTTTTATGTTGAGACCATGGCCACTGGTCCGAGACTCTCCAACTAGTGGGAACATCTTCTCCACATACACTCTGTCCTGTCCAGGTTCAGCAACACGTTGTCCATGTATTTTGCTCTGTTCATTTGAAGATCTTACGTAATTTATCCTCAAATTTCCAATCTGTGTTGTTTAGTGAGTGTGGTTCATGCCTAGTACTGCAACTCCACTGGTAAGTAATCTCCTTGAGTGAGTTGAATCGAGTTTAAATTGGACTTGTAGTCAGCAACTGATCTTATCATTTATCCTTGAATTGACTCTGGGTAAGTCACCACTTGAGAAGCGCTGGTGCATAATAGAGATTTACATTGTGTTACTGACATGCTGGAACCCAGCTAGATGCTACAAATTAAAATGGTGCCGTCAGTTTTGGTCAAGAGGCAGGAATGTTCTAAGAAGATAAAGCTGAGTGTTTGACTTTGAAGATCCCAACAAATCAGCGAGTTTGCTGACAAGTGCTGTTACAACTTGGTCTCAAAGTTAAGAAATTACTAACTGCCAACAGTCTGTTGCATTAAATTAACAAAGACACTTATTGCACTCACTGCTGAAGAATGGTTTATATCACTTTCAGTGAAATTCAATTGATCTACTCTAGGTGCAGTGTAAATTGAATATATTTGTTCAACTGCACCTTGTTCATCATATGACCCAACAGTCCATGTTATGAGTGGAGCAATTTAACCACCTGGTCAAGCAAGTCATCCTAATCTTAACTAACGACTAATCTTAATTTAATTTAGTTCAGAGATATAGCATGGAACCAGGCCCCCTGGCCCACCAAGCCCACGTCGACCATCAATCAATCACCAGTCCGCACTAGTTCTAGGTTATCGCACGTTCTCATTCACTCCCTACACGCTCAGGACAATTTATAGTGGCCAATTAACCTTACAAATCCACACGCCTTTGGGATGTGTGAGGAAACTGGAGCACCCAGGGGACACAGGGAGAACGTGGAAACTCCACACACATAGTTCCGAGGTCAGGATCGAACCCGGGTCTCTGGCGCTGTGAGGCTGCAGCTCTACCAGGTGCTCCACTGAGCTGCCCTATAAAATATCAGTTGCACTACAGAACCCATTGCCTGGGAGTGAAGACTAAGGGCCCAATGACATGTGCAGCAATGGTGACATATCTAATGAACGACAACTCAGGAAACATGGAGGAATGCTGACCGCACCCACTGAAATGTAATCTGCAGGAAAGCAGAGAAAAGACTAGCTGAAGGACATCTTACCAGTTTCAAAATGCAGAAAATGCAGGAGATACTCGGCTAATGGGCAGCTACCTCACTGCAATCTCAGAACACAGAGAATAAAAGCAAGCCATCGTCAATCCCAGGAACTGCTTAGAAGAAAAAATGAGAATTTTAGATGTGCACTGGAGGTGGCTCCCATCTGGAGGTGAGTGTAGGGAGGCATCGATGAAAATGAGGGGAGAAGGAAAATAAGATGAATGCAGGATTAGTATAAGACTTGGGCGGCACGGTAGAGCAACGGTAGAGTTCCTGCCTTACAGCGCCAGAGATCTGGGTTATATCCTGACTACGAGCACTGTCTGTATGGAGTTTACACGATCTCCATGTGACCGCGCGGACTTTCTCCTGGTGCTCTGGTCTCCTCCCACATTCCAAAGACTTATGCCCCTGTCCCACTTAGGAAACCTGAATGGAAACCTCTGGAGACTTTGCGCCCCACCCAAGGTTTCCGTGCAGTTCCCGGAGGTTCCCGGAGGTTTTTGTCAATCTCCCTAATGGTCGAAAGTGGTTTCCGTTTTAAAAATCGTTAATTTTTTAGTCGAAGCTGGTTGCGATGCTAGTTGAAGGTGGTTCCCGGAGGACAAAAACCTCCGGGAACCGCACGGAAACCTTGGGTGGGGCCCAAAGTCTCCGGAGGTTTCCGTTCAGGCTTCCTAAGTGGGACAGGGGCATTACAGGTTTGTCGGTTAATTGGCATCGGTTGTACATTGTCTCTTGCGTTAGTGTACGGGTGATAGCGATAGGGCTAGTGTACGGGGATCACTGGTCAGCATGGACTCTGTAATGACTCCGTACAGACAAGTGCCGAGAGTCAGGGTTAAACCCGATGGGCCTGTTTCTGCCCTGTATCTCCAAGCAAAACTAAAGATAGATGGTAGATGTTCAGCACAGACTCAATGGGCTGAAGGGCCTTCTTCCCTGCTGTCTCTCTTAATGATTCTAGGTCAGTTCAAGGTGCACCACCATCTCACGAAAACGGAATCACCTGCACTGTCAGCCACCTCCTTCCCCATCTGTGCAATAGCCTGCATTTCCAACCTTGACCTCATTAGCAATCTCAGAACACAGAGAATAAAAGCAAGCCATCGTCAATCCCAGGAACTGCTTAGAAGAAAAAATGAGAATTTTAAGATGTGCAATGCAATTTTTAAAAAAATTGAAGAATAATCATTAAAAAAGTTGGCACTCAACTACAAATAGAGCGGTGCTTTCTGAGTTCAGTACTTTATCTCTCACTATTTATCCCTAATAGTTAGCATTATTTTTTTTGTTGCAGAATAGCATCTTGAGAAGTCAATGGTTTACTTCTGGAAGAATCGAAAGGAAAGATTTGGATTCAGAATGAACTGAACCCTTTTGTGTAAAGATTTTTTTTATTTTGCCTTCCCTTTTCCTGTGTTCTTTTAATCTGTATTTCTCTGAGTCACCTTTGCCTGCTTGTTTCACAAAAAGTTTTATCCCAGTGGCTTCTTCCCATGTTTATACTGGTGCAGTAAGCAATTGGAGGTAGCATTGCATCCAAGTCTAATCCACCCCTGACCAAATGATCTCACATGGACAATTTCCAAACCCCAGTCTGATGTTATCTTCTCTAAGAAGCAGTGGAGCTAATTATTTCTGCAGCTGATGCCACTTAACAGAACGCAAGCCAAAAAATCGAACAAGAACAGAGATACTTGCTAACTCTTCAGTTTATTCTTCAGAGAAATATCCCTTTTTGAAGACAATGACCAGATGTAATAATTCAGCAAGCTGAGAGAAGTGAAAGGAAAGGATTTGATCTTTGAAAATAATATTCAGCAAGTACTATTTAACTTTGGCAATAGCATGAAACGGAAAATATTGAATTGTTAGTCGCTTTTGCACATTGCTTGATTTGCTTTCTCATTGGAGTTAATTGGAAATTGGTGCCAATTTGCAAGCAGGCACTTTATAACATTATATACATTATAAGTAGATCTCACCACTAAAAATGTCATAAACACAGAATGCTGGAGAAACTCAGCAGGACAGGCGGCATCTCTGGCGAGAAGGAATGGGTGACGTTTCGGGTCGAGCCCCTTACTTCATGGGAAGACCTGTGGTGAAGTTCTACTATCTACAGCTCATAAAACCCTCTCTGGTTTCCACTGATCTTCTGAAGAAGGGTCTGAAGAAGGGTCTCAACCTGAAACGTCACCCATTCCTTCTCTCCAGAGGTGCTGCCTGTCCCACTGAGTGACTCCAGCATTTTGTGTCTATCTTTGGTTTAAACCAGCATCTGCTGTTCCTCCCTACGGACTAAAAATGTCATACTTTGTTGCCTGGCTTTCCATCCCATTGGTTCTTCGAGTTTGTTCATGAAACTCTTGTTTTGCTTAGCACAAATATTTATTTCTGTCATGTCCCTTGAGACTTCTCCGAACCAAGGCAGCTTCAGATGGATGGAATGCTCAGTAGAGTGAAGTTATAGGAAAATTCTGTCCTTTTTTTTTGTTCACCGGAAGGTGTCGGTACAAACGATGAATAAACATATGCATTGCATGGCTGGTAAACTAAACGATTACATTTAATGAACAATAATGATGATGATACTTTATTGGCACTTGTACCGAGCTAGGTGCTGTGAAATTCTTTGTTGTTACACCGTACAAAAGAGAATCGCCACAAAGACACCGACAAAGTTAATGTACAGTTGCATATCATCACAAACGAAAAGTGCTCGGAAACTTGTAGCGATCCAACTCTTGGGTTGTTAACAACATTATTGTTAAACATTCTTTTGATCCACTAAACACTCTTATCCTCCTCACTGTCAGTATCAACTAACCTGAAGAAGGGTCTCGACCCTAAACGTCACCCATTCCTTCTCTCCAGAGATGCTTCCTGGACCGCTGAGTTACTCCAGCACTTGGTGTCTAATCTCAATCAGTAGATAGTTGCAATGAGGGGGTTAAACCAAATTATCTTGTATATCCCCTTTACTTTTATTTCCTCACTTTTGCACACTGCAGTGGCACAGCTTTGAGAGCTGCTGCCTCACAGCGCAAGAGATCCAGGTTCAATCCAGCCTCTAATAGTTCTGTTCTGGGTTTCCTCTGGGTGTTCTAGTTCCTTCCCATGTTCCAGAGATGTACAGGCTGCTAGTTAATTGATCATTATAAATTTACCCTAGTCGGAGTCCATGAGAATTTGGGAAGAATGAAAATGACATTAATGTAGGGCGAGTTTAAATGGGTACCTGAAAGTTGGTGCGGAAACAATGGGGTCAGTTTTCTATACTGTATGTCTCTGTAACTCACTGACTCTCTCGATGTGTCTTCCGAAGTCAAAGCCATGTAAATAAAAATATTTCCTAAGGTCAGTTTCTTCTTGAGTTTTTTTTGGACATTGGTAGCAATTTGGATTACAATAAACTGGATTCCTTTAACCCATTACTGCATCTTGTTAAAACATCCATAACCGTTCCCATTAACTAATACTCTTAGCAAATGCTGATACCATGTTGTACACCAAATTCTTTCAAATATTGCAGGAGAAAATGTTCTACGTTTGGTGAAATAGACTGAAGAATAAGTGTCAGTCTGGACATTGAGAGTTCTCCGTTCCATCTCATTCAGGTAGATCGTGTGGGTTCCACATGCACTCGTTCTGCCAAGACCTGCTGGATCTCCTGGTTGCCAACCATTTTAACTCCCCTTCCTGTTCCCACAACATCCTCTTGGCCTGGTCCTCCTCCATTGCCAGAGTGAGGCCTCATGCAGACTAGAGAAACACCACCTTATATTAGTCTGAAGAAGGATCCTGACCCAAAACGTCACCAATCCATGTTCTCCAGGGATGCTGCCTGACTCGCTGGGTTACTCCAGCATTTTGTGTCTTTTTTTTGTATACCTGCATCTATTGTTTCTTGTTTCAGCACCTTATATTACGCTTATGTAGCTTACAAACTAATGGAATAAACATTGAATTCTTCAATTTTAACTAACACACCCCATCTTTCTCCCTCTCTCTTTCCTCTACTCGCCCCCCACTCCACCATCTCCTGTGCATACATTTTTCCCACTATCCCGCCCCTTTCTCCCTATCCCGTGGTCTCCTTCCACCCATATCTCTTCCTCTGGCTTTACATTTCACTCCTCTGCTATCCTTATCTGACACATCTTTGTCTCCTTTTCATCCCTAGCCTTTGTCCATCCATCTGCCAATGAAATCCGCCTCACCTGTACCCACCTATCACTCCACAGGCTTTGTCCCACACCTCCCGCATCATTTCCAGCTTTTTCCCCCCTACTTCAATCAGTCTGAAGTAGGGTACCGACCCGTAACATCGCATATCCATGTCCTCCCGAGATGCTGCCTGACCCGTTGAGTTGCTCCAGCACCTTGTGTTTTACTCAAGATCACGTGGAATGTTGCTCTGTATAATCTCTTTGACTACAAGCCTCAGTCTTCTGATGCTGGGGTTTAAATCACATTCCTGCAATGATGTCATAGCGTTATAGTGATATAGCCTGGAAACAGGCCCTTCGGCCCAACTTCCCCAAACCAGCCTACATGTCCCAGCTGCAACAGCCCCATCTGTATGCGTTTGGTCCATATCATATAACCATATAACAATATAACAATTACAGCACGGAAACAGGCCTTCTTGGCCCTTCCAGTCCGTGCTGACCATTTATTTTCCCCTAGTCCCATCTACCTGCACTCAGACCATACCCCTCCATTCCCTTCCCATCCATATACCTATCCACTTTACTTTTAAATGTTAAAATCGATCCTGCCTCCACCACTTCTGCTGGAAGATCATTCCACACAGCCACCACTCTCTGAGTAAAGAAGTTCCCCCTCATGTTACCCCTAAACTTCTGTCCCTTAATTCTCATGTCATGCCCTCTTGTTTGAATCTTCCCTATCCTCAATGGGAAAAGCTTATCCACGTCAACTCCCTATCAACTCGTCTATCCCTTTCTTCATTTTAAAGACCTCAATCAAGTCCCCCCTCAACCTTCTGCGCTCCAAAGAATACAGACCTAACTTGTTCAACCTTTCTCTGTAACTTAGTTGCTGGAACCCAGGCAACATTTTAGTAAATCTCTTCTGTACTCTCTCTATTTTGTTGACATCCTTCCTATAATTAGGCAACCAAAATTGTACACCATACTCCAGAATTGGCCTCACCAATGCCTTGTGTATCCCTCCAAGCTTGTCCTGTCCATGTACCTGTCAAACTGTTACTTAAACGTTATGATAGTCCCTACTCCAACTACCTCCTCTGGCAGCTTGTCCCATACACCCACCACCCTTTGTGTGAAAAAGTTACCCAGCAGATTCCTATTCAATCTTTTCTCCTTCACCTTAAACCTGTGAGGAATGTAGAGGAATTCTTTCCACAAAGATAATATACTCAGTACCTTGGATAGTTTGCTTTTAGCAGAAGCGTAACGTAAGTGAAATCAGTGGGAGAACATTAGAAACTTGGCCAAAATATTTCAACGTCACGGTCGGCCTACTATGGTTTATCCACGGATTTCGAACACATTGTTCAGCTCGGCAGCAACCTAACGGAGCATTAGATCCATTTTGTAGTGAGACATGGCAGAAATACTGAGGTGCCAGACGTTAACAACATTAAACCTGAGGTGAAATACATTTCAAAGAAAGAAGCTGCCTTCTTCTCAGCAAGTCAGAGTCTTTATATGGATTAACTAAGTGAAAACTCAGGGCTAAATTAATCCCCGTGTGCTAGAAACCAAACTGCTAATGTGCAAAATGCGTTCTGCACAAATATCTGTTGGGAACCCACACTTGCTTCGGAAGGTGTTGTGTCAGACGATATTTTTTAATAAAAATATATTTTATTCATAAAAAAATACAATAAAGTCAGTAGATGTATTTCTATACATTTATAGTGACATAGAGTCACAAGGGTGGTGAAGAATGCTTGTTTTTATTGCTATAGGCATAGAATAGAACAGTCAGGAAGTCTATAGAACTTCGGTTAAGCAGCAGTTGGAGTATTGCATGCAGTTCTGGTCACCCCATTATAGGAAACATGTGGAGGCTTTGTTGAGGTTCAGAGAAGGTTTATCAGAATGCTTTGGGTTAGATGGTTTTAGCTACACGGAGAGGTTGGATAGACTTGGATTGTTTTCTCTGGAAAGTCAGAGGTTGAGGGAAGACTTAATAGTAGTACGTAAAACGATGAGAGGCATGGATAGGGTGGATAGTCTTTTTCCCAGGATAAAAATGTCCAACACTAGAGGGAATAGCTGTAAGGTGAGAGGAGGAAAATGTAATGGAGATGAGCGAGTTGTATTTTTTTACACAGGGAGTGTTGGGGGCCTAGAATGCATTGCTTGGGGTGGTGGTGGTGGTGGAGGCAGATACGATAGTGACGTTTAAGAGGCTTTAATCTCGGCCCATGGATGTACAGGGAACAGAGGGATATGGATCATGTAGAGGCAGATGCGATCAGATTAACTTGGCGTCATGTTCGCCACAAACATTGTGGACTGAAGGTGTAAGGGTGTTTTATTTGTCACGTATGTGATGGCATAGCGAAAATCTTAAAGAAATATTACGCCTGCTGGCGCAGCCATTTTTGTGCCATTGTTCAAAGTCCAAGATCCAGTCAGCCAACGAGCCTTCAGGTGGGCCCCAGTGACCAACTAGCCTTCAGGTGGGTTCTGGGTCCCGCCGACCAACGAGCCTTCTGCCTATGCTGTACTGTCCTATGTCCCATGTTCTATGCTCTGTGTTTTACGTTGAGATCGACATTTATCACCTACCAAGAACCATTAAATGTGAACGGTTTACCATTTTACTCTTTTAGTTGTTTGTTGGACTTGGTTCTGTCTGTGCACCAGCAACCATGCTTCAGAATTGTTAATTTATTTTCAAAGTACCTTGGCACATTGTGGGGATGGGAACAATGCCACCTCGACGCGTGCCCTCTTGTCTCCTCATTTTCTTTTACGAGCGCTACTAAAAGAGCATTTGTTTTTTTGCAGCCGGTTGTATGAGAACTATAGATTAACAAACTTCATTTGTTCAAAGAAAATATATATTGAATTCAACAATCTGATGCACAGAATACCAGCAATAATTGTCCTTGAATGATTTATTACTCAGTTGAGCTGTGAGGTTAAAATACATTTGGTTTGGAATACCATTCGAATTTTCCACCTGCCACAATTGAAATAAGTTATGAATTTATTTGCTTTAAAGCATTTTCACTTTTGCTGTTCCGTAAATGCTGACATTAATAATTTTGTTCACAGGCAAAAGTCTCTGTTGCAAAAGTATTTCATTCAAACACAAAAGCCAGTGTCAGGAGAGTATATTTTTCAATTATAGCTGTTGTGTGAAATCAAAATATCTGATTGGGGTTAAAGAGTATAAATCCATCATGCCAAATGTTTGACAGGAACGCACGAAACTGCAGATGCTGGAAACATGAGCAAAACACAAAGTGCTGGAGGAACACACTAGGTCAGTCTAAGGATAAGGGGAAATTCCTTTAGGACCGAGATGAGGAAAACATTTTTCACACAGAGAGTGGTGAGTCTCTGGAATTATCTGCCAGAAGGTAGTTGAGGCCAGTTCATTGGCTATATTTAAGAGGGAGTTAGATGTGACCCTTGTGGCTAAATGGATCAGGGGGTATGGAGAGAAGGCAGGTACAGGATACTGAGTTGGATGATCAGCTATGATCATATTGAATGGCGGTGCAGGCTCAAAGGGCCGAATGGCCTACTCCTGCACCTATTTTCTATGTTTCTATGTTTCTATGTCAGGCAGTATCTGTGGAGGGAGTGGACCAATGACGTTTTGGGTCTGGACCCTGGTTCAGACTTGTCATCTCATTCCCATTTGTCCAAAAGTGTATATTATCCTGTTCGAAGAGTCTGAAGAAGGGTCTTGAAAGGAAACGTCACCTTTTCTCCAGAGATGCTGCCTGACCCGCTGAGTTACTCCAGCTTTCTGTGTCTATTTTTTACATAATCCTTTTTAAGATGATTAAACATTCAAAGACACCTCAATGTAATATCTCCTGGTTAACCCTTCCAATTTCACCAACTTCTTATGGCTTTTCCCTAAACAATCACAGAAAATATACACTTGCCTCTTTTACCTTTCCTTTTCCACCACCCAGGACCGAAACACACCTTCCAGGTGAAGCATCTGAGTGCTGCAGTCCACATTCACAATGTGGTGTCCTTTACTTCCACGACCAATTCAAGAAAGCTTCTGATCAGTCCATAAAGATGATTCTGAACTACCATTAGCCGGTCCCTTTAATTATCCTTCTGACCTCTGACCTTCGGCCTCATTACATGGTTCCATTGAAGCCTAATGGCAACCAGAATGTATAAACTCCCTTCAGACAGCACCCGTAGTCAGGATTGAACCTGAGTCTCTGGCATTGTAAGGCTGCAACTTTACCGCTGTGTCACCGTGACGCCCTTATTTCCAGATTTCCACGTCATGAACCTCACAGCTTCAGCTTTCATTTTCTTCTCACTCTGCTATTCTCGCCTTCATCTGACTTACATCTCCTTCAATAGTGAACAACAAGCCTGCACCATCGTTTCTCAGACAGAAACTACCACCATTTTGTAATTCAGTGTCCGCTGGTCCCTAACCCATCGAAGGGTCCCAACCTGAAACGTCACCTATCCGTAACCTCCAGAGATGCTGCCTGACCCACTGAGTTACTGCAGCACTTTGTGTGTATCCATAGACTCTCCTGTTGTTCTCTCCACTTCGCCCTTTCCTGCCACTCAAGCTTTTCTCATTTCTCCTTGAAGGGTGGTTGACCCGAAGCATTAATTCTGCTTCTCTCTCCGTGGATGCAGCTTGACTTGCTGTTCTTACAGCACCCGGCAAAGTCTGACACTGCGGAACTTGAAGAGACATTCAAGATGATCACGGATCAGGACAGGTAATCAAATGATTGAAAAAAGACCTAGGTTCTGCAGTGCTTTTCAAGGAAGATTCAAGAGTTTGTGATGTTGAGGTAGTAAGGAGAAATTTCCAAAGTTTAAGAACTAAATAACTGAAGACATGTCTGAAAATACTACATGGGTGAAAGAAACTTTGTGAGGCCAGAAATAGAGGAAAGGAAAGTTGGTGTGTGGGAGGAGTTTAGAGAGATGGAGAGGGGCAGACCCATGAACAGATTTGAACACGTCATGTCTTTAATGTTAAAGGCATTAATGATCATGGAATCTACAATGGCTATATGTGATGTGTGATGAGTGTGTGTTCCACAATACTCAGATAAATAGCAGCAGGAGTTAAAAACAATCAGGTACATTTTATGCACCATGAACTATGGTTTCCTGGGCAGCATGGTGGTGCAGCGGTAGAGTTGCTGCCTTGCAGCGATTGCAGCGCAGGAGACCTGGGTTCAATCCTGACTATGGGCGCTGCCTGTACGGAGTTTGTACGTTCTCCCTGTGACCACGTGGGTTTTTTCCAGAGATCTTTGGTTTCCTCCCACACTCCAAAGATGTGCAGGTTTGTAGGTTAATTAGCTTGGTAAAGGTAAAAATTGTCCCCAGTATGTGTAGTATAGTGTTAATATGCGGGGTTCGCTGGCTGGTGCGAACTCGGTGGGCTGAAGTTCCTGTTTCTGTGCTGTATCTCTAAACTAAACTAAAAACACCTAGATAGAGAAAAGATTGTCTTGTTGCAGAGAATCTACTGCAGGGCCAACTTTGGAAAACTCTGACTTCTGAGACCTTTGTAATGAAGACAGCAGTGCATTGAATTACTTTAGAGCATCTGTGTGCACAGACCATGACTGCTCAATGATATGATCTTTGCCAAAAGGGAGTCAGAAGCCGATGTAACAAAGCTTAATTGGTTGTAATTTTCAAAGTTCAAATTTAATGCTGTCATTTGGTGCAATAAGACCCAATGTTAGTTGAGGAAATGTCAACAATAACAACATTTGTTGAATACTGCCAATCTAACTAGATCAACATTCTGTTTGTGAAGGCAATGTCCAAGTAGACTTTAGACACTCTCCGTCAATAAAGGCTCGGCAATTGTTTCGCTGAACACCTTTGCTCGGTCCACCTAAACCTACGGTACATGATTTCCCAGCTGCTAAACACTTTAACTCCCCCATTGCCACGCTGACCTTTCTGTCCTGGGCTTCCTTCACTGTCAGAGTGAGGCCCAACGCAAATTGGAGGAACAACATCCCATATTTCCATTGGGCAGTTTATAATCCAGCAGTATGAATATTGACTTCTCTAACTTCAAGTAACCCTTGCTTTCCCTCCCTCTCCACCCCCCTCCCCATCTGACTGTACTCCTGATTAAATGTTATCTCTTTATGCTATGTTGTCACATTCCCCTAGCTAACAATGATCCATTCTCCCCTTTGATGTTTCATTTTCACACCGATCCTTCCATATCTCTGTATCTCCCTCTCCCCTGATTCTCAGTCTGAAGAAGGGAAACATCACCCACTTCTTTCATCCAGAGATGCTGCCTGTCCCGCTGAGTTACTCCAGCATTTTGTGTCTATCTTCAAGGTCTAAGTCGGGAGTGTGATGGAATTACTCACCACTATGAATTGAATATAATTGATGGTGATCCAAGGGTTAGGTGAGAATGGAAATAGGGCAGTGTGGTCCCACCTCGTGGGATGATAATGGAGAGGATTTGGAGATGGATGGTTTGAATTTTACGTTTCTATGGGTTATTGATTGGGGAGGATCAGCCATGATCACAATTATTGGCGGTGCTGGCTCGAAGGGCCGAATGGCCTCCTCCTGCACCTATTTTCCATGTTTCTATGAGCGAAGCAGGCAAGTCGAGGAGGAGGTGGGCTAAATATTTTTGTCATAATTACAGAATGTCATGTCGGTTTCAAAAACCTGTTGGGGGCATTTCAAACCGAGATGTCTGGGGAAGGTGGCAAGTAATTTGGGAGACGACCATTTCACCAATGTGTGAGTTTAGATCACATCATTCTGCACAATGACCACAGAGCTGTAGTTATATAATTGACACACAAGGAACTGCAGATGCTGGAAATCTGAGCCAAGCACAAAGTGTTAGAGGAACTTAGTGGGTCAGGCAGCATCCATGGAGGGAATAGACAGACATTATTCTTAATTCATAAGTATTCATAAGTGATAGGAGCAGAATTAGGCCATTCGACCCATCAAGTCTACTCTACCATTCAATCATGGCTGATCTATCTCGCCCTCTTAACCCACCCTCCTGTCTTCTCCCCTTAACCCCTGACACCTGTACTAATCAAGGCTCTGAAGGCCCTGAGTCTGAAGAAGGGTCTCGACCCGAAACGTCGCCTATCTCTTTCGCTCCTTAGATGCTGCTGCACCCGCTGAGTTTCTCCAGCTTCTTGTGTAACCCCCAAGGCTCTATCTATCTCTGCCTTAAAAATATCCATTGACTTGGCCTCCACAGACTTCTGCGGCTGTGATATTGAGGGTATGAGATAACCCCGGGCAGAAGGATACGGTCCTAATGCAGACAAGTGAGATTAGTTACAGATGGGAGAAAAAGATCAGTGCGATCGCGATGGGTCAAATCATAGGGCTCAATTCAGTGCTGTACAAACCTATGGGTCAAAGCTCCAAGCTCCATAATTGTTTCTCCTTTAGAGGACACCAAACTGAAAAAGGAGGGTCAGAGACAGACCAATGTGGCCAACCTTTTGAGGGTCACAGAGAGAGAGAGAGCTGGTCACCTAGAGCATCAGAGACCCAGAAAGGGTTACATTTTCCTTTAGCGACTGTCTTAGATGTTGCAGAATTCACAGCATTGCAGGTTCTCTTGTGACTGTAAACATGAAAACTGAAGTGTTTCACTTCGATGATCGTTATGGTAGAGTGAGTCAACAGTTACAGGCAGTACACAGAGTAGCTCTCTTCAACAGCACAAATGTATAAACTTACATTATTTTTCATCAAGGAAATGAGTTGATAGATTGGGGTCATTATGCCTGGGCTGGAAGAAAGGACAGCGGGGAATCTGCTCTTTTCAAAGAATGGAGAACAACATGAATTATGACTTGCACTGGCCACCCTTAACACACTTTCATTTCTGAAATTTTAAGTTAATTTGTAAAAACTGTAATTGTCTCCTGCATTCACTGCGCTGGAATGTGAAATCTAGAGGATAATGTGCACAAATATATACTTTATATGTACATGTTTGTGCACGTTTCTGTGTGTGTGAACATTTGAATGTGTGTGTAAATGTCTGTGTATGTGTGTATTTGTGGGTGAGTGTGTGCGCGCTTGTGTATGGTTGTGCATGTAAGTGTACATACATGTATGTGTGCATGTCAAAGAAAACATGTGTACATGTAACTATAAAAGCATTTGCACAGAGGATAGACACAAAGAGCTGGAGTAACTCAGCGGAACAGGCAGCATCTCTGGAGAGGAGGAATGGGTGACGTTTCGGATCGAGACCCTTCTTCGGTCTGATAGAAAGAAGCGCCGGAGATCCGGGTTCGATCCTGACTTCGGGTGCTGTCTGTGTGATGTTTGCACGTTCTCCCTGTGACTGTGTGGGTTTCCTCCGGGTGCTCAGGTTTCCTCCCACGTCCCAAAGACGTACATGTTTGCTGGTTAATTGGCCTCTCTAACTTTTCCCCTCGTGTGCAGGGAGTGCATGCAAAAGTGGGATAACTTAGAATGAGTGTGAACAGGTGATCAATGGTCGGCGTGGACTCGGTGGGCCGAAAGGCCTTGTTTCCATGCTGTACCTCTATATTAAATTAACACTAAAAAACGGACTAAACTGGCACATCGAGACTTGCGTACAAATTAATTCTTGGCCTAATGCAGTCTATTGAAGTGCCTCTGCCTTGGAGTAAAAACAAAACTCTGCAGAGCTCAGGCAGCTGCTGTGACATAATTACTATCTGACAGTGACTGGCAGCTCAGTGATGCGGGGAATATCTGGCATTTGATCGTGAGTTTTATCGAGCCTACTGGTCTCAATGACTCTGCATTGTACTTATACAAAGAGCAATTCAGTCAGATAGATTCCTAACAGTGGATGTCTGGGCACTTTCAGTCTGTGAAGGTGATAGATTTCAAAGGCACATTTTGTTTCTAAAAAGGCAAATCTCACTTGTACTCTTGTGTATCTCCAGGCTGGAGAATGATCTTTATTATCTGTTCCTTGGAAGTTTGGAACAATCTTCACCAACTTCATAGAGGAAATCCAATTGGTTGTAATTAACTGCTGTGCACAATTAGCTTTAGGGTGGCCTGGTGGCACAGTGGTAGAGTTGCTGTCTTACTGTGCAAGAGACCCGGGTTTGATGCTGACCACAGGTGCTGTCTGTACGGAATTTGTAACACTCTCCCTGTGACTGCGTGGGTTTTCTCTGTGGGCTCCGGTTTTCTCCCACACTGCAAAGATGAACAGATTTGGCTTTGGTAAAAACTGTAAATTGTCCCGAGTGTGTAGGATAGTGTTAGTGTAGGGGGTGATCACTGGTCGGCACGGACTGGATGGGCTGAAGGGCCTGTTTCCGCACTATATCTCTAAAGTAAAGTCCAAATGGAGCTCTCGTGTAATAATGCAATCCCATTATTTGGATGCATTAACACTAAAATTGATTCATGGACATATTCAGTCTGCTCTGTAGCAGTAGTTTGCAATTTATTAACCAGCCATCTTTCTAAAACATGTTTATATTCTAAAATACTACTTGTTTGATTACTCAGAAATAAAATTCCAAATTCAATGCTGACAAGATGTAATTGACAACCTGGATTGGAGGAGATTTTATCTATTTACTAGACCAATTTATAAGCCAGGTCGGAAAAGAACCCTCTGGCTATCAACTAATAATTTGGAAAGCAGGTACTTTTCCATGCTGCAAAAAGGAAAAAAAAAATTGAACCGCGAACAACTCAGATCTCGTTTCGGTGACACAAAGGGATTATAATATAAATGTGAATACAGCAGGTCCTGAGCTGTCCCTTGAGCTCACTGTGACGGATGGCTTCTATTTTCATTTCCTTGAATAGAACAGATTGAGAAAAGCCAGCAGACATTGCTGCTTAAAATCCAAACTTTTGCATAGATATCGCCCTATTTTTGCTTTTGTCATTTAAAGTTCCTGCTTTGGCAAAGCAACTCAGAATGCGGAGGCAAGTAATCAGAAATCAAGGGGTTTGCTGAAACTTATGTATACATAAATAAATGGTTATGATCATAAAACACACACACACACCTTCACGTGCACAGACACATACACACATATGCACCCATGT
This sequence comes from Raja brachyura, assembly GCA_963514005.1. The sequence continues at coordinate 24,438,569 of OY740811.1, read as the reverse complement.
ATACACCCATGCACAGATATGTACACCCACGCACACATATGCATACCCGTGCACACATTGTACACCCATGCACATATACTGTATACCGTACACACATATATACACCCACACACAGATATATACACCCACACACAGATATATGCACCCGCACAAACACAAACACATACGTGCACATGCACAGACTCATATCTATACACAAACACATGCGCGCACACACATACACATCAGTTACACATAATTAGTCAGTGTGGCCTAATCAATAACCCATTCACTTCATATAATTACATCCAGTAAAAAAAAATACATAGCTGATATTATTAATAGTAGCTCTTCATCTTATATCAAATCGAACAGTTGGATTAATGGGATAAAACAAGTCCTGACAGTGGCAGGCGTGGGGAGTGAGTGAGTTTGGGCAGGTGCTGTCAGAGAGACATTGCTTTTTTCAATGAGAAATTGACAGGGTACTTCAAGTGAGTAAAGTATTTTGTCTGAGATGGAATCGACAAAATTAGGTTGATTAGGTTTAGGTTTAAAATTAAAACTTTAAATTAGGGTTAAATTTAAATTTAGGTTTATTATTGTCACATGCGTGGAGGTACAGTGAAAAGCTTAGTTTTGTATGCGATTTAAACATTGATACCTGGAGATGAGGTCTCCATTTATTGAATATTTAAAGGGTCAAAATGGTTCGGTGCGAGAACCTGACTAAAGCCTGAGCGAAGGAATAGATGAAGATTTACACATAATAACCCATGGATATATCTCCAATGATGTATAAACTGCTTAATACTTCATTCATCTTTTGGACTTTCTATTTTAACTTTTTTTTTCTTTTATTTCCTATCTATATTAAAAATAAAAAATACATAGTACAAATTAGAAATAATTATTAATATTAATAATATTAAGAATGTATGTGACATGTATATTCTTACTTTGATATGTACTTACTTCTAATAAAAATATTTAACAAGGTAAAAATAAATAAATAAATGAACAAATAAATAAATAAATAAATACACATCGATACCATCAGTTCAAACTCAAATACAATAGATAAACCATAGGATAGAGACAGAGTGCAGAATATAGTTCTCAGCAATGTGAAAAAAAAAGTTGTTTTTTCCTGTATTATTTTGGGCATTTGGGCATTGCTGGCAAGCACTTGTTGTCCATTATTAATTGCCCTTGAGAAGGTGTTGGTGTGCTGCCTGTCTCGGTAAAGGTGCACCCATGGAGGGAGTTCCGTGGTTTAGATCTTGTGACGATTAATAGTTGGTGATGTATTTACAAGTCAGGATGGTGCGTGACGTTGGGGAACCTGGAGGTGGTGGTGCTCCCATGCACCTGCTGCCCTTGTCCGACTTGGTAATCGAGGCCAACAAGACTCATGAGGTGTTGCTGGAACATTTTGGGCAAGTGGCTGAAGTGCATTTTGTAGTTGAGAAATTGGATACACAGGGGAAATTGAAAGATTCCTGTGCACCTGGTTACTTTGAATTAGCTGCAATATAATATGACATAAAATGTAATGCTTTTTCTGTGTCAGCTATTCTCTGTTAGACGTGGAAATTCCCCGGTAAGGTTTGCCGAGAATTAAATAGAGAGTCATAGAGTCTTACAGCTTGGAAACAGAACATATGTACACATATGGGCCCAGCTTGCCCATGCCGACCAACATGCGCCAACTACACTAATCCCACCTGCCTGCGTTTGGCCCATATCCCTCTCAACCTATCCTATCCATGTACCTGTCTAAATGTTTCTTAAACATTATGATAGTAACTACAAATACTGGAGATGTTGTGTAAATGTTCATCTACCCTCAGGAGCCTTGACCTTATCATCAGAAAATACGCTAACACTTTCTTGCCTCTGAAGGGGCTGAAGAAGGGTCTTGACCAGAAACATCATCTATCTATGATCTGTAGAGATGCTGACTGACCCACTGAGGTAAGGCCCTGTCCCACTTTCCCGAGTTACTCACGAACTCTCCCGAGCTTTCCCCTTGATTCGAACTCGGATAATTACGGTAATAGCCGTTCGTAGGTACTCGGGGCTATTTGTTTTATTCGTGGACATTTTTCAACATGTTGACAAAACGTCCCGAATTACCTGATGCCCCGCGTTCCTACGGCTGGCATTACGAGCCGCTACGAAACATTTACTGTCTCCTAAGGCCTCCTACGGACTCACTATGGACATTCCCTGACATTCCCCGAGTTCGAATCAAGGGGAAAACTTGGGAGAGTTTGTGAGTAACTCGGGAAAGTGGGACAGGGCCTTAACTCCAGGACTTTGCATCTATTTCTTGTATCTATTTCTGTATCTGAAGTTCCTTGTGTACTCTAACACACTCTGGCAGTTCCCTCTGTCCATTTTACCATGGTTTGCCAAATCATCTTTCGCTTGTGTGTCGAACAATATCCCGCTCATCAAGATGGTCTGTGCCCAAACTCATTTACTCAAAACTGAAGTGGCAGACCCTAATCCCAACAATCTTCACCAGTGTTCATTTGTATCATGTACTTTGGTATATGATAAAGTGTTACTATTAAAATAAGTGATTTATGTAGTTGTTCGTGCATTTAATGATGCAGAACTATTTTAAGTACATTGTATGAAATGATCAAGTGTCACTGAAATGTCTCCACAGCACATTTTTTGATGGTAAGCATTTGACTTTATTACATACTTTGAAGTGAATCCCTAAATGGACATTGCAATTTGTTGCCACTTACTTGTGCAGCCACGTAATTATCTGAAAACTGCAGCCATTCAAAATAAAGTAGCCATGAGGATATTAATGTGAGAGGGTAGACACAAAAAGCTGGAGTAACTCAGCGGGACAGGCAGCATCTCTGGAGAGAAGGAATGGGTGACATTTCGGGACCAGACCCTTCTTCAGACTGATTTAAACCAACAACTGCAGCTCTTTCCTACACATATAAATGAGGGGGTGTTGGGTGTAAAGAAAAATTGGCTGGTTAATTGTGGGCTAGTACCCAGTGGGCCGAAGGGCCTGTTTCAGTGCTTCCAGGACTGTGACTTTAATCCAGAAATTTCAGGCAGCTTCTCCTTCTTCCTGGGATAAGATGGGAAGAGATTTGCAGAAAACGAGGGAAATAATGTGAAGAGCTTGCAATGATATTTTTCTGAAGGATTCTACATCCTCCCACTGACGTTGCAGAGAGACTGGGAGGACCCTTGTTGAGCTTAAGAGCCACTAAATTGAATAACAAGCAATATAGACTTTCTAAAGCAGAGACATGGTGGCTGAAATGCTCAATGATATGGTGGGATTGATCATTTACTTTAGACTTTAATCTCCAAGAGTATCATAATATCCTGCTTTATTCAATTGGATTTCAAGTGGAAGTGACTGGCTAGTTCACATTAGCAAAGTGCTTTGGTTGACTATGGAACGTTAACTGTGAATTAATGACTTCAATTTATATGCAGTACAATATTTTATACAAAGAATAATTAATGATAATTATCTGATTTCAGTATCAAACTTTTTTGACAACATCAGTGGAAGCTATAATTTTATAAACAGCAGATATAGAATTTTTAGGGGGCAGAATAATTTTCAGATGTACACTTAGAAGAGGTGATCGCTATATTTGGTAATGGAAAACATACACAACAAAATATATTGTCAAAAGGTGATGGCAATCCATTGTCAGTGTAAAAGATGATCATCATTGAATATTTCAGTGGAGGGCCGATGAAAGAATGAACCTTAAACTGAGTGGATCATTGATTGATTAGAAATTTCCACTGGTGTTGGATCAGGCGCTCGAACTGTAAACCAGTTCACATGTGGGCATCACTGTGGCACTTGCCAGGCTTTAACCTGCCTCTCCTCTCTTCCAGCTTTCTCCCCCCCCCCAAATAATCAATCTGAACAAGCGTCCCCACACAAAATATCACCTATCCATGTTCTCCCAAGGTGCTGCCTGACCCACTGAGTTACCCCAGCACTTTATTTTCTTTTGTGTAAACCAGCATCTGCAGTTCCCTTGGTTCTACTTCTGGAGCAGCTGCCTCAAATAGAACTTTTAATGTACAATTGCCGCATTGCTCCAATCTAGAACTACAAATGGAAATTGTTAAGGCAGAATACTGAGCCCCCTTCACCTTCTGTCATTCAACGGTAGTTTACTGAGCAATTAAAGGTACCATGCTGAATAAGGAGCTTCCTCGGCTTGGAGGTTTATGACATTGATATGCTACAGAGTTAAGCAAGGACAACTAATGATACTGAGTGAAAAGTCATGAACAATCCACAGCCAAGCATAAGAAAACTAATGCAATTCAGAAAACTAAACAAAAAAGCTTAATGTCTATGCTTACTATTTTATTCAGTATTTCACTCAAAGATCCATTCCAGCTATTAATCTAAATGATGTCTATTATACCTGAAATGCTCATTATAATCAAACTAATTTCATGACCAAATTGTAACAAAGATCAAGCAAAATGGCTTAAAATCAATAGCCTAGAACTCTGAGAAATATTAAATTAACTGAAAGCTTTCCTTCAACAGTACTTCTGCAACTGAATTTATTGGGATTAAATGGCTTCTATTTATGTAACATATTTAAATGCAGCAATTTCCCCAGAAATTTATTTCCTTAACCTAAACCCTTAGAGTGCATAACAATTCAATAGAATAAAATAACTGTTTCCCCCCCCTCTCTCAGATGGATATCGAATCATTTTAATGAAAAAAGAATCAATGACGCTGAACAAACTACAAAATAAATTAACAATACAATACAAAATTTCAGATATAAAGCTTTACCTATCAGAGACGTATTTTGAGATGCGACATGATATAATGCTCTTCTCATTTGTTCTATCTAATGGCTTTTTAGCTTAATTGAAACAATCACAGCCAATGCATTCTTTCGGAGAGTCAATTTTGAAACTTTTAACCTGTTAGCTTTTTGCTCTCCTCATTACAATGAAATTTCAATTTTGGGTACTGCCACCCAAGATTGCACAAGTCTCCAATTAAAGTGTTGGAATATCTGTTTATTCCATCACTACTAGACGTCAATATTAGTTTTACGCTGAGCTGTGTAATTTTAAGCAACATGCCCAGTAAAGTTAGACACAAAGTGGTGGAGTAACTCATTCGGGTTCAGGCAGAATCTGTGGAGAAATCTCCGAAGGCCACATCTCATTTTATCCAGACACATTGCCTGACCACTGAGTTATATATTGGTGTCTATCTTTGGTATAAACCAGCATCTGCAGTTCTTTGTTTCCTCATGTTCAGTAAGTGATCAATTTAAAAGCCTGATAACAGGGACAAATTATGGCTGCATTCTCTTTCATTTTATTTTGTTCAGCAAGTTGCCAATAAAGTCTCAGAAGACAGCCACAAATTGCTGGAGTAATTCTGTGGGTCAGGCAGCATCTCTGCCGAAAAGGTATAGTCAAAACCCTTCTTCAGACCGAAATGTCAGCGATTTCTTGTCTCCAGCGATGCTGCCTATCCTGCTGAGTTACTCCAGCACTTTGTGTCAATCTTTGCTGTAAACCAGCATCTGTAGTTACTGCCTATACAATGAAGTCTCAGGATGGGAGACTGATTAGATTACCAACTTCTCTTTGAACAGTCTGAAAATCTTGACCGTTACTCTAATAGAACACAATTTTCCAGACCCGATTGGAAATGCCCTCTTTCTAATCTTGATGGAACTAACATAAATGGAGAATTATATCAGGAGAAAGCAAGCCAAACAATAAAAAGGGAGGTTAATCTGATTTTGGAGCCTGAATTATTGAATAGGCATCAGAGATCCTTGGAGTGTTTGAATGATGAATGGCATCTTATTACCATTGATTCACCGTTAAAGTCTTGGATAAACTTTGCCTCCTGAGCAGACAAGGAAATAAATTAGCTTTTATAGCAATCGGGAAAGTCAACATTGCCTGAAACCTTTATACAACTTGTTGTTTCAAGCTTCATTGGGATAATCTACCAACAATAGTCCAGGATGCCATGGCTGCAGATGGGCAGCATGGTGATGAAGTGGTGGAGGTGCTGCCTTACAGCACCAGAGATTCAGGTTCGATCCTGACTAGGGTTGCTGTCCGTATGGAGTTGCATAGTTTCCCCTGTTGCTCTGGTTTCCTCCCACACTCCAAAGATGTACAGGTTTTGGAGTTACATTGTCTTTGGTAAAAATTGTAAATTGTCCCTAATCTGTAAAATTGCGCTAGTGTATGGGGATCACTGGTCGACACGGACTTAATTGGAAGAAGGACTTGTTTTTGCGCTGTACCTTCATATCAAACTAAACTTTGTCTTTGGGAGATGGCAGCAATAACTCTCACCATTTGGAGCCCGGCTTCATTCTGCATCATGAATATTGTCTGTGGGGCTGAGGATGACAGGGACAGGTTGACCAACAATAGCAAGGATACTGCAGAGAAGCAGGAATATGAGCTGGAATTATATCGCTCTGGGAGGGGAGAAGCTGGCTCCACACTGATGCTGCCTCCTCACTGGGCGGCAGGGTTAATGCTACGTCGGTAATCAGTCGATTGTACTGTGGATTCTGCCCATCCCATCAAGCGCACAGGTCCCCTGGCATGTTATGCCAATGCAAGGCACAGGAATACTAGAGGCTGTCTAGAATGGTAGACTCAACCCTGTCCATCATGGGCACACTCTTTGTCATCATCAAAAGTATCTACATGAGGCGCTGCCTCAAGAAGATGGGGGTTCCGTCATCAAGGATCCCCACTATCCGGCCATGCCTTCTTCTCACTGCTACCATGGGGCAGGAGGTACAGAAGCTTTAAGACCCTCACTACCAAGTTCAGGTACAGCCACCTTCCTACAACCATCAGTTTCCTGAACCATCTCATCGACAACCCTAATCCTTCCTCAGCAAAGGAACACAACAGATACCTCTTGCACTATCATGGTTTTTGCACTAATTGTATTTTGCACCAATGTCTTGGTTTTTTATAGTCTTTTTTTCTTCTATAGTCTTGCAGAATTTAGGTGTAATTTAGATATAATTTATGTTTAGTGTGTTGTATGAGGCTGAGGGGAAACCTGGTAGAAGTAAATAAAATGATTAGAGGCAAAGTACAAAGTGAATTTACAGAAACTTTGCTTTAAGTGTCGAATAGGTCAGGAGGACACATTGTTGGCACCAATGCTTAGCAATGTTACAACATTTTGAGATTTAAAAAATCAAGTCTGTAATTTATCCCATCAGATAAAGCATAAAAAGAAATTTCATTTGACACCTAATTCATTCATATCTTCAGTATTAAAAAAGTTATGGCCATTTTCATACTCGGAAATTAGCATCTTGTTCCCCATTACCTTTCCATTGACTTAACTCAAAGGCTGTGATCGAGGACAGTCAAAAACCCATAACTTTCTTAAAAATTAAGCGAATTCAATGACATTTTAAGTTATTATGGATTGAAGCATTCTGAAACAAATATGAAACAATCTTACTTGGATGACCTGAAATTAAACCATATAATTAGTTAGTTACCTAATTGTAGCTAATTACGAAATTCGATTACTAGATCTAAACATCTATCCATTTCTTAAGTGTCCAAATAACGTTCACACAATAATTCACTATATAACATGTTTTTTAAATCTCATTTTCATGAATTTATAGGCCAAATGGAAGGAATTTAGTGTTTAATTCCTGTAAATTAACGGCCATTTAAATCAACTTGCGAGTGGGTTTTAGTGGAACATGGTGGATTGGAACGTTGCAGTTTGCGGTGAATTTAACCAGCAGTCGGCTGGAAAAATACTGCTGGTTCGTATTTTTTTTTGGCCCCTTTTTGCAACATGAGAATTTGATTAAAGGCTTCCCAAGAAGCACGTTTTTATGTAAAAATGAACTGTGTACCTTCTTTTATCCCCTACGTAAAATCCTTCCCGTTGTCGGCATTCACAGCTTTAGAAGATGATTTTTAAATTATTGGTAATAAATGATATAGCGTAGTTTAAAAATACCTTCATAAAACCAATGTTGGATCCCCTGAGATGGATCGATTCGAATTGTCTGGAGAAAAACGGCATTTTAAACCCACCCCCCTCTGAAAGGCGCCAATGTCGCGCACACGGGGAGTGGCAGAACTGCAGCGCCGCTGAAGGTAAGTTTTGTAACATACCTACAATGCTGAATATAAGATTCAACTGCCAGCTCCTTATGCCTGTTTACCCAACGATTCAGACTGGGTAGCAGGTCAGAACCATTATCCCAAGGTGGAAATGTCAAGAACTACAAGACATAGCTTGACGGTGAGAAAAGCAAAGTTTAAACGAGATATGTGGGGCAGGTTTTTCTAATATAGAGAATGGTGGGCGTCTGGAATCCGCTCTTAGAGGAGGTTGTGAAGGCAGACAGGATAGTGTTTTTAAGATGCTTTTAGATAGGCACATGGACATGCAGGGAAATAAAGCGTTAGGCATTATGTGTAGGCAAAGGAGAGTAGTTTAACTTGGCATCATGTTCAAAATGGACATTGTGGGCTGAAAGGCCTGTTCCTGTGCTATACTGGCCCTCTTCTCCCTTCTCCTATCAGGCAAGTGGTACAGAAGCGTGAAAATGCACACCTCCAGATTCAGGGATACTTTCTCCCCATCTGTTATCAGGCATCTGAACCTATTACCCTTTTAAACAAAGTTATTCTTGAATGGCTTTAGCTGCCCTGAGCGGGAGTGAACCTCGGCAGCTACAATTGAACTGGGACGGCAGGTAAATGTCAAACTCCTGGCCTCATTACAATGCTTAAGTAACAAATCCACACCCTGAGAGTGAACTGGACTCCTACCACAATTGTTCTATCTCCACTGAAATAATTGCAAATCCATAACGAGGGAGTGAGGCCACATGCGAACTGGAGGAACAGCACCTTATATTATGCCACATGGGTAGCTTACAGCCCAACAGTATGAACATTGAATTCTCCAATTTTAGATAACCCTTGCAAACCCTCTCCCATCCCCCTCCCCTTTCTCCCCCACACCCCCCTTACTTCCCCCCCATCCCCTCCTCTGTGCCCCACCTGGACTAATGCCTTTTTATTCCCTCTCCCTCCACCCACATTCATTCATCTGGCTTCACGATTCCTTTTTCTCCAGAGATGCTGTCTGACCCGCTGGGTTACACCATCACCTTGCGTCTACATTCAAATGGTAATGTTAAGTTGCCAATTAAAGCCATTGCAATTGTAGTTAATCGTTATTTGTTGAATTTGTGCTTAAAAGGTATAAAACAGCACTGCACTGCTGAGTATCAGGAGAGAAGAAATATATTCTCCAGAAGACCTGCTCGTGATGAATAAAGACAATTTGCATCTACCAGCTTCAGTCTCCAGTGGCTTAGTCACAGACAAAACAAATATATACTGCGGTCCCTCTGTGATTACTCTGAAAATTAATGAGATTAGTTTAGTTTAGAGATACAGTGCCGAAGCAGGAACTTCAGCCCACCGGGTACGCACCGACCAGCAATCCCCGCATATTAACACTACTCTACACACACACACTAGGGACAATTTTTTTACACGTATATCAAGCCAATTAACCTCCAAACCTGTACGTCTTTGGTGTGTGGGAGGAAACCAGAGATCCCGGAGAAAACCCACACAGGTCATAGGGAGAATGTACAAACTCCATACAGACAGGCACCCGTAGTCAGGGTAGAACACGGGTTTCTGGTGCTGTAAGGCAGCACCCCTACCTCTGCTCCACCGTGCCGCCCTTCGCTGTGCACCTCCATCCTAACCTGCTGATGGATAAATCCGCTGCATTTTAGAACCCCTGGCCTATGATCCTGTTTGCAATCAGTGTGATTTTTGCACGTGAAACGCTAGCCGCAGGTTTGTCTTTGCAAGATTTCGGGTTGCACCCTTGGGGATCGGGGTCAGTGAAGACAATTGTCTTTCTCGCTCTCTCTCTCTGAAACCTACTCTTGAGACCAGGGATGTTTTGATTCAGGCTTTGATGTGCTTCATAGGGCAAGAGAGGGCAGTGTTTTTAAATGTCTGGCTCCTGTCTTTATTTCCTTCTCTGTTTTATCCTATTATTCAGGGAAACCAAGAGAAAACCTTTAAGGCTCCCATGCACAGGGTTCTTGTTAGGATTAATAATGTGAATAAGCTAAAACATAGAATAAAGTTGGAAGTGTTAGCACCACATGATAGCCGTAACTCTTTGTTTTTTTATACTGTGTTCATGTTTCATCTACAATTTAACAAGGCAGGAGGTGCAGCTTCTGCTGTGGGCTCCACGGGGAAATCATGTCCAATGTATTGGTGAGGTGACGGTTCAAGTTTTCAATAAGATTCACCAGCAGGTTCACAACGATGCGGGCAAGTGCAGGAGTGCCATCAAACAAAGTTAATCCTTGTCATCAAGAATGATTCCTTCCTGTAATGAGTCCCACTGTTTTTGTTCATGCTGCTGCAAATATGATATTAAAAATAACCATTTTTAATAAGTGTGTTTGGTCCTGGAACTGCGAATAAATGGATTGAAAATCACTGAAAATAATTTGGAAGACATCTGTTCAGAACTATTCAGCACAGGCTGGTTAGTTTCTTTCTGAAGTTCCTTGTGTGGGTGAATGATCATAGAAAACGCTGGTGGGGTTATGTGTGTCAGGAGAAGCCTTAAGGGCCTGTCCCACGATGCAAGTTCACCCAAGAGCTCTTCTGAGTTAAAAAAAAAATCGAACTTGTGGTACCTCATCACGAGTATTTTTTTACTCTTGGAAAATTTTCACACTGTTGAATAAACTTCTCGAGTTCCCGCGTTTCCTGTGTACCTGCCGTTAGCATTACGAGCCGCTACGAGACCACCACGAGCTCCGACGTACCCGCTACGTACATTCTACGGACTTACCACGAGTTTAATTTTTTTTAAACTCGGGAGAGCTCTTGGGTGAACTCGCAACGTGGGACAGGCCCTTTAGAACCATGTGTGGTAGGCAGAATCTCACTATTTTGTCCTCGGACGAGACAACTGTCTGGCGGGGAATGTTCACGGCTGACTGACATTACATTTTAGAGATACAGTGCGGAAACTGGCCCTTCGGCCCACCGAGTCCGTGTCGGCCAGCATTCACCTCATGCACTGGCGCTATCCTACACACTAGAGACAATTTACAATTTTACCAAAGCCAATTAACTGAGAAACCTGTACGTCCTAGGATTGTGGAGGGAAACTGGAGCTTCCGGAGAAAACCCACGCAGGTCACAGGTAGAACGTACAAACTCCGTACAAACAACACTCGTAGTTAGGATCGAACTTGAATCTCTGGCACTGTTGGGTAGCAACTCTACCGCTGTGCCACCGTGCCGCCCCAAAGATTGGATCTTTAACTGGCCAAAATAAACAAATTGAAGTGTTTTTGAACATTTAATTTTTCATTAACTGTTTTTTTTCAGGTTCTGAGCCCCCCCCCCCCCCCCCACTTCTCCACCTGATGAAAGCTTAGGTCAGTGATGGAGCAGATGAAGATGGTCGCCATCCTGAAAAACCTGCAGTGATGTCCCAGGGTGGTAATTCCAGCAGCACAAACATCTGCCTGCGACCCTGTGGATTTCCTCTGGGTGCTCCAGTTTCCTCCCACGTCCCAAAAGTGTGTGGGTTTGTAGGACAATTGGCCTCTGTAAATTGTCTGTTGTGTGTAGGAAGCTGGAAAGTGACATAACATAGAACTAGCTTGAATGGGTGATTGATGGTCGGTGTGGGCAGAAGGGCCTACTTCCATGGTGTATCTCTAAAGTCCATTTAAAAATCCCCTGATCTTTTTTGTGTTTTCAACCTGGTTGCATTAATATTGCAACAGAAGACTGGAGGAACTTCACTCTAAGATGGAGGATCAAATAACTGCAGATGCTGATTTATACCAAAGATAGACGCAACATGCTGGAGTAATTCAGCGGGTCAGGCAGCATCTCTGGAGAAAAAAGATGGGTGAATGTCACCAATCCATTCTCTCCAGAGATGTTGCCTGACCTTTGGGTTTGGGAACAGGGTTTTTCACTGTACCTTACAACATGTGACAATCAACTATTGATCTGCTGAATTACTCCAGCACATTGTGTCTATCTTCACTCTAAGATCATGGAACTTATAGACTTTTGCTAAGGATTCATCTAGTGTTCATATTTCTGTGATAATTATTAATCCTCAATAAGTTTCAGCGCGGTCACATGGAAATGGAGCAGCTTGAGTCATTGGAGCCATTCTTACAAAATGTCATCAGGTACATCTGGTAACTGAGCTGCCACACTGCAAAATGTAACAGCTGGAAAAAATAGTTTATCAGATACCATAGGCCCTGTGAAGGTGTAAATTTATTAAATGTGCAAGATAGATAACTGGGTTATGAGTTTGCATCTGAATAAATTATGCAAAAATGCTCATATCCAGGTGACGCAAATTCAGGTTTTACATAAAACTCACAAATTAGTTCAACAGTCGTTTGGGTGGGACATTTAATTAAACTTACATTTCTAATGATCTACTTTACATATGTACATTAAAAATTAAATTAATTACAGCATTCTCCTTTATAGGCTGGGAAACGTCAACTGATTATGGAATAATGGGAAGGAATAGATTTTCATTTTTGGATAACTTTATGGAAGAACATATGTTAGCAACACACTGAAAAGTTATTAATTTATTTTCTGCACTCTTGGGTCTTTCGTTGTCACTTTGGTTAAACCAGAGAAGCTCTCTTTACAGGTCTGGTGTGGAAGGGACCAGGAACTGCAGATGCCGGTTAACATCCAAAAGAACACAAAGTTCTGGAGTAACTGGAGGTGCACCATAGAATGCAGGATGCATCACGGCTGGGTTTGGGAACAGGATTTTTTACTGTACCTCGGATCATGTGACAATAAACTAAACTAACTCAGCAGGTCAGGCAGCATCTCTGGAGAATGTGGACGTCCTTGGATGGCGAATATTCCTTATTAATGGACTGTGACAGGTGTAAAGTCTGTAGAATCCAAAGGTGTACTCAGTGTGAAGTAATCGGCCTATAGCAGGGTTTACTCAACTTAGAGTGACTCTGTGGATGCTTCAAATGTTCAATGATAATGGAATGTAAAATAAATTACACATATTGGTCTTTGAGGGCAAAAGCTTGGAATTTGGTGCAAAATGGCATCAAATCAAGTTTCTAATTATCATCATCATCATCGATGGTCACTCGAAAGGAGTATGACTGTCCTCTCCTCTCCACAGAGTTGTCTACTTGTGGGTCTGCAGATGTCTGTGGAGGCCGATCCGCGATCCATACACCTTGGTGCAACGTGGGCAGTGGAGACTGGCGGTGGTTGGTAGTTGTCGAGCGTCCTTCTCTCTCTCCTTACGGTGCTGTGGTTTTGTCTCTGCGACACGGCGTAGTTCCATTTCATGACGTGCATCTCCTTCCTGCACAGATTTCCTCCTGGAGCGCCTGTCCAGTGCAATGTGCTCCCAGTTGTTCGATGTGATGTGGAATTTCTTCAGACTGTTCTTGATGTTGTCCTTGAAGCGTTTCTTTGGCCCGCCGGGGGCTCGCCAACCTTCCTTCAATTGAGAGTACAGGGTTTGTTTAGGGAGACGTGTGTTGGACATGCAAATGTCATGGCCAGTCCATCGAAGTTGGTGCTGAATTATTGCTGTGGTGATGCTGGTCATGTTGGCTTCCTCCGAAACGCTGATGTTGGTGTGTTTGTCCTCCCAGCTGATCCTAAGAATCTTTCGTAAGGATATTTGATGGTATTGTTCCAGGGCTCTCAGATGGCTGCTGTAGGTGGTCCATGACTCGGCTCCATACAACAGTGTGGAGAGGCCAACAGCTCTGTAGACTAGCAGTTTTATTTGAGCCTTTAGGTCTCGGTCTTCAAAGACTTTTCCTGAGTCTGGCGTAGGCTCCGCCGGCACAACTCAGGCGATGGTTGACCTCAGAGTCGATGTCAGCTTTTGAGGAAAGAATGCTGCCAAGGTAGGGGAAGTGGTCAACGTTTTCAAGAGTGGTGTCACCCACTTTTATAGTAGACGGCTGGTTGGGTGGAGGTTGATGTAGGACCTGGATCTTCTTGATATTTAAGGCTAGACCCATGGCTCTGTATGCCTTGGAAAAGGCATTCAGGATGCCCTGGAGGTCTTCTGCAGAGTGTGCTGCAATGGCGCAGCTGTCCGCGTACTGATGCTCCATGATGGCGGGGTTACTGACTTTCCTCTTGGCCTTCAACCTATTAAGATTGAAGAGCCAACCTTCAGTTCTGTAGTTCTACCAACGCAGATAGCAGTTGGACCTATGTTTATATGATTTGCTGGAAGTTGTTATCTGGAGAAAACATTAATTAGACTAGGTGAAATCTAAATTGGAGACTAAGACTTGACAAAGGGAGATTTGTATCTGACTGCAGTTTGACGGAGATACTGGTTGGTGAAAGTCTCCCAAACAAACATATTCGTTTTAGATACCTTGGCTTTGAATTCTTCTGACTTAGATTTGCAAGCAATTCAATAAGGATGAATAACTGAATAGTTTATTCCAGATCCTCTTGGGAGGTGCAGGATCAGAATGGGTTTAGAGTGATCAATAGTGCAGAGATAAGAGGCGTCCAGTTGAGTTTATTGACCATCTGTGAAAGAAAGATTAAAAGCAGTGATGAGCACTGGCAGAATGCTGACCATATCACCTTTGGAGCTGGAGGATGTCCAAAGTGGAGACTCTGATAGGGAGTGTAATGTGGTGTTCATAGGCGTTTAAATCACTAAAAGTAGTGGACTGGTGCTGCTTTTTAATTAATAGACTATACCAGGAAAGTCAGCAATTTTTTTTTCTAGGGACTACCTATGCAAAACCCACTTATGCATGAAAGTCAAGGCATTGTCCGCTACACACTGGATCTTAAATGATCAGATTCAGGGATGGAGTCCGTGACTGGAGACTTCCAAAATAAACCAGCCTCGCATGTGGTTTGAAAACCTGCTCCTATCTCCATGCATTCGTGCATATAGACAGGGTAAGCCCAGAAAGGTCAGCTACGTGCCAAGTCCCTATTTCGTAAACTTTTATTTCCACATTTTGCTATTCAGTCGTGTCACGTTGTGTGTTGCTGTTTTTACCTCTGCATTCTTTGTGAAGCCAGAGAGAATCTCGCATCTCATGACACCATGTGGACTGAATCAAACTGACTGAAGTACGGATGGACACAAAGTGCTGAATTAAAGGGGCTGTCCCACTTGGGCGACCTAATCCGCGATTAAGAAGAGCAGGGCAGGAACGAAAGCTGGAAACGAGGAGCAGGACAAAGGACTCTCCACAAATGCTGCCAGACAGTGGAGTATTTTCAGCATTCCCTCTTTTTATTTTGTATTATTTTATTCAACACGTCCACAGGATTATATTTCCACTGGAGCTCTTTCCGAACGAGGACGACCTATTTTTATAACAGAAAGCGTAAATGTCACACAAGCTCTAGTTTTATTTACTTTTATTAATTAATGTCTATAACCAATTATTTAATTCGTTTGTATTTACTGGGTATTTTCCAGCTCATTGCTCACCTATGCTCTGGGACAATGCTTACCTGAAGTGAAACTTCGCAAAGTGATTATTCCTCTGACAAAAGCTATTAAAGATTAATCACAATTTTAGCTGCGGCTAATCATGCTTTAATTAAAGTTGTGATTAATGTTTAAGCTTGGTTAACCACATTATAGATACAGAACAGCAAAGACGTCCTCTGAAGTGTGTGCTGAGGAGATTCAGTTAGACGGGGAGGTACAGTGGCGCAACGGTAGAGTTGCTGCCTTACAGCGAATGCAACGCCGGATACCCGGGTTCAATCCCGACTACGGGTTATGCCTGCACGGGGATTGTACGTGACCTGCGTGGGTTTTCTCCGAGATCTTCAGTTTCCTCCCACACTCCAAAGACGTACAGGTTTGTTAATTGGTGAGCGGGGATCGCTGGTCGGCGCGGAGCCGGTGGGCCAAAGGGCCTGTTTCCGTGTTGTATCTCTAAGCTAAACTAAACCTTGCTAGGGACGGGACGCCTCGGTTATGAGGAGCAATGGGTTTGTTTTCTTCGGAGAAGGCTGAGTGCAACCTGATGCAAAATGGTGAGAGGCATGAATAAATATAGATGGTGGCAAACGTTCCCATTGCAGAAGTACCTGTACCCAGAGGGCATGGCATTAAACGAATGTGGAGGACATTTGGAGGAGATTTTTTTTCACCAAGTCCGCGGCGACCAGCAATTCCCGCACACTAACACTATCCTATACACACAGGTGACAATGTTACAATTTGACCAGGCCCATTAACATACAGACCTTTGTCTTTGGAACATGGGAGGAATCCGGAGAGAAGACCTATGCAGGTCATGGGCAGGATGAACAAATTCCGTGCAGACAGCACCTTTAGTCAGGATCGAACCTGGGTTTCTGGCGCTGTAAGGCAGCAACTTTACCATTACTCCACCGTGCCGCCCACTTTTTAGTAACGTTTAATTCCAGGTTTGGGAATCCATGGAACGCAAGAGCTGTTTGACACAACTCAACAATATTTTAAAGGTTTCAAGGTCTGTTTATTGTCACGTGTACCAATTAACGTTCAGTGAAACACTATTTATTGGGCAGTTATAACTCACACGGGCCAGACCAGGTAAGATCAGCAGGTCACCATCCATTGAGATGGGCCTTTAATGGCAGGTGTGAGAGTTTCACTTTAGTTTACCATTGCTGCAAGGAGAATTATTAAATCACAGCTTTTGATGTGAAAATTCAATTTGGCCTAGATTTTGGTCCAAGCCTCTGCGTTTTAGATCCATTCGCTAGAATGGAGAACTGAAGGAATTCTAAATCGTGAAATCTTGGGAACAGCAGAATGGATTTTCATCTTCACTGTCAGAGACTTGAACATGGCGTGGGAGGAGAGCATTGTACAGGAAACATTTCAGAATCACAAAATAAAAGGAAAAGAAAAACCAGGCATGCTGTGTCTTGGGTGAACAACTCCCTTTTAGCTGTGGAATGTGCAGAATGAAAGCGCAGGATACTCGCTCAGCGGTTAGCTCTTGTGATAGCGGTTCAGTTTTGACTAACGGCACTGCATTGACGCAGTGAGGTGTGACAATAAAATAACTCTGACATTCTCTGTAAATACCGCACAGCTTGTATCATTGTCAAATGTGGCATTGACCTGGGGGGGAAACAATAAGGTTCACAGCTGGTTTTATTGACATTTTGCTCGCCTTAGAAAGTGCTGCCAGTCGGAGGCCTCTTCTCCTCAGCTTCAATATTTCACTTTGACTCCTCCTGAGTTGCTAACTCAGTGCTTGAGTGGCTCGCACAGTGCAAGACTGCACATCACAGAGGGCACAGCTGGGAAGCCAGCAGCTTGTCAGCCGCCCATTCACTTTCTTCCTTCCTTTCCTATCTTACATAGTCAGCAACCTCGGAAACATCTCAAAGGTAAAACACAATCGAAGCACACTGAAAACGCTTGTTAAAGAAGGAACTGCAGATGCTGGAGAATCGAGGGTTACACAAAAAGCTGGAGAAACTCAGCGGGTGCAGCAGCATCTAAGGAGCGAAGGAGATAGGCGACGTTTCGGGTCGAGACCCTTCTTCAGACTGGTCAGGGATCAGGGAAACGAGAGATATAAACAGTGATGTGGAGAGATAAGGAACAATGAGTGAAAGATATGCAAAAAAGTATTGGTGACAAAGGAAGCAGGCCATTGTAAGCTGTTTGTGGTGTGAAAATGAGAAGCTAGTGCGACTGGGGAGAGGGGGGGGGAGATGGAGAAGGAATGTCAGGGCCAGAGGGCTGAGGGAGAGGTGGGGGGGAGGCAGTCTGGGTTAACAGAATTGAGAAAATTCAATGTTTAACGCTGAAAACGTTCACTGAACGTTCACTGAAAACGCTTGGCAGGTTAAGCTGCATTGTGGAGACTGAATGCTCCATGTAAAATCATCAAATCTTGGATCTGAAACATTAAGTTCTTCCCTCTACAGTTGGTATCTGGTCAGCTGTATGTACACATACACGCACATGCACACACAGCAGTATTTTATATGACTCTTCAGTACTTCCTCATATTTTGAACATATGCCTGACATTGGAAATGATGGATTTTGTGTCAGTATGCTAGATTTTCTGAAAGTTACCTCAACAGGAAGTTAATGTAATATGTTTAATTGGCCAGTGACTTCAAGATTCTACAGCATAAATAATAAGGCGATGACATGTCTAATTTGAAGGCCGTTATTAATATGTTTTTCTTTTTTCTTTCCACAGTGTTCCGGATGTAACTCTTCCAGGTTTAATGTAAGTTTCTTTGGTTCATTCTCCCCTTAACCGAAATAACCGAACATTTATCTCTGGTGCTTAATGAAAAATGAGGGTTATTAAAGATAATTATGTTTTGAGACGTGCTAATTCTAGCCCTGTGTATGAAAGTTTCCTTTGCTGAATGTTTAGTAGACGACGTTATGAAAGGAATCGCAACTGGCTAATGTGGAAGTGTTGTCCTATCCGGCAGACAGTGGCGCAGGGGTAGAGTTGCTGCCTCTCTGAGTCAGAAACTCGGGTTCGATCCTGACCTCTGGTGCTATCTGGATGAAGTTTAACGTTCTCCCTGTGACCACGTGGGTTTCCTCCAGGTGCACCGGTTTCTTCCCATATCCCAAGGAGGTCATTTGAGTTTAGTTTTGCGCAGGACTGCTGTGGGGCTGGACACAATGGTGTCTGAGAGGTACAAGACTACATACACTCTACATGTCTAAAGTCCTTTCTGCCTGCACTAATTCAGCTAACTTTGTTTCTCTGCGAAGCTCTGTGTAAATATTACATGGCTGTTTTTTGAAACGGCATCCAGCAGGGAAGATGGATCAGATTATTTTAGCATCAAACCACGCTTGTGAGAATTCACTTGTAAGTAAAACTCATTCGACAGATCCCCACTCTCATCAATGACTTGATGTCAGAGAGATGGTGTCAGATCAGAGTTTAAACAGCCCACGCAATTGTGATCCATTGTGGCAGTAAGGGACGGCACTTGGGAATCTTTTATGGTTGTCTTTGTTTCTTAAATCACCAGCAGAAGGAATCCTCACGTTCTTTTTGGTCTCGGCCGTTAACAGTGCAAACATTTTGACATGTGTCTAACACTGCGCTATTATTTTCTCATCACTTTTCTTTAACAAAGACATTACATTAATTTGACACTGTTCTCCTGATACTGATTGGTCATGTATAAAGCCCACTCATCAATTAGTATGTACTAATCTGCATCTTAATTCATTTACCCAACCTCCATCCACATCCCTCGAGATTCTTAACCAGTAGAATTATGCTTTAAAAATGCTAATTGGTTGTCAGTATCACAGCCTCACGGGGGACAGAATACCAGGCATCCCTTCCGCTTTATGTTTAAAGGATGTTTTATTTCACTGCTCAATTGCCTCCTAATTTTAAAATTCTGCCCAGGTATTTTGATCTCCCAAACAAAATTGAACAAAAAACACATTGAACAGGCACCTCCTGGGTTCCTGGTTGACTTGGTTCAACTCAAGTTGTGGGTTCCATAAAGTACAATATGATATGTAGATCTATTAGATCCCCTCTCACCCTTCTAAATTCCAGTGAATATAAGCCCAGTCGATCCATTCTTTCATCTTATGTCAGTCCCGCCCTCCCGGGAATTAAACTGGTGAACCTATGCTGCACTCTCTCAATAGCTGGTTGTTAATCTAGGAGAGGATGCTAGCATTGATTTGCTTGTACTACCAGAGTACCTGGAGGGTTTTTGTGGAGACAAGGTTGATGATATTTCTCCACTAGTCTGGGTGTCCAGTCTGCCTGCAACTCCAAGACTGCAGTTTGCTGCCTCCTGGCTCACAATACCTTCTGCCCTACTATTTTTCTTTCACCTATAGTTTGATTACTAAACCCCTCCTGTACACAATTTTTTTACTTCCCGAGATGATGGTTGGATCTTCCTCTATTGTGAAATGTATTTACTTAGCAAATCAGCCAGCAGAGTCTGAAGAAGGGTCTCGACCCGAAACGTCGCCTATCTCCTTCGCTCCTTAGATGCTGCTGCACCCGCTGAGTTTCTCCAGCTTTTTGTGTAACCCCCGACCTATTACATTGCTTACTCATTGCATCTTCCTTTGATTTGATGCATCATTATATATGAACTATTTGATACATTTATGCAGGGCAATGTGGTACAAAATAATAATCATATAAGACATGCCTGACGGGACCATTTTACAGCTACACAATAAACTGGACTGATAGGTAAATTATACTTTATGTATTGAGTGACCAGTGCCTGCTTTTAGGCATAACCATTACCTGACATTATAAGAAGGGTCTCTGGATGTATGATCTTGGATGCACATTTTAAGCAAGTCTAAGTGATCGCCCCTTCCCAGTGAAGGTCGAAAGGTTTAGGTGGAGATGTTGTAATTAGCACTTGCTTGTGAGCATCAACAATGAAAACTAATGATGTTTTTACCAAGTAGTTATCATTTAGTACTGCGGTGCTCAAGCTGTGAGAGGGGTACCCATGGAGCTAGTCAAGAAGTCCCTGTGAGCTGCTGCGTGACGTATGAGGGACAATTACAGGTGGATGATATATTGGAGGGTTTGGAGAAAGGAATGGATAGAGGGATATGGTTGGGCCATCAATGTGAGAGGGTGAATGGTGAGGGGGGGGGGGAATAAACAGCTGGGGTTGAGGAGTGGCACTTTGGTCAAAGTATATAAAGTGGGTTGAAAGGAATAGGTTGACAGAAGATAATTTTATAATGGGGTGTGTAATTAACAACTTTCGGGAAGCTGTGGAAGCGATAGGAGAATTATTTATATTTGGGGGCGGCACAATGGGGCAGCGGTAGAGTTGTTGCCTCACAGTGCCGGAGACCCGAGTTCGATCCTGACTATAGGTGCTTTTGTATGGAGTTTGAATGATCTCCCTGTGACTGCATGGGTTTTCTCCAGGTATTCGGGTATCCTCCCACACTCCAAAGACTTGCAGGTTTGCAGGCTAATTGGCTACGGTAAAATTGTAAATTGTTCCTAGTACGTCAGATTGTACTGGAGTATGGGGTGATCACTGATTAGTGTGGACGGTGGGCCAAATGGCCTGAAAGTCTAAAGTAAACAGTAAAACTGGGCACAGTAGCCTTAGTGTAGAGTATAATGAACAGCATACCTGTTGCACATTAGTGATGAGCATACTCGCTGATCATGTCCATGCATCATGCACCTTCAGTCCACCCACTCAAACTGTGCAGTGGTGCAGTAAACTAGAAGAGCAGAACAAAATATTCCCGTGAGTCAAATAGTCCACGATATGGCAAAAAGAATGACCTGGCACTGTAAAAGTGAAGGGATATTTTGTATTTTGACTTTTTCCAAATTTGTTTAAGCTGAAAAATGAGATGTCCTTTATTTCTCTTGATCTTTTTGATGCTTTTATGTAAAGCACCAGTTTGATTTAATGTTTCGACTCTGGGAGATTCTTAGCTTGTTATGCCATAATGAGGGAATGGGAAAGAAATGTCAATGTAGTTTCACCTTTGAGCTTTGAGAATTACACTGACAGACCTCTGGGTGGCTATGGAGAGGCACCTTCATGATTTTTGTAGAGTTGGGTGCAGCAAAGTGCAGTCCACCAAACCACCTGACCTGACCAATTGTCCCACCATGGCCCATCAAGAGACTGAGATTTGCAAGGCCAATGTTGAATTGGATGAGCGTTGTTGGTGTACGTCATTGACACTTCCAGCTTGCTACCATTTGTCCCAATGAGTCCTGAAAAATATAGTTTGGATCTTGGGCTGTCTGCTCTATCAGTGTTTCCCCACTCCCACCCCAACCAAGAATCATAATTTGGATACGAGTGTTTTAATGTTACAACAATGGGAAGGGTGTAGAGACCCACAGCTCAATAGACAATAGGTGCAGGAGTAGGCCATTCGGCCCTTTGTGCCTGCACCGCCATTCACTGTGATCATGGCTGATCATCCACGTTCAGTATCTCGTTCCTGCCTGCCATATCCCCTGAACCCGCTATCTTTAAGAGCTCCATCTAACTCTCTCTTGAAAGCATCCAGAGAATTGGCCTCCACTGCGTTTTGAGGCAGAGAACTCCACAGATTCATAACTCTCTGGGTGAAAAAGTTTTTCCTCATCTCCGTCCGAAATGGCCGACCCCTTATTCTTAAACTGTGGCCCCTGGTTATGGAGTTACCCAACATCGGGAGCATGTTTTCTCTAGCATGTCCAATCCCTTAATAATCTTATATGTTTCAATAAGATCCCCTCTCATTCTTCTAAATTCCAGAGTATACAACTTCAGACCATTGCACCACCTTTCTGCGCATGTGTGCCTTTTCAGTTTGTATCGGTAAGCCTAGATTCCTGTCTGCAACGGAGGTAAGGGTGCCATGGGAGTAAACAACTTGATAATGTCATCACCTTCTTTCCGATGACTCTTTATAAGATATGGATATCAGACAAATTTACTCATCCACTCAATCATTGACCTCGATGATGGTCTGCATTTGTGAATAGGATTTGTACCTCATTTCGCCCCTTTGCAGGTAGGATGTGGAGGCTTGGAAAATATGTCGTGGAGGTTTACATTTTGTTAGCATTTTGGAATTTTAACAAAAGACGCTTAATGGGGTTATCATTTTCTTTGGAGATTCCAAGGTGGCTCTGACACATATTAATGATTAAAGTCAATGGACTAGGTCCCGGGGTTTGGTCTGGTTTCTATTGCCAATGTTTGACGTGCTGTGAGATTTCATCATCTTTTGTGAGTGAAACAGGCTGTAACCTTCAAAGCCAGCCGAGCACACACTAGTGGATCACTGGATTCTGACACCGCTGGTCTTAATTGGAAAGATGCTGCCTAGCTTGGATACCAATTAAAATATATACCAGATCTGAAGAACATGACACTCCATCGATAGCATTCCCATCCGAATGCCCCGAGGTCTCATAAAAATGCAGACTCGACTGAATTTAGGACCAAACTGAAAAGACAGAGTCAAAGAAAGTTTATTAATTACTGCTTGGGCATAGAAGTTAAAACAGGGAAATAAATTGTGTAGCTGATGCAAGGATCATGATTGCACGATTAGTTTATGCCAGTCTTGTAAACAATGTAACTCCGCTTGCTAATTGCAAGGGTTGCAGTATCCATGAACTACTGCCACATGATTCACTGGCTGGATGCTGCAGCAGAGGCACCACTACCACACGTAGCTGGCAACGTGTAAATATTAAGCTGCAATGTAAGAGGACAACGTAAAGGGGAGCTGATGTAGTACGTGGCATAGGGATTGAATGAATGCCCATCAGACAGTGTAGGGGAAAGATGGCATTGATGACATCCCGATACAAGTTTAGATTCCACGTGAGTTGTCTTTGTAATGGATTTGGATGAGAACTTTGTGGGCGACTGATGAAAGCACAAGGGCAATGGAACTCATCGTGCATTGGGCAATCTTGTATTCAGCACTGGGTGGCTCACCAGAATGCAGCGCTGAACCTTGTTCAGGCCTGCGGGTTAATGTTCGAGATTTTTCAGCATTGAAAGCTCAATTCCATTTGCAATCAGCCATGATTCTGGATTCATCCCATATCATCTGCGGCACAGTGGCGTAGTGGTAGAGTTACTGCCTTGCAGTGCCAGAGGCTTGCTGCTCAATCCTGACTACAGGTGCTGTCTATGCGGAGTTTGTAAGTTCTCCCCATGACCGCGTGGGTTTTCCACGGATGCTCCGGATTCCTCCCACACTCCAAAGACGTACAGATTTGTAGGTTAATTGTCTTTGCTAAAAATTGTAAATTGTCCCCAGTATGTAGGATAGTGTTGGTGCACAGGGATCGCCGGTCGACACAGGCTCGGTGGGACAAAGGGCCTTTTCCTGCGCAGAATGTTACGTTAACCAAAGTAGCACGAAGCCCAATTTCCCTGACAACTGTTTTCTTTCAACGAGTCTCCTTTTTTAAAAAAATCTATTAAAGTGAAAATGTGGCAATCTAATAACACAAAAAGATGATTTGCCTTTTGAGTGAAAGTAATTTCCGTACGCAAATAGAAAATAATAAGATGCATGCCCCCAAGCCTCTGGGTCAATTGATGTATTTAAAACTTAGCATGAATTAAAATTAATAAATGAATGTGGCTGTCTGAACATGGAGTGACGCCACACATGGAGCTGTGGACGATAAAACAAACAATACAGCCAACGTATTTACCTCGTACAGACATTGTGCCATTTGTCAATTTTTAATTGAAGAATGTCGAAAAGCTAATGAATGGCATTCTGGCTAACCTGCACTGTTATTATGTTTAAACCAGTTGAGTTAATTTAAAAAAAAACACTCATTTCTATTTTAAACCAGCTTTTGAACTCATCCGCAATCAAGCACAATTTGCTCCTCAATTTTTTAGTGTGATATTTTATGTAATTTTGTCCAGTTAGTTTTGCATGCTTTGAAATTTCCCCCGCTTTAACACATCCAACTCATGTAAGGTCACTGTGTTAGTTCTCAGACTATTCCGATGGAATATCCTGTGAAACAGGAGATGAGTCACAACCAAACACATCTGCCTCCAAGTGTGAATACCAAGTACAATTTCATTAAAGATCCAGCAGACAATCATTCAAGAGACAGTCAAGAGCCATTTGCCCTCTATTAACGTTAAACAATATAGTTCCTTGGTCTAAACCAGGGATCTGACTCAAAATATCACCTATCCATGTTGAGTTTAGTTTAAAGATGCAGGACGAAACAGACCCTTTGGCCCACCGTGTCCACACCGACCAGTGATCCCCGCACATTAACACTAGGGACTCTTACGCTTATACCAAGCCAATTAACCAACAAACCCTACAAAGTACGTCTTTGGAGTGTGGGAGGAAACTGAAGACCTCGGAGTCAACCCACGTGGTCACGGGGAGAACGTACAAATTCCGTACAGACAGCATCCGTAGTCGGGATCGAACCTGGGTCTCCGGCGCTGCAAAGCAGCAACCCTACTGCTGCGCCACAAATATCTGTTCTCTCCAGATACTGTCTGATCCGCTGATCGACACCAGAATTTTGTGTGTATCTTTGGTATAAACCAGCATTTGCTGCTCCTTGTTATTACAATGTTCCTTGGTAGTCCAACAGATCTGTTTGAATTAGCTTTGTTGCCAATTGCATTTGCCACACAAACCTCCATTCATACTGCCTCTTTATAATGGCAAAATGCAACAAAATACTATGCATCAAACAAACTTTAACACCAAACTATATGATTTAATATAGAACAGAACAGCACAGGAACAGACCATTCGGCGTACAATGTTTATGCCGACCATATCACCAGAACATGTAGGCTGTAATGACAATGCATGGAATAGGAGGAAGAGTTGACTATTTGGATTTCAAGCTTTATCTGCCATTTAATGAGATTGGAGTTTCTATGATTGTAATCTCACATCCACATTGCCACCTTTCTATGGTAACATCCCCCACCTTACTTATCAAATCTCTGTCTTCCTCTGCCTTAACAATATTTAAAGATCCTGCTTCCAACTACTTCTTTGGCAGACAGTGCCAAAGATTCATGATCCTCTGAGGGGGGAAAAAAGCCTTGTCTCTATCTTGGATGTGCAATTTATTTTTAAACAATGGTCCCAGATAGAACATAGGAGTGCAGAAAATAGGCACGGAAGCTTGATATTCCCCTCCCACCCACCACAATCAAAATGCCACTGCCAGGCACATCCTCTCCTTCCTTATTATCATTTCACCAGGACCAATTTCTCTTGGATACTTTGTTCATTGATTGACCTGGGCAGGTATAGGTCATGAATGAACAGGTAATAAATGGGATATATTATTTAATGGAAATACTGCTGACAGACCCTTTCTGAGTGAGCACATCAAATGCAGGATGAAACACACAGGGAAAAACGCTGATTTTCAATCACTTCACTTTTTTCATTGATATTACATAGGACGTTGCACAAGTGTGGCATCGTGTAATCCAGTCTGACATCATATTTGGCTTCCAGACACAGCTATTAATGTAGTTGCATTCCTCAGTGGGATTTAGAAATGAAATGGCTTCGCATTTACATTGCTAAACTAATATCTTGGTTTAATGTGCTTCTTGACCCACCCTATCTTCTGCCACCAAAAGCCTATTTAACAACATGAGAAACAGGTGATTGAAGATAGATATAAATTGCTGGAGTAACTCAACGGTTCAGGCATCATCTCTGGAGAAAATGGATAAGCGACGTTTTGGGTCGGAACACTTCTACAGACGTTCAGGGATGCTGCCTGTACCGCTGAATTACTCCAGCACTGTGTGTCGATCTTCGGTACAAACCAGCATCTGCAGTTGCTCCCCTACGCAGGAGACCACTTCAGCATTCAGGACTCAGTCTCTTACCCAATCTCTTGTTTCTCTCGGAGTCAAGAAAGATTTGAACCATAGCGGTCTATGTTTCTCAAAAGGAGACGGTTCCAAAGGTTCACAGACTTTGACAAAATCCATCCTGTCTTAGTTCCAAAATGTCCAATCTCTTATTCTACCTCTTTTAGACTCTCCAGACAGGAGAAACATCATGCACAGCATCTGCTCTATTAAGTCTTCCGAGACTCATGCATTGATTTTGTTAGTGGCATTTGTGGAAACAAAAGTGTGGATGTCCATTTACTTCGAAGGAAGCTGTGTACATAGAAGCCTGGTAAGCTGGAAAGGGTACAGAGTAGATTTTGTGAGGATGTTGCCAGATCTGGAGGGTCTGAGCTATAAGGAGAGGTTGAGTAGGCTGGGACTCTATTCCTTGGATTAGAGGAGGATGAGGGGTGATCTTATAGAGTGTGGATAAAATCATGGGGAATAGATCGGGTACATGCACAGTGTTTCTTGCCCAGAGTAAGGGGAACGAGGACCAGGGGATGTAGGTTTAAAGTGAAGGGGAAAAGATTTAATAGGACTCTGAAGGATAACTTTTTCACACAGTGGTGGGTGTATGGAACGAGCTGCCAGAGGCAGTAGCTGAGGCTGGGACTATCCCAACATTTAACTTCTTCTTGCATTTGAGGCAGCAGAAGTCTGCAGCAGGGTGATGCCATCCGTTTCGACATCCGTAGGTGCCCGCCCTAAAAAGGGCGCATGCTCCAGGTTGGCGCCAAGCTGCGGCGCTGCTGCTGTCCCTGTTCGTTGTCGTTCGCCTGACTGAGGTCAATTGACAGGGCTCACCACTGGGAGGTCGGCAACATGAGCTCCCCCTCAACATTTAAGAAACAGTTCTAAGACAGGTACATGGATAGGACAGATGTGGAGGGATATGGACTGATGGACATTTGCACCTCTGATGGACATCTCTGATGGACATTTACACCTCCCGCTGCCTCAGCAGGGCGAAGAACATTATCAAGGACAGCTCCCATCCTGCATTTGGCCTGTTCAACCTGCTACCCTCAGGGAGGCGCTATAGGTGCATCAGCACAAGGACAAATAGACTCAAGAACAGTTTCTTTCCAAAATCCATTATCTCCCTGAACTCACACATGCACTGACTCACAGCCTAACCCCTGGACTTTCATCTATCCACCTACTGTAATTTGTACTGTAACTGTAATTTCCAATATGTGCAATAACCCATACTGTATATAGGAATCCTATTATCCATTCTATTTATCCATTGTCTTTTTATAGATATGTATATAGCGCTGCAGAAACTGTGCACCTTATCCCCCCCCCCCCCCCCTTTTTGTTTTGTTTTGCACTGAGTTGGAGCAGCTTTTAATCTCATTGTACATGTGTATAGTGACAATAAAAGGCATTCTGATTCTGATTCTGATATGGGTCAAACGCAGACAGGTGGGCTAGTGTAACAGACATTTTGGCCGGTGTGGGCAAGTTAGGCCGAAAGGCCTGTTTCCTCGTTGTGTGACTCTATGACATTATCTAAATTTTTTATGTTCACTATTAAACAAAGAGGATCTCCAGTCAATAATCAAGGTATCATTATCTTCAAGA
This sequence comes from Raja brachyura, assembly GCA_963514005.1. The sequence continues at coordinate 24,410,457 of OY740811.1, read as the reverse complement.
ATTTCTCAATGGCATTAACTGGGACTATCAGATGACTTGCCATTGTTTTGGATGCATTACTGTTATTTTTCCCAATAGAGAGTTTATTGTCATGTGTCCCAGATAGGACAATGAAATTCTTGCTTGCTGCAGCACAACAGAATATTGTAGGAATAAATACTGAACAGATCAGTGTGTCCATATACCATGGAATATATATACACACATAAATAAACATATAAAGTGCAATAGGCTGTTATAGTTCAGAGTTTGTTTGAAGTTGTGTTTAATAGTCTGATGGCTGTGGCGAAGGAGCTGTTCCTGAACCTGGATGTTGCAGATTTCAGGCTCCTGTACCTTCTACCTGATGGCAGCGGGGAGATGAGTGTGTGGCCAGGATGGTGTGGGTCCTTGATGATGTTGGCAGCCTTTTTGAGGCAGCGACTACGATAGATCCCTACGATGGTAGGGAGGTCAGAGCCAATGATGGACTGGGCAATGTTTACAACTTTCTGCAGTCTTTTCCGCTCCTGGATGCTCAAGTTTCTGAACCAAGTCACAATGCGACCGGTCAGCATGCTCTCTACTGTGCACCTGTAGAAGTTTGAGATAGTCCTCCTTGACATACCGATTCTCCGTAATCTTCTCAGGATGTAGAGGCGCTGCTGTGCTTTCTTTATAATTGCATCAGTGTTCTGGGACCAGGAGAGATCTTCGGAAATATGCACGCCCAGGAATTTGATGTTCTTGACCCTTTCCACCATTGATATAAACGGGACTGTGGGTCCCCATCCTACCCCTTCCAAAGTCCACAATCAGTTCCTTGGTTTTGCTGGTGTTGAGAGCCAGGTTATTGTGCTGACACCATTTGGTCAGTCAGTAGATCTCACTTCTATACTCTGACTCATCCCCATCAGTGAAACGTCCCACAACAGTGGGCGAACTTGATGATGGAGTTCGCACTATCTCCGGCTACGCAGTCGTGTATTCACAATTAGAACATAGAACAGCACAAGAACTGGCCCGTAGGCTCTCAAAGTCTGTGCAGAACATGGTGTCAAGACAGTCTCATATCTGCCTGTACATAATTGATTCCCTGCAGAGAATGAAGATGGGTCTCGACTTGAAACGTCACCTATTCCTTTTCTCCAGGGATGCTGCCTGACTCACTGAGTTACTCCAGCATTTTGTGTCTGCCTTTTAGATGGGAACATGGATATGCAGGGATATGGCTCACATGTAGCAGAGGAGATCAGTTTAATTTGCCATCATGTCCAGTATAGACATTGCGGTCAGATGAGCCTGTTCCTCTGCTCCACTGTTCGATGTTCTGTGTCAGGGAATCAATTACTTTCGCATTAATCCTTGCACAAGCCCAGTGACGGAAATCACTATCAAAATATGGGGGGATCCGGGGGACAGAATTTCTTGGTGACCGCGCATGCATGTGCACACTCACACACACACGCGATGCTTCGGAGGCTTCTGCCGTGGACCATGTGAACGGTAATTACAGCTCAATCCAGCGCTAATTGCAGCTCAACTCTGCCTGTCTCGCCGGGTTAACCTACAGCCCTGCCTGGACTGACGGAATACCAGTTCGGAGCTGTGGAGCTAGCGCTGCTTCTCCGTGCTGGCTGTAAGCCTGGGCCATATTTCTCTTATATCCAGGCAGGGCTGTAGGTTAACCTGGCGGGACAGGCAGAGTTGAGCTGGGTTTAGCGCTGCTGCTCTGCGCTGGCTGTGGGCCTGGGGGCAACGCGCCCGTCTGACTCCTGATGTCTCTGGCCACCCCCGGGCGTGGGGGGGCACTCGGGTGGGGACAGGGATGGTTCAGTGGCGGTTCAGCAGCGATAGCGGTGCCGGACAGCCGGGATCGATCCTGGCTGCGGATGAGCGCAGGTCTGTGTCCAGGGCTGCCGTTGTGACCCTATGACCTGGGCACGTCTCCCTCCTCCAATCACCGTGCTCTATCCTCAGTCCCATCCCCAGTCTCGCGGTAAGCAGAGATTTCACCGAGTTTTAAAATCCGGATTACAAAAAATTGGGGAGGTTGGGGGAAATTGTCCTCCACCTCTCAAACAAGGGGGACGTGTCCCCCTGGCCACCCACCGGGATCTCCGCCACTGCACAAGCCTGTGAAGCTCCCCAGGTATAGCATCCAGCCAGGCTTCTTGTAGTAATTGGCCAGTGAGAAAAGCCTTGCAGATGATCGCAGACACACGTTTGTTTCCACAGATGGCCAGCAGCCACTTGACTGGAAAACAGTGTCTTGAAACCCGTACTTCAGCAGAGGCATGAAATGAGCAACATCGGGGAGTGGAGTTCAGTGGGATTTTGTTCAGGACAGCACGATCTGACACAAGAGCACTAGGCAGTCATTACGATGCCTGCGGAGTATCTGGTCTAATCAGCGGATTCATCCGGGATAAATAAAGATATTTCATTTTCCCGTCTTTGTCTTTGTCAGAGATCAAATGGACTGGCGGGAAGTGATTCAATTGACTAGTCTGCATTCTCGCGGGTTTTTCTTTATTTGCCTCAGTCGATGCACATTTGTCACCCTGTCAAGGCTGCACTGGTACATGTGGGCATGCGAGTCCACAGCTGCCTTCAGCTGGATGGTGCTCCCTTGCAAACTAGGAACGTGTTGGGCAGCACTTTGTCCCCACCGCGACTCAGTCTGACACAGTCTTGTCTGACAACAAGCAAGGAGCTTACAGCAGGATTAAGTGGATAACAAGGGCGGGGGAGCAAGCCACGAAGATGCCTGAGGCAAGGCTCCAGCTCTTGCTCAGACTGACGATTAATCATGGAGATGCTCGAATCCAAAGAGCACAGAGGCTAATTGAGGATCTGAGAAATAACGCCTGGCAGTCCAAGTCCGTCCTGGCCTGTTCTGTGTGTATATAATGAGCCATCAAGAGAGCTTATAACTAACCCATGAAGTGGACTTGTCATCGTTTCCATCCAGCATCTTCCATCTTAGCTGATAGTTCAGCAGTAAAGCAGATGTAAGGTTTCAACATTTTGTGTATCCTCTGGGTTCTTTGGAATCAAGGCTTGGAGTCTAGACAAAGTATACACTGGCACCTACCCATAAGGCATGATGACCCTTTCCTTGGAGCGTGGCCGATATGGGTAGGCCAGATGTAATCAAACTTTGCTAATTGCCAGTGAATCACTTTGCTGATGCCTCAAGATCTTGAGATTATTTATTTACCCACGTGTAATCTATATCCCTCCATTCCCTGCAAATCCATGTGCCTATGCAAAAGCCTCTTCAATGCCGCTATCATATCTGCCTCCACCTCCAATCCTGGCAGTGTTTTCAAAGCTTCACTGTCCTCTGCGTGTAAAAATACATTTGCCCCTCAAATCTGCTTTTAAACTTTGTCCCTCTAACCTTCAAAGCTAAGTCTTCGATTTTTTTTTCCATCTTGGGAAAAAGGCACTGGCTGTCAACCTGATCTATACTGTTCAGAATTTTATATACTTCTAACAGGTCTTCCCACAACCTGCTGTGTTCCAGGGAATATAATCCGTCTGTCCAACCCTCTCCCTGTAGCTAATACCCCCCCTAATCCAGGCATCATTCTGGTAAGGAAGTTAAAACCCAAGGCTAAGGATTCCTGAAGGTGGTGAGACAGGAAGGTGGAACCATCAAAACGTCAAGTTTTTACTTTTACAGAAGCAGCGTGGAAACTGGCCCATCCGCCCACCTAGTCCGTGCCGACCAGCGATCACCACATACACTAGCACTATCGTACACACTAGAGACAATTTACAGAAGCCAATTAACCTACAAACCAATACGTCTGGGGTGTGGGAGGAAACCAGAGCATCTGGAGAAAACCCATGCGTTTTCTACATTTCTATTGGGCTATCTCTGGTACCTACCATTTCGAGAGAGCCCTCATCGCTGTTGTCCTCTGGCAAGTGAGAAGTATATGAACCCACTTTCCTCAACAAGTGTCTTCATGACCTCTTTGGTAAGTTGGGGTGCAGTCCACGCTGAGATATGCTGCTAGTTACTCCAATACAAACATAAAAATGCACAGGCAAAGAAATTGAAACAGAGTCCCGTAAACGGCAACAGGCAGACCAACCCACTCACGACTGCAGCTTATGTGGTCAATGACAGTCGGTACCTCCTTGCTGAATGGGATCCTCTGAAAATATCACTCTTCACTAGAATGCATGCGAGACTTGCTCACAAAAGATCTTATGTTGATGGCCCTTCCCCACCTCTTCCTCCATTTACTAGGAGGCTGCCTTGCTCTATCCTGTTGAACGCCTGGAGAAACCATCACTTGCAGGAGTTTGGAAACATTTAATGCTACGAAAAGCAAACACCACACTTCAGTTTGGTATCGGGATTGCCCAAGCATCGACTTCAGTTTAGTTTAGATATACAGCCCAGAAACAGGCCCTTTGACCCACTGAGTCCACGCAGACCAGCGATCTCCATACACTAGCACTATCCTACACCCGAGGGACAATTTTACGATTTAACCAAAGCCAATGAACCTACAAACCTTAACATCTTTGAAATGTGGGAGGAAACTGGAACACCCAGAGAAAACCCACACAGTCACTGAGAGAACATACAAATACTGTACAGGCAACACCCGTAGTCAGGATTGAACCCAGGTCTCTGGTGCTGTCAATGAGCAACTCTACCGCTGTGCCACCGTGCCGCCATTTCTTGATCTGCAAGTATTGATATTGGTTTATTATTACCATGTGTACTGACAATGAAAAACTTTATTTGCCTGCCCTCCAGTTAAAACCATACCATATCTGAGTACAATCGAACCATATCCGATTTGCACTCTACAGGCTTTACATGCGATGTATCTCCTTGCTCTAACCAATTTTGTTGGTGGGATGAACCGTCCCTAAAATGAACACTCAGGATTGAATCAAATTTATTACCCGCCATGCAAAAGCCCAATTTCTTCCTCAAAATCCTATCTTCAGAGTGAGAACAATCTTTATTGATTACATGCCTCTGGTATTGACCTATGTCTGATGGTGTTAGATCAAATTGGCAGTTGTTGCAAGAAGATGTGTATAAAATCATGAGAGGAATAGATTAGATAGACGTGCAGAGTCTCTTCCCAGAGTAAGTGAATTGAGGACCAGAGGACTTCGGCTTAAGGTGAAGGGGAAAAGATTTAATAGGAATCTGAGGGGTAATTTTTTCACACAAAGGGTAGTGTGTGTATGGAACAAGCTGCCAGAGGAGGTAGTTGAGGCTGGGACTACCCCAATGTTTAAGAAATCGTTAGACAGGTACATGGATCGGACAGGTTTTGAGGCATTCAGGCCTAGTGGGACTAGTGTAGCTGGGATAGTTTGGCCAGTGTGGGCAGGTTGGGCCGAAGGGCCTGTTTCCACGCTGAATTACTTTATGACTCTGAGACATCATTTTGTACATAAATACAATCTGCAATCCTGTTAACTATCCAGCCAACAGCCTAACCATCCTCTGAAGCAGAGTGTAGAAAGATATTACTGAAGCCAGACCAGCTAGGTATTTGGAATCAAGCTCAAGGTGAAATTAGTCCATGGTGTAACAATAATAACCAAGAAGAACTACAACAATGTCAGGATAATGTATCACCTTCAAGATCCCCTTCATCTTAAGGTGGATGCACATCACTGCTTCTTCTTCTTGCGAATGAAACATAAACCAAAGGAATAGTTGGATCTCAAGCCGGGTGTTGAGCAGCCAGGTTGTTGTCTGCCAGGCCCTGAGCTCCATTTGGTGGGTGGTGGAGCGGGCACCCAGAGATGACATGGTTCGCTGTCTGTTGTTCTGCTCCCCATTCACAGGCCGGGCTCTGGCGGAGTTCCTATCTCCACATGCTGGGATTGAACGCCCAACTCCAGTACGAAGTCTGTTGAGCTTCACCCATGTTCCTCTGTGGAGGTGAGACCCTGGACAGCTGCTGGATCATCCTCACAGAACATTTGTGTTCCAGACTGTCGACTCCCCGTTAGGAAGGCCACATGAGATCAGTTAGTTAATGAAAAAAAGGTGGCAGAATATCAAATATTGTGGAATTCAATATTCAGGCCGTTCTTTCCTCTCCTCTTTGTAAAAGAGGTTAAATCATTGTTGTTTCCAAGCCAACAGAACATTTTCAGCGTAGTTGTCTTAAAAAGGAATGAAGACAAATCTGAAAGTAACAAACAGTAATACTTGAACACTACTTAATGTCAGATTGATGGATGCGTTCAATTGCAGCGATACACATTTGTCCTAAAATAGGGCATCTTTAAAATCTGCGGGTTTATTCTCTCTTGTTTTACCACTGAACTTCCATTTAAAATATGTTTATTAAAGGGTAGGATCATATTTCACGATGCCTTAATGATCTCCATTAACTTTGCAGCTTGTAGAAAAGTTAGAGAATTAGAGAAGTTTTAAACAATCTATATTTAGTCATACATTTTTGGCGAGCTGGAAGGCATTGTTGATCTGAAACAGTAAACAGGTTCAACTTTCAGCCACTGTCCAAGCAATTGTCCAAGACAAGGTTCTATTTATTGTTGAATATTCGAGTCATAGTCATACATGACTAGAATACATGGCCCATATCCCCCTAAACCTGTTCTACCCCTGTAACTGTCCAATTGTTTCTTAATCATTGCAATATTCCCTGCCTCAATTACCTTGCCTGACAGCTCATTCCATACACTCACCATCCTTTGTGTGAAAAGTTCTCCTGTACTCTAAGGAAGAGTCCTAGCCTGCTCAACTTCTCCCTATAGCTCAGGCCCTCGAGTCCAAGCAACATCCTCGTAAATCTTCTCTGTACCTTTTCCAACTTTCCTATAATATGGTGCCCAGAACTGAACACTATACTCTATTTGCAGCCTCACCAACGTCTTATTGGCTGCTTTGGCAACATTTATTTTCCAATTTGTGGTTTTTTTACCTTGATGTTCAATTCCTATTTATAGATGTTTTTATAATCACCCATTTTCTGCTCTTCTAATGTACCCTTGTTGGAAATACATCACACAGTTTTACGCTAACCCTATGCTAACCCATTATTCTACCCCTTTCCCATAAACTCCTCCCCAGATTTGATCCCTCATATATACTGAGGGCAATTTGGAAAGGAGAATTAACCTACCAACACACATTTTGGCGATGTTGTAGGAAGCCGGAGCACCCGGAGGAAACCCATGTATTCGCAGGGAGAACGAGCAGACTCTTGCGGACAACACTGGTGGTCTGGGATGAAGCCAGGTCTCTGGAGCTGTGAGGCAGCAACTGTAGTAGCTGCACCACTGTGCTGCCCCAAAATACAAGGAAACACTTCAAGTGGCCATTCTTGGTCTTCAAAGGCATATGCACAAATATGGTGTAGTACAAGTACAATGAAAGTCTTGCTTGTGGCAGTATCGTAGGCACATGGATGTAGATGAACACAAAATATTGGACAAGCTGGATGCATGAATAATGTTCCCAATGTTGGGGGAGTCCAGAACCAAGGGTCACAGTTTAAGAATAAGGGGTAGGCCATTTAGGGGTGAGATGAGGAAAAACATTTACACCCAGAGAGTTATGAATCTGTGGAATTCTCCGCTGCCACTGCCACTGAAGGCAGTGTACTGAAGGCACTGAACAATATTCTACTGCCACAGAAGGCAGTGGAGGCCAATTCACTGGATATGTTCAAGAGACAGTTAGATATAGCTCTTAGGGCTAACAGGATCAAAGGGTCTGGAGAGAAAGCAGGAACGGGGTACCGATTTTGGATGATCAGTCATGATCATATTGAGCGGCAGAGCTGGCTCGAAGGGCTGAATGGGTTACTCCTGCACCTATTTTCTATGTTTCTATTATACAAAATAGAATGTTCCGTCATTAGATTCAGTTGGATTTCCACTTACGGGTATTTGCATTTGTCAGCTTTCCCTTATGGTATTGTCTTCCCCTCGGCTCCCTTCACCTCCCCTCATGTACGAATTGGAGGTTCTGAACGGTTGCAATATATTAAAATAGGACTTGCTGAATAATTTTGGACATTCATAATTAAATTTCATTATACCTCTTACAGAAAAATGTATGGTACTGATTAATGCAATACTTAGTTCATTAGAAACTTTTAATGAGATGTCACATAAAGATTGAATTATTTACCTCTGCACAACTATTTCTTTGGGTCATTGGCACTGATATCAGCATGTACAGTCCCTCCATTCTGTGTAACATTAGTTTAGTTTAGGTTAAAGATACAGAGTGGAAACAGGCCCTTCGGTCCACCGAGTTCGAACCGGCCAGCAATCCCCGCACATTAACACTATCCTACGCACAATTGGGGACAATTTACAAATATACCAAGTCAATTAACCTACAAACCTGCACGTCTTTGGAGTGTGGGAGAAAAACTAAGATCTCAGTGATAAGCCACGAGGTCACAGGGAGAACGTACAAACAGCTCCCGTAGTCGGGATCGAACCCGGGCCTCCAGCGATGCAAACACTGTGAAGCAGAAACTCTACCGCTGTGCCACCGTGTCGCCCTGGTGTACAAAGTTAACTCTGACCACTGAAGCCAGTAAGTCAGAGTTGCCAGGTAAAATAATTGATGAATCAGTTCATTTCCCGGTATAATTTCTCAATTGTGCTCCATGTAGTTATTGACTACCTGGGTCAAGGTACTGAGTTAGAGGATGCCAATGGCTCGGTCCCTCTAGGAAGATGTGAACCATCTTCATGCTTTAATGGAAAGTTCACACTCAGCAGCTTTATAGCTGAATGATGGACAATCCCTCTCTGTTACCATTAAGGGAGTCCCAGGGCTATATACAATGCCGCAGTTTAAAAAGGGTCAACCACAGGCATCTCAAATAATCCAAGATCATACAATAAATATAGTTATCAGAATGGAGCTAATCTAGAGAACAGACACCCTTTAGAATTATGAGCAACATAACTGAACCATAACTTTGCTCTCAATTCCCTCAAAATATTTCATAAAATAAAAATATGAAAACATCTGAACCTGCCTTAGTGTCGAGCAACAAATCAAATTAATTTGGGTTCTTAAGTTCGTACAATTTAAAAGTTAGTAGAAACCAATGTTAATCAATGATTTAGTTTTAGTTTTTAGTTTAGAAGATACAGCACGGAAACACGCCCTTCGGGGGTCCGCGCCGACCAGCGATCCCCGCACATTAACACCCACTGGGGAGAATTTTGGTGGGAGGAAACCGAAGATCTTGAAGAAAACTCACGCAGGTCACGGGGAGAACGTACAAACTCCGTACAGGCAGCACCCGTAGTCGGGATCGAACCCGGGTCTCCCTGTGAGGCAGCAACTCTACCGCTGCGCCACCGTGACTGCACCGTGATTGTTTACATGTTATCAGCAGCCAGATGGTATATTTCTTTCAAAAACAGCTCCTATAATTAATGTGCTTATGCCTACTGTTAAATTGGTATCATTCACTGGTAAATTTACACCTTTTGCCTCAGCGTCGTTTTGTACCATGTAAAAATTCATGTTAATGCTTGCCTTATTAATGCTCTGTTCCCCATGTGGAAATAGCGCGGAAATTAACACTGTTCCCGGAATGTCAAAATATGCCAGAGCAAATTCAACCGCAAAGGCTTCATATCTCCTCCTTTAGATCCTCTGGACATTTCAATACATTTCACAGCCAATTAAACCCTGTTGTAATGTAAGGAACATGTCACAAAATGTGCACGAAACACACAGCAGGTTTCAGCAAAAAAAAAGAGCATTGAAGTAAAATCCACACCTGGTGCCCACAGCATATTCTTCCCTTCTTCAAGATAGAAACTACAACCTGTGATCCTCACTCTGGGAATTTTGCCTGCAAAGCCTGCCAGGTTAAATCTGCTACAAAAGGACACAAAGTGCTAGAGTAACTCACTGGATCCTGCAGCTTCTCTGGAGAACATAGATAGGTGTTGTTTTGGGTCGGGACACTTCTGCACTTCTCCAGATATATTGCCTGACCCACTGAGTTTAATTCAGCGAGATACAGGGCGGAAACAGGCCCTTCGGCCCACACCGACCAGCGATCCCGTACACTAACTAATGTTCCTCTAGCATTTTGTGTCCTTTTCTGTAAACCAGCATCTACAGTTCCTTGTTTCTGAATCTGGTACAAGTTTGCCAGTCTGCCTCCTGACCACTGGCAGGGAGGGGATACTGACAGAAGGCAAAGAAGATAATTTTCTTATTATGTATCTGAGTGGTAAAATGTTTTATTTTGTTTCTCAATGTAAAAATAAAGGGTGTTTTTTTAAACTCTATTTCCTCAGACAGGGGTGGCTTTGAGAGCCTAGGATTGGGCTCTCTGCCGCTGTCAAAACCGTCCTGTAGTTTTGTCCCTTGGGAAGAGCTGCGTCAGGGTTCCCACAAGATGCACCTGCACCTCACTTGCACAAAACAGCGTGGCTCAGGAGAAGGTGATGAGTGATTTACGAGCTACAGAGAATCTGCACCAGCAACTTCCCAAGGCACTTCCCATTGTTGCAATGCTTTCGGCTAATGTTTAATTGCCGGCAGGGGTCAGCAGACCAGCAGATATCCACGTTGTTCCCACCGAGCTGCTCCCTGCAATCCTTTGCAGAAGGGTCTCGACCCGAAACACCACCCATTCCTTCTCTCCAGAGATCCTGCCTGTCCCGCTGAGTTACTCCAGCTTTCTGTGTCTATCTTCATGTTAAACCAGCATCTGTAGTTCCTTCCTACTCATTGAACCTGAGACGCGAGTAGCCAGAGGAATTTCGCACCAGAAAGTGGACTGGATGACAGAGAAATCAAACTGAAATAAATAGCTGGGAGTGACTGAAACAGGGAGGGAGATTTTTAAACAGCTCACACATGGGGGGAGATTGTGCAGACTTAACACTGATTAAAATAAACCTAACATTTCTCAGCTTGAGGATTAATTGTCTAACCAGTCCATAAACATTAAGGACAAGGAACAATGTTACAATGATACAAATACCAATATGAAAATCCAATGCATAAACAGGGAGGAAACCAACATCAAGAAGATTTAATTTAGTGTTAGTCTGATAACATTCAGCAGGATTTCGGAATCTTCATTTTTTTTCTAAAGCATTTACCATTCCATATATATTTGCATTTGAAATCAGTGGTCAACTAGTTCTGATTATTTTCAAGCAACCTGTATTTTCTATACGTAGGTATTACATGAAGGCAGCTTTCTTTATCATTTTGCCTCCTAGGATTCCTGTCACGTACAGTAGATATCAAAGAGAGTTCCAATCCTCCTGACGCTGGAATCTCAACCACTACTATAAACAAACAAGAAAAAGGATTTGAATCGAGTGGCATATTCGCAATTTCAGGTCATTACCAAATGTTTCACAGCAAATTAAATATTTATCCAAATTTAGGAAGTGGAAGAGCACATTTGTGTATCGCAAGCTCCAGGGAACACCTATGAAGCAAATCCCCAGAACATTGTGATAGATGTTGGGCAGAAAGCTGTGAAGAACTACGATGCACTTAATTAAGTCATGCTCCATGACCTCTTATTATTACTTGAGGGAGAAGACTGTTTAACATCCCAATACCTCTGGCAGTGTAGGCCTGCCACAGTAATGTGCATTTAAGTGCTGGTCTAGTTATGTGCTCATGCTGGGATCAAAGCGGGTGAGTAAAAAAGGAAAGCAGCCTCTTTCATCCTTAAATCATGAGCATGGTAAGTAAGGTTTGTTAATGTTGCAGAATTTCAGAGGCTGAGTACAATGAACTAAGAAGTGAGCATCAAGTAGAACTGCTGCCTCGCAGCTTCAGAAACCTGCCCGTAGCCTCTCCGGGCGGCATTACCGGGAGGGAGCTGGGGATGTCAGATGTGAGGTGCATAGGCCGGTCGGCAGGTGAACCGGGTTAATTCCTCCAGCGCCTTCTAGGTCGGTTCCGGGGTGGAAGATTGCAACCTTCACGTGGTCCGCCCTGTTTCGACTAATGCAATCAACTCGACGTGCACAAACGGAAGATCAAATAGAACAAGTTGTCCAACAACTTTAGGCTGTGCACGCCACACGAAAGAAGGAGAAGAAGAAGAAGGTAGGTTCCCGTGACACAAAATGGCCGGGCGAGGAGAGGGACGTCGGTTGGCAGGAACTGCTCCAGCATGTCGAGAGCGCGGGCCGACCCGACTTTGAATAATGGCGCCAAAATGTGATGTGCAAAAAGAATATGTACAAAAAGAATTTCACTGTCCAGTTGCATATGTGACAAATAAAAGAATGAATTATTGAACCTGGGTTCACTCCTGACCTCCAGCACTGTCTGTGTGGAGTATGTACGTTCTCCCTGTGTACACATTAAGCCACCCCTCAGCCTCTGATGCTCCAGAGAAAACAATCAGAGTTTATCCTGACTCTCCTTATACTGTGTAGCTAACGCACTGTAAAATCATAGCGAACCTCCTCGACACCCTTTCCAAAACCTCCACATCCGTCCTGTATTGGGGAAACCACAACTGCACACAATACTCCAAATGTCCCCTAACTAAAGTTGTATACAGCTGCATCATGATTTTAATATCCAGCGCCCTAATGTACTGTAGATCCTATGCTATGAGTGGTTTGCAGTAGGTCTATTTTGAACCATCCCGAGTAAGAGTCAACAAGAACTAGATAGTGTTTCCCATGTCATTCGAAAATGTTGGTGGCCAGCGTGGACCACGGAAGAGGAGGAACTGGTTGGGGCAGAAGAGGCTGCCTCTGCTGATGTGGTGCTAGACTGTTGCAGACAGCGCAACGCTTCGGTTCTTTCATGTATGTACTTTGTCCTTCCAGGCCAGTAAAACATACTTTGTGCCCGTAGGAGGGTGGCCTCCACGCCGGGGTGGCCCCTGTGGATGTGGTTGTAGTATTAGTCCCGTAGTGCGGTTCGGACCACCGCCTTGTGCCCTTGACTATGATCCCGTCCTGTAGCACTAATTTGTCAAGAACTAGGAAGTAGGGGCATATCTTGAGCGGGGTATTTGACTGTTTGTGGGGCCAACCGTCCTGTATGACTGTTGACAGCAATTGTAAAGTCTCATCCGCAGCCGTGTGTTCGGCAAGGTGGCGTAAATGATCAGTCGGCACAAACGAGACCTTCATGACTGAGAATTCGTCCTGTTCGGAGAGGTGCTGTTCACTGATTCTCCGCGGGGCTCTGGATATCGTGTCTGCTATGTGCATGTCTTTACCTTTCTTGTAGACAATGTGGAAGTCAAAGCGCTGTAGCTGCATCATCACCTGTTCCAGTTGTGCTGGGGTCGCGTGAATCGGCTTGTTCAATATAGTGACCAAGGGTTGGTGGTCAGTCTCGATGGTATTGGTCTTACCAAAAATGAAGTTTCTTGAATTTAGAACATGCGAATACCACCGCGAGCAGTTCCTTTTCAATCTGGGCATATCGCTGTTCGGTATCAGTCAGAGTACGGGATGCATCGCAGGTGATCGTAACCGGCAACTTTAGATCAAAATAGCTTGAGTGTAGCTGGGACATGTTGACTGATGTGGGCAGGGCCGGATTTAGATGAAGAGAGGCCCTAGGCTATTCCATTTGTGAGGCCCCGCCCAATCCCCCACCCGAGAGGATGTTGGAAGAGTCCACCAGATGTGCAGCTGAGTGTGGCCAATGAGATAAGGTCTGGAAAGCTGCACTTTTTATTTATTGCCAGTGCTAGTGTCGAGTTACTGGCTTAAAACTATTATTCTGAAATGGAGGGCAAAGAAAATTACTGAAGTGTTGTTTAGTGACAACAGTGTGTTGTGACAGCATGTGTAAGAAAAGCCTATGACAGTGTCAAAAATATTATACACCAGGCCCTTATGAAGCTTTTTCAAAAACGGGGGTGGCATGGCAGGATTACAAACATTTTATGTGAAATAAGTGCACGCAGCGCATATCACAAGTGCAAAGCTCAAAGACCCTTGCGCCTGGGGTCTCTGGGGTTTTAGATGCTCTCCGGTGCATTCTGAGCCTTATTTTGGAGCATTTTTGCACCAAATGTATGACCAATATTTCAGAAATAATTTTGGTTGAGTAAAGAGTAATGAGTGGTTGGATTGGGATGATTTGGGTCATTGTTGTATACGTTTTTTTCAAGAATTGAAGCTGTCCTTGTTTTAATAATCAAGTTGTACTGTAAAATGTTATAAAGGAGCATGCAAATACTGCAAATAAAATACTGTAAGTTTTTGCAGTAAATAAAACCTTTTTTTAGAAAATGTTTTGTGAGTTGATTTGATTGCCTGTAACTGTTCGACTGTGTTAGTGTGTGCACATTAAAAATATGATGCAAAATGAAAGTCGCAAACTGTGGAATACATATTTTCAGTATTATTATCAAGGAAAATAAAGCAGTTCCAATTGTTTGATATTATTCATATGGAGGAGAAAATATAATTGCTCTAAAACCTACCTTAATTTTGCAATCTCACTAAAGAGAATACCCCTTTCCTTCTCCCCCTCCTCCTTCCCCCTCCCTCCTTCCCCATCTCTCTCTCCCCCTTTCCCCCCTCTCTCTCTCTCTCTCTCTCTCTCTCTCTCTCTCTCTTTTTTTTTTGTTTGTTTTTTTTTGGTTAATAACAAGCATGTTTAATCAAAAGTGACAACATTAAGCATAATTCAAATATGTTGAGAGAGACTCTCTCTCTCTCTCTCTCTCTCTGTCTCTCTCTCTCTCCCCCTCCCCCTCGCGCTCTCTCTCTCCCTGCTTTCTATCTCTCTCTCTCCCCTCTGTCTCAACCCCCCCTTTCCCACTCTCAATCCCCCTCTTCCTATCCCTCCCACGCAGCGAGGCTCCAACTCCACGCCGCATACACCACATCCCCCCCCCCCCCCCCGCCGGCCCGGAGAAAAGTGCACTCCCGCAACGCAATATTCCACTACTTACCCAGAGTAGACACCTAGGATCTTTGGTAGACACGAGGCATCGAGGTGATTATGTGGAGTGCAAATGGAGATCTGAACCCGCCCGGGCCCACTGCGCACGCTTGGAGAGACAGCGTCATTTTGCGTTGCTACTGCGTCACTGGCTTCCCCCAACTGGTCGCAATTTGTTTCCCCAAAACTTCCAGCGGGCCGGAACCAGAATTTCGGGTAATTTCCGTCAAAGTGGAAACGCTGATAGCCCTCCAATTTTTTTTTTCCTTTGGATTTTTTTTACTCTGGGGAAAAAAACACTTTGGCCAGAGGCCCCCTAGATTTTGAGGCCCTAGGCTTCAACCTATGAAGCCTATAGGTAAACCCGGCCCTGCCGAGGCCCCCCTAGATCTTGAGGCCCTAAGCTTAAGCTTGTGAACCTTATACGTAAATCCGGCCCAGGATATGGGCAAGTTGGGCCGAAGGGCCTGTTTCCACACTGAATCACTCTATAACTCTATGACTCCATGACGAAGGTGGTTGCAAAATGGAATGTATTCTGACACTATTGAAGAAGTACAGGGATCAGCACTAGAATAGCCAAGGGATACAAACCAAGTGCTGGTAAATGGGACGAGTGTGCACAGGCAGTTAGTTGATGGTTGGCATTAACTAAGTGAGCTGATAGGCCTGATTTCTGTACTGTAAGTCTCTGAAGCTGAAAGGAGTTGCGACGGAGGGTGAACACCCCAGCTCTCCGCGGTCGACGAGTTCCTTTATCCTTTCCCCTAAGATGTCTTCCCCTTGTCAGAGTTGGCAGGTTTTCCAGTGAGTTGGTTGGAGGCAGTCTAGGACAGATATAACATTTTAATGTATCAGGCATCAGGTTTGGAAGTGTTAAAATTTCCCCTCTCTCCATAAAACAATGGAGAAAACAATGACAAATCTAAGCCGATAAAATATTGCTGGCAATTTTGGCAAATGGAGTGTTCTTGTACCCAACTAGCATTTAGTCTGAAGAAGGGTCTCGACCCGAAACATTGGCAATTCCTTCTCTCCACAGATGCTGCCTCACCCACTGAGTTTCTCCAGCATTTTTTTGTTAACCAGCATTTACCTGTCCAGTGTTCCAGCAGAGAAGTTCAACCATTTTAAACAACTTGTCTAATATCTGATGCAGAATAGAGTGATGCCATATGCATGAATCACATTTAACTACTTAATATCGTAGTAAGTTACTAATAGCTGCTAATATTACATGCTTCAGTCTATTAATCCTAGTAATGACTATGAACCCTGAATAAAGTCATAGCCTGCCCAACATCTCTTTGTAGCTAAAGCCCTCATGTCTTGGCAACATCCTCGCAAATCTTCTCGGCACTCGTTCCAGCTTAATGACATCCTTCCTGTTGCAGGGTGACCAAAACATAACACAATACTCCAAATGCGGCCTCACAAACATCTTGTGTTACTGCAGCATAACATCCCGACTTCTCTACTCAATCTTGATCTTGACCACCCTATCCACCTGTGACATCACGTTCAGGGAACTATGTACCTGCACTCCTAGATCCCTCTAGGATTGACCACCTTTGAATATAATCACTGTAGGTCCTGCCTTTAGTTGACATGACTCTAACTTTTGGAATTCCCTCCTTAAAAGTATCAGATTCTGTATCCCTCTTTACTCTAATAAAATCTGTCTTAAAACCTACCATAGACTGGGAGTGACAATGTGCAGCTGCAGCTAATGCTGCTGCTTTACTGTTCAATGGAACCAGGTCCAATCTTGACCTTGGGTGCAAGACTGCAGGAGAAAGTTATGGCCATAGTCCCTGCAGTTTCATCTCTTACTTCTCCCTGTATCCTCAGATACATCTCATCTAATCCAAGTGACATTTTGCCCTTGATATGCATGACCTCCCTCTATAGAACCTCCTCCAATAACTCCATTGGAAGATAAGGATCAAATCAATGGTTATGTGCTTCTAGACCACACACTTTTGGACATTTGGGAAATGCAATCAGCTAGTGATTTTGAAGATGAAGAAGACCAGACATCTGGTATTGTATTGCCAACACATGAGTACCCACCAGAAGGAAGAGATTCATAGAGTCATACAGCATGGAAACAGGCCCATTGCTGAGAACACCAGTGGTAACTATCATGTATCCTGCTACATTCATCATGTACTATTCATTTTTATACTTCCCACTTTGCCATCAACTCTTCCCAAATCCTACCTCTCACCCATACACTTTACAATGGACTATTAGCCTACTATCCTGCACAAGTAACAGCCAATGCTAATACCTTGCTGGTATTAATTCAGCGGGTTTGCATGTTGTTCCTGTGACTGGGTTTGCTCTGGTTCCTCAAAGACTCAATGGGTCAGATAGCCTCTCTGGAGGACATGGAGTCTGAAGAAGGGACCTGACTTGAAACGTTGCCTATCTATGTTCTGCAGAGATGCTGTCTGACCCGTTGAGTTACTCCAGCACTCGGTGTTTCTAGCATACTATTCTGCATGTCTTTGAGGAACCAGAGCAAACCCAAACAGTCACAGGAAGAATGTGTTGGAAAGAAATGCAGATGCTGGTTTAAATAGAAGGTAGACACAAAATGCTGGAGTAATTCAGCGGGACAGGCAGCATCTCTGGAGAGAAGGAATGGGTGACGTTTCGGGTCGAGACCCTTCTTCAGACTGAAGAAGAGTCTCGACCCGGATATGTCACCCATTCCTTCTCTCCAGAGATGCTGCCTGTCCCGCTGAGTCACAGGAAGAACATGCAAACTCCACACAGACGGGACTGTAGATCAGGATTGAACATGGGTCACTGGCACCATGACACAGCAACTCTATTAGTTGTGCCACTGTGATTGTAACATCAGTTTAACTTAGGTGGTTGAAAGAAATACTGAACCATGTATTGCAAACAGCTGGAAGGAGCTTGGCCCAAATTGTGGTGTGATTTTTATGCCGTTGTTAGTTCAGGTTGGAAAACTGCTGCCATTTTCGATAAACATTTTGTTCTTATGAATTTGCACAAAGATCAATAGAAGACCCTGTAGTTGAAGAAAAACCTAATTGCATTCTCTGAAACTACAAATCCACCATTATCTAGAACAGAGGTACTTTGATTAGAACAATGTTCTAATGATTGGTGCTATTTGTCGTTTAAAATCTAATTCTACCTTTTATTGCTTTTGATTTCGGAAGAAGAAAGCAAATGAAGAAATAACTGGTTTTATGTTTTCCCCTTTCATTTCTTCAGCTTGTCCATCAGGAAATAAGAAGTAGCAGGAGATGGTCTTTGTGCTTACTTTAGCATCCAATAAAGGCATGGACAATCCCATGTCCCAACACCTATTTCTGTTGATATCCTTTGACCTTTGGTCCCTTCCTATCTCTACTGTGAATACACTCAATAACTCAGCATCCACAGTTTGTTGTAATAAAAATTCCAAAGACTGTACATAAGTCTTCTAAGTCTCCTTAATCCAACCCATTAACTTGTGAATGTGGCCTCCTGCTCTGGGTTCTTCCAGCTGAAAAAATAGCCTCTCATCAACTGCACTCTCAATCCCAATATTGTGCATCTCCATGAGGTCACTCCTCACTCTTTGAAACTTCAGTGAGCAAAGGCCAATATTACTCAATCTTTCTTCATAGGACTGTCATAGGCTGTTTGGCACGCAACAAGAGCTTTTCACTGTACCTCAGTACACGTACAGGTGACAATAAACTAAATTAAACCAAACTAAACTAAACTATCCTCTAATCCTTAAACACAACCCAGTCAGAACCTTTTTCCCAGTATGGGAAAATCAAATACTAGAGGGCATAGCTTTAATGTGAGAGAGGCCAGCTTGAAGGAGATGCGCTGGGCTTGTTTTGTACATAGAAGGTGCTGAGTGGCTCCAATGGGCTGCTGGGTTGGTGGTTGAGGCATTGTAACATTTTAGAGGCCACTGTGGCGCTGTGGTAGAGTTGCTGCCTTACACCGCTTGTAGCACCGGAGACCGGGGTTCGATCCTGACTACGGGTGCTGTCTGTACAGAATTTGTACGTTCTCCCCATGTTCGAGTGGGTTCTCTCCGAGATCTTCGGTTTCCTCCCATACTCCAACAACGTACAGGTTTGTAGGTTAATTGGCTAGGGTTTGAATACTTGGTATAAGTGTAAATTGTCCCTAGTATGCGTAGGCTTGTGTCAATGGGCGAGGATCGCTGGTCGGTGCGGACTCGGTGGGTGGAAGGGCCTGTTTCCACTCTGTATCTCTAAACTAAACTAAACCTCTTGACCAAATTAATTGCTTCCCGAATTGTCATCTCCATTAGTCCAAAGGAGGGTTCTGACCTGAAATGTTGTCAATTAATTTCCTTCCACAGATACTGCCTGACATGCTGAGTTCTTCCCATAGTTTATTTTTGCTCAAAATTCCTGCATGCGCAGTCTCATGTATCTGCCATCTATACTTGTCTGTTTCGTTCTAACTTATAAGGCAGCACACAGAGATTCTTCTGAAGATCAACATTTACTGTTGTGTTATTTAATCACATAAAAAAACTATTATTTTGACATTGTTCTTACGATGCAAATGACCTCACTCTCTCCCATCACATTTGCTAGCCGAGCCTGGTTAAAATCCCTTTACAGACTTTGCATTCATTTTGGTTATTCTTTGCCTATCCCTTCATCCACCCCTCCTTTCCAACTCTCCCCCCTCCCAGTTCCTCCACATTCCCACACACTTTGTAACATATACACTTTCCTATTCCGTTCCTTCTACATAATAAACAGTGACAGCTGTGGCCCAATAATGATTCAACTCGGAACAGCCCATCAATCTGCATATAATCTGTTACTCCTCCTCCCTGCTTTCTGTGTTTTAAACAATCCTCATGCTAATGTGTTATCCGCCTCCACCATTCCCTAACCTTGTAATCCCTAATTCTATGCAGTTATTTTGTGATACTTTCTAAAACATCAAATGTACTACATTCTTTGCATTCTAACAGCTTCAAGTTCCTGGGCGTGCATATCTCTGTAGATCTGGCTTGGGCCCAGCACATTGATGCAATCACAAAGAAAATACATCAATGCCTCTATTTCCCCAGAAGATTGAGCAGATTTGGTATGTTGAGGGATACTTTATTTAATCTTCTGTAGGTGTACGGTGGAGAACGCACTGACAGGTTGCATCATGGCCTGGTTCGGCAACTCGAACACCCATGGTTTAAGGAGATTGCAGAGAGTGGTAAACACTGTCCGGTTCATCACTGGTGTTGACTTTGCCACCATCAAAAAGATCTAAAGAAGGCCTTGCCTCAAAAAGGCACCAATTATATTTGAAGACCCACACCTCCCTGGTCCTCCTCTCATTTCACTTCTACCATCGGGTAGAAGGTACAGGAGCCTGTAGCTGTTCAAGAATAGTTTCTTTCCAACAACCATCAGGCTGTTGAAGACTCTACAACACTGCCCTCAGCAACTATGAACTTCTATGGACTGCCTTTGGCTACACTAAGGATGTTGGTTGTTTTGGATGAGTATCATAATCATTACTTTATTGAATATTTAAAAATTGTTGGAAATTGTCTGTGTGTTTGCGGGCCTGTTAAACTGCAAGTAAGAATTTCATTGTTCCATTGACGGTACATATATAACAATAAAACACTGTTGACTCCATCGAGTCGTGACTGCCTTGGACCTTGACTATAGAGTATAATAGAAAAGTATTCCAACTGTCAAACACAATTTTCTCTTCATAGAACAATGTTAGCTCTGTCTAATTATTTTGTGACGTTCTAGGAATTCTGACATCTTGACAATGACAGAGGTCAGGCTGACTTGCCTGTAATCTCTTATTTATTTTCTTCCTTCTCGCTACATTTTCTATTTATTTACAAGCTGGTGAAACTATTCCAGAATCTTTGAAGTTTTGGCAACTTTTTACTAATTCTTCCATTGTCTGTTCCAGAATGTTGGCATGCGTGCTGTCAAGTCCAAAAGATTTTTTCTATTTCTGTCTCCCCCGCATTTCAGTGCTTTTGCTTTAATAACATTCAAGGAAGTAGAGTCATTGAGAACAGATACAGCCCTTCAGTCCGTGCCAACCATTAAACAACCATTTATTTGATTATACGACTAGCCCCGACCCGGGGTAGATCGCCCAGCGCGGGGGAGCTGAGATTCCCCACCTCCCCCCATGCATGAGCTTGATCACCCTGACGAGGAAATCCGCCGCCGGCTACGGGAATACGATTGTCCCGTCAAGGGAAGGTCAGAGACCCCCGACCACTGGAGGATAAAGAGGGGAGAGATTGAACTTTATTTTGCCTAATAACGACATCACAGTGAGGAATGTGGAGGAGTCACTGGGGTGGATATTTATGTTAAAATGTATTTTGTGTGTTCTGTTGCTTTTTATTAGCATGACTGTATGGCAAATCAAATTCCTCGTATGTTGCAAAACTAATAAAGTATGATTATAATTATGATATTAATGCTACACTAATCTAATGTTACTATTTTTCCCTACATTTCCATCAACTACCCTCAGAATCTACTACAGAATCACTTACACACCAGGAGTAATGGACAAAAATGTGGCAGGTTATCTTTGTCACTCTGAGGAAACTCAAGCAATTGCAAAGTGAACATGCAAACTCCAGATAGACAGCACTGGACATCAGGATTGAACCCAGTTTACTGGAGCTATGAGGAGGCAGCTCTGTTAGCTGTGTCACTATGCCACCCAAGTAAGTTCCCCAATGTCATTAAATACTTCGTTCACCTCCATGTTTTCTCCATTCACTGTATCTTCTGCAGTGACAACCAAATCCAAAATATGTGTGCAATGCTCTGCTCGTTCTTTATTCTCTATAATACCTTCACCCGTGTTTGTCCCTTTTGGAATCACGTTTATTTTTGCCTCCATCCCCCTTTGACATCGCTGTAGAGGTTGCTGCAATCTTTTCTTATAGTTTAGTTTAGAGATAGAAACATAGAAACTAGGTGCAGGAGTAGGCCATTCGGCCGTTCGAGGCAACACCGCCATTCAATATGATCATCCAAAATCAATACCCCATTCCTGCTTTCTCCCCATATCCCTTGATTCCATTAGCCCTAAAAGCTATATCTAACTCTCTCTTGAATACATCCAGCGAATTGGCTTCTGCTGCCTTCGGTGGCAGAGATTCACAACTCTCTGGCTGAAAAGGTTTTTCCCCATCTCAGTCCTAAATGGCCTACCCCTTATTCTTAAACTGTGACCCCTGGTTCTGGGCTCCCCCAACATTGGGGCCGTTTTTCCTGCATCTAGCCTGTCCAATCCCTTAAGAATTTTACATGTTTCCATAAGATCCACTCTCATGCTTCTAAATTCCAGTATATATTCAGTGAAGAGATAAAGCGCGGAAGCAGATCTTTCGGCCCACCGAGTCCGCACCGACTAATAAAGACATGGGCAGATAATCCTGTTGGTCAATCAATCGCTGGTTGACAACTCCATTGTTAATAATCAAAAGAAAATTCTGGAAGCTTTGGCCAACTTTCCCGATCTTATACTGATGATTCCTCTCAGTGCAGGTTTGTGGTTCAAAAATGCCTATTATATTTGTACAGGTTATCTCAATGTGATTGTTGTGTGAATCCAATGATGTTTTCCGTGACTGCTGCTACATAATGCCATATTAAAAGCAAATCTCTGCATGTTTATTGTCTTTTACATTATTGGAGAACCTGCCAAATTCTTAGGTTCATGTCGGTTGGTTTTTCAATTGTATAATTTCATGGTGGCGGGCATCCTTGCACGTGATACAGATGAGTTAACCATGCTCCCCGTGCCAAAGACAACTGGAATCCTTTTAATATCAACCCCTCCAGGTTAACTCAGCTCAATAAAATAGACCTTCCAAATATTTAGTGGCGTGGCAGTGTAATTTACTGATTAGCACACTCGGCTGGCTGCTGCTCAACTGTCTTTGAGAGGGTCGATGGTTACATTTTCTGCTCAATGAATTGTGATCACTGCAGCTGAGTCCAAACCTAAGCAGGTGCATAGTTTTCACAGGCTGGGAAAAACACATTGCTTCAGAGCAGGAGTGCGGGGCTGGTGGTTGTACGGATTGTAAATGAAACTAAAGGGATGACACAACCTGACAGTTGTAAATCAACCCTTTAATCCACTGGAATTTTTTGGAAAGCATTGTTCGCAGCCACTTACATATGTATTCATTCTCCAGCCTATTTGCCAATAACTGGAATTTGTCCACAGCCCTCACCGAATGACTGACAGAATGAATTACTTTAAACTGCTTGACATTTTCTGATCCACTCTAACATTAGCTATGAGATTACATCAGAAAGTAGACGGTGTGGATGAATCGCCTTCAGAACCACCAGGGAAATGAGATGCTGGAGCTGACGGGGTATGGAATTGGGGAGCTGAAATGCATATAAACTCTCGACGTAGTGTGTTAACTGCAGCAGTTGAACAATATCTTGTTAGCATCTCCTTCCCTGATGGGAAAACTAGAAAGGCTGGAGATTACAACAAATATCTAATAGTACCAGCTCGGATGAGTACAGGAAAAAATAAAGATATCGTTTAAGCACGTATAATCTGTTTGGCTGAATTGGATGAAAATGTGGGATTTGAATAAAAACAAATAAAATGTTATTTAGACATTAATTTTAAAATATGCTTTTTAAAGAGCTGGGAATGGTAACATTCTTGGACAAATGCTAGTTAATGTATTTGAGCATAGTTTTGCTCCTGCTATGTTATCTTACATTAAAATAAAACAATATGAGGCAGTTCAGCCCATCAGATCTGTGCTGGCCCACAAGTAGTGAACCCATTTGTCTCACTCATCCTCTCCTTATTTTCCTGCAGTCCTGCAACTTATTAACCATGTATAGCCTTTCCACTGATGGGTTGGCACGCACCAAAAAAGCTTTTCAGCGCACCTCGGTACATGTGACAATAAACTAAACAAGGTGGCGCAGCGGTAGAGTTGCTGCCTTACAGCGCTTGCAAAGCCGGAGATCTGCTTTCGATCCCGACTATGGGTGCTGTCTGTACGGAGTTTGTACGTTTTCCCCCTGACCGCGTGGGTTTTTTCTGGGATCTTCGGTTTCTTCCCACACTCCAAAGTGTGGTTTGTAGGTTATTAGGCTTGGTATAAGTGTAAATTGTCCCTATTGTGTGTCGGATAGGGTTAGTGTGCGGGGATTGATGGTCGGTGCAGACTCGGGGGGCCGAAGGGCCTGTTTCCGCGCTGTATCACTAAACTAAACTAAACGATTTTCACTCAAACATTATCATCAACTTCCCTTTTTGTCATTAAACTGCACTAAGGTGCAATTTGCTGTAGTCAGCGAATCTACCTGCAGGTTCTTGCAATGCTACAAAGAGGAACCAATACCCAGAGTAACCCTTGCTGTCGCAGGGAGGACGTGCAAACTCCATAGAAAAAGCAGCATCCAATGCCAGAATCAAACCATGGTCTCTAGTACTGTGGGGCAGCAAGAGTAATTGCCATGGGACTGGGTAAGCTAATCATTACACAAAATAATCGAAACAATTTAATGTAGCAATTATTGGAATAATAGAAAATGCTGAGGTATATTTTGCATTGGATGGTTTTCATGCTTTCAGCAATGAAGAGTCACTAAAATTAGCAAGCAATCTCATTGTGATTTGTGGGAGCCACAAGTGTTTTGTGTGGTGAACTTGTTATATTGGAACAGTGACTAAATTTCACGATCTATGAAATACTCTGGGATTTCCCCATATTATTGCAGCAAGTTCTCTTAGCTTCTAGGAATAGTTACTCAACCGTGAGTATTTCAGATATGTGGAATTCAGCCTCTTGGAATGAATGTGGGGCTGCCCCTTGTTTCTTGGAGACTGTTCTAATAGAATTCTGAACTATTTAACATAAATTTCCAAGGAAATCTACCACATCATCTTAATAAAATATTGGACGTTCTCCATTACTTTCATTTTTCTTTCTCACTGATGCCATTCTCGTCAGGCCCATTTAAAAACAATGCCAAGATGTATTAGGATAGTTTGGTTCCAATGCATTTACAATCATTGAAGATTTCGCAGCACATTGCCTTAGACAGGGCGGCACGGTAGTGCAGCTGTTGAGTTGCTGCCTCACAGCGGCAGAGACCCAGGTTCGATCCTCACTACGGGTGCTGTCCACATGGAGTTTGTACTTTCTCCCCATGACATGTGTGGGTTTTCTCCAGGAACTCTGGTTTCCTAACGCACTCCAAAGATGCACAGGCTTGCAGGTTAATTGGCTTGGTATAATTGTAAATTGTCCCTAGAGAGTGTAGGATAGTGTTAGTGTGCGGAGATCGCTGATCGGTGCAGATTCAGTGGGCTGAAGGACTTGTTTCCGCTCTGTATCCATAAACTAAACTAAAATAGTGGAGATTGACAATTGTGCCCAAATGCTGTAAAAAAAAGTATGCAATTCTACTCAAAGCGCCCCCACAACTAGTTGCTTTTTACCACCTTGCAACACGGTGTGACTTACAGCGATGTCCATGTATTTTACTTTCTGTAATGAAAGCTATGAAATACATTTCACATGAGCACTGAATGCAAAGCATTTATGAACGGGATCTATAGGAGAGAAAGCAGCAAGGTGCCAACATTAAAACCTTTACTGCGCTGCCAAGATGATGACAATTCCTTGCCAAGAGTAAATGTCCGCTTGCCAAAAGGCCCAGCTGGCACTTTACCCATACACTGTATTAAACATCACATCTACTCATTTTGCTAAATAAAAAACTAAGAACAAATAATTCATTCATACATAAAACAATAGCAGGCAGATGCAGCATGTAAACGTTGTAAAAATAAAGCTATAATATTATCAAATTACTCAATTAAAAAAGAGGAACTTTGGAGTCATAGTGTGGAAACAGGCCTTTCGGCCCAACTTACACACACCGACCAACATGTCCCATCTGCACTATTCCCACCTACCTGCATTTGACCCATATCCCTCTAAACTTCTCCTATCCATGTACCTGTCTAAATGTTTCTTAAAGGTTGCGATAGTACCTGCGGTAGTACTTTGGGGAATAATTTAGTGGTTTACAGTTGCGAGGTAAATTTTAGTCTGAATTGAATCATGAAACTTTCTCAGTAGGGATTGAATCATAGAGGACATGTGAATTCCAGGTTTGATTTCCCCTCTGTGCTAAATTAAATAATCCCAAATGATAGCTGGTGGAATTCTCCAGCAAACTTTGGTGTTCTGGATATGGAGTGGACCAGAACTAGTGTATCTTTCCTAAATCTGGCTGAGGAATGGATCCATTGGATTCACACAGCTTTCCAATCATTACTTTGCAGATGGTAAAGAGCATGGCACTGGGTGACATCTCATGCATGTGGAACAATATCTTGGTACGACCTCATGGAGGCTATCTTTTGTACACAATCATGAGAGGAATAGGTCGGGTAGCTGCACTGAGTCTCTTGCCCAGAGTAGGGGAATCGCGGACCAGAGGTTCAAGGTGAAGTGGAAAAGATTTAATAGGAATCCGAGGGGTATCTTTATCACACATGGAACAAGCTGCCAGGGGAGGTAGTTGAGACTGGGAATATCCCAACGTTTAAGAAACAGTTAGACAGGTACATGGATAGGACGGGTTTGGGGGGACATGGTGGCAGGTGGACTAGTGTTGCTGGGATATTGTTGGCCGGTGTGGGAAACATAGAAACATAGAAACATAGAAAAATAGGTGCAGGAGTAGGCCATTCGGCCCTTCGAGCCTGCACCGCTATTCAATGTGATCATGGCTGATCATATCATATGAAAGTTGGGCCGAAGGGCCTGTTTCCATGCAGTATCACTCTAGGACTCTATGACTCTATCTGCATGAAGATAGACAACAGCACTAGTACATTCTGCACAAAGGGATTGCACATTGGAAAATAAAAATTACGCTCCCAACAATTTGCAATCTATCTATTTTATGTACAAATCAATTGTATGCTTAACAGGCAAATTTCCTGCACACTTAGTCACTTAGATCTTTTTTAAATGGTTATGCACTTCTTTAGATTAATCAGACCATTACAAATACAGACTGTACAATTATATTGAACAAAGAATTAAGGGTTTCTTAGGAATTTATGTTTAATTGGAAGAGATTTAATGTGTTTAATTTCATAATCCCATTTCAGAAATGGATTTTCTTAACAGTACTCTACTTCTTACTTTTTGTTAAGTATTATTTGGTCAGAAATGACGAAAAGAAAACACTAACCATTTTTTGTAGAGGAGTGGTGACCTAAATCATCGATCTATACAACACACTTGAAATTGTAGTGTTTCAAAGACAATGGGCAGCAGAAATGTTAACGTTCATTAAGCTCTTTAAACTGAGTAGAATGGAATAATACATTTAAAATGTTAGCTAAAACCGTTTACAGCAATTTCTGGGAATATATTTTATAAAAAAATGATTTTAAAGGTAATTATTTTATTAAAAAGTAAGATTTATATCACAATTTCGATTAAAGCTCGCGACCTGTGTCTTTGTGTTTCACTACCGATTACACAACCTGATACCATGGTGCGATTAGACCATTTCTCATCTGCTTTTGTTTGTATCCTGAGATCATTATGTTTGTTTGGAGATGCAGCACGGAAACAGGCCCTTCGACCCACCGAGTCTGCGCCAACCAGCGATCCATGCGCATTAACACTATCCTAACACACTAGGGATAATTTACATTTATACCAAGCCAATTAACCTACAAACCTGTACGTCTTTGGAGTGTGGGAGGAAACCGAAAAACTTGGAGAAAACCCACGCAGGTCACAGGGAGACCTATACCTCAAAGGTGTTGAGTCCAATTACAATTCTTGTTGATATCAATAACTCTGAAATTTAGAGAGACACAAATGACCTGTGGTGGTAGAAGCCTAAGTAAAAACAAATTGCTGGAGGAACTCAGTGAGTCAGGCAGCATCTATGGAGGGAATGGGGCAGATGATGTTTCGGGTCAGGAATCTTCTCCAGTCTGAAGAAAGGTCCCAACCTGAAACTTCATCTGTCTATTTCCCTCCACAGATGCTGCCTGACCCATTGTGTTTCTCCAGTACTTTGTTAATAACTCTGATATTAAACCAAGGCAGATCCTGGACTATGATAGAGAACCGCACAGAATGGCAGATTTTCCCTAAAGCTCTTAATATTGGTTGTAGAGATGTCCTTTGGAACAATAACTCACACATTTGGAAGTCAATGAAAGTCACGATAAATGTTGATGCACGGCAGACTAGCAGCTTAGAAACATTAAATAATCTCCAAAAATCTTCAAAGGTTACAAATATATTAGCAGTGAAGAATGAACATTTTGTTCTTCTTTTCAGTCTCAATATCGTAAATTTCTAGTTCAGAAATTCTCTCTTCCTTCCACGAACACCGAAGTAATCTGTCCTTACCATAACTTAAAGATGTATCATTGCATTGCTCCCCCTCAAAGTTGCTTTTCCTCTTCCACTTATATAATCTATGGCAAAGTGTCAATTCTATGTAAATAAAGAGAATCTATGCCTAGATTAGAGCACCAAACATTTTCAGTTGGAGTTTCATGACCTTATTTTACAGAATTGGAATCTTCCGCTGATCTGCCTGGGCTGTCGTTATGATTTTTACTGCAAGAGTCTAAGATGCTATAAGAATTATGAGCAGAAATAGGCTATTCATCCCTCCTGTTCCAACATTCATCATGATAATGGCTAAACGTCTACCTCAGCATTACTTTCCTGGACTAGCTCACATCCTCTGAGTCTTTTAACATTCAGGATCAATAGTGGGGCAGCGGTAGAGTTGCTGCCTTACAGCGCCAGAGACCTGACTATGGGTGCTGTCTGTGTGGAGTTTGCACGTTCTGCCTGTGACCGCGAGGGTTTTCTCTGGGTGCACGGGTTTCCTCCCACACTTCAAAGACGCACACGTCTGTTGGTTAATTGGCTTGGGTAAAAATTGTAAACTGTTCCCAGTCTGTAGGATAGTGCTAGTGTACAGGGATCGCTGGTTGGTGCGGACTCGGTGGGCCGAAGGGCATGTTTCCGCACTGTATCTGTAAACTAAACAATCACTATCTATGTTGAATGAACTCAATGACATTCACCATAGCAGAGCATTCCAAGGCTTCACCACCATCTGAGAGAAAACCTCAGTCCTAAATGCCTTCTCCCTACACTGAAGCTCCCTACCCCTGATTCTGGAACTCTTCGTCAAGAGAAACTTGCTCCCTGGTTCCAACTTCAGAGGCCTGCATTCTCCTTACTCTAGAGACTGCCGAACTGGTCAACGTCATCCCTCCACATACCAAGTCCTTAGAAATTAAGCCCTTCAACCCACTGAGTCCATGCCGACCAACAATTCCCTTACACTAGCACTATCCTACAGACTAGGGATAACTTACAATTTTTACCATAATCCTTAGAACTAGTTGAATGAATCCTCACTGATCTTCGAGGAAACTAAGAATATACACAATACTCCAGTTGTAGTTGCACCAAGGCCCTAAATAATTGCTGGCTGTAAAATTACACATTATGGTGACATACATTTCCCTAGCTACTGATGATTCACAGTACTCCTTCAATACTTAGTTTGAGCTGTGGGATCTGTTGTAAACGCATCCAAGTGTGGTCCCTCACAACATGATGTGCTTTGATGTGAAAACCGGACTTTGACTCCACAAGAACTGCTTGCTTACTGCCGGTTAAATTTCCCTTGTTATCTGTGAGTGACAGATTTAGTTACAATAAATCATGAATCTGATGCAGTCCATTGCTTTCAAAGCAACACGGGAACTAGTGATCAATAAAATGAAGACAGTACTGCATTTCCTACATGTGAAATAGTTGGATAGAGTTGGATTGGCCAGAACAAAGTCTTGTAATCCTGTTCTTGCTGACATGTAATTTAGTTTAGTTTAGAGATTGAGCGCGGAAACAGGCCCTTTGGCCACTGAGTCCGTGCTGACCTAACTTATAATTTTTACCGAAGTCAATTAACCTACAAACTTGTACGTCTTTGGAGTGTGGGAGGAAATTGGAGCAACTGGGTCAAACCTATGAGGTCAAGTTAGGTCTTTATTCTTTGGAGAGCAGAAGGTTAAGGGGGGACTTGATTGAGGTCTTTAAAATGATGAAAGGGATAGACAGAGTTGACGTGGATAAGCTTTTCCCATTGAGGGTAGGAAAGATTCAAACAAGAGGGCATGACGTGAGAATTAAGGGACAGAAGTTTAGGGGTAACATGAGGGGGAACTTCTTTACTCAGAGAGTGGTGGCTGTGTGGAATGATCTTCCTGCAGAAGTGGTGGAGGCAGGATTGATTTTAACATTTAAAAGTAAAGTGGATAGGTATATGGACGGGAAGGGTATGGAGGGGTATGGTCTGAGTGCAGGTAGATGGGACTAGAGGAAAATAAATGGTCGGCACAGACTGGAAGGGCCGAGAAGTCCTGTTTCCGTGCTGTAATTGTTATATGTTATATGTTATATGTCACGGGGAGAATGTACAAACTCCGTACAGACAGCACCCACAGTCAGGATCAAACCCAGGTCTGTGACACTGTAAGGCAGCAACTCTACCGCTGTGCCACCGTGCCACCACGATAAGAGGAATTTGTTCCTCTTGTGTTATTGTGACCATATTGATTTTGTTCCTGCTATTTTCTTTTCATGGTGCCACTTAGTAATAATTACTCATTTTACAAGTTCAAATTGTCAGAATTTACTACTTGTATTGTGTCCACTCAGTGTTTGTATCCTGACTAATACTTCTCTGATAATTTAAGTAGCTGCACAAGATACAGATTTGAGTGTCATTTGACAGTAAGTGTTTGTGCCACTAAATGTAAAGAAGGTGACGAGCTGCCACACCAAGAGGTCCAGTAAGTTTCGCTGAGCAACCGATCATAAGCTGTAAGATCATAAGATCATAAGTGATAGGAGCAGAATTAGGCCATAGTCTACTCTGCCATTCAATCATGGCTGATCTATCTCTCCCTCCTCACCCCATTCTCCTGCTTTCTCGCCATAACCTCTGACACCCGTACTAATCAAGAATCTATCTATCTCTGCTTTAAATATATCCACTGACTTGGCCTCCACGGCCTTCTGTGGCAAAGAGTTCCACAGATTCACCACCCTCATAAACATTAAGATAATGTTTATCTCAACATTATCAATTTCTCAATATCCATAGGTGACCACCAATCCGTTCAACAACTGGAGCATCAATATCTAAACCATGGGTCAAGGCTTCAAGGGTGAATAGGCAGCAATGCATGGCTCTTCCACATACCACTGATGAGCTGTCCCAAGCATGGAGTATGGGACTGTGTCGATGGTGCAGCCAAAACATCTCTGAGCTTCAAGCGGCACAGTGGGGCAGCGGTAGAGTTGATGCCTTACAGCGCCGAGACCTGGGTTCGATCCTGACTATGGGTGCTGTTTTTATGGAGTTTGTACGTTCTCCCTGTGACCACGTGGGTTTTCCCCATGTGCTCCGGCTACTCTTACACACCAAAGTCGCGCAGGTTTATAGGTTAATTGGCTTTGATTAAATTGTAAATTGTCCCTATCGTGTAGGATAGTGCTAGTGTGTGGGGTGATCGCTGGTCAGCGTGGACTTAGTGGGCCGAGGGGCCTGCTTCTGCACTGTATCTCTAAAGTCTGGAGTAAAGTAAAATCGTCAACCAGTACAAAGCTTTCAGTTCAATAAGCCCTTATTGCAATTCAGCTCAATTTCTCCAAGGTCAAAAATTCAAGATATTGTAGAATCAACAAGACTAGGGAAAGCAGCAACTTATTGAGTTCACACCAATAAACTTGCTTGCGGCATCCACTCTAATACTGAGTAGGACAAGAATAATAACATCATTGGAAGACGGTCATCAGAGAAAACATGATCCCTGGGAGCACATGTCATCTTGGACACATTTCCTATTGTAATTACCAAAACCGCATTTTGTTTTCTTCAAAGATCTGCACCGCGATGTTTTTTTTGACAATTGAAAGTGCAATAATCTTTGGTTGTTTTCTGGAGCTGATGATCATAGAAATGGCCCAAGAACCTTATTTGCATTTACATTCAAAAATGATGCATATAAATCTTCCTCCTTGATGCAAAATAGGTTGAGTGGTTTTTGTCATTGGAGTTCCTCACCACCTACTACAGGAAGACCAGTGCCATAATCACAATAGCAGATCCAGGAACAGATCTGCCACTTCCTGCAGAAAGCAACCATCACAGGTAATAAATGTTCCTAAATTCATAATTGATAGGAGAAGAATTAGGCCATTCGGCCCATTAACTCTACTCCACCATTCGATCATGGCTGATCTATCTTCCCCTCACAACCGCATTCTCCTGCCTTCTCCCCATAACCCCGACACCCGTACTAACCATGAATCTATCTATCTCTGCCTTACAAAATATCCATTGACGTCCTTCTGTGGTGACTTCCTTCAGAGGATGATAAATTCCACAGATTTACCATCCTCTGACTCAAGAAATTCCTCCTCATCTCCTTCCTAAAGGAAGGTCCTTTTATTCCGAGGATATGACCTCTGGTTCTAGACTCTCCCACTAGTAGAAACATCCTCTCCACATTCACTCCATCCAGGTCTTTAACTAATCGAAAACATTTCATTTAACGAATGTCATCCTCTTTGAGAATAAATAATAAATAAATAACAAATTTATACGTCTTGAGAATAAAGTACGATCAATATAACTTAAAAAATATCACATCATCATGCCATTTGATTTGATTGATTTGATTTTATTACTAACGAAACTCCGTTTCTACAAGCCATACAACAGAATAATTCATAAAAAAATACACAGACAATTCAATTCACACAAACATCCATCACAGTGAATCTCCTCCTCACTGTGATGGAATGCAAAGTCTTCTCTCTCTCCCGCACCATTTCTCTCCCGAGGTCGAAGCCCCAGGCGGACGGTGTTAAGTCCCACGGCCATTGAAGCCGCGTCGGGCCCGGCGATGTACGGCCCCGCTCTAGGCCCAAAGGTCACAACTTTGGGGCCCCCGGCGGGCGCTGGAATGTTCCGCGACCATGAAAGCCGCGCGGGGTGATGTACGGCCCCGTCCCGGGTCACTCCAACCCCGCGACACGGGCTGGAGAAGCTGTGTTGCGGGAGCTCCGGAGAACGGTCCCCCACCCGGACCCGCAAGCTCCCGATATCCCGACAGTCCACCGGTCTGCAGCTTCAGCTAGAGCTGGAGCGAGCCACCACCGCTCCCTACGCTCCGAGGCCGGCCAGCCACACAACAGTGAGTCCGCAGCTCCACAAGCTCCGTGACTGGAGCCCCCAGGTCGTCCCGGTCCACGGTGCTAGGCCCCAATGACAACGGAGACCCAACAGGGTAAAAGTTGGGTCTCCCGTGCAGGGAAGAGATTTAAAAGTCCCCCCCCCCCCCCACCCCCACATATACACAGTTACAAACAATACAAAAAAACCCACGAACAACTACATTTAACTAGACAAAATATTTAAAAAAAGACAGACAGACTGTAGGGGCCGCTGCAACGTGAGTCGCGTCCACCCACATTTATAAAGTGCCTTTGATTACTTAAATGCCATCACATACAGATGCTTTTCTCGGGTGATGTCAATGTGCTGTCCCTGCTTCGGGATCTGCTCCTTCGGAAACGAAGAGAGCAATATCTCAGCCTGTTAAACAGTACAAACTCCATTTGCCTCTAGCCAACTCTACTGAAACTTATTGCCACGGGATGTAAAAGTTACATTGGCCACTTGTCAGGTACAAAGACATTGCTTGAAAAATTTTGTTGCAACAAGAAATAGCTGAAAATCGATCACGACATTGCTATTCCTTTCAGTTCATCAAAAATACCAATATCGCCAACATCACTGGCTAGGACAACATGAAGTAACGTAATTATAATGGGAAATCAGTAACTGTACCACCAGCCTAAAGTTAGACATAGAATCAAATACAGAGGACAAGGTGTTAAGAAGTCCCTTGTGCCAGTAGGTGGGGAGCATTTCACGACATTCGTTGATTGTTGAGAGTGGTAGACACTCAACATCAGGGGGGGGGGGGGGGGGAGTAAAAAAATTATCCACAAATTACAACAAATTACAACAAATTTATCAGTTGTAAATATAAAATAAGGTCATGGTCTTATGAATGTAAGATAGACACAAAATGCTGGAGTCACTCAGTGGAACAAGCAGTTTCTGGAGAGAAGGAATGGGTGACGTTTCGGGTCTAAGACCAGAGGCCATAGCCTCAGAATAACAGGACGTATCTTCAGACCTATTCTTGACCCAAAACCTCGCACATTCCTTCTCTCCAGAGATGCTGCCTGTCCCGTTGTTACTCTGTATTTTGTGTCTATCTTCGGTTTAAACCAGCATCTGTAGTTCCTTCCTGCACGTCCCATGAATGTAGTAAGATATTTAAAGTGAGGCTTTTGTATGAAAGAACTACAG
The DNA here is from genome assembly GCA_963514005.1 of Raja brachyura. The sequence goes on along the minus strand of OY740811.1, from coordinate 24,376,014 downwards.
ATGCTGGTTTAAATTGTGGAAAAGGACCCTTTGGCCCACCGAGTCCATGCTGACCGTCAATCCCCGCTCATTAACGCGACCCTGCACACACAAGGGACAATTTACATTCACATCAAGCCAATTAACCTATAAACCTGTACGTCTTTGGAGTGTTTGAGGAAACCGAAGATCTCCAAGAAAGCCAGCGCGATCACGGGGAGAATGAACAAATTCCATCTCTGTGGAGCAACCTCTGTAAAAAGGAAAAAAAGGAACTGCAGATGCTGGTTGATACAGTTAGAAGAAGGTTTCTGACCCAAAATGTAATTTGTCCATTTCCTCCAGAGATGCTCCCAAACCTGCTGAGTTACTCCAGCATTTTGTGTCTATCTTTAGATGGAGTTCAACCATGGTTGGGTGGGGGGGAGTGGAGAGGCTGGAATTGTTTGTCATGGAGTGGAAAAAGCTGAGGACGGGCCAAACTGAGGAATGCCAAATTATTAGAGATAAATATGTGGTAGACACTGAAGAATTTTCTCTGCACAGTGGTCTCCATTAACAAAGAGCATAGCTGTAAGCTAAGCGGGAGGAGATGCAAAGGGAAGATTATTTGCATCAAGATGGTGCCTGAAATCTGTTATGTTACTGCCTGAGGGCGTTGGAAAGATAGGTTCTTTCACAATTTTTAAGAATTATTCAGGTGATCACTTGAATGGCCATAACATAAAATGCGTCTCTTGGAATGCCACAAAATGTGATTAGCAGAGAGGTTCTTGAAGCTACACCATTCATCATTCTTTGCTCTGTAACTTTACAACTGTCTTAGTCCTTGAGTCATAACGTCACAGATCACAGAATATGAAAAGTGTAGCCACTGGAAGGTTAATGGTTTAAGCAGCAAAACACACGATCAACTCATGGTGTTTCGATAGATTGCTGGACTTGTATCAGAATTATCTCCAATTTCCATAGATAAGCTTTGTGGCAAGTTGTAAGTAAAATTAAGACTTCTGGAGGAACTCAGTGGGTCAGGCAGCATCTGTGGTGGGAAATAGATGGATGACATTTTCGGTTAGGACCCTTCTTCAGACTGATGGAGAGGCAACATCCATTCCAACCAACATCTGGTTAATCTCCTCTGCAGGCTCTCCAGTGCAATCTGTTCAGTCTGAAGAAGGGTCCTAACCTGCAAAATCGTCTGTCCATTTCCCTCCATATTTGCCCCCCGACCTCTGACTACTGTTTCTCCAGTCATCTGTTCTTTGCTCAAGTTAAGTTCATACGTTCTGGGAGTAGATTTAGGTCATTTGGCCCATCAAGTATACTCCGCTATTCAATCATGGCTGCTCTATCTTTCCCTCTCAACCCCATTCTCCCGCCTTCTCCCCATAACCCCTGACACATTTACTAATCAAGAATCTGTCAATCTCCGCCTTACAAATATGCATTTGGCAATGAATTCTACAGAATCACCACTCTCTAACTAAAGAAATTCCTCTTCATTTCCTTTCTAAAGTTATGTCCTTTTATTCTGAGGATCTGACCTCCGGTCTTCGACTCTCCCACTAGTGGAAACATCCTCTCCCCATTCACTCTATCCAGGCCTTTCGCTATTCAATGTTTCAATGAGGTCCCGCATCATCCTTCTAAACTACAGTGTCTGCAGCCTCTTGTGTCTGTGAATAAAAATCTATGCTTGATGTACCAACCATCCTCAAGACCGCTCTGAATGTGTCACAATCATCAATGTCAGCTGAAATAATTGAAACGCAGTCTTACAATAGCAGCATTGATGTTTAATTATGAAGCAATTTTGTCCCAGGGAATGGGCTAGATTGATGGGGTTGGCTTTTCCATGGAGAGCACTGTTGAGGTGCACTGCATACAACGGTGCCAGCTGGATTCCTGTGCTGCACAGAGTTTGCTGGACATCTTTTGCTTATGACACCTTGCCCTACCTCTGGGCTCGCAGCTAGATGAGCACATGCTGGCCCTGGTTCGTGCCTCCTGTTCACCCCGCATGCACACCTACTTACCTTTTTGTGTTTCACCATTCTCCACATCCACCTGACAATCCTGAGCTGATTACACGAGACCCGGCTTCGATCCTGATTATGGGTGCTGCCTGCACGGAGTTTGTACGTTCTCCCGGTGACCACGTGGGTTTTCACCGGGTTCTCCGGTTTCCTCCCACATCCCAAAGATGTACAGGTTTGTAGGTTAATTGACTTTGGTTAAATTGTAATTTATCCCCAGTGCGTAGGATAGTGCCAGTGGACGGGGTGATCGCTGGTCGGTGCGGACACAAGGCCTATTTCCACGCTATATCTCTAAAGTCCAAAGTTGGCACATCTTGTGTGAATCCATTCATTCGTGGCAATGAATTTTTTCTTTATTTGATTTAATGTTAATATTTTCGTTAATTTAAATATGTAAAATGTGGTTTTAGTGAATTTATTACATTTAATTCATTATTTAAAATATTGAAATATTTTTCGACTGCTTTGAAATATCTCAGACCACCGAGGATACAAACAAATGGAAAAGCCTTTGTCAGCACAAGGTATCAGAAGACCATCAGGGATGCCCTTGGCTTTCTCTACCAATGACCTGGTCTCTGCTCATGGTCTCTGCTCATGGTCTCATCTGCCACATGGAAAACCCTGGCTGAAACAATATGGGAATGTTAGGAACCTTTAGACTACAAAAGGCAACTGAACCTTGGGACTGGTGCATGGTCTGAATGTGAGGCGGAAGTACAGCACAAACCACCCCAAGAACCCAAGTTATAGATTAGAAGCAGGTATTTAGTTTAGTTTAGAGATACAGCATGGAAACAGGCCCTTCAGCCCACCAGGGTCGTGCCGACCATTGATGACCCGTTTACACCGGCCCATGTAATCCCACTTTCTCATCCATTCCCTACGCACAGGACACAATTTACAGAGGGCCAATTAACCTACAAACTCGCACGCTTTTAGGACGTGGGAGGAAACCGGAGCGCCCGGAGGAAACTTCTGCGGTCACAGGGAGAACATGCAAACTCCTCACGGGCAGCACCCATGGTCAGGATTGAACTTGGGTCTCTGGCGCAGTGAGGCAGCAGCTCTTTGTAGGAGAGAACTGCAGATGCTGGTTCAACCCGAAGATAGACACAAAACGCTGGAGTAACTCAGCGGGATAGACAGCATCTCTGGATAGAAGGAATGGGTGATGTTTAGCGCCGAGACCCTTCTTCAGACTGAAGTCAAGGGAGAATAAGTTACACAGATAAGGAAGTGTAAGGTGTGAAAGTGGGACAAAGTGGATGGAGATCAAGAAAAATGTAGAATAGATCATTGTTAGCTAGGAGGAGGTAACAACAAAGTAAACAGATGAAATGCAGTCGGAGACAGTCAGACTGATTGGAGAACTGGGAAGGGGGAGGGATGGAGAGAGAGGGAAAGCAAGGGTTACTTGAAGCTAGAGAAGTCAATGTTCATACTGCTGGGGTGTAAGCTGCCCAAGTGAAAAATGAGGTGCTGACCCTCCAATTTACACTGGGCATTGCTCTGACAATGGATGAATCCCAGGACAGAAAGGTCAGTGTGGATAGAAACATAGAAACATAGAAAATAGGTGCAGGAGTAGGCCATTCGGCCCTTCGAACCTGCACCGCCATTCAATATGATCATGGCTGATCATCCAACTCAGTATCCCCTACCTGCCTTCTCTCCATACCCCCCGATCCCTTTAGCCACAAGGGCCACATCTAACTCCCTCTTAAATATAGCCAACGAACTGGCCTCAACTACCCTCTGTGGCAGAGAATTCCACAGATTCACCACTCTAATAGACACAATAGGTTGTGGTGCTATTGTTTATAAAGATGATAGGAATTGGCTTGGAGTCTGAAGAAGGATCTCGACCCGAAACGTCGCCTATCTCCTTCGCTCCTTAGATGCTGCTGCACCCGCTGAGTTTCTCCAGCTTTTCGTGTAACCATAGGAATTGGCTTCTTGTTTTCACTCAAAGGCCTGTTTCTTTTATCATTGTTACTTTTTTGCATATCTTTCATTCATTGTTCTTTATCTCTCTACATCATTGTCTGTATCTCTTGTTTCCCTTTACCCTGAGTAGTCTGACCCGAAACATCACCCATTCCTTCTCTTCAGAGATGCTGCCTGTCCCACTGCGTTACTCCAGCTTTTTGGATCTATCTTCGGTTTATACCAGCAACTGCAGTTCCTTCCTCCACATGGGAATTGGCTGGATGGGTTGCAATGCTGGGAGCTGGCATGGTTTCAGTGGTGATCACCTTGTGTGAGTAAGCATGTAACAGTCAGGATCACATACCCCACATACACGCAGGGCCACATTATTACCGACGATATCGGTCAAGACTTAACAATAAAATATTTCCTGAATTCCAGGTGTGATATACACAGTGTGTCTACAATTGAATAGTGGATTGCAACACAACGTTTCTTGTCATTCGCAGGTAGTACAGATTATTTGCAGCATGACACAGTTTAAAGTGAGGTTGCTGGGCATCTCACTGTTGCAATGTGTTAAATGTTCTCACTTGCTAAGGCTTGGATAGAGTGGATGTGGAGAGGATGTTTCCACCAGTGGGAGAGTCTAAAACTAGCAGCAGAATTAAAAGAGGCTATTTTAGGAAGGAAATGAGGAGACATTTAATTTGTCAGAGGGTGGTGAATCTGTGGAATTCTTTGCCACAGAAGACTGTGAAGGCCAAGTCAGTGGATATCTTTAAGGCAGAGATGGATAGATTCTTGATTAGTACCGGAGTCAGAGGTTATGGGGAGAAGGTAGGGGAATGGGGTTAGGAGGGAGAGATAGATCATCCATGATTGATGGGCCAAATGGCCTAATGCTACTCCTATCACGTATGACCTTATGACCTTGTTGAGTGGGAACTTCATAAAATGAAGCGCACATAGAGAAAGCCAAGGCACAGGAAGTAAGAAACGCCACACAATATGCAGGAAACTCCTAGATCCCACTGTGCGGGTCAGAGTCTGTTCAATGTATATTCTCCTTCCATATTTACCAGCTGCCCATTCAATACTAAGATTCATTGTAACACCGGAGTTCAGAACCATTGGCTCCATCACTCCACTCCGGAGATATTACACCGTAATATCTCCAGGAAAGCTTAGCACTTCACATATAATTTACATGTATAATTATTTAAATCATGATGAGATTATGCTGATAATATTAAAACCCGCCAGGGGCAATTTCAAAGCATTAATGATTTGATTAAATTATTTAAAAATGCAATCATTTAACTAGGTGAGTTATGACTTGTGGTCGCTTTAAGAAGAAAGTTTGACTTTCTCAGTAACTAATTTAAGTTTAGGATCAAGAATGTATGTGTATAGTACATACCGTATCGAATACTGTATCATCAGGCTGCACCCTGTTCCTTAATAACTCTCTTCACAAACATTGCAACCCACTCTAGTCGGTTCAGTACACATGGAACATGCCTCAGTCATGCAAGTTTCAGGGTGGAGGAACACAAGAGGACCCGGTCGTGGGGGAACCGCCGTGAGGGAGGGGGAAGATCAATGGAGGACTCGTCGTGGGGGACCACGGTGAGGGAGGGGGAAGAACAATGGATTACAAAAAAGCAAGACTTTAGTACAAAAATACACAATTAGAATAAAAAGTCCATGGTGGTGCAAAAGATGATCTGAAGTGTGACATTGCTGAGGTAGAATTTGGGTTGTGCAGGTTAGTTCAAGAACATGATAGTTGTAGGAAAGTAGTTGTTCCTGAACCTGATGATGAGAGTCTTCAGGCTTCTTGTTGATAGCAGTGAAAAGAGGGCATTGCCTGGATGGTGGGGTTCCTTGATGATAGATGCCGTCTTCATATAGATGCTGTTGATGGTGTAGAGGCTGTGCCTGTGATGGACCAGGCTGAGTCTATCACTCTCTGCAACCTCTTGCATTCCTGTGTGTTGGAACTTCTACACCAGGCCACGATGTAACCAGTCAGGATACTTTCCATCGTTACAGAATCCCACTCCCTCATCCATCATTCAACCTCAGGGATTTGATTGACCTTATTCCAGTGTTGCTTCATCCTAGTGGAGATTCGAGTCAGCACACCCTGAGACCCACTCTGTCATCTTTCACTGTTGGTCCATTGGTCCTCAGGTCCCCTCCGCTTAAGCCCATCCAGTGCTTCACTTGGACTCTACAAACTGCCTTGCCTTCGAGTACTCCCCCAAGCTTCTGATCCATTCTTTTGAAACACTTGAATCCCACAATGACCTGCTTCAGCCGACCTGATGAAAGTGGCTTAAATGGGACACACAAGGAACTACAGATGCTGGAATCTTGAGTAAAACACAAAGTGCTGGAGTAACTCAATGGGTCAGGCTGCACCCCTGGAAGACATGGATAGGTGGCATTTCATGTTGGGACCCTTCTCCAGACTTTGATGTTCTTCAACCCAAAACATCACATCCATGTCCTCCAGAGATGCTACCTGATCCACTGACGTACTCCAGCACTTTCTGTTTCAGGATTACATGGATGATAGTATTCACTGTGTCAACTTTGCAGCTGAAAACCTGAACCTTAATAATTTGTGTGTGGGAGTCAGAGGCTGCACACACCTGAGATGATTGTCCAGTCTTTTTATAATTTTATATGTTTCTATAAGATCCCCCTCATCCTTCTAAACTCCAGTGAATACAAGCCTAGTCTTTTCAATCTTTCCTCATATGACAGTCCCGCCATCCCAGGGATCAATCTCGTGAACCTACGCTGCACTGCCTCAATCACAAGGATGTCCTTCCTCAAATTAGGAGATCAAAACTATACACAATACTCCTGATGTGGTCTCACCAGAGCCCTATAGAACTGCAGAAGAACCTCTTTACTCCTATACTGAAATCCTCTTGTTATGAAGGCCAAGATTCCATTAGCTATCTTCACTGCCTGCTGTACCTGCACGCCAACCTTCAGTGACCGGTGTACAAGGACACGCAGGTCTCGCTGTACCTCCCCCTTACCTAACCTAACCCCATTGAGATAATAATCTTCCCCCTTGTTTTTGCCGCCAAAGTGGATAACCTCACATTTATCTATATTATACTGCATCTGCCACGCATCTGCCCACTCACTCAACCTGTCCAGGTCCCCCTGCAACCTCCTAACATCCTCTTCACAGTTCACACTGGCTCCCAGCTTTGTGTCATCTGCAAACTTGCTAGTGTTGCTCCTAATTCCCTCTTCCAAATCTTTAATATATATGGTAAACAGTTGCGGCCCCAACACCGAGCCTTTCGGCTCTCCACTCGCCACTGCCTGCCATTCTGAAAAGGACCTGTTCACTCCTACTCTTTGCTTCTGGTCTGCCAACCAATTTTCTAACCATGTCAACACCCTACCCCCAATACCATGTGCTCTAGTCACCAGTCTCCCGTGTGGGACCTTATCAAAGTCTTTCTGAAAGTATAGATACACTACATCCACTGGCACCCCTTCATCCATTTTACTTGTCACATCCTCAAACAATTCCAGAAGATTAGTCAAGCATGATTTCCCTTTCATAAATCCATGTTGACTTGGACTAATCCTTTTACTGCTATCCAAATGCTCCATTATTACCTCTTTAATAATTGACTCCAGCATCTTTCCCACCACCGAAGTCAGGCTAACTGGTCTGTAATTCGTTAAAGAAGGAACTGCAGATGCTGGAGAATCGAGGGTACACAAGAGGCTGGAGAAACTCAGCAGGTGCAGCAGCTTCTAAGGAGCGAAGGAGATGGGCGACGTTTAATTCCCCGTTTTCTCTCTCACTTCTTTCTTGAAAAGTGGGATAACAATAGCTATCTTCCAATCCACAGGAACTGATCCTGAATCTATTGAACATTGGAAAATGATCACCAAAACATCCACTATTTCTAGAGCCACCTCCCTGAGGACCCTGGGATGCAGACCATCGGGCCCAGGGGATTTATCATCCTTCAGTCCCATTAGCCTACCCAATACTATTTCTCGCCTAATGAAAAATTATTTCAGTTCCTCTACCCCCTTAGATCCTCTGTCCTCCAGTACATCTGGGAGATTGTTTGTGTCTTCGGATAGTGAAGACAGATCCGAAGTACCTATTCAACTCTTCTGCCATTTCCTTGTTGCCTATAATTATTTCACCTGTGTCTGCCTTCAAGGGACCCACATTTGACTTTGACCAAGTAATAATAAGTGGGTTTGGAAGGGTATTTGATGAGGGGTCTGGTTCTGTGCTATATGACTCAATGACTCTCTCTATAGTTCTACAAATCATCTACCAGCCTGGATGAATGATCTTGCCCTTTACTAGTGGAGCAGATTAAAATCAGTTGCTCAAACGCCTCAGAAGTATTAAAGCACAGAAATCGACTGCAAAGAAGGTGGCTGTTCAGCCCATTGTGAGCATGATGTCAACAATGTACCAGTAATTAAGGCAGTAAATAACATGGCAGATTTTAATTGCCTATCTTCTGCCAGACAGTTAGTGTTAAATCATTTTTCTAAAGGGTCTACACATAAGGCACCACACAGACTAATAGAGCAAAACTGGCCTATTGAAAAAGTAATTTTACAGTCAGAATGATTTTATCTCCAGGAAATAAAGGTTTTTAATGGCGCTTTCGGCAGCAGTAAGCCCTGAAAATTAATAATGAGATCTATCAAAATGGAAAAATCAGTTTTATATTCTTCCTGGGAAGGAGGAAACAACAATTTGGTACAATTATAAATAAAAGATGAAGGTTGGTGTAAAAGAGCTTGATTACACATTAATTACTGAATTATATCAACTGGCCCATTTGTTCAGCTGTTTATATAATTACACGGCTGTGTAACATGCATAAGTTCATTTCTTCCAAAGTCTGTTATTGTAAAGATTTCCCTCTTCACGCACAGTAATTCCGATTGATTAGATTTTGGATTATGAATAAAAAAGTATTTTGTTGCAATATTGGGGCATATTATAGATAACAATGTGTGAAATTCTTTCCTTTAGTCCTTTCAATAATATACATAAATATATATTTTTTAATGTCAGGCTGGATGGAATTCTGCCAGGAATATGAAATTGTATTTTTCTGGAAAATATGGAGACCATTTCTTATGGAGCAGAGAAGATTCTGAGATTTCATTGTGATCGTTAAGGTTATGAAGAATTCACTGATGAGAAGAGAAAGATTGAGATGGCAACATTTTCAGGGTTTATCAATTTCATGTCAACCTTTTACAGTTTAGTTTATTGTCACGTGTACCGAGGTACTGTGAAAAGCTTTTGTTGCGTGCTATCCAGTCAGCGGAAAGACAATACATGATTACTATCGAGGCACAGTGTATAGATTCATGATAAGGGGATAACCTTTAGTGCAAGGTAAAGCCAGCAAGGTCCAATCAAGGATAGCCCAAAGGTCGCCAAAGCAGTAGAAAGTAGTTCAGCACTGCTCTCTGGTTGTGGTGGGATGGTTCAGTTGACTGTTAACAGCCAGGAAGAAACTGCCCCTGAATCTGGAGAGTTGGGGAGATTTTAGAAGCAAAGGGAGTGCAGTGGAAAAATTAAATGGCATTATTTCAGGAATGTTAAGTGGTCAATTTGAAGTGTTATCGAGTCATAGAGCATGGAAACAGGCCCTTTAGTCCAACTTGCCCACACCGATCAACATGTCCCATCTACACTAGTCCCACCTGCCTGTGTTTGGTCCATATCCCTATAACCTGTCCTCTCCATGCACCTGTCTAAATGTTTCTTAAACGTTGCAATAGTACCTATCGATAGGTAATATTTTCCCATTGATTAGTACGGGTGTCAGGGGTTATGGGGAGAAGGCAGGAGATTGGGGTTAGGAGGGAGAGATAGATCAGCCATGATTTAATGGCGGAGTAGATTTAATGGGCCGAATGGCCTAATTCTGCTCCTATCACTTATGACCTTGTGATAGTGTTGTTTCAAAGGACTGCTGTTGGGCTCTTCTGAACAAGCGATGCAACAGGAAAATGTTGTCTATCATACAATCTGCAAAGGAAAATGGAGCCAGTTTACTCAAAGCAAGGCTGGGAATATTGGTGTGGGAGAGATCACTAAGGCTGGGGGTGACGGCAGCAAAATGGAAGGTGGTTAAAGGCCCAGGAAAAGAAGAATAGCAATGAATCCACAGTTGGATGGGGACGGGGTTATAACGATGGAGTCCAAGCAGGAAGGTTGTTGGGGCATGGATCAGCGTGTGACATGATTGCACTTTGCCGGGGATCTGATTCTGCAGTGTTAATGCTTGCAACTTTGCATCATCTTCAACTGATAGCTCAGCCAAGAAGGCGACTAGTGATCAATGAGGGTAGGGTGATGGATATTGTCCACGTGGATTTTAGTAAGGCATTTGGTAAAATCCTCCATGGAAGGCTGATCCAGAAGATTAAGATGCATGGGATTAATAGTGACTTGTCATCTAGATTCAGAGATGGCTTACTGATAGAAGACAGAAGGTTGTGGTGGAAGGACAATATTCAGGCTGGAGGTCTGTGTCCAGTGAAGTTCTGCAGCAGTCTGTGCTATGATCCCTGCTGTTTGTGACTTATATAAATGGCTTGCACGTAAACGTAGATGGGTCAGTTTGTAAAGTTTGCTGATGACACCAAGATTGCTGGTGTAGCGGACTGTGAGGAAGGCTGTCAGGGTATACAGCGGGATATAGATCACCTACAGGACTATGCAGAGAAATGGTTGATGGAGTCTAATCTGAGCAAATATGAGGTGTTGTATTTTGGAAGGTTAAATGTAAGGGGAAATATATACAATTAATTGCATGGCCCTCAACAGTATTGATGTGCAGGGCGATCTTGGGGTCCAAGTGCATAGCTCGTTGAAGGTTGCATCGCAAGTAGATAGTGATAAAGAAGGCATGTGATATACTTGCCATGTTATTGTATATGGTCTCTCATACCAGTGGTTGACACACTCTTACTAAGGAAAAAGGAAACTAAATTTGAACATGGTCTGCCAGCAATTCATTCCCTACTTTGGAACATATTGGGTCATGGCAGAGGAGGCCAAAGGTTTCTGGTGGGTTCCATGAAGAAACAATGGAACCCACCAGAGAGCAGTTTGAAGGTTTAAGGTTTCAGGTCATAGGTGAAGGGAAAATAAATTGATAGGAAACTTAGGGGAAACTTTTTCACACAAAGGGTGGTGGATGTTTGGAACAAGCTGCCAGAGGAGATAGTGGAGGCAGGCACTATCCCAATGTTTAAGAAATCATTAGACAAATTTAAAGAGCCATGGATAGGACAGGTTTGGAGGGATATGGACCAAATGCAGACTAGTGCAACTGGGACCTGTTGGCTGGTGTGGGCAAGTTGGGCCAAAGGGCTTGTTTCCACACTGTATCCCTCTATGACTCTAGTAACATGGAAAATAGGTGCAGGAGTAGGCCATTCGGCCCTTCGAGCCAGCACTGCCATTTAATATGATCATGGCTGATTTCCCCCCCTATATCCAGTGATTCCCTTAGCGGAAGTCAAAGTGAAGTCAAGGCACCATAACCAAAGTCTTTGGGCTTCTGAACACTGTGGTGCTGATCCGCTGCTGTATAACATAGAGGACATTCCTGCAGCATCTACCATAGAGTGTCCAGGAAAACATTTCACATGAAGCTGAATGACATGAGCAGATTATTGGTTTTGCTCCAATGTCTACTTTTGCTGTTGTTGATTGAGTGCTTGCTGCTTAATCAGGACACTGGGGAAGATCATAGCACCCTGTGACATGCAGTGTTTTATATCCACATGAACAGGTTGTTAGGAACCTGTCATAGTGTTGCAACTCTCCAGTGATACACTGAAGAGTCACTTTAACTTGAGAGGGAATTGAACTTGGTTAAAATGGATAGAATTGCTACAGCTGAAACCAAGCATTGATAAATAGCTTGTATTACTTGAAGCGATTTTCGAGAGAGTCAAGAGTGGTTTATTGTCATATGTTCCACACAGAACAATACAGCAGCACTACAGAATATGTAACTCTGTAAACAATATAATAAGCGAAAAGTGCAATAAATTCATATATATACACATACAGGAAACATACAAATACACAATTATGGTGAAAAAAGGCAAAACCAATTGCCCCAAATCCATGTAGTCAGACTCTAGTAACATAGAAAATAGGTGCAGGAGTAGTCAGAGCTCATTTGGAGGTTGTCGTGATGGCTGTAGGGGAGAAGGGAACATATTATAAAATATAGTCACAAAAAGCTGGAGTAAGTCAGCGGGCCTGGCATCATCTCAGGAGAGAAGGAAAGGGTGACGTTTCGGCTCTTCAGACTTTGAAGAAGGGGCTCGACCTGAAACGTCACCCATTCCTCCTCTCCAGAGATGCTGCCTAGCCCGCTGAGTTACTCCAGCCTTTTGTGTCTATCTTCGGTTTAAACTAGCATCTGCAGTTTCGTCCGACAGATTATAAAATATAATTTACCAAATGCATTCTTTCCACAAAAACTAACGGATTAATTTTTGATCTGGCTCTGTTGATTGGGATCTGTTAAACCTATTGGTCAAGCTGTTATTGTTTTGCCATCTGAGAACTGATTCAGTTAACGGCAATGTTTCTCTCTGTCTCGATGATACTGACAGGGCTCAGTCACAACTTTAATTTCGGTCCCCATTCTCAGTGGACTGCAACATTTATTTTCTTCCCTTTCCTTGCTGTCCACTATCTGCCACGGATTCTGTGTGGTACCTCTTCCCTGGCATGTAGTCCAAGTTAGCCCTCTCACTTGCTGTTGTATTCTCTGCTAATCAATCATTTTATATCACGGGAAGCTGACACGATTCTTTCTTTCTGCGCCTTTGGCTCGCTGATGTGATCTCTTTGGTTCCCTTGACATAATCTATGTAGTAGGCTCGCCCTCTTCCCATTTGAACCACCTATATAAATCAATCTCTCTGTGGGTCAGTCTTTTCTTTACTGTCCAATATCCTGTGTGAATCACTCTTGCTGTCTCTCTCCTTCCAGTGCTTGCTGTAAATCAGTCTCCCTTTTTCTGTTCTATAACCAGCACAAATAATTTATCTTATATCACCTGACACTGTGCATGAGGCAATGTTTCCAAATTTAACACCTTTTAAAAAATCTCAGTCTATCTTTCAGCTCAATGTCATTGATGGCAAGTTAGTGTTTGCTTTGCTCTCTGAATGAATTAATTTTATATTTTTCTTTCTCACCCAATTAACTTTTTCTATTCACAAACTTTGGTGTTATCGCACAACGACATCCTTCTCGCAGTCAGCGCTGCTGCCTCATTGCTGGAGAGACCATTGTCAAATTTACAACCTCCCTTATTATCTATGTACCCTTACATTTCAATCCGTGTCCCTCCTGCTCATTGGAACATGTGGGTCCTGAACTCTGATCAGCTAGTCTTTAAATGACTCCCATTTGTCAGATGTGAATTTAGCCAGAAACAGCTAATCAAAGCATTCTCTCCCCAGTTCCTGCTTAATAATGTTAACATTTTCCCTTCTCCAATTTAGTATTTTCTCTCCAGGTCCAGACTTATTAATAACTATCTTAAAACCCAAGGAGTTATGATCACTATTCCCAAAATACTCTTCCACTGAAACACCAGCAACAGGCAAGGCTCGTTTCCCAATACATGGTCGAATGTGGTTCCTCTGAATAGACTGTCCACATATTGTTTCCAGATAACATCTTGGATACATCTTACAAATTCTGCCCCATCTAAGCATCTTGCACTTGAAGTCTCATTCAGTGTTTGGGAAGTTATGGTATGGTGTTTTACTTGTCACCTGTACCGAGGTACAGTGACATTTATTTTTGTATACTGTTCAGTCGAAGTATCACCAGTCATAAGCACTTAGATACATATTAGACAAGCATCTCAGATACAGTACAAGTGTATAGCAGTAGTACACTGACACAGTATACAGAATCACCAGTTTGGTGCCATTTTCAAGTCCCAGCTGTTGTAAGTGCAGCGTTCTTGATCTGACCATGAAAGACCATGAAGTTAATGCCATCCACAATGACAACAGTGTTCAGTGTGGGGGAAGGAACTGCAGATGCTTGTTTACATCAAACATAGACACAAAATGCTGGAGTAACTCAGTGGGACAAGCAGCACTTCTGGAGAGGAGGAATGGGTAACGTTTCGGGTCCAGACCCTTCTTCAGACTGAGTTAGGGGAGAGGGAGTCACAGAGATAAGGAATTGTGAAAGATCAAAGGAGATGCAGATCAAGGACAATGTAGAATAGACCATGGGTTACACAAAAAGCTGGAGAAACTCAGCAGGTGCAGCAGCATCTAAGGAGCGAAGGAGATAGGCGACGTTTCGGGTCGAGACCCTTCTTCAGACCCGTTTCGGGTCGAGACCCTTCTTCAGACCATTGTTAGCTGGTAGAAGGTGACAACAAAGCAAATAGAGACAATGTAATCAGGGGGACAGACAGACTGGTCGGAGAATTGGGAAGGGGGAGCGCAGGCTCGGCAATTGTTTCGCTGAACACCTCCGCTCAGTCTGCCTAAACCTACCTGATCTCCCAGTTGCTGAACACTTTAACCCTCCCTCCCATTTCCACACTCGCCTTTCTGTCCTGGGCCTCCTCCATTGTTAGAGTGAGGCCCAGCACAAATTGTAGGACCAGCACCTCATATTTCGCTTGGGCAGCTTACATACCAGCAGTATGAATATTAACTTCTCTAAATTCAAGTAATCCTTGCTTTCCCTCTCTCTCCATCCCACCCCCTTCTTCCCCCTTCCCAGTTCTCTGACCAGTCTGACTGTCCCTCTGATAACAACAGTGTTCTTTGTACATCTTTGCATTATCGGTCTGCGTAATTGTTCCTCTATCCCCCAGTGGCTATTGCAACGGCAATAGCATAATTCTATCAGATACAGTATATCACATAATCCTACCGCATAATCCAATCCTATGCACCTTTCTTATTCCTGAGTTCTGCCCATATCTAAATAACTAAAAGTCTCATCTTGACCACTTCCTGCCTGCGCTGTATATTGATTTTAGAAAAAACGCTACCATATAAAGCTATGATCTTTGGCCATCTTACTCACAGTCCTCCTCCACTGAGGCAGCCCCGAGGATTTTTCCGATCAATAAAAAATAAAAAAGTTAGGAGTGTTTAAAAAATCTTGAGATCAACTGATTGGTTCTCTCGCCTGTCAATCACCACGATGATGGTAACGCCCCTTCGGGGGTGGGGGGGTTCTGGAATGCTAGTATGGGTGTTGTGGGCCAAAGGGACTGGTTTCCCGAGGGCTAGTATGGACATTGTGGGCCAAATGGATTATTCGGCTGGCAGCTCAGTCACTCAGGCCTGGTGGGCTGGCAGCTCAGTCACTCAGGGCTGGTGGGCTGGCAGCTCAGTCACTCAGGCCTGGCAGCTCAGTCACTCAGGGCTGGTGGCCTGGCAGTTCAGTCACTCAGGGCTGGTGGGCTGGTAGTTCACTCACGGCTATTTATTGAAATTCCATTTCAAGCAGAGTGCAGGCCACCAAACTCAATTTGATAGCATTTCAGGCAGAGTGCAGGCCACAAAACTAAATTTAATAGCATTTTAGGCACAGTGCAGGCTACCAAACTCAATTTCATAGCATTTCAGGCAGAGTGCAGGCCACCAAACACAATTTCATAGCATTTTAGGCAGAGTGCAGGCCACCAAACTCAATTTCATAGCATTTCAGGCAGAGTGCAGGCCACCAATCTCAATTTCATAGCATTTCAGGCAGAGTGCAGGCCACCAAACTAAATTTCATACCATTTCATGCAGAGTGCAGGCCACCAAATTGCCAACATCTCACTGCATTGCCATTAAAGGCTAACAAATCATTTATTGCAAGTACATTTCAGACTCACAGTTCAGTTGATTCACAGTTTAGAATCACAGTTGTGGACTCTCCCTCGTAATCTTCCAGAGTGACTGACTCATGTCCAGGCATCCAAGGTTTTATAGTCCTGCTACCTCCACCCCCCCCCCCCCCCCCCCCCCCTTGGTGAAGAGGTGGAATATTGCGTTGGGGGACCAGCCCTCCCGTGTGAACATGGGACCCAACGGGTCCCACTTAGTCTAGTTGCCTCATTAAAAGAGCCCTCTGTGATGAATTTTGAATTCTTATTTTTTTTCTAAGTGGTGCTGATTGTAGTGGGGAAGATGGGAGGTAAATTAAGTAATGAGTGAAATTCAGGAGTTTAACGTTGGGAAACCCTCTGGTTTCCACCGATCTTCTGTCAAAGCTGTGTTGAGAGGACTTCTGCAACAATATTTTCGATTTCATTTGCTTCTTTCGTTTGCCAGCAATGGGTGTGTGATGTAGGCTAGTGTTTAGTTTCCTTCCTACTGTCGAATACCACATTAAAGAATTGTGTCTGATGCAGTTCTTTACAGAGTTTTAAGCTTGATTAATGAATGTCAATATGCATTACTCTCGAAGACTAACAAAAAAGATGTTAAGCGTGAAATAAAAAGACATTAAATGTAATTTGTTTGTTCACTCCGTCATTGTTAACCTGCGATAGTCACATGAGAAATTTCATAAATGGGGGAATATTAATGGAGATAGTATTGTTCGGAGATCAGTAATACATCGTAAGTGTAGGCTGTGTCACATATGTATGCTTTTATAGCATACAAAAGGACACAAGGTTCTGGAGTAACTCAGCGGGACAGGCAGCACCCCTGGAGAATATGGATGAGTGACCTTTCTGGTCAAGACACTTCTTCTCAACCCGAAATGTCACCTATCCATGTTCTCCAGGGATGCTGCCTGACCTGGTGAGTTACTTCAGAACTTTGCGTCCTTTTGTGTATTAATCAGCATCTGCATTCCTTGTTCCTCCAAGTTCCCGAAGGGTTGATTCAGTTAAAATTGCTTTGGGGGAATTAGTTGGCATCAAATTAAATTATTTGCAGAAGTTGTACAATAGTTGCTATATTATGTATGCTTTAAGGCAAACAAAAATCTGCCTGGTGTTCTCATTTGGTGTTCTAATTTGTACAAATTCCCTTTGAAAATAAATAGAACTAATCTTTCTATTTTTGTGTTTGAATTCACCTAGCAGAACGCTTCATATTCTTGCTGTATTTGCCACTTAATAAAATATTTTTATGATTTCCATACACTGGGTTTTGAACCTACTGTAAACTCACTTTCAGCAAACCTAGGGATATATTTAGAGATCAATTTGATGTAATTATTAATTAAAGAGGGATCAGGAATGGATCGTTGCCTTAAGGGGCTGTCCCACTCCGGCGACCTAATTGGCGAGTTTAGAAGAGTTTGCCCTCGACTCATACTCGCAGCATGGTCGACAGGAGGTCCTATGAGGGCTTTGTTACTCTCCTTCATGCTCGAGATGCCCACGAGTAAAAAAAGCTTGCCATGGAAAAAATAGATATTTTTTTACTCGTAGGTATAGTCGAAGTAGGTCGTAGTAGGTCGGCATGTTAGTCGTAGGTAATCGAGGGTAGTCAAAGACAATTGAAGGTAGTCGAAGGTAGTCGTAGACATTCAACATAGTCGAAGGGAGGTCAAAGGAGATTGAAGGAGGTCGTCTTCACTCGCCACTATTCGGTGTCCAATTTTTCCGAAGCTAGTCTTCAACATAGTCGAAGGTGATCGAAGGAGGTCTTCTACTTAGTCGAAGGAGGTCTTCAACATGACACTTTTTCAAACTCTTCTAAACTTGCCAATTTGGTCGCCGCATTGGGACAGCACCTTAAGAATGTAATTTGAAAATTCAGATTTCAGAAATCGGTAGAAAAGGATATTTCAAAACATAAAACATATCAAATTTAATATTAATACAGTATCTTTAAATTAAATGATTACGAGCTGGTTTCCATTTAAATGAGGAAACTGGTTCCCCCGTTTCTGCCTAGCGTTTCGGATAGAGAGATTAGAATAAATGGGTTTTGAGAGGTGACTTCATTATTTCTGTAAAGAGAAAAGATTAAGGGTAATGATGAAGAGTCAGGCATAGCGCAGGTCTATCTTAAAAAAAGATAGGTTTGTTGGATCATTTCAATTAGATTGAGTTTAATTACAGGGGGTTTGGTTCACTGTGATTGTATTATAATGGAACAGTAGGGAAAGCAGTTGCAAAAAGTGAAACCCTGTGAATTTTAGCGGCTAAGAACACTAATAGGTGATTTATTTGGGCCATACGAATCGAGAAATTCCCATGTTTAAGCCGTAGTCTGTGCTGATTTAGCTGATGTTGGCAGGGTCTCTATGAGTATTGTACTTCCCGAGACTAGAGACGGGTAACATCAGGCAAGTGCTCACCTCACTTCTAATGCGACCCAAGGGCATGTTTAGGGTCATCCTGCGATGCACTTTCACTTAACTATTTTGCCACCATCTATTCGAAGCTGGGGTTATATGGAAGTGATGGATGTTCAAAGCAGCACAGTAGCATAGCTGACAAAGCCGTTGCCTCACAGTGCCAAAGACCCGGTCTCGATCCCACCCTTGGGTGCTGTGTGTGTGGAGTTTGCACACGTTTTCCGGTGATGGTGTGCGCTTCCTCCGGGTGCTCCGGTTTAGTCTCGCATCCCAAAGATGTGCGGGTTTGGAGTTTAATTGGCCTCTGTAAATCGTCCCGAGTGTGTAGGGAGCTGATGAGAACGTGGGACAACATAGACCTAGTGTGAATGGGTGATCACTGGTCGGCATAGACTCGGTGGGCCGAAGGGCCTGTTTCCATGCTCAGTTCACGCTGAAACAAAGATGTCAAGAAGAAAACAGGTTACACTGGAATCAGAGACACGAGAGACTGCAGATGTTGGAATTTTGAGCAAAAAACAGTGCTAGAGGATCTCAGTGCATCAGGCAACATCTGTGCAAGGAGTGGACAGATGACATTTTTGAGATGCTGCCTGACCCGCTGAGTTCCTCCAGCACTTTGTTTTTTACACTGGAGACAAGCTGATTATTTCACTATTGATTATTCTATCAAGTAGACCATTTCTCTTGTTGCTTTAGGTGCAAATCTGAATGCTGTGTCTCAGAAACTGCAGATATGTAACGTGACTGCATGGTGCACCTGTGGTATAATGAGATTAATGACATGCAAATATCGCAGCGACCTTTATTAGAAAAAAAGTTCAACATTTCACAAACCACAGGAGCACAAAATGACTGGAAGGTGAGCAGTCTGCATTTTAAGTGTAACATCTGAGACAAAAAAACTTAAAAGTGGTGCAGCTGGCAAAATTCTAATGTGAAACGTTGTATGAAGATAAATTGGCTGCAATTAAGCACATTGAAAATGGCAGAGCACAGCCCAGGTGGGCTTGAGAGTCTTAAGTTCCTGAATTTATTCAATGGGTGATGTTGGCAGAAACAAGAAAAAGGGCCAAATGTTTATCAACGGATACGGAGCAAGAGTTGCCTGCCTTCAGTCTTAGTTGTATTATAGTCACACAGCTGATACAGCACGGAAACAGGCCCTTCGGCCAAACTTTCCCATGCCCACCATGATGCCTCATCTACACTATTCCCACATTTGGCACATAACACTCTAAACCTTTCCTATCCATGTACCTTTCCAAATGTATTTTAAATGTTGGGTTACACAACTTTCATTCATTGTTCTTTATCTCTCCACATCACCGTCTATATCTCTCGTTTCCCCGATCCCTGACCAGTCTGAAGAAGGGTCTCGACCCGAAACGTCGCCTATCTCCTTCGCTCCTAGATGCTGCTGCACCCGCTGAGTTTCTCCAGCTTTTTGTGTAACCCTCCATTCTCCAGCATCTGCAGTTCCTTCTTTAACACAACAGTATTTTAAATGTTGTTATAGTACCTGTCTCAACTACGTCCTTTGGCAGCTCGTTTCATAAGCCCTCTGAATGAGAAAGTTGCCCCTCAGGTTCCTATTAAATCTTTCCCCTCTCACCTTAAAACCATGCCCTCTAGTTCTTGATTCCCCTACTCTGGATGAAGACTCTGTGCATTCACCCTATGTAATCCCCTCGTGATTTCATACAGTATTGATCTGCAAAAGCAAAACTAATTTAGAAAGGTGGTTCCAAAATTTGTGAGAACATTTGTAAAGTTACGTTTTGTCGCATTTGCTGTGTTTTGTATGCTGCTTGTTGAATGGCCTCTTTATTTTTGTGTTCTCTTCATCATATATGTTTGATGACATGAAAGAAAAAGGAGGGACATTTTTTGATCATGATATTGTGACTGTGATAGAATATAGACCGAGTGAGTGAATGGTTGTAAACCTGGCAAATTGAGTTTAATGTGAGGTACTGAGAGCTCACAGACTTTAGTAAGAGAAAAGAAAAGGCAAATTATTAACTAAGTGGAAAGAGACCACAAAGAGGGTGGCACAGCGGTAGAGTTGCTGCCTTACAGTGCCAGTGACCCGGGTTCAATCCTGACTACGGGTGCTGTCTGTACAGAGTTTGTACGTTTTCCCTGTGACCACGTGGAATTTCTCCAAGATCTTTGGTTTCCACCCACACTCCAAAGATGCACAGGTTTGTAGGCTATTTGGCTTGGTATGAATGTAAAATTGTCCCCAATGTGCGTAGGATAGTGTTAATGTGCAGGTATCACTGCTCTGTGCAGGCTTGGTAGGCTGAAAGACCTGCTTCCACGCTGTATATAAACCAAACAAAATGAATGAAGTGCAGAGAGATTCAGGAGTTCTAGAGCATGAATTACCATTTTTTAGTAGGCAGGTCTTTATGGCCAAGTGGTTGGAGTCAGAATTATTAACTTATTTCTACAAACACCCTGCTTCGCTCTCCCCTTTCTCTCCCCAAACCTCCCCATTTCCTCCCCCCTCTCACTCCCCTCCCCGAACCTTGGTTGATCTTGCACCTATTTCTCCCCTCCCACTCCCCTTCCTACATTCCATCCTCTAGCTTCATAATTCGTAACTCTTCGATCCTTTTATCTCACACCTTCTGTCTTTTCATCTGCGGCCTTTGTCCAAACATCTGCCTACCAAACCCCCCCTCCTCATCCGTATCCGCCCATTACTTGGCAGGCTTTGCAACACTTTGTCTTTTGTGCCCTCATAGCTCGGTTCAAGAACGGGTGTTGGTTTATGCTCACTAACTGAGTCGTGGGCAGCAGAGTGGCGCAGTGGTAGAGCTGCTGCCAGAGGCCCGGGTTTAATCCTGACTATGGGTGCTGCCTGTATGGAGTATCTATGTTCTCTCTGTGACCGCCTGGGTTTTCTCTGGATGCTCCTGTTTCCTCCCATATTCCAAAGACATGCAGGTTTGTAGCCAATTGACCTCTGGAAATGTCCCCATGTGTGTAGGATACAAACCTGGGATAACATAGAACTATTGTACAGGTGAACGTTGGTCAGCATGGGCTTGGTGGGCCGAAGGGTCTGTTTCCAATCTGTATCTCTAAACTAAAGGAAAGTAAACTAAACTATATAACTGCACACCTGTCAGTTTTGTCTTGCTGCCCGGAACGTTTACGAGTCAGTAATCAGGAGCAGAATGAGCAGTGACTTGGGTCAAGTGGGGATTGATTAGAGGATGCCAACTTGCTTAGGTAAGTTAAGTTACAGCTTAATTCCAGCACTCCCTTTGTTGTAGAGGCTGCAATTAACTTTCTTTAAACTTGGCAGCAAACTTGAGGCCTTTGGAATATACAACTCGGACACCTTTATCAATTGCTCCCTGGGGGAGAGAGACAAGCTGTTTCAATATAGTCTATTATTTTGAAGCTTCTGCCCTTTCATGCTCTTCTTGCACGGAGCTGTGAATGATTCTTTCACCGTGTCCGGCGCTGAATTTTGCTACAACAAAATTTAAATTCTATTTTACAGTGTGCAGAATTGCCAAGTGACTAATGGCAATAATTAGTGGTAATCAGTAAGTGGTTGATAAGTGCAGACTGACATATCCAGTCTCCATCTTGCCACTGTGGGTGTTTCAACAACTCTGGAGTGAGGATGGTCATTTAGTTTAGTTTAGTTTGGAGACATAGCGCGGAAACTGGCTCTTTGGCCCACCGTGTACGTGCCGACCAGCGATCCCCTCAGATTAACACAAGCCTACAGACACTAGGGACGATTTTGCATTGATACCAAGCCAATTAACCTACCGACCTGTACGTCTTTGGAGTGTGGGAGGAAACCGAAGATCTCGGAGAAAGCCCAAGCGGTCACGGGCGAACTTACAGACAAGCACCCGTAGTCAGGATCGAACCCAGGTCTCTGACGGTGAAAGCGCTGCAAAGCATCAACTCTACCGCTGCGCCACCGTGCCACCCAACACGGCCCAACACAGTAATTATGGCTGTGGGTGTGAGGATAAAGGATTGTCTATGATCACTGGGTGTGGGCCAAGGCCACAGCGATGTAGAGTGCAGGGGCGTCGGACTTAGAGGGAAGGAGAGCCCGCTGGCACTGAGTGACCACTGGGTGACCACCTGCTGGGGATGTGCCTCCCAGCCCATGAGACGTTCCATGAAAAGGTTACACAACTCAGTCAAGCATGGGTTGATTAGCGCAACCCAGTCATGAATTGTTAAACGCATAATAGATAAATTATTCCACTCACACCCAGTTCCTAATAGTCACAGAACTCTCCAGGTCAGGCAGCATCTGTGGAGAGAACAGACCATTGAGATTAAATGCTGGAGTAACTCAGCGGGACAGGCAGCATCTCTGGAGAAAAGGAATGAATGACGTTTCAGGTCGAGACCCTATCTGAAGAAGAGTCTCGTCTCGAAACGTCACCCATTCCTTCTCTCCAGAGATGTTGCCTGTCCCACTGTTAATCCAGCATTTTGTCTCTTTCTTCGGTGTAAACCGGCTTCTGCAGTACCTTCCTACACAGATCAATAACATTTCAAGTTGGTGTTTAAGAAGGAACTGCAGATGCTGGAAAATAGAAGGTAGACAAAAGTGCTGGAGAAACTCAGCGGGTGAGGCACCATCTATGGAGTGAAGGAAATAGACAACGTTTCGGGCCGAAGCCCTTCTTCAGAACAATTTCAAATTGGGTTACTCCAGCACTTTGTGTTTTGCTCAAGATTTCAGCATCTGTAGTTTCTTGTGTTTCCTTTTTCTCAGACCCGGAATCCTGAACTCACACCCAGTTCCCAAACTCATACACAAGCAATTGCAGATGCTGGAATCTTGAACATTAATTAGACAGCAATTCAGTTAGAATGAGGTCCAAGAGGGCAGAAGAGGCGTATGGTGAGTTTAAATGGGGTGTGTGAGAGGTGAGAGGGAGATGGATTCCTCTGGGGTAACGTTGTGAGAGGAGGAGGTGGATGTGGTAGAAACAACCGATCAGTGTTAATAGTAACGAATTCCAGGAGCACCTTATACTTGCTATTGGAAACGTGGACCAAATGGACAATTTATTTGCACAAACTGAATGCTGGAAATTTGAAGTAAAACATAAAAATGCAGCGGATATTGAGGGCAAGCAAGGTGCTTGAGGTGAAGCAGTGTGGCACTCTAGTGAAGTGGTAGAGTTACTGCTTTACACGCTAGAGACTCAGGTTGTCTGTACGGAGTTTGTACGTTCTCCCCGTGACCGTGTGGGTTTTCTCCGAGCCCTTCGGTTTCCTCCCACACTCAAGACATGCAGGTTTGTAGGTTAATTGGCTTGATATAAATATAAATTGCCCTTACTGTGTGTAGGATAGTGTCGCTGGTCGGCGTGGACTCGGTAGGCCGAAGGGGCTGTTTCTACTCTGGATCTCTAAACCAAACAAAAAATTAAACATTGTCTGTGGAGAGAGAAACAGAGTTATCAGAGCTCTTGATCCAGTTATTTTTTTCTCTCGTCCCATATGGTGCCTGATCGGCTGAGTATTCCTGGCAATTTCTGCTTTTGTTTTTGTTGTTGTTCAAGTAACCAATTTGTTGTGCAGAAACAAATCTAATCGTTATCTTTGCAGTCCAAGTTGACTTGGACGAGACTGGAAGGTAATGTTTGACAGTCCCAGCAGATTGAATGAAGGTCTCTTCAGCAAGTTGTGCACCACCAGCAATAAAGGCAGCCTCCTGACATTGTGGGTGAGTGAAGGGGAGAGGCCAGCTGTGGATTTCCTGGTAATAAGTGCAGTTGCGGAAACCATTATGGAGATTATTGAGGCTTTATAGGACACTGGTCAGGTTGCATTTGGAGTATTGTGAGCAGTTTTGGGCCCCTACCCGAGGAAGGATATGTTGGCGTTGAAGTGGCCCAGAGGATGTTTACGAGAATTACCCAAGGAATGAGCGGGCTATCATATGATGAGTGTGTGAAGGCACTGGGCCTGTACTCGCTGGAGTTTAGAAGGATGAGGGGAAAACCTTGCAGTAACTTACTGAATAGTGAAAGGCCTGGATAGAGTGAATGTGGAGCGGATGTTTCCACTAGTGGGACAGCCTAGGACCTGAGGCCATAGGCTCAGAATTAAAGTGGGTAACTTTAGGAAGATAGTGAAGAAGAATGTCTTCAGTCAGACGGTGGCGAATCTGTGGGATTCATTGCCACAGGAGGCTGTGGAGGCCAATTCAATCGATATTTTTATGGTGGTGATTGACAGATTTTTGATTAGTAAGGGTATCAGGGGTTATGGGGGGAAGGCGGGAGAATGGGGTTGAGAAGGAAAGATAGATCAGCCATGATTGAATGGTGAAGTAGACTTGATGGGCCAATTGGCCTCATTCTGCTCCGAGAATCTATGAGAAAGACGTAAATAATGTGGCAGTAAAGGTACCAACAGTCAATGATCTGTTATCATTATAAAATCTCCTTATTAAATTTTGTATATTTCCTTGTAGTGTAGAAGGAGGCTATTTGGCCCATTGAGTCTGTGCTGGCTTTCAGAACATTCCTATTCCCCCCAGCTATTGTCTTGGAATTTATTCTCTCTGGCATTGCCATTAACTCCGCCTCCTTCCCCCCACTGCCACCCCTCCAAATACTACCGCCAGAACCAGCCACCTACATTAAGTAAGTTACGGTGACCAATTAGTCGAACTACCAGCTTTGGGATGAGGGAGGAAACTGGAGCACTATAGGGAGCTCGTGTAGACCAAGCGACCAGGGCAGGACGAGATATGAGGAAGCTATACTACCTGTAGTGCCACTCTGCTGCCCATTCTATATCTTCTTTGCATTACTGTATTGCAATGCTGACAGTGGAATCAAGTAACTGCAGATGCTGGTTTGCACTAAAGGACTCAAAGAGCTGGAGTAATTCAGCGGGTCAGGCAGCATCACTGGAGAACATGTATAGGTGCCGTTTCGGGTCGGGACCCTTCTTCATGTAGAGGGGATGGGGGTCAGACAAAGCTGGTTTCTTTCTCCGCCCCCCCCGTAAAACCCCACAGTTAATCTGAAGAACGGTGTCAAACCAAAACGTCACCTAGCCCTGTTTTCCAGAGACGCTGAGTTACTCCAGTGCTTTGTGGCCTTTTTGCAATACTGTTCAGTTTAGTTTATTGTCATGAGTACCGAGGTGCTGTGATAAGCTTTTGTTGCATGCTAACCTGTCAGCAAAAAGACAATACATGATTACTGCCGAGCCATTTACAGGGTATAGATACATGAATAGAGAATAACTGACATTTGGATTGTCACGTCTTCATCCTTTGAATGCAAGGCTGTTCCTACCGTGTGCCACTAGCAAGTGGCTGCCTTGCCAACAGTCTGTCCTTTGGTAAAGAGTATGTTTTAGTCTTCCTTGGTTTGTGTTATGTGGGAGGTATGGGGAGAAACTTTTTTTCAATCTCTTACCTTGACGGAGATGTGATTTTTTTCCGTATCGTATCTCCATCCCCACTGCAGCCTAACATCGTGGATCGACGCGGCGCGGCCTTTCCTGGATACCGACCCGACACTTCGTCCGTGGGCGCGGCGCGGACTTACCATCGTGGAGCTTGTGATCCCTTTGCCGGGGATCGACTGTGGAGAGCTCCAACTGTGGGCCTGTGGACTATAACATCGTGGAGCCCGTGGTCCCTGGTTAGAGACCGATTCGGGAGCTCCAAGCCGTGGTAAGTTTCAACAGTCCCGACGCGTGAGTTTCGGTCACCCCGACGCGGGGGCTTCAGATCGCCGGCTGCGGGAGCTTTAATGGCCCCGACTGCGGATGGTTCGACAGCCCCGACTACGGTCGAATAAAGGGGGAATATTACCTTCTGTCACAGTGAGGAATGTGGGGAGCCGCTGTGGTGGATGTTTATGTTAACTTTTATTTTACGTGACTGTGCGTCTTCTTGATTTTCGCTTAGTATGGCTGCATTGAAACTCAAATTTCACTGTACCTTAATTGGTACATGTGACAATAAACTGACCTTGAAACCTTCTACAAGCTATTATAGTCAATCGGCAGCACACTAAATGTATACACAATATCTCGCCCTGTTCCTCAGTATCTTCATTAAAGGGTATACCACCCAATTACTTTAAAGTGGTGTGAGTGCAGCAGGCACTGTTTGCAAACATCTTCCAAGTGTGTTGTGTCATCAGTTGGCATGACTTCAACTGAGGGAATTAAATTGGACATCTTCTTCAGAAATATTAAGGGGGTAGCAAAATGATTTTCTCTGCTGATGCAGCCACCAGCTGCCCACGAAATGAAGGCCTGTGGAGCGATTGTGTGGGTGGGAGAGCAGGTGTATATCGGTGCACAGGGAGTGCTGAGTTGCCACAAGGCCCTATGCTGGTCCCATCCTCAGCTATTCTTTATTTATCATCATTTGCTTGCATCATTTCACGCTTTAGGCTCATTAAATCCTCAAGCTTGATGTAAAGCTATTAACTCGGTGGAGCTCAGCTGTTTTTTGTGCTGGGGTTGCTCTTTCCGTCTTGTGCGGGCATTTGGAACAAGGACAAATGAACTTCCATTATCTCTGTATCTTTTCTTGGAACGCTCTAGTATGACATTGGATTTTGTTTCTAGAATCCGTTTCTAGAATTATTTCCCCAGCTTTTTAGTGTTTATTTCTGGGATTTTTTCTTAGTCCTTTGCATATGCTTGGAGTTATAGAGTTATAGAGTCAACGAGCGCAGAAACAGGCTATTAGGGCTACCGTATCTATTTCAGTTTAGTTTATTGTCATGTGTACCGAAGCACAGTGAAAAGCTTTTGTTGTGTGCTATCCAGTCAGCAGAAAGACAATACATGATTACCATCAAGCCATCCACAGTGTACTATTATTTAAGAGTGTGGAGTGATTGTGATATGTGTTTGTGGATCTGCTTCTGTGGCTAGCACACAAATAGTCACCTGGGTTGGGCACAATTCTAGGCTGAACCTCATATAGATTGCCTTTCTTCTATATTAATTGCATTTACCACCTCTCCCACCTCTGCTTCCTGACTACTTCCCCTCTGCTCTTTCTGTCCAAATTAAAGGTCTCAACGCAAAACGTTGAGTGTCCATTTCCCTCCACAGATGCTGCCTGACCTGCTGAGCTCTTCCTGCAGCTCTTATTTTTGATTGCCCCATTTACTAGGACTTGGTCCATGGCCCGTTGACAAGGGCAGGCTGAGCCACACGTTAATTGCACATCTGAAAGATAGTTGCGCTGCATCCACCTTGACCTTGCGCCCAAGTGTTTGGAGTGACGGGGATCTATATAAACCCAGGCATGAAATTGAATTCTTATGCAATATCCATGAGCCAATTTGAAAGTTTTTTTGATGAAAGATTATCAATCTGATACATTAAGTCAGTTTCTCTCTCATAATTTCAAGACTCTCACCAGAATATCCTTTTTCTTTGGAGAGGCAAGAGAGTGCAAATGCTGGAATTTGAACCAATAAACTAAACTGCTGGAGAACGTCTCGATAAAAGCTCCTCGCCTGAAAAGTCAACCACCTCTCCACAGGTGCAGCTGCCCAGCTGAGTTCCTCCAGTTGCTTGTTTCTTACTATCTTTATTATTGTTTTGTTGCATCTACCCTCATTTGCAATTGAAAAGCTACAATGCGCTTCATGTCTTTATATTATCTTTAAATTGTATCAGGATTTAACATAAATGCAATTAATCAGGTGGACAGTGAAACTAGTCGGAGAACTATGGTGGGGAAGGGACAAAGAGAGAGAGTTAAAGCAAGGGTTACTTGAAGTTCTGGAAATCAATATTCATACCGCTGGGTTGTAAGGGGATAGAGGAACAGATATGCAGACTAATTATGAAAAAAGGTACAAGGAACACAGTAGTCATCAGTCAGGCTGGTCGGAGAACTGGGAAGGGGGAGAGGGATGGGATGGAGAGAGAGAGAAAGCAAGGGTTATTTGGTTAGAGAAGTCAATATTCATACCACTGGGGTGTAAGCTGCCCATGCGAAATACGAGGTCCTCCAATTTGCACTGGGCCTCACTCTGACAGCGGAAGAGGCCCAGGATAGAAAAGTCAGAGTTGGAGGGGGAATTAGCAACTGGGAGATCACGTATGCACAGGCAAACTGAGCGAAGGATACTTCCCTAACTATAACTTAGATAAATAAGAATACTTACCCTAACAATGCTTCTCATGATTGCACACACTATGAGCTTACCCCTCGACCTCCAACACTCCAGGGAAAATAATCCAAGTCTTTCCAACTGTTCCTCGTATATAATACTCTTTAATCCAGGCAAGATCCTGGTTAGACCCATCTGTTGCCTCTCCAAAGCACACTCTGCAAAGTGCTTGGTTGGGGACAGCACCACACCGTGTTTAGAATCTGTGAAAACAGTTGCTATGTGCTGGAATATTATTGTATTAAAGTTTGAATGTTATTTCCTTGGGCAGACAGTTCCTATTATTTTTCCACATTTTACTGCAGGGTAAGTTTGTGATACAAGTTTTGCTTTTATTATATGTTTTAAAATTCGCTATTGACAGTTTCAGGCTATGTTAATGTGTCAGGAAAATATGAGGCATATGTAATGGTGGATAGGGAACAAGCTTTGCTCAGAGTGATGGCTGTCTCTTGAGTATCAAAGATGTTGATCCAAATCTAGTAGAAATGTTAATTTGGTTTGTAAACTCATGGAGGAACAGTAGGCAGCATCTTGCCATGCAATATCGATATTCAAGCTGGCTGGACAACAGCCCACATCCTTGGACAACAGGAATATGTTTTTACAGAAGGAAATGTCCCCGGTGGAATTTTCTGTAGAAATGAAAGACACAAATGCTGGAGAATTCAGCGGGTCAGACAGCTTCGCTGAGTAACATGGGTAAATTATGTTTTGGATCAGAACACTTCTCCAGAATTCTCCTGACCTGAAACGTGGCCTATCAATGTTCTCCAGAAATGCTGCCTGACCCGCTGAGTTACTCCAGTAATTTGTGTGTTTTTTGTTTGTAAACCAGCATCTGCTATTCCTTCTGTCTTGATTTTTCTGTGTTGCATTTGGGAAGTTGTTGCTGAAATTGAAATCAGTACATTTATGGTATGTGGGAGGAAACCAAAGACCCCGGAGAAAACCCACGCAGGTGACGGGGAGAATTCACAAACTCCGTACAGACAGCACCCGTAGCCAGGCTCAAACTAGGGTCTCTGGCGCTATAAGGCAGCAACTCTACTGTTGTGCCACTGTACCACCCTATTTCTGTGATCTTGCACACTGCTTTTATTTACTTCCGACTTACGAATGGTTCAAGTTATGGACAGTTCACAGCAGCTCTGCGCACCGTGCTTCCCAGGCAGAAATGGTATCATTTCATGCATACACATTTCCCTGGGCTAGGAACATAGAACGAAGCACAATACAACACAGGAACAGGCCCTTTGGCCCACCATGTCTGTACCGTATATGATGCCAAATTGAACTAATCATTTCTGCCTACATGTTGAACATCGAATTCTCCAATTTTAGGTAACCTCTAACAACACCTCCGTCCCCCTATCCTTTCCGCCCCACACTCCCTCTTTCTTCCCCCCCACCCTTTCCCCTGTGCCCCACTTGGACTCATACCTATTTTTCCCCTCCGCCGACATTCCTTCTTCTGGCTTCACAATTTCCAACTCTTCAATCCTGCTTTACACCTTCTGCTGTTTTCTCTGCCCTATGTTCCAACCATCTGTCTATGAAACCCCTCCTCACCTGTGTCCACCTATTGACAGCCAGGCTTTTTCCAGCCTCTCCTCTATTCCAGCTCCCAACTGTCTGAAGAATTGTTCCGACCCAAAGCGTCAGCTATCCATGTTCTCGAGAGATGCCGCCTGATCCGCTGAGTTACTCCAGCACTTTGTGTCTTTTCGTAATCCCTCTTGCACGCCACGATCATAGGAGGTAGAACCAGGATGGCACGGTGGCGCAGCGGTAGTGTTGCTGCCTTACAGCGCCAGAGACCTGGGTTCGATCCCGACTGCGGGTGCTCTCTGTATGGAGTTTATACGTTCACCCCATGACCGCAAGGGTTTTCTCCGAGATCTTCGGTTTCCTCCCACACTTCAAAGATGTACAGGGTTGTAGGTTAATTGGCTTGGTGTATGTGTAAACTGTCCCCAGTGTGCGTAGGGTAGTGTTAGTTTGCGGGGATTGGCGGTGCGAGCTCGGTGGGCCGAACGGCCTCTTTCTCTATATCTAAAAAAAACAGTTAACTGAGTTGAGGTGTGTTTTAGTGTAAACAATTGAGGAAGATCTATTGTAGTATCATTTCTCCTCTGACTCACTTGCACCTAATTGTCAACAATTGTTTTTTTACATCAGTTGTTTGCTTCACCGAAGTTACTGGGCCAAATGTTGTGCTTTCTGAGCTTGCAAAGCATTGTTTGCAAAGTATACTGGTCCCACAGAGGAAAACCAATGAATTATTAAGCTGGTGAAATGTTGATGCCAGATGGTTGGTGGGAGGGGAAATTAATTCTCACAAATCGTACTCAGAAATCAAATCTGAATCGTCTTTGGCTGGTTGACCAGCAGTTTCTTTAAAGTATGAAATCCACAATCCACAGCCATGCAGCACCAAAGCTATCTCGAGCATTATTCTTGATCAAACACACACTCAAAATCTTTGTTGGACACAAAATGCTGGAGTAACTCAGCGGGCCAGGCAGCATCTCTGGAGAGAAGGAATAGGGGACATTTTGGGTCGAGACCCTTCTTCAGACTGCAAGTGAGGTTTGGTCGGGCAATGATTGATTGAATGAATGGTGAATGCTTTGAAGCTGAGCTTGTGAATTCCAGTAAACAGATAAAGCTATTTACCCAAAATAGTTTAGAGCATTTCTTTAGGAATGACAGTCCTGCTATCTGAGAGGAGGTCATAAGGTCATAAGTGATAGTAGTAGAATTAGGCCATTCGGTCCATCAAGTCTACTCCACCATTCAATCATGGCTGATCTATCTCTCCCTCATAACCCCATTCTCTTGCCTTCTCCCCATAACCTCTGACACCCGTACTAATCAAGAATCTATCTATCTCTGCCTTAACAATATCCACTAACTTTGCCATAACCTTCTGTGGTTATGTGGTTATTGCCACATCCTGCTGTGGCCAAGAAAAAAAATTCCATGGATTCACCACCCTGAGAAGAGTCTGGGGGAGATAGGAAAAGGACAAGACAGCTTCCAAACCCAGGGTAGCAGAGTTCATAGATAGACACAATGTGCTGGAGTAACTCAGTGGGACAGGCAGCATCTATGGACATAAAAGGATGGGCGATATTTTGGATTGGATTGTATTTCTACTTGGCAAAAACAAAACCAATCCTCTCTTCTCCAGAGGCGCTGACTGACCTGCTGAGTTACTCCAGCAATTTGCGTCTGTCTTTAGTGTAAAACCAGCACCTACAGTTCATTGTTTTATATTGTGTTCAACACCAGGGCCTTATTTTCAATTTTGTCCTCTGCCTGTTGCCCGGGAGAAGCTGTTTAAGCTGCTGAACAGCAATCCCCATCCTACAAATACTGTATGGGCACTTGTACACATTGGGTAAACCGGTAAAGATGAAGATTGTCACCTCTGTTAACACTCTTTTCACCTGATACCTGCCCACTCTAGCAGCTATTCCTTTCAGGCCCTGCTACCTCAATCAGTAGGGGTCAACTCAGCCACCTTTAACAATGAACAGTAAAATCATCTTAAACAAAGCATATCTGTACTCTCTGTTTCTTCCAAGTGTGTTTAATGTAGCAGAGTACTGATTAAATAAAGGGTGGTTGGTCTTTACTTGTTGTCTTGAGATGTGTCGAGTTTTGGACTCAATATTGTAGACCACTAGGACCTGTCCCTCCTGTCTACATCTCATGAAGACACCATCCCTGGGACTGTTCTGTCCGGGATGGTGGATGTGATCCAGAACAAAGGAGGAAAAGCACAATTCTGTTAGCTGACTGAAATGGTCTGGAAGGTTAATAATGCTAGTTCTGAGTCTTCCCTTGAAACTTCATCCATCATCCATTTTGGGTGGTGCAGTGGTAGAGTTGCTGCCTTGCAGCACCAGATAACCAGGTTCGATCCTGACAACGGGTGCTGTTTGTATAGAGTTTGTACATTCTGTGACCTGCGTGGGTTTTCATTGGGCGCTCCGGTTTCCTCCCACACTCCAAAGATTACAGGTTTGTAGGTTAATTCACTTTGGTAAAATTGTAAATTATCCCCAATGTATGCAGGATAGTGTTACCATGTGCAGTCAGTGGTGGGCGCGGACTCATTGGGCCGAAGAGCCTGTTTCCACACAGTATCAATATACTAAACTAAACATCAAATTGAACTATTTTCTCATTCAATTCTGTCGCCTTAATTTTTGATTACATTTACTTTATGATTCCCAAGAAAGCATCAAAAAAGCCCAAACTATTGTTACCACAAGAATAGCTTAAAATCAGTTTATAGACACAAAATGCTGGAGTAAATCAGCGGGACAAGCATCATCTCTAGAGAGAAGGATTGGATGACGTTTCAGGTCGAGACCTTTCCTCAGCCCAGTCTGAAGAAGGGTCTCGACCTGAAACATCACCCACTCCTTCTCTCCAGAGGTGCTGCCTGTCCCGCTGAGTTACTCCAACATTTTGTGTCTATCTTCAGTTTAAGCCAGCATCTGCAATTCCTTCCTACACATTAAAATCAGTTTAGTTATTTTCTAACTTTCATGTTTTTTATGCTTCATTCATCCATTAATTGGTGAAGCATGTTCATAAGAGCTTATTCATGTAGACAGGAAGTTAGTCTGCACTTATGGTCGTTAATTGGTGATGGATAGTGTAGAAAAAAAAATTTCATCGACATGATAAACAATTAATTTATTGCCTGCTGTGGATCTGGCATCGCTTAATTCAAGCTTGATTTGTGATCTGTCCCACAATATGGTTTTGCTTTTTCTAATTAATCATTATTAAATCTCCTGCAGCACTGCCTCTGAAATGTCAGAAGATATTTTGTTTCATGAAAGCAGAAGCATTAAACCTGCAATGAGACTGCAATTGGTCATTCTGTTGAAGTGTTAACTGACCCTACACCCAAGGTGTACCAGAGGTTGAGTCACGGTAGCTTTCTCCTGTGGATTAGCCAAATCTGGAAATCTTCAGGTTTTGCCCGAAGATTAATTTTTCTTCGTTTGCGATTTATTTTGAAGGTGGATGTCCTTCCCTGTCTCGAACACACACAAGAGTTCATTTATGCCTTTAAGAGTCTGAAGCCTCCTTTTGCTCTGGTATTATATTTTATTCTTTACATCTTCGTCTTCTTGCCTATGGCATGCACAGCCTAAAGTTGTAAGACAACTTGTTCTAAGAAGGGTCTAACTTGTTCTAACTTGGTCTGAAGAAGGGTCTCGACCCGAAACGTCGCCTATCTCCTTCGCTCCTTAGATGCTGCTGCACCCGCTGAGTTTCTCCAGCTTTTTGTGTAACCCTTGTTCTATTTGATCTTCAGTTTGTGCACGCCAGGTTGATTGCATTTTTCAAAACAGGGTGGACCATGTGAAGGTTGCAATCTCCCACCCCATTCTTTACATGTTTAAATTATAATGCTTTATTTGTAATTGTCTACTCTATATTGGGTTGTTATCCTTGCGAGCAAAGCACCAAAACAAATTCCTTGTATATATACATACATGGCCAATAAAATGCATTCAATTCAATTCAATTCAATTCATTTCATTTCAATTCAATTGTAGACACACAACAAAAATGTTTGTTAGAAAAACATGTTTACCTAGATTTGCATGCAATGATTCCCAGGAAGTATTGAAGTGCAGCTGTGCTTGGATTACCTCAAAACTAATTGCGATCTATTTATTTTTTCCTTTCCTTATGCCCCTGTCCCACTTAGGAAACCTGAACGGAAACCTCTGGAGACTTTGCGCCCCACCAAGGTTTCCATGCGGTTCCTAGAGGTTCCCGGAGGTTTTTGTCCTCCGGCAACCACCTTCAACTAGCATCGCAACCGGCTTCGACTAAAAAATTACCGATTTTTAAAATTGAAACGACTTTCGACCATTAGGGAGACTGACAAAAACCTCAGGGAACCCCACGGAATCCTTGGGTGGGGCGCAAAGTCTCCAGAAGTTTCCGTTCAGGTTTCCTAAGTGGGACAGGGGCATTAGTCGATTTGTACATTTGGGAACTTGGGGGAAAAACTTTGGATTATTTTGTATCAGTTCTGCCCAAGTTGAAAATACCAAGGAAGCTGTGTCATCTTTCATTTGTCATCTGTGCCATTTTGGGGAGTAGGTTTCCATAGTAACGGGCCATTATTTCCATTAAAAATGTACAGTGTTTTAACTGCCTAAAATTTCATTTTAGAATTACCTTGGGGAGCTTTAATTTCCTATAGCACTGCAGTTTGTTTCAGTAAAATTATCTTTCTGTGATATTAAAGCACATTATGAAACATTTGAGAAAAAATGAGGCAACCCTGCATCACAGAGGGGCGATAGGTCACATTTTCCAGAGAACTCTACGTATTAGTTGAGGTTATATAAATCATGCCAGCAGTGATCAATTGTGTATTACCTATTTTATGCAACACAAAGCCACATCGTCTCTGAATGCAACAAGAAACACGGGTGGAAATAAAATTAAAATTTGTGCACAAATTGCGGGAGAGCGCATCTTTATTCTGCATCTCAGATTTTTCTGATAGTGATTTGTGAAATTGCTCAGGGCAAATTTGCATCAACAGAACTGCTGTATCTTGGAACTATCCCCCATTACGTCTCTCCGAATCTGCACTGTAATGATCACTGTTGGTGAAAGCGTACCAGTCTTACATTTACAATAAGTAATCACTTCATGCACGTGGCTATATAGTGGGGCTCGGGTGATCTGTTATTAGTGGTCAGCTACCTTCATAGTTGAGCATTATGTTACAATTAAGTAATATTAACAGATTAGTTTAGTTTAGAGATCCAGCGCGGGAACATGCCCTTCGGCCCACCGTGTCCATGCTGACCAGCGATCACCCGTACACTAGTTCTATTCTACACACTAAAGATAATTTGCCCACAAACCTGCATGTCATTGGACTGCGAGAGGAACTGGAGCACCCGGAGAAAGCCCAGGCAGACACAGGGAGAAAGTACAAACTCTATACAGACAGCAGCTGTAGACAGGATCGAACCCGGGCCTCTGGCACTGCAAAGTAGCAACTCTACCGCTGCACCACCAGGCCCCTGTAGGTGTATGGATCTGGGTGCCTATTATGTAACAGCAGGTGGCCATAACAATCCTGGTTACTTTTCCAATTATAATGTAAAGATCGGATGATCAATATGACTGTTAGACTGTAAATTGCTTTTTTTAAATAATTTTTGGAGCATTTACTTTCTCCATTAAAGCCACACTGATTCTCCGCTGGTTATTAATTGTGGTTATAGAAATTATGCCTGCAGAGACCAATAGTATATTACCTATAGTAAAATGTTTGGGTTTCCTTCTCGGTAACAACCAGAGCCAGATAAGGTCCATAACTTCGAGCACATTTGCTCATTCGAATATTGAAGCTTCCTTCAGGAATTAAAAAACACCGCCTCATATATTATTAATTCGGGCTAGTACGGTGTTTGATTCGTGTGGGTGCCAAGGGTTATAGGGTGGAGGCAGGAGAATGGGGTTAAGAGGTAGATCAGCCATGATTGAATGGTGGAGTAGACTTGATGGGCCAAATAGCCTAATTCTCCTCCTATAATGTTATGAACCTGTGTAGGGAGGAAGTGAGAGGCTGGTTTACACCGCCTAATGCATGCCTGATTCCCACAAAGTCGATATATACTGTCAGCTAATCTTTAAAGTTAAAGGACATATAGATCAAAATTCAAGCTGCACTACTTGGTACAATTCCTTTCCAGTGCAGTGAAGAGCTGGCAGCATTTCAAACACCAAACTCCCATGATGCGACTCAGTGAGAGTTTTTTCAATTTTCCTGGCAAGATGCGGTATACTTCCCAGTCCCAAACTTTTACTGAGGAGACTCAGCTGGGTTCCTGCAAGACGTGAAGCATGAATTATTCTGAACACATCTTAATCAACTGTGCAAACTAGTCATGAATTGATCATGTCTCTTGTGCACCTCGCCCAATGTTCAAGCCAAATTAATTTCTACCCCCAAGTAGTTCATTTACTGGAAGGTTCGGAGAAGCTGTTAATGCTTTGGAGTGGGCTAGCAGCAGATAACATCTGGCTCTTTCGCAATGCCAAATTTACCATGTGCACTTTTCAATTTATCCATAACTCATCTTGTCATTATTTAGTGTCAACTGTTGATTTGATTGAGCAAGGCGTCAATGAACATCATTCAGGCACAATAAATTAATTTACAGCGATGCCAGTGAATATGGATGAAGTGCACTTGTGATTATGTATTAACCAAACTGAGTGCTCTTCATTTGCAATGCAATAATAAAGGGTGCCCTTGCAAAGGGTGGTAAACCACTGGATTTCTCTACCCCAGAGAATGACGGAGGCAAGATCACTGGAAATATTTGAAGGGGAATTTGATGATTTTTTTGAAACATCAAGGACTTGAGGGCTATGGGAAACTGGCACAGACCAGCAGGTGAGGCCAGCATAAATCATAGGTCTGAAGAAGGGTCTCGACCCGAAACGCCACCCATTCCTTCTCTCCAGAGATGCTGCCTGTCCCGCTGAGTTTCTCTAACATTTTGTGTCTATCAGCCACGATCATATTGAATGGCAGGGCAGGTTTGATGGGCTGAATGGTCTAATCCTGTTCCTATTTTCTTGTGTTATTTTCAATCATCTGCATCACCATATTTAAGATAACGGTTTACAGACGTCCATTATGTTTGGTTTTGCAGGAAGTTTAATGCATGATCATGTTTCATGATTCGCCCTGTTCAAACCTACAATCTCTTCCCAGTTCTCAGTCCCTGAATCGCTCTGTCCAAGCTGCTGCCTTAAATGTTTGACCCCTAGATTCACTGGCTGCTAAGGAAACCTCAGATTGCTCTTCTAGTACAGATGGCTGAAGAGAGGTTTAACACAGGCTTCAAGATCTGGAGAGATTTGGATGGGTTTGGTAGAAGAAATATATTTTAACATGGAGAATGACCACTAACTGGAGGACATAGATATACTGCAGGAGTCAAAGAAACAGGAGAAGATGCAGATAGATTTTGATACACATTGTGTTATTATTTTCCTGAATTTATTGCAGGGATCTGGAAAAGAGAAGAGGACTGATTTATTTTGTATGATGATGTTTCAGTGATCACTTCTTTAGGTTATAGTGAGAAGCAGAGGGCAAATGGAAGAGTAAGGACCAAGACTTTCCTGAGAAATTGTAGCCATCGCGTGTGCAGCAGCAACCGTTTTCCCCAGGTAACAGTAAGGAAGAGAGTGACTCCTGCATAAATGTGTGCAAGAACATGGAAGTTGCACACATCTTGCGAACTGGTTTCTCTGGCGGCAAGGTGGTGCAGCAGTAGAGCTACTGCCTTACAGTGCCAGAGACCCAGGTTCAATCCTGACTATTGGTGCTGTTTGTATGTTCTCCCCGTGACCTGCATGGGTTTCCTCCGAGATCTTCGATTTCCTCCCACACTCCAAATCATACAAGTTTGTAGATTAATTGGCTTGGTATAAATGTAAATAAATGTCCCTGGTGTGTGTGTAGGGTAGTATTAATGTGTGGGGATTGCCGGTCGGTGCAGACTCGTTGGGCCAAAGAGCCTGTTTCCGTGCTACATCTCTAAACTGAACTAAACTTCTTGACAATATCATCTCAATTGTGCTGCAACATTAAACTGAGTACAGCAATAAAACTCTGGTTCCCTGCTATTTTCCAGCTCTTGTGCCTTGTGACATTAATAATTGAAATTTTCAATGACTTTTTATGGGCAAACGAAACATTAAACATATCCAGCATCATATCTCTTTCCTATATTGGACCACGTTGATCTTAGCACAAGGTGAATACCTGGGGTGGCACGATGGCGCAACGCCAGAGACCTGGGTTTGATCCTGACCACTCGTGTTGTCTGCACAGAGTTTGTACATTTTCCCTGTGACCCCGTGGGTTTTCCCCGGTGCTCTGGTCTCCTCCCACACGCCCAAGACGTACAGGTTTGCAGGTTAATTTGGCTTTGGTGAAAATTGTAAATTGTCCCTAGTATATAGGATAATGTTCGTGTACAGGGTATTTGATGATCAGCATGGTCTCAGTGGGCTGAAGGCCCTGTTTCTGTTCTGTATCTCTAAACTAAACCTGACCAAATCACAAAGTGAGTATGTTTAAACCATGTTGTCAATGCCATAATTTTGTTAATGGCCTTGATTCATGTTATCCCTGGGGAGGGCAGTTTTAAACTCTCAATGCAATAAATTCTCTCGAGAAGCATGAGTGTCAGGAATGCTGCAGGAAGCGACTAAATATTCTAATGGCATCTAATTTTCCAATGCAATTTGTTCACATTCAGCAGGTTTACTCTATAATTTGGATAATTGAGCTCTTACAATACACTGCTAATGGAAACTGAAAGGCAAGAGTTGAAAACTTTTCATGCTAATGTTTTTCCCGAGTTGTCAAGGTGAGCGATGAACAGATTGCAAAGTAGTTTATTTACAGATGTTCGTCCATTATTGACAGCCACTTAGAGAAGTTAAATGGAAAGATTCAGAATAGAATCCATTTCCAGTAATATTCATCTTTATTCTTCTCGACACAATTCTAGTTTATGTCAACTGTCAAGCTATCAATTTACACTAATCTTACATTAATCATTTTTCTTTTAATTCTCCCGCATTCTCATCAACATCCCCCAGATTCTACCACTCACCTACACAATTAAGGACAATTTACAACGGTCATTTAAACCACTAAGCCACACGTCTGTGGAATGTGGATGGAAACTGGATCACCCGGAGGAACTTGCCAGTTACAGGGAGAACCTGCAAACTCCACACAGGTAGCACCCTGGAGCAGGATTACGTGTGGTCTCGCGTGCTGCGAAGCAGTGGATCTCCCAAATGCACCATTCTGCTGCCCTTGAAGCATCCCATCTCCACTGGGCAAATTCTGACCTTGAGATCCACCGTTGATTTCAAGAATTTCATACAACGGTCCAACTGCCCCATCATTATCTTCTGCCTGTGTTTCACAACTTTTGCCTAGTTTGTCACCTATACACATCCTATCTCAGGCATTTCTTTATTTCAATGATGCCTACCCCTTTAAATAATGAATTTAAAAAAAACCTTTTCAAACTGGCTGGGTCATGAAGAACACATCTTGCATGGTTGGCCTGTCTTTGGCTGTGCGTGAACCAAGATGAGGGATAAACTTGATGCGTTCAAGTTATTAACTTACCTCCGGCAGGCATATCTGTCCATGACAGCATTTGTGGAATTGATCATTATAGAACTCTTGTTGTGTCAGCAATAAATACTGTTCTTATTATCGATGTGCACATCATTCAAGAAAAATGATTTTTAAAAAAATGTTCATCTTAAAAGCCCTTTAAATCAAAATGCATTTAAATATTTTTTCTTTGTCTTATAAGCGGCAGAAGTAATTTCTCCACATTTAATATGTTAAACACCTCATAATATGAATACCATCACATTATATTGTCTGAATCTTTGAACGTACATACAAACCTTCACCTACTATAATGTTTTACTGGTTTCATTTTATTGAATCTTTGCTGCATCAGCATGACTTTGACTTTCTCCAGAGTAGTTCACCGAACTTTTCCTGCATTATGCTGACTACAGTCTAATCAATCGATTATATAGATTTATCATCACCTTGCTTGACTCCTCCATTCTTTCTAAATTGTCAGACCACTTGTCCGACAGACAAGTTCTATACATTCAGCTATCTCTCCTTGAATCCAACCTAACCTTCCAGAGCAGCCAACCATCTAGAGGCCTACCTTCCTTCTGGTCTCCAAATCTGAGGAAGGACATTATTGCCATAGAGGGAATGCAGAGAAGCTTCACCAGACTGATTCCTGGGATGTCAGGACTGTCTTGTGAAGAAAGACCGGATAGACTCGGTTTATAATCTCTAGAATTTAGGAGATTGAGAGGGGATCTTATAGAAACTTACAAAATTCTTAAGGGGTTGGACAGGCTAGATGCAGGAAGATTGTTCCCAATGTTAGGGAGGTCCAGGACAAGGGGTCACAGCTTAACGATAAGGGGGAAACCCTTTAGTACCGAGATGAGAAGGACTTTTTTCACACAGAGAGTGGTGGGTCTCTGGAACTCTCTGCCACAGAGGGTAGTTGAAGCCAGTTCCTTGGCTATATTTAAGAGGGAGTTAGATGTGGCCCTTGTGGCTAAGGGGATCAGAGGGTATGGAGAGAAGGCAGGTACGGGATACTGAGTTGGATGATCAGCCATGATCATATTGAATGGGGGTTCAGGCTCGAAGGGCCGAATGGCCTACTCCTGCACCTCATTTCAATGTTTCTATGTTTCTAGAACCGTTGAAGCCTTTGTGAAATCCATGTTTTCAACGTCTATACCTCTGCCTTAATCGACGTTTTTGGCCATATCCTCGAAAAACTCAATCAGATTCATGAAACCTCCCATGAATTAAACCATGTTGACTATCCCTAATCAGCCCTTGTCCATCTAAATGCATGTGTATTCTATCCCTCAGAATAATCTCCAGCACTTTTCCGACCATAGATGTTGAGCTCTCTGGCCTGTAGTTCCCAGCCTTTTCCCTGTTTCCCTCCATGAATAGAGGCACAACATTTGCCACCCTCCAGTCTTCTCTACCTCTTGTTACAACTCCATCGCTATCCAAGAGCACTCTGAAAATGAAACAGATTGTTTCAAAGTGGAAGATACAAGAGACTGCAGATACTGGAATCTGGACCAAAAAAAACAAGCTACTGAGGGAATCGTAGCGTCTTAAAGCAATGGCTCGAGTTGAAATGTCAACCATCCCTTTTTTTCTACAGATGCTGCCTGACCCACTGACTTCCTCCAGAAGATGGTGTTTTTGCTCCAGACTTTTATCTTGGTGTAATACTTAGCATCAGATATCCAGGCATCAATTCCCTTGTTTAATATTTACACTGCTGAATGTTTTTCCTCCTGTCCTAGCTCTGACTCTAGAAATGGGCCAAAAGCAGGCAAATTAGATGTGCACAGACAGACACACATCTGAAGAAGGGTCTCGACCCGAAACATCACCTATCTCTTTCGCTCCTTAGATGCTGCTGCACCCGCTGAGTTTCTCCCGCCTTTTGTGTACCCCCAGACACACATCTTGGTTGGCTTGCATGAGTTGGGCTGGAGGGCCTGTTTCCCATAAGTTGTATAACTTTATGACTCTAGCTAATGATAACCCTTTAATTTATTATGTTCAGACTTGACTATTCCATATACACCCCAGCGGATCTTAGCTGTTCTTGATCTTCATTTACTCAAGATCTTAAAGCTCTCTTTGCACTACCTGTATCCACATCAGATGCCAAGATCGTAGATTCCGAAATTTCCACCTTAAACCTCTCTGATCCTTGCCTTTCCCCATCGCCTCTTTTAAGATATCTCCAAGGCTTAAGTCTTGCACAAAGTCTTTGGTCATGCTTTTAATTTGTTATGGCTCATTGTAGCTAAACCTGCAATATGTGCATTGCAGTTCTGTAGAAAACAATTTAACTGGAGACTTTCGTGCAAAATCTGCTGAGATACAGCTAGACAAGTAATTAGCTATAAGTCTAAGATATCATTGGAACATCCGCCTGTACAATCTTTCTCTGTATGTTTAGCAAATCCCTCGAACACTTTGGAAAGCCAACGAGATTTGAAGCTGAAGAAAAGAATGA
This sequence comes from Raja brachyura, assembly GCA_963514005.1. The sequence continues at coordinate 24,333,788 of OY740811.1, read as the reverse complement.
AAACGTTAGCTTTGTTCAGCAGGTCAGGCAGCATATGTGGAGAGAGAAACGGATAATATTTCTGGTCTTTGTCACAATTCAGTAAAGTTAGAAAATGTTGCAGGGAAGACAGTCGACTTGATACATAAATACACAGTCTCTTGCCCAGAGTAGGGGAATCAAGAACCAGAGGAAATAGGTGTAAGCTAAGGAGGGGAAGATATCAATAGGAACCTGACGGGCAACTTTTTTACACAGAGGGTGATAGGTAAATGGAACGACCTGCCAGAGGTGGTTGAGCCAGGTGCTATCACAATGTTTAAAAAACATTTGGGCCGGTAAATGGAGAGGATAGGTTTAAATGGATATATGGGCCAAACTCAAGCAGGTGGGACTAGTGCAGATGGGGTCATGTTGGTCGGTGTGGACAAGTTGGGCCAAGGGACAGTTTCCACACTGCATGACTATGACCCTATGGGAGTGCAGTGGAGAGCACAGAATGGTTCTAAGAAGGACACTAAAGAATTTATGTTGGCACTTTGTTGTTGAAGCAGTTTTTTTCTCCAAATAAAAAGGGGTAGCTAGTTTTGAAGATATACACAAAAACAGACAAATGATAAAGCTCTGAATTATACACAAAATCTGCGTTAACTCCTTGAATACATTTAAAGATTTGTCCCCAACTGCTTTCTGGGGTACAGAGTTTCACGGGGTCACCACATCCTGGGGGAAGTAAATTTACACTCATGTTGCTCTCAGAAGGCTTACCCTTAACACTTAAACTGTGACCGCCCATCCTGAACTCCCTGGCAATTATGAAGATCCTTATTGCACCGAATAGCAAGAACCATTATGTTCAAAAGCAGTTTAACAAGAATCAAGAGCAATGTTCCTTATACTAGAAGGCACGTGCCAAGGGTTACGGGGAGAAGGCAGGAAAATGGGATTAGGAGGCAGAGATCAGCCATGATTGAATTGCGGAGTAGACACAATGGGCCAAATGGCCAAATTCTACTCCTGTAATTTGTGAGCTTTTGAAGAGGGACAGATTGAGACAGAAGTCACCTATTTCTTTTCTGCAGAGATGCTGCCTGACCCACTGAGTTACTCCAGCATTGTGGGTCTACCTTTTAGATGGGAACATGGATATGGATCAGATGTAGGAGAGAAGATCAGTTTAACCTGGCATCATGTCTGGCACAGACATTGCGGGCAGATGAGCCTGTTCCTCTGCTCTACGCTTCTATGTTCTATGCTTGCGAATCAATTACTTTTGCATTAAGCCTTGCACAACTCAACTCAGTGTAAACCAGCATCTGCAGTTCCTTCCTACACATTTCATCCCTTATACTGGCGTAAGAAAGGAAAATAAGCTATGAGCAGATTTAAAGTCAGAGCACTAATTAGAGATGGGATTCCAGAGGGAAGTGCTGAAATGCACAGATGTTCTGCTGGCATGAGTTAAAGGAGAGGGGAAGTAAAGGAGGCCAGACAGAAGTGGATGAAAGGAATTTGCCTGTCAACTCCCAAAGATGAAGACTATTATTCTTCAGAAAAATAAGATGGCTGTTCAATTAAGAAAACAAAACGGAGCATGTGGATGCGGCTCCTGGGAAATCAGAGCTTGCATCTGCGCCATAAATAGTGGCCAAAGGGACCAGAAAAAAGATGCAAAGAGAACAAATATTATACGCCTTAAAAATGCAGGTGGGAGAATGGATGTAATGGTCGGTCAGGTGAAGGCATTTGTCCTTGAAGACTTGTAATCAGTACCGGCTTAGATTATGAATGTTCTGCATGCAATGCTCTTCATTCCCGGCCTTTGTCCAATCATCTGCCTCTCAACCCTTCCTCCTTCCCCCTTCCCCCCATCTCCCCCCTCCCCTTCACCTGTATCAACATATTACCTGCCAAACATTGTCCTGCCTCTTTCCTCTTCCAGCTTTCTTCCACCTGTACAATTAATCTGAAGAAGCGTCCCATCCCAAAGCGTCACCTATCCATGTTCTGCAGAGTTGCCGCCTGACTCACTGAGTTACTCCAGCACTTTGGGTCTTATTTTGTGAATCAGCTAAGAATTTCCTCTGCAACTGCAGGACATGTAACACATGTCCCTATATCTCCTCCTTCACATCAATCCCAGCAGTTCTTCCAGGTGAGTCAGAGGTTCAAGTGCACCTTCTCTAACTGCATCTGCTGCATTCGGCATTCCCAAAAGTGGCCTTCTTTACATAGACTTGGCGACCATTTCGCCAAACATTTGCGCTCAGAGATCAGGAACCAAGATCTCTCCAGAACCAGGAGATCCACGGCATGCTGGATCTCCTGGTTGCTAACTGTTTTAACTCTCATTCCCACTCACTTGCTGACCTTTCTGCCCAGGACCTCCGCCACTGCCAGTGAGGCCAAAGGCATGGGTAACTTACAAGCTAATGGTATGGACATTGAATTCTCTAGCTTTAGATAACTATTCTACCAATAAATCCACAGCCTCTCTCCCCGCCCCCCCTCTTCCCTGTGCCCCACCTGGATTCACATCTACTTCTCCCCTTCCCTCTTACACTCCCCTTCCATATATTATTTCTTCTGACCATAATTCACGGCTTTCCTATCCTTCTCATACTCTTTGTCCTTTCATCTCTGGCCTTTGTCCAATCACCTGCATATCAAATATATGCTCACTGGTATCCACCTATCACTTGCCAGGCTTTGTACTGCTCCCACTTATTTTCCAGCTTTTTCACCCTCCCTACCGCAATCAGTCTGAAGAAGGCTCACGACCTGAAACATCACCCGACCTGAAACATCACCCATCTATGTTTCCTAGAAACGCTGCCATCCCCACTGAGTTATTACAACATTGTGTAACAAGTTGCAATACTGTGCAGTTCAGCAAATTTCTGGATGATCTATACACCTCTGTTGTTATCCCAGCAAATTCTGCACTAATAATTGCTTTAGTGACTCTATGATCCTCAGACAGAATGACAGTACAACTTGTTTTGATTTGGGAAGTAGTTTGACTGGAGATACATTATTGCAACGGCAAACAATGCGTTTCAATTGAATTAAAAGCATATCATGGAGTTTGTGTCATATGTAAAATAAATATGTACAAGCATGGGACACCGTCGTCTTGAGATGCATTGATGCGATTCACAAAGTGACAATAGATGGTTTGCAATCTAATATTGACAAGTAGCTTAGTTTAGCAAACTATTCATTGTGAAGACTTTAAAAATGATTTTGTTTTCTTCTTCAAAGCTCTGCACATTTCTGAGAAACTCTCTCGCCAATTTGCAAGGATATGAAAAGCTGTCAGAAAAAAAAATGGTACAGGTGGAAGGCAGTAAATCTTTGCAATTCTCAGCCCAGAAAGTGATCAATGGTTATTCATTGGGTATGTCCAAGGTTTTGTTTGATGATGGTAGATGAAGGGGTTGAAGAGAAAGTGGAAGACAATTTTAAACTTTAGAACCTGTCTTATCCAGTGGCAAGGTAGACAAAAGTGCTGGAGAAACTCAGCGGATGCGGCAGCATCTATGGAGCGAAGGAAACGGGCAACGTTTCGGGCCGAACCCCTTCTTCTTTAAAGCAGGCCTGCAGGTTGACACAAAATGCTGGAGTAACTCAGCGGGACAGGCGAAAAGGAATGGGTGAAGTTTCTGGTAGTAACGCTTCTTCAGTCTGAAGAAGGGTCTTGACCCGAAACTGCACCCATTCCTTCTCTCCATAGATGCTGCCTGTCCCCATGAGTTACTCCAGCATTTTGTGTCTATCTTTGGATTAAACCAGCATCTGCAGTTCCTTCCTACACAGGCCTACAGGTCTCTCGATCCAGTTTGTTCTTCTACTTTCTCATATTTGTACGTTCTTAATTGACTTTGAAATTATAAAGCACGTATGATGTTCTCAGGAGGGAAAATCATAATGAATAACTTGACCTCGGCTGCCAGATTAATCTATAGTGGCTCCTGTATCTGCTGTTTACAAAGCACTCTCTGATGTACCATGAGATTCACATTAAAAGGACTACAATATATATTGTAAAAATTAAATCATATTGCTATCGATTTTATGATACCTCACCGAATCAAATATGACACACATCTGTTCCCTGCAATCAATATTTATTTTGTTACAAAATACTAATTTTCTTTATGCCTTCCCATACCGCATAGTTTAACCGACTTGTGACTTTAAGTACCACTCCACTTAGGAACAGGAAATCAATAGTTCATTATCTGCAGTGAAAATTATTCAGCTCCATTTTGAAAAAAATATTTTTGTCAACAAAGTTTTAATCAATAATTCAAATTTCTAACTCATTGTAATAATCTTTTGTTCATTGTAGCTATGGCGTTGCCATTTTAACTTGACATTAATGTGAAGTTCATTGAGCTCCAATTGTCATGATAGATTAAGGACCCTTAGCCAAAGTCTTGCCATTCGAGTCTTGCGATGCATCAAAGGAAATGTCATCAAGGTTATTAATCTGAAAACATAACTTCACAGTTACTGTCTGGCTCATGAAGTGTTTTAATTTTTTTTATTTCAGCCTTCTACCATCTGCAGTAATTTATGCGTCAGTTGATTGTAAAGCATTTTAACATCTCCTAAGATTAATGTGAGGTACATGAATTTAGTTCAGAATGGTCTTCCTTGTTACTTCAATGGAACTGTCTTGTCCTGTTTGTTTCTTTGGACATATTCAGTGGGTTTCCCAACATTTATTTGCGATACAGCATGGAAACAGGCCTTTCAGCCCACCCAGTCCGCGCTGACCATCGATTACCTGTTAACAATCGCTCTATGTTAACCCACTTTCGCATCCACTCTTTGCACAAGAGGGACAATTTACAGAGGCCTAGAAACGTACAAACCTGCGGGAGGCAACCGGAGCACCTGGAGGAAACCGATCACAGGGAGAATGTGCAGGCTCCACATAGACAGCCACCGAGGCCCGGTGCTTTGAGGCAACAGCTCAACCAGTTGTGTCACTATGTCGCCAGCTTAAAGGATAATTCAACATATGTGTCTTCCCAGTGTACAGTCTTGTCAACAATTAATTCACATCGGAATATTCCACATGACAGACTCAACCCACAAGTTTTAACACCGTGCACTTTAGAAACTAGCCTTCAGTTTTTAAATGGCATCAGAGATATTCTGGTTATTGGGCCTTGGCTCTTTGGCTGACTTCACTTCCAGTCCCGGCTGTTAGCTGTGGAATATTGTGATTTTAGAATCTGTTTAGAAGAGCAGGGGGAAGCCATAAACCATTCTTATGTCCCCCTTCAGGATTATTACCATGGGAACGTGGCCGCCGATCGGCCAGAGATGCCTAATCTTTCTTCCTAAGGTTTGAATCCCTCCGCATCTGGATCCTGCAATTGCGATCGGATTTAAGAAATGCAATGTTTTGTTCCCTTTACATTGTACATCAGCACACATGACAATAAACTAAACTAATCTTTTGAGTTCAAGTCTGGCAATGGCCTGGTGGAAACTCAAGGCAACTTCACAATTGTCTGAGATCGCTATGATATCGTCAAGGGCCTGTCCCACTTGCCGACTTTTTTCAGCGACTTCTGGCATCATTGACTGAGGTATCTGGTCACTGGAAAATTTGCGCCGTGATGCGCCGTGATGCGGCGTGATGACGTGTGACGCGCTGTGTTTTTTCAGGTGTCGCAACATTTTTATTTTCGCTGCTGGATTTTGAAATGTTCAAAATATTTTGGCGACCCTGATAAGACGCCGGCAGTTGCCGAAAAAATTGCCAAGTGGGACAGCCCCTTTAGTGTGTGAATTCCTAACTATTTACAGTCATACTATACAATGTTTCTTCCAGAAGTAGTGACTGGTGTTCATTAGCAGAGTGTGACCTGACTATTGTAACTGAATCCAACAGTGCAGTGACATTCTGAATGCAATATAGGGACAGACATAAAAGATCAAATGTTCCCATAATAAGGGGTAAATGACTTTGCTTGTTGGGGCGTGTCTGCCCTAACTTTCTTTCTCTAAGTATGATCTTGAATATAATTGAACTTTACATTAAAGTTAAAAAATGCAATACAGTACTTGATTCAACAAAAGTGAGCACAAATTTGAATTATAGTAGGCAGGATATAAATGTAATAGATACATATCATTTTTATCCATCCATTGATGAGATCCATCAGAATATGTGGGGAAATCCTCGAACTTTGTCTGTTTAATCCCCTGCAGACTTTCCAGAAGGGTAGCACTGTTGCATGGCAGTTAGAGGCCCTGGCCTATAGCGACAGGGATCCGGGTTTAATCCTGATGACTGTCACAGTTTTTGTGGAGTTTGCATGTTCTCCACATGACCACGTGGGTTACTCTTGGGTGCTACAATGTCCTCCTTGCGACACAGTGAGGAAGCAGGCCCATCGAGTCCGTGCAGACCAGCGATCACCTCCTACACTAACACTACCTTACACACTCGGCACAATTTACAATTTTGATCGAGGCCAGTTAACCTACAAACCTGTACATCTTGGGAGTGTGGGGGGAAATTAGAGCTCCCATGAAAACCCACGTGGTCACAGGGAGAATGTACAAACTCCGTACAGACAGCACCTGTAGCCAGGATCGAACCCGGGTGTCCGGCACTTTTAGACGGCAAACCTGCCACTGTGCCATTATGCCACCCACTAATTCCTTTCTATGTCCAAGGAAGGAATGATAGGTTAATTGGCTACTGTATCTGTCCCCGTGTGTGTTAATGCAAAAAATATCTAAGGGAAGGTGATAGACTTGTACCAGAGAATGAGTAGAGGGATTGCAGGAATATAAGGAATGGGGGAATGTACTGTACTGTAAATAAGGAATGGGGGGGACTCTGTATTGTAAAGGAAAGGGGAATAGATAGGTGTTTCTGTGGCCGCAAATGAGACTCCAGGATGGTATGTTGTCTCCCTGGTGCAAGGGTCAATGAACGGCTGCAGAACATTATGGAGGGGGAGGGTGAACAGTCAGCTGGCATGGTGCATATTGGCACCAATGATATAGGTAGAAAATGGGATGAGGTTCTACAAGGCGAATTTAGGGAGCTAGGAGATAAACTTAAAAGTAGGATCTCAAAGGTAATAATCTCTGGATTACTACCAGTGCCAAGTGCTAGTCAGAGTAGAAATAGGAGGATATTGCAGATGAATACGTGCCTTGAAAAATGGTGCAAGGGGGACGGATTCAAATTTCTAGGGCAGTGGAACCAGTTCTGGGGAAGGTGGGACCAGTACAAACAGGACGGTCTGTACCTGGGCTGGAATGGAACCAATGTCCTTTGGGGAGTGTTTGCTAGTGCTGTCAGGGAGGATTTAAACTAATGTGGCAGAGGGATAGGAGCATGAGCTGAGAGACAGAGGGGTGTAAAATGAGGGTAGATGCAATAGGTAGCAAAGTGAAAAGTAAAAGTGGCAGGCAGAAAAATCCAGGGCAAAAATCAACAAGGGCCACTTTTCAACACAATTGCATAAGGGGTAAGAGTGTTGTAAAAACAAGCCTGAAGGCTTTGTGTCTCAATGCAAGGAGCATTCATAATGTGCAGATAGTTATTAATGAAAATGATATAGTTGGGATCACGGAAACATAGCTCCAGGGTGACCAAGGCTTTAAGCTGAACATCCAGGGATATTCAATATTCTGGAGGGATAGACAGAAAGGAAAAGGAGGTGGAGTAGCATTGCTGGTTAGAGAGGAGATTAATGCAATAGAAAGGAAGGACATTAGCTTGGAGGATGTGGAATTGATATGGGTAGAGCTGCGAAACACTAAGGTGCAGAAAACGCTAGTGGGAGTTGTGTACAGGCCACCTAACAGCACTAGTTGCGTTGGGGATGGCATCAAACAGGAAAATAGAAATGCGTGCAACAAAGGTAAAACAGTTATAATGGGTGCACTGGACCCATGGGTGCAAGGCAATTGGTTGCACTGGATTTTATTTAGGGGTATCAGAGTAAAGGGGGCTGAATACTTTTGCATGCCACACTTTTCAGTTTTTTATTTGTAATAAAATTTGGAAACCATGTATCATTTTCCTTCCACTTCACAATTATGCGCCACTTTGTGTTGGTCTATCACATAAAACCCCAATAAAATACATTTATGATTGTGGTTGTAACGTGACATAATGTGGAAAAGTTCAAGGGGTATGAAAACCTTTGCAAGCCACTGTAAGGTTCAGGATTTCGGTGAATTTGTCTTTACTTGAACCGGGGAGGAAAGAATGCAAAGCTTTGTGATGTATCAAAGGAGAAACATTGTATTTGAAAGTGGTGAAATCAGCTTTCTGGCCAGAAAACCTGCTCATCTAGTTGCCTCAAGAGTGAGTATGTTTGTTTGGTAGAAATACATCAGATGGGGGTGGTACAGCAGTAGAGTTGCTGCTCTACAGCGCCAGAGACCTGGGTTCGATCCTGACTGCGGTTGCAGTCTGTACAGAGTTTGTACGATCTCCTCGTGACCACGTGGGTTTTCTCCGGGTGCACTGGTTTCCTCCCACATCTCCTGAGACATCGAGGTTTGGAGGCTAATTGGCTTCGGTAAAAATTGTTACACACCCAGTGTGTGTGTGTAAGATAGTGTTAGTGTACACAGATCAGTAGTCGGCATGGACTCGGTGGGCTGAAGGGCCTGTTTCCGCGCTGTATCTCTGAAGTAAACTAAATGAAACTAAAAGCCTGAAGAAGGGCCTCGACCCGAAACGTCACCCATTCCTTCTCTCCAGAGATGCTGCCTGTTCTGCTGAGTTACTTCAGCTTTTTGTGTCTATCGAAACTAAAAATCAGATCTGTGCTGAGCTTGCTACTTCTTGCATCTGCTTAACCCATAGGATAATGTTATTTACTTTCTAATGAGAGTCTTGTGTTGTCAAGAAACAGAATAAACTGAGAGGTCAATTCAAGATAACTCCCGATTATATTGTAAAATGTTCCATCTCACAGAAAGTCTTTAACACATTAACTGACCTTAAGCAACCTGACACATTTGAGGGAAATTTCATGAGGCAATCTGGTTTGCACTGTTGGTAGATGTTGTTATTTTCTTCTCCTGCTGTGTTTTGAATCCATCATGGTCCATTACAACTGAAGCAGACTGTCTCTAACAACAGTAATCATTATTGGGGGCATTTTTCCCCAGCATGAGTCCACACCACTTTTCCTGGCTTGAATCTCTGCCCAACAGGTCAGCAATATATCGGGTGAATGTCTTGTCTTCTGAGGAGGAAGGTGAATGATTTCAATAAATTTTGAAAGTACCCTCATCTGTAATTTTCAACTTAATCGCTTGGTTGCAAATGTCAGGCTTGGGAGGCTAGACAGCCGCTGGTTATTTCTGGCAGAGTGGCTGAGACAGTGATGCTCAGTTTCTATCAAACAGCTCTGTGTAAATCTGATTGAAAGGCTGACAGTTGAGTTTCTCATGAATCATGCATAACCCCCAAGACGCATACAGTAACTTTGTTTGTCTGTAAACCCACTAATAAGGAGGAGACACGATTTGAAGGTTTAGAATATGTGTGCATGGGATAACATTTGTCTAGCTTCGCAGATGGATACAAATTGATTCACAATGAAGTATCTGCAATCAGTGAGATAGGAACACACACACAAATCATCCCTCCTGAAATAGGCATTCAAGTGCTTTGAGAATTTGATCGAAGGGGTACGAAGCAATCATTCTATTGTAGGGCAGGGTACTCTGGAGTATCATTGATAAAGATTGTTTTTCCTGATAGCTGATAGGATGCAAAATGTATGGATACCATCTATCTTTAATACTGGATATTCAATGATGCAGCAAACATACATACACGCACACGCACATGCAAACAGACCCTTACTCAAGCAAACAGACACAAATGTGCACATGGACAACCACATGAATAAACTGACATGCACACCCACATGCATGTATACGCACATGCACACGCACCACATACACACAAGCACACACAATATTTCTAGATCATATCTTAATGATTAGAGGAATTTGGCATGTACATTAGTGCCCAGCAATGTGGCATGAGCGTTGGAATTGTGCAGTGTATCTACAGGTGTAGGACAGGAAGTTTATCTGATCTACCAGGTTTGTAACATTAGGACTGACATGTGTTTGGAGATTCAGTAGAAATGTAATTGAAGTGTTTTGACTTGCAAATAAACTACATCCTCTCTTCACGCATAAAACCTGTGCCTTGATGCAACTGGCTTCATCACATCACCTTTGGAAGCTTGGTGCAAGTGTGTATGGTCCTCACATGTGGTAGCTGGCCTTTACAATGCTTCACAGTGCCTGTGTGTTACCCAAAGCTGTGGAGCCTGGTGCTGGGAACCTGACTCTTCCTCAGATTTCATCCTCCCAGCTGGTGACCCCACATCCATAGCTGAGTTCTTAGCCTTCAGAAATGAGTGTCCACTGAGAGAGGGAAGCCACAACTCATCATTGTCAGTGGCCTGACCTCGCTCAGAGATACTTGGCGTGTTGGGGAAGGATAAAGTTCAGCCCAATTAAAACACACACAGGAAAATCACCAACACACTGGTAGTTATCAACTGATTCCACTGGAGTTTCAATAAGGAGCAAGGGATCTGCTGTGGCTTTTTAAAGGCTGGACGCGAACCTGATTAAGCTTTAATAACCTCCACATAGCGAGAAGCCTGATGCCAGTTACTGTGCAGGACAACAGTGTCAAAATGTAGGCAGGCAGCCTAAGCCTAGAAATCTCCTTGTCAATAGAAATCAAGGCTCCCGGAAGAGATGGTGATCAAAATATTACAGTGGTGCTGTAATCTATCATTATTTCAAATGCAACTTCAATCCGCCTTGATTTAGTCTCTACAATGAATTGCCAAGAAATTAAATCCTGGACAACGGTATCACAGCAGCAGTGATTAACAACACCAAAGAAAGCAATTTGTTACATCATATCTTTGCTGGCTGTCGGCCAGAGAAATCAAAACCTAATTCCATCGCCTTTATTTCCCTCAGCGCTGCATAGCCCACTATTGTAATTGGTTATTAAATTCTCCGTGGCAAAGTTCTCCATACCCCAGCAAGTTTCCTTTTTGCAGTCAATGGAAATGAATGCGTGGAGGGAAATGCAGCTGGCAGCCCATCCTTTCCTTTCACAACTACTTACTGCTTGCAGCAAAGACTAATCTCTCCCTCGGAACTGCTCGTAGTCATCCGTGCTGAGCCAGACCAAGGGTCTGCAAAAGATCCACATAACGTTACTGTTGATCAGTTCAGTTCCCCTGATATTGTGCTTTGCAACGTTCAACATTTTAATGACCCCGTTAGTCCGATTTGAAATGAATAATCCATGTACCTATGGCTGCTGATCCTAAACCTTACTTAAATTGTTATTTCTAGGGAATACACAACCTCATTATATTTATGACCAAAATGTGTAACCTTGCATTTATTGCGATTTGTTTGCCTGTAACATTCCCATCATGAAAGGTTATTATTATCTCCCCTCCCCATTTATATTTATTACATATTGACTGAAATTATTACCTGAAATCTTTTAAGTGTCACTTTCAATTTCTGTATCACTTTTAAATTATTAGAGGGCAATATAAGGTCAGGAGACTGTGGGATTGATACCATCATATGTATATTTAAGAAGGGGGAAGGATGAGACCAGGAATTTCCTCGGTGTCCACAAGTGTACATGTATAAAAGGGTGGCTGGTGTGGACATGGGTCAAGTGCTGGAAAATGGGGTTACTAAAGATTGGTACTCAAGGCCTCCGGGATTTGCTGCAAAAGAATGACCCGGTGGGCCGCTGCAAAGAAGGACCTTGTGGACTGCAGTGAAGAAGACCCGGCGGCTTCCCTGTGGCCGTGCACGGTGCCAGGCCTAGCTTGCCGCCATCAGGATGGACTCTGTGAGACCGCTGCCTGCAGGAGGAAGCTCGGAATCTGGTGACGACAGACCCGAGGAGTGGGCCGGTAGGAGAGGGACCGGTGTATTGTCTCCAGCTCCTTCGAGGTCGGCTGCAGGATGTGCCCCCGGGACACAGAGGTGGTCAGGCAGTCGGTTCGTGGACCGAGCCGGCCGAGGGTGATGGTGGAGGTCCTACAGCGGCCTGAGGTTTACTTGGATTGTAAGCCGCTCCAGTACATCAAGCACGTGGACTGAACTTTGGATTTTTGTAAATGCCGCTAAAATTGCAGTCCTCACTCCACCCTTGGTCATCTGTTGACTGACCAGATTTGTTCTGGCCTTTTCCTATCTCCGTTCCCCCCCCCCCCCCCCCCTCCCAACTTTCAGTCTGAAGAAGGGTTCCGAACCAAACCAAACCATCACCCATCGTTTTCCCCCGGAGATGCCGCCTGACCTGCTGAGTCACCCCAGCACTTTGTGTCTATCTTCGGTATAAGCCAACATCTGCAGTTCCTTTCTACACAATCTAATTATTCTAGTGGCTGCAAGATTTACAAGTTAGGTATGCCCCAGGCACTAATTGCAACTAGTTTGTCTGAAATAACTGCTACAGAGACAAATTTTGTAGCTCAACCATCTTACGCTGGTTGCAGCAACTTTCACCATTCATTTTGTTGCATATTCAAAGGTCAGTAAGAAGAAGCAGTCATTGCATTTTGTGATTCTTCAAGATTCAACATCTCAAAACAAAAAATATTTACTTATGTCTCGCATATTGTCCAAACGGTAATAAGGAACAGCAGATAAGAGTATCAGAGGTATCCATCTGATAAATTTTGTGATTCTTTTCCGGTTCAATCCTGTCTACTAAAGCTTAACAATGAAAATTAAATTAGTTATAAAAATAAAAAAAATCACAATTGAAACATGACTGGACAACCTGGCTGTCTTCATTTAGACTTGCAAGGAGAAATACAATTGCTGTAATAGGCCATTTAAACTACCCACTTGACTGAGAAGCAAACAACATGTAAAACGCATTGTGTTATCTGGAGTCTGTGTTCCATGCGGCTGCCTCTTTATTAGCTACAGGAAGAACTTCATTTTTTATAACACTGCATTGATTGTGACAGATACTTGTATCTCACTAGACTTAAGTCTCGGCAGAATGTTCATATTTACAGCTCTCATGATAGCCTGGTGAGTAACCTTCCGCACCATACCATCCTAAAGAACTTGAGTTTAAATCTCATTCTGTGGAAGAATTAAGGCTGCCTTCATCATGAGGCATTTTAGCCACTGTCGTTGATAATGGTCACTCTGAACCAGCGAGATCTCAACGAGTAGATGTAGGTAAGAATATAAGAACTTAGGCAATAATTCCAGGAGTTGATCCCTCCACATGACTACTCCATGTTTCCTCTTCCTATGACCCAGTCATGTGACCCCTCTTGTGACCTTTCTTGTGACCTTTCATGTGACCCTTTCATACAGTCCTTTCATATGACCCCTCGACGTGGCCTCTTTCCATTCTCCATAGTTAGTGCAATCCACAACTAGAAGGCTTGGGTTTAAGGTGAGAGTAGAAAGATTTAAAAGAGACCTGAGCGGTATTTTCTTCACAAGGAAAGGGGAGGATATATGGAATGAGCCGTCAAAGGAAGTTGTGGAGGTGGGTACAATGGTGGTGTGTAATAGATAATTAAATAAGTACTTGGATGGGAATGGTTTGGAGGGATACGGGGCAGGCATATGGAACTAGTACAGTTAGAGGGTTACACAAAAAGCTGGAGAAACTCAGCGGGTGCAGCAGCATCTAAGGAGCGAAAGAGATAGGCGACGTTTCGGGTCGAGACCCTTCTTCAGACTGGTCAGGGATCAGGGAAACGAGAGATATAGACGGTGATGTGGAGAGATAAAGAACAATGAATGAAAGATATGCAAAAAAGTATTGATGATAAAGGAGACAGGGCATTGTAAGCTGTTTGTAATGTGAAAATGAGAAGCTAGTGCGACTTGGGTGGGGGAGAGATAGAGAGAGAAGGAATGCCAGGGCCTGAGGGCTGAGGGAGAGGTGGGGAGGGGGAGGAGGCAGCCAGGGTTAACAGAATTGAGAACATTCAATGTTTAAGCCCAGAGGATGCAGACTCCCCAAGCGGAATATGAGGTGCTGCTCCTCCACCTTGCGGTGTTGCTCCCTCTGGCCGTGGAGGAGGCCCAGGACTGAGAGGTCGGATACGGTTAGAGATTAGTTTAGTTTAGAGATATATCATGGAAACAGGCCAACCGAGTCAGCACCGACCAGCAATCCAGGCACATTAAAACTATACCACACGCACTAGGGACAATTTTCACTTATACCAAGCCAATTAACCGACAAGCCTGTACGTTTTTGGAGTGTGGGAGGAGACCAAAGATCTTGGAGAAAACCCACGTGGTCACGGGGAGAACGTACATACTCCCCACGGGCAGCACCCGCAGTTGGGATCGAGCTCAGGTCTCTGGCTCTGCAAGTGCTGTAAGGCAGCAACTCTGCTGCTGCGCCACCGTGCCACCCTATATAAAACCTGGTCGGCATGTATGTGCCGGACTGAAGGTTGACACAAAAAGCTGGAGTAAATCAGCGGGCCAGACAGCATTTCCGGAGAAAGGGAATAGGTGATTTTTTTTGGGGATCGTGGATGGGCTGAAGGGCCTGTTTCCACACTGTATGACTATGATATAGGTATGATATCTCTTGGGTGGATGTGAAAATATACTATTTTCATAGTTTTTAACTTTTATTTCATATTTCCAGCATCAGCATTTTTTTTTGTTGGTTTTCATTAGCTGCAGAGTTGGCTGCTTGTAATTCACCCGCGCATTAAAGCATAAATAATTGGTGTGGAGAGGAGGCCTTGGTTTTCGGAATGCAGAGGGATCATCTGGTGGCAGAGTTCCAACCAACGTCTCCTTTCAGTGCAAGATGAATGAGACAATGGTGAAACCGATAATTTATGTGGCAGGAACTGATGTGACAAAGTGGAAAGACTATGTTGTGTTGATAACCTTCCAAATTAAAAGTCCCATTTTTGACATCTTGCGGTCAATTTTAATTAATTTTGGTTATATCATCCTTTACCACTTTTAACCTCCATTTCTCTGCAACATTCCGTTGAATGCCTTACTTTGAACGCAGCTACAGAACAAAGGGTCTCGACCCGAAACGTTGCCTGTTTCCTTCGCTCCATAGATGCTGCCTCACCCGCTGAGTTTCTCCAGCACTTTTGTCTACCCCAGAACAAATGAAATGTCTCTTTAATAACTGTGCTATCAAGAGCTATCGGTCTCCCTTTTTTTCTTTTCAGGAGGTGTCTGTCCTGCATCAAGCCAAAGTGTTTTGACGGGGATAACATCAGGATCTTGGACAAAGACCATTGACCGAAAGCCTAGTGCCTTCAATTCTTTCATCAGCTTTTTTAGTCCATCCCTCGACACTAGGATATGTGACAGAATATCAGTGGATTACTCTGGTCAGTTTAACGATTCCATTGGAAAATGCCTGATGCAATATTATCATGGAAATTATGAGTGGGCACGTCTATCAACGTTGTGCACTTCAATTAATACTCATTAATACTCGACTTACTCTGAATGTTCACCTTAGAATTAAAAACAAAACACGGTATGGATTTGCCAAATGTTGCAGCCAGAGCGTTAGGAAGTACCCCTGTAAGATTCGAGCCTTCTCTAACAGGACAGCTGTTCCTCAAATAATTAGTGAGTGTGCTGCATGAATTAGGCCTTTGGAAATGAATGTCGTTCATTCAAGAAACATTGGGCCTGGATTGAACTGTCAGCTCAAAGGTTTGATTGTGTTGGAACTGCAGAGACATCAGTCTCGGACCGGGAAGGAGAATAATGAAGACGTGAGATTCTTCGAGTGCTCGAGACTGAGGAGGAAGCAAGCAAAGTGAACGTTAGTGGAGAAGAGAGGTTTGAGGTGGAAGAGTTACAGGTACGACATCACGGCTGTGCTGTTCCTCTTGTGGCTTCAATATCACTTGTGTTGGTTTAACCTGTGATAGTTCAGACTGTGACTGACGTGTATCGCCGCAAAGATTCTGTACCCTAGGTTTGTTCACTATCTGCTGAAATGATTACCTTGATATTTGCACTACTTCACCGATAAACAATTGAAGTATAACAATATATCACCTTATGGCTTGAAGAAAATTACAACCTCACTGTGTATAGAAATCCAGTAATTGTTTTTTCATTTTTGAATTTATACTTTTATAATTCAACTCTTATCACTCCCAGTGCAATTTTGGTTATTGAAAATTAGGTGCAAACATCAAAGTGATTTTACCTTTCAAGTTTCGAGCCTTTTGAACATTCCTTGTAAAAGCAGCGTGAGGGATGAAATTATAGTTTGTGTTCCATTTTATTTGATTATTGTGACATAAACGTGTAGTTTAATGCCAGAATCTATTTTCTTTGCCCTTCAGTATTTCACAGCTTCAGTTTTTTATGTGGTGGTCTATACAAAGAAAGATAAATCTGTAATCTTCTATAAATCAGGCATCCGGCACTTCACAAGATAACAGCTAGAGTACCATTGAGCTTTCAATAAGAATTGAGTATTTACTGTTTGATTAAGACATTAAAGCAGTTTAATCACACAACTAGTGATGTGGATGGTAGCGGGTAGTTTACGGAGTTTGCACTATTTTAATGCATATAATTAATCACAAGGGGAATTCTTTGCTTTCTTTTGCTTTTCTCCATGAATCATTTGAACTTAAATAGGGGGAGATCAGTTATTAACAAAATCAATAATTTGACAAAACTCTATCCTTCTGCTCTCGCTAACATGCGGCACTGTGAGCAGTCCAGAGATTACTCTGGATCGATGTCCTCTTTTTAACCCCTTTTCTAACTAGGTTTATAGGTTCTCGGAGTAGAATTAGGTAATTTGGCTCATCAAGTCTCAGCCACTATTCAATCATGGCAGATCTCCCTCTCAACCCTATTCTCCTGCATTCGCCCCTAGCCCCTAACATCTGTACTAATCAAGAATCTGTCAATTTCCGCCTTAAAAATATCTGTTGGCTTGGTCTGCACAGCCATCTGTGGCAATGAATTCCACAGATTCACTACCCTCTGACTAAAGAAATTCCTCTTCATCTCCTTTCTAAACTTGCCCACACCAAGCAACATGTTGCACCTTTTACTCTGGGGCTATGGCCTCTGGGCCTCGACTCTTCCTCTAGTGGAAACATCCTCTACACATTGACTTTAGCCAGGTCGTTCACACCTTGTTGTGCAGGACCTCATCCCTTTTCCAATTCATGCCTTTAATACATGGGTGCAATGAGCTCTTGTTGCTCACCCTCCCCTTTGAGATTGTTCTGCATTGACCCAGAATGTGAGCCATGGGTCTGGAGAGCGGTCATGCAGCGGACCCGAGGTGCCTGGGCTGGGGTGGGGGGTAGACTTTAGATGGGCTGCACTGTTGGAGCTGGGGTTGGGGTCCAGAATACCAGGGGTCAGAAATGTAGGTGGGTTTGCGGTCTATCTTCGGCTGAAGGCTAAGGGAATAAATTAGGGGAAAATCAAAAGGGCAAAATTGTCGGAGTGCAAATGTCTCAAAAGGTTGTATGGCAGGGAGCGTTTACAAATGCTGGGAACATCAACACTGTTAGATAACAAAGTGAGTGTTTTTAATATCTTAAAGAGGGTGAGCTGGAAAAACTTCATTCAGTCTGTATTGTGTTCACTAACAAGCTCCTCGGAGATGAATCAGTGAGTGAAATCATTGCCTTCCCTCATTTTAACAGGCCGTTTACTCTGTACCAGTCCTTCCTTAGACTGCTTGTTAAAGAAGGAACTGCAGATGCTGGAGAATCGAGGGTTACACAAAAAGCTGGAGAAACTCAGCGGGTGCAGCAGCATCTAAGGAGCGAAGGAGATAGGCGACGTTTCGGGTCGAGACCCTTCTTCTGAAGAAGGGTCTCGACCCGAAACGTCGCCTATCTCCTTCGCTCCTTAGATGCTGCTGCACCCGCTGAGTTTCTCCAGCTTTTTGTGTAACCTTCCTTAGACTGCTATGACCCAAGCAGTGTAATAATGAAAAAGGTGGTAAAAAGGACAGAGATATTTCAATCAGACGTAACAGACTGATGTGTTTCTGTCCCTGAGATTTGACTAAGCGTATCCCCTTCGCCATCATCTCTCCCAACTCCCACCTTCCTGATTTATTTGACCTCTACCTCCATGATCACTCTATCTCCATCTGTACATTCTTGCACACTTTACATCCTTACATACATTCTTTTCAGTTCCATATTCAGATCACCCTAAACATACACTGGACTATCCTGTCTCTATTTACTTCTTTGTTTTATTCTGAATATAGGCTTCATTTTACTTCATTCATTCGATGTATGGATTTTGCTCAAAACACCAGAATTCATATTTCCCTTTAGACTTTCGAGATACAGCACGAAAGCAGGCCCTTCAACCCACTGAGGTCATGCTAACCACAGACCACCCAGTACATTAACACTATCCTACACAGTAGGGACAATTTACAATTTTTTACCAAAGCCAATTAATCTACAAACTTGTGCGTCTTCAGAGTGTGGGAGGAAACCGGATCACCCAGAGAAAACCCAGGTGGTCACAGGGAGAACGAACAAACTCCATACAGACAGCACCCATAGTCAGGTCCGAACCGGATCACTGGTGCTGTAAGGCAGCAGCTCTACTGCTGCACCACTGTGCTGCCCCAAAGCTACCCTTGGGAGGTTGATCTGGAGTTGCCTCTTGAAACATTAAAAATGAAGACAGGTACATGGACAGGACAGGTTTGGAGGGATATGGACTGAGTGCAGGCAGGTGGGACTAGTGTAGCTGGGACATGTTGGCCGGTGTGGGCAAGTTGGGCCAAAGGGCCTGTTTTCACACTGTATCACTCTGGGACTATGACGTCTTGCTGCTTAATCTGAGAGTGACCCTCGTGTATTGCTGCCAATCTCTTTGAGTCCAATACTCACATGCTCCTAGATATTTGTTTGTCAGGTCCAGAGGCTAAACCCAGATCAGTAAATTACGAGTTCTGGCTCTGGAGAAGAGGTCTTTTTATTCCATTTGTTTTACAACTGTCCACCAAACCAAGATGTAGCTGTAATAACCTTGCTGTGATATAAGGCTTTAAATATTTCTACAAAATTAAAAGAATGTAGGAATATAAACAACAGGAGCAGGAGTAGGCCACTCAACGCTAATCCAGCCAACAAGATCACGGCATCTCTTTTACTCACTTCCGTCAGTAAACCCATATCCTGCGATTTATTGTGCGGGAAGGAACTGCAGATGCTGGTTTACAGGCACAAATTGCTGGAGAACTCAGCGGGTCAGGCGGCATGTCTGGAGAATAGGACTTGGTGATGTTTCGGCTGAGACCCTTCTTCAGACTGAGATTCAGGGAGAGGGAAACTAGAGGTATAAAAAGATACAGAACAAATCCGAGACGGCACTAATGGCCAAAGAGCCCACAATGGTCCAGTGTTGGCTGTGGAGGAGGTGATAATGAGAGGACATAAATGGATATGAGGGGATATTAATTAATATCTATAAATCTCTCTATCTCTGCCTTGAGCAAGTTCAGGGTCTACACGTCTACAGTCATCTTGGAGCGGACAATTCCAAAGACATGTCACCTTCCCAGGGGCCAACCACTTATTCTGAGACCGATTCTGGACTCCTTCCGATCCAGCAGAAATGTAATTCCTGCATCTCCCCTTTCAAAACCCATTAGAATTTTATTAGGTTCACGTAGATCACTTCTCACTCTTCCAAACCCTTTGGAGTATAGATTTAATCATAATCTCTCTCAATCCAGGACTTAATCTGCTCAATGTTCATTGCGTTCCTTTAATCACAATGATATCATTTCTTCTGACGTGGAGACCAGACCTGTACACAAAGCACCAACTCCAGTTTCACCAAGGCTCAATATGGTTTCAGTGAGATGTCTTTACTCTTACGCTGAAATCCTCTTCAAAATACCTAAGTAATAAATAACATAGCCTTTTGATCAATGGATTAGTGGCCTGTGGGGCTGAGCTAATAATCCAGAGGAAAAAAAAAACATTCAATTCACACAGCAATGGTCGAAAACTTCAATTCAGTATGTTTAAAGAGAATTTAAAAAAGTTGATAACAGCAGAAAGTGCTGAGGAAGCTGCTGCTTTGCGATAAAATCCTCTTTTGTTCTTTGATGTTCTCTGGGCAATGAAATCCTTGTTTCATCTGGCATCAGCAACAGGGTTAACCACTTACTAATCTTTAAAGTAACCGAACATGTTGCGGCACGGTGGCGCAGCGCTACAGTTGCTGTCCTTACAGCGCCACAGACCCGGGTTCGATCCTGACTACGGGTGCTGTCTGTACGGAATTCATACGTCCTCCCCGTGACTGGCTTGCGTTTTCTCCACGATCTCCAGTTTCCTCCCAAACTCCAAAGACGTACAGGTTCGTAGGTTAATTAGCTTGGTATAATTGTAAATTGTCCCTTGTGCATGTAGGATAGTGTAAGTGTGCAGAGATCAGTGGTCAACGCGGATCAGTGGGCCAAGGAGCCCGTTTCCACGCTGTATCTCTAAACGATAAAACTAAAAGTCATTCCGTTGTACAAGAATGACGAGACACGCCAGACTTCCCAACAATGCCTCTATCAGAGATACAGAACATAACCACACTTTTTAATGCATTGTTGAGAGAACCATCTTCCACATTATCAGTAGCTTTCAAGAACAAGAGAAAGGTTTGTTTGCACATAGTTAGGCTGATTAAAAAGAAAATCTTTAACAGTAAAGAAATGTCATGTTATTTAACTAGAAACATGGTTGAGAACTAATTTGGAAAGACATCTGCATAAGACTTCTTCCTAACGTGTACGGTTGTTGTGATTCTGAGTCACTTTCATCTCTTGAGAACCTCTGACGAGTCCTCCAACAGGTCTGTTAAATAGTTAAAAAGGATTCTTACACTTCCCATGGCACTGCTCAGGGATGCTTCTAGTTTCCATTGTTTCATGTGGGCTCACAAATATTTAGCCATAACTAGAAATTAACAATGCAATGTCTCACATGAGTGATAAGAACCAACGCATTGCACTCGATGGACTGTCTGAAACACTTTTCACAGCTATATTTGTAATGATATAAATGTCCTCGCCTTATTGTACACAGCATTACAGGCCCACTACTGACTTTCCGACACCCTTGGTTCGAGAGCCTTGCTGGGTTATTTGTTTTGCTGGACCAACAGAGGTCATGGCCCGTTGGGAGTGGGGGGGGGGGGGGGTATTGGGGGGGATAGATACCGGCCCTCTAAGTCGGCTTTAGAAGTTGGCTATGGGACCGGATCTGCTGGCTCCATCCAGACTGGAGTTCCAGAGCCCCGGTCGCAGGGGGCAAATTCGACCTGATGTGAGGTCAAGATCGGCCGCCTCACCCGGTCTAGGCACCACATTTTTGCGGGGACTTCTGGGGAGATTTCAGGTGCGTTCTCCGAATTTGACCGGATTAAAGGAGGTGCTGGACCACCAGGTGCTGGAAAATCGGTGTTGGAATAATATTTTTTTTTGTGGCTTTGTCCAATCTGCCAGAGTGCACGACGTGGGCTGAATTAACCAGTTCCCGAGAATAGGCAGAGGAATCACGATGCACATTTAATTTGCAAACTGTTTAACATTCAGAAGTTGGCCACCTTTACGCAGCCTGCTGACATATCACACACATCCAGTCAAGGCTAGTTGTAAAATTCTCCACAGAAGGTCCACAGAAAATGGTTATTCAAGGGAAAGAACACTATGTCTGGAGCGAGCAAAGTGGTTTGTACAGGGAGTAAATACGACTTGAGTATTGTGGCATACTACCAGAGAGTGAAGCTTCCAAGCATTTCCACGCTGTAAGGCTTGGACATAACAGGAATCAAGAGCTGGTCAATGGCCAATGGCTCTTTATTGTCACATATACAGACGTACAGTGAAATTATTTTTCTGCATACAGTTCAGTATGGTGTTGCCATACCTAAGCACAAAACCTGATCAGTACAAAGTGTATAGAAATAGCCCACTGAGGCCACATTCAAGTCGCCAGGTTTTGGGGCCAGTCCGGTCCACGTGGTCTCCTGGAGACAGTTTGAGCAGACTTATAGTTGTCCCCAGTAATATGGACAGATTTATCAATGTACACAGTAATATATATTTTACCTCTATTTTTTAACCTCATCAAAATAGTCCAAGAAAATTGACGTGTGCAATATTTTGCTGTTAATAAATGATTTAATAGATCATACATTGCCATTTGTCTCCAATAGATTGGGAAATTAGCAAAGATTTTCAGAACCATAAACACCCAACATAAACATTTCAGTGGTTTCACCAACAATACACTACCATGAGTCGTAAAATGTCTGCAAGATGTAATCCAGTAACCAAACTGATTAAGAATAAAATCAAATCAGAAGGCAAGTTTCATCATGTTGCAGAGGATTAGTAAGCCTGAGGGCTACAAATGTTGACCAATGCTTTCATTTTACTGATAATTAGTGTCAAACCACCCAGCCTTTAATTCCCTGGATTTTTTCATCCTTCTTTTGTAACTCATCTTTCCCTGTTTTCACTTTCATTGATGGTAACATTAAAATGCATTGGAGAATACATACAAATTGTGGGTCAGGGTCATCATGTTTAAATGAAAGAAAATCAAATGCTGTTTTTTTCAACGATATTTCCACCGGGGCTGATAGTAGGGATGATAAATTGAAAGGAAGCTTGTTTAATTAAATGGGAATTTTAGACATGGCACTGGAGTAGATGGAGAATTGGTTAAAAGACCAATACGAGCAGGAACATATAAGTCGTCAGTTATTGCTTGTAGTCCAATAATCATCACCAGGACTTCATCTAATAATATTTAACATTTATAATTTAAATAAAATACAGTATTAAAATTTGCTGTATGAAGTTAGTTGACAAAGTGAGGAGAATTCAAGGTATCGTAGAGGGATGTAGACAAGTTATGTAAATCATTAACTAGGTGGCAAAATGCAATGTTACTTTTGGGAAGATTTCATATGCCTTTAGTGTTTTTTTAGATTTGGAGAGGCAGTGCAGTGTGATGGATTCAAATTGGAAGCCACCATCCATCATTATACAGATACTATGGAGATGTAATGCAAGTCTTCCTAACACATTGTTGGATGCAATCAGACTTTAGATTTTACACTTGGACTTCAACGTGAAAACAGACCCTTCGGCCCACTGAGTCCACGCTGACCAGTGATCACCCTGTACACCAGCACTATCCTACGCACAAGGGACAATTTACAATTTTTTACCAAAGCCAATTAACCTACAAACCTGCACATCTTTGGAATGTTGGAGGAACCTGGAGAAATCCCACGTGGTCATTAGGGAGAATGTGCAAACTCCGTACAGACAGCACCTGTAGACAAGATCGAACCTGGGTCTCTGGCGCTGTAAGGCAGCAACTCTACCGCTGCTCCACTGTACCACCCCTATTGTGACAATTTTAGTTTTACCGATGCAGCATGGAACCAGGACCTCTGGCCCACGCTGACAATTGATCACACGATTGAGTTCTATGTTATCACACTTTTGCATCTTACACACGATGGAAAATTTACGGAAGCCAATTCACCTGCAAACGTCACCTGCACGTCTTTGGAATGTGGGAGGATAGCAGAATACCTGGAGAAAACCCACACAGTCACAGGGAGAACATAGAAACTCCACCGACAGCACCTGTAGTCAGGATCTAACAGGGGCCTCTGGGGGCAGCGCCTCTACCGCTGCGCCACTGTGCCGCCAATATCTGATTTAAAATACTTGTTCAAGGTCTCCGCCATTCCCTGTTCCCTGTTATTAATTTACCAGTCTCATCCCTCAAGGGACAAATGTTTAATATAGATGCTCTTTTCCATTTTTAATTTCTTGTAATAGATCTTAATGCCCCTTCTTATGTTCATAATCTACTTTCTCCCTCCTTATTATCTTTTCCATTATTCTTTGCAAACTTTTAAAAACATTTGCTAGTCCTCAAGCCTATCATAAACTTTAATGATTTTGTATGTCTTTGCTCTGAACTAGATATTGTCCTTAACTTCCTTAATTAGTGAGAAAAGTTTCATTTTTCTTGCAGAGTCTTTATTTCGTCTTGGAAAGGATCTTTGTTGAGATTTATGAGATTTCTCTTCAGTGCTTGCAATTGGGTATCTTTTAATTTATTTCCCCCAACCCACTTCAGTTAACTCTCCCTTCAAATCTTAGTAATTACTTTTATTTAGGTTTGAGGCGTTGCTTCAGACCCATATTCCTCAGCTTTAGAAAGAACATAATGATTCTTTCTTTCATTGACAATTCTTAATTATACGATGGTTAACCAATTCTACCCAATTGCACATGACTGGATGAAAACATTTTTTTTCCCTTGATTGTTTCCACTATTTGTTGTTCTGAGAAACTGTTTAATTCTCAGCCTTTGTCACCGTATACCATGCCTCTAAGGCTATCGAGTCAAACTGCTGCATCCTCTGGGCTTAAACATTGAATTTTCTCAATTCTGTTAACCCAGGCTGCCTCCTCCCCCTCCCCACCTCTCCCTCAGCCCTCGGGCCCTGGCATTCCTTCTCTCTCTATCTCCCCCACCCATCCAAGTCGCACTAGCTTCTCATTTTCACACTACAAACAGCTTACAATGGCCTGTTTCCTTTATCATCAATACTTTTTTGCATATCTCATTCATTGTTCTTTATCTCTCCACATCACTGTCTATATCTCTCGTTTCCCTGATCCCTGACCAGTCTGAGGAAGGGTCTCGACCCGAAACGTCGCCTATCTCCTACGCTCCTTAGATGCTGCTGCACCCGCTGAGTTTCTCCAGCTTTTTGTGCAACCCTAGAATAGATCATTTGTTAGTTAGGAGAAGCTAACTACAAAGCAAACAGAGATGAAATGTAGTCAGAGACAGTAAGACTGGTCGGAGAACTGGTAAGGGGAGGGGATGAAGACAGGGGGGAAGCAAGCGCTACTTGAAGTTAAGCCCATGTATCCATATTTGTGAAAACACCATGTTACCATGAATGCAGCGCGGAAACAGGCCCTTCGGACCACCGAGTCCACGCCATCCAACGATCTCCATCCACCAGCACTATCCTACACCCTAGGGCCAATTTATAATTTTTACTAAAGCCAGTTAACCTACAAACCTATACATCTTTTGAGTGTTGGAGGAAACCGGAGCACCCGGAGAAAACCCAGGCAGTCCCAGGCAGAAGGTACAAACTCTGTACGGGCAGCACCCATAGTGAGGATCGAACCCAGTTCTCAGGAACTGTAAGGCAACAATTCCACTGCTGCGCCACTTTGCCATTCTATTTGTCATTGTTAAATTAGTTTTAGCAGTAATAATGTTTCCCAACTGGCTATTTATAATTTCTAATTAAAAAAAACTTAAATAGGACAGGTTTAAGGAGCCAACTTGTATTTACACTGTATAGTGTAAAGCACCGAATTGGAGCTTCAAGTGAACATGTTTGAGGATTAGAGAGAATACTGTAGCCGCAGTCAATAACCTGCCTGTGATACCACACTGTGATTATTTTCTCCTGGTTTTCAAACTGTTGACTTGGGTCACCACAATCGCTGCGCTCTCTTCTTTATTCAACCTGGATGTATTTTTTACAATAAAAACACAGCACCTCTTTCCCTCCACATTTTCTCAGATTCATACAAAGGCAGGACTCTTGAGAGGCTGTGCTCTTGTGTTACGTGCCTGTCCTGCATTGCTTAGCTGACTTTGAAAATCCACAAGGCAAACTTGGACACTCAGTAAATGTTGCCTTTTGACTGGCGGGGCCACCGTGCCAGCAATGTTTTGCAAGTTGCACAACCATAGAAATGTACTTCCAGCCATGGTGTTCAGCAATGCCGTAGGCGAGGATCAGATTGATCCGGCTTCTTAACATGCTTCCTCGAGGGACGCATAATTGCAAATGAATTTCAACATATCTGCCTGCGCAGTCTCGCAATTTGATAATAAAAAAAAGTCATATTACTTGGAAAACAAGAAACAAAATGATGTGGAGGAGTAAAGGGATCTGGAAATGCAAATGTATAAATCATTACAGATTGCAGAAGAACAAAAACAAGAATTGGGATTTATTTCTAGAGGAATAAAATGTGCAAAGCAGAAAAACCATGCCAAACGTACATCATAGAAACATAGAAACAGAAAAATTGTTGCAGGAGTAGGCCATTCGGCCCTTCGAGCCAGCACCCCCATTCAATATGTTCATGGCTGATCATCTAAAATCAGTACTCGTTCCTGCTTTTTCCCCATATCCCTTGACCTTGTTAGGTCTGAAGAAGGATCTTGACCTGCAATGCCACTGATTCCTTTTTTACAGAGATGCCGTCTGACCTGCTGAGTTACACCAGCTTTTTGAGTCTTGGTTAGGATCTTGGTTAGGATCTAACTGGATTGTAGGATGCAGTCCATTTGCCTTGTTAAAAAGGATGGAAAAGCTCTGGTAAGGGTGCAAGCAAGTATACGATAGACATTACCAGAACCGTAGGGTGAGAACAATTTGGTAAGGATGACCAATCTTGAAAAAGAATAGGCAAAAAAGGACCTAAAAAGGATAACATTGTAATGAGGTGTTTCAGTCACAAATCTGCAGGATACCGGGAAAGAGAAGGATCTTTAAGAGTTATGACCATCTTTAAGAAAGGAGATAAGTATACCTGGTCTTCTAAAAACCTGTGCGGATCAACTGGCTGGAGTTTTTACGGACATTTTCAATCTGTCACTTCTGAGGTCTGAGGTTCCCACCTGCTTCAAAAGGGCATCAATAATACCGGTGCCCAAGAAGAGCAAGGTGACGTGCCTCAATGACTATCGACCAGTGGCACTAACGCCTGTGGTGATGAAGTGCTTTGAGAGGTTGATCATGGCGAAAATCAACTCCTACCTCGACAAAAACCTGGACCCACTGCAGTTTGCTTAACGCCACAACAGATCAATGGTAGACGCGATCTCGCTGGTCCTCCACTCTGCTCTGGACCACTTAGACAACAAAAACTCATATGTCAGGCTGTTATTCATTGACTACAGCTCGGCATTTAACACAATCATCCCCTCCAAGCTGGTTACCAAACTCGCAGAACTGGGTCTCTGCGCATCCCTCTGTAATTGGATCCTCGACTTCCTCATCCACAGACCACAGTCTGTTCGTATTGGTGGAAATGTATCAGACTCGATAACAATCAGCACGGGAGCACCTCAAGGCTGCGTGCTCAGCCCCCTGCTGTACTCACTCTATACTCATGACTGTGTAGCCGGTCATAGTGCGAACTCCATCATCAAGTTCGCTGACGACACCACTGTTGTGGGACGTATCACTGATGGGGATGTCAGAGTATAGAAGAGAAATCGAGCGACTGTCCATATGGTGCCAGCACAACAACCTGGCCCTCAACACCAGCAAAACCAAGGAACTGATTGTGGGCTTTGGAAGGAGTAGGATGGGAACCCACAGTCCTGTTTATATCAACGGGTCGATGGTTGAAAGGGTCAAGAGCTTCAAATTCCTGGGCGTGCACATCTGTGAAGATCTTTCCTGGTCCGAGAACACAGATGCAATTATTACGAAAGCTCATCAGCACCTCTACTTCCTGAGAAGATTCCGGAGAGTCCGTTTGTCAAGGAGGACTCTCTCTAACTTCTACAGGTGCACAGTAGAGATCTTGCTGACCGGTTGCATCGTGGCTTGGTTTGGCAACTTGAGCGTCCTGGAGAGGAAAAGACTACAAAAAGTAGTAAACACTGCCCAGTCCATCATCAGCTCTGACCTTCCTTCCATCGAGGGGATTTATCACAGTCGCTGCCTCAAAAAGGCTGGCAGCATCATCAAGGACCCATACCACCCTGGCCACACACTCATCTCCCTGCTACCTTCGGGTAGACGGTACAGGAGCCTGAGGACTGCAACGACCCCGTTCAGGAATAGCTACTTCCCCACAGCCATCAGGCTATTAAACTTGGCTCGGACAAAACTCTGAACATTAATATCCCTCCATCTGTTATTTGCACTTTATCAATTTATTAATTCATGTGTGTATTTACATATATAATTGTAGTCAATGCCTACTATGTTCTGTTGTGCTATGCAAAGAAAGAATTTCATTGTCCTGTCAGGGACACATGACAATAAACTCTTTTGACTTTGACTTTGAAGTTTGATTGTGATAACAATGGAGAAGTATTTCTTCTGTCCACTGTGGAGAAAGTCGACAAGCTCCAATAAGCTTTCCACAGCTTTCCACAACCTTCAGAACTAATGAGAATGCGTTCAATCGCCGGCAACTACACTCCAGAGCCAAGGTCACGCAAATCTCAATGGTTGAGCTGCAGTGTGCAAACCCTGTTTCACTCAGAGTACGAGTTCAAAGCCATTACATAGAACATGTAATGGCACAGCATAGGAATGGGCCCTTCGGCCCACAATGTTTGTGCCAAACATGATAAACTAAACTCAAGTTAAACTGATCTCATCTGCCTGTACATGATCCATATCCCTCTATGCCATGCACTTCCAAAAACCTCTTAAACTTAAAGCCACTATATTTTTTGCCTCTACCTCTGTGTCAGAAAACTTGCCCCGCACATCTCAATTAGACTTCCCACCTTCATCTTCTTCTTCTTCTTCTTCTTCTTCCGTGTGGCATGCACAGCCTAAAGTTATAGGACAACTTGTTCTATTTGATCTTCCGTTTGTGCACGACGAGTTGATTGCATCAGTCGAAACAGGGCGGACCACGTGAAGGTTGAAATCTTTCTCCCCAACTTTCCACCTGACACGTCATAGCTACGCCCTCTAGTGGTGGACATTTCCACCTTGAGGAAAAAGGTTCTGACTGTCAACCCTATCTATGTTTTTCATAATTTTATTAATGACTCTTCCATTGAAACACTGAGAGGCTGGGTTCATACTCAAGATCTGCAAGACACAGATCCTCCACCAACCTCCACCTACTTTATGCCCTTGAACAATTGATATATTCCTGTTAAGATAACAGGGGTATGAGCCCATTTAGAATCACTCCATTACAACATCAATTGAAATAAAAACTGCAAGAAATCTGAACAAAAGTAGAAAACCCTGGAAATACTCAGCAGGTCTAATCACATCTTTCTGTCCGTCTTTCTACAAATGCTGCCTGACCTGCTGAGTATTTCCAGTGTTTTCTGTTTTTAATTTGTTAAAAATCAGTATCATTTTCAGGCTCCCAATATCCTTGGTACCACATGATTTTAATTTAGAACTTTTCACTCTTTTTTTTATTCAAGTTTGTCCAGAAAGCATAGTCGGGGGTACATGTGGAAGGTTAGATAGCATGACTCATTAATGTGCAGCTGGAATCCTGGGGTGGGAGATTGCAACCTTCACGTGGTCCGCCCTGTTGCGACGCATGCAATCAACCTGGCATGCACAATCAAGTAAGATCAAATAGGAAAAGTTGTCCGACAACTTTAGGCTGTGCACGCCACACGCAAGAAGAAGAAGAAGAAGCTGAAATCCTTCACCACAACTGAGTGTTGAACTCTATTGATTTTACTGGTACCAACTTGGCAGACAGACCAATACAAACATTCAGGAGATATCATGATAATCTACTCATCAATAACTTTCTAATAACTGATTAAAATGTATACCTTTGAGTCCACGTTCCTGGCTCAATATTATGTTTTGTTCGGCCAAATCATTCTGAACACAGTCAGTGACATTTAAAAACTATTCAAATGAATTAAATCGCAACATTTAAGAGTAAATGAAGATTCAGTAAATTGCCAACGTGTAATTTAAAACATTAAAACATAGGTAATGGGCGGAAGAGTGATGCAGCTGGTAGAGCCGCTGCCTCACAGCGCCAGAGACTCGAGTTCGATCCTGACCTTGGTTGCAGTCTGTGTGGCGTTCGCATGTTCAACCTGTGGCCGTATGGGTTTCCTCCAGGTGCTCCAGTTTCTTCCCACAACCAATGGTGCGCGGGTTTGAAGGTTATTTATGACATTTTTGTCACTTTTTTGTCACACAGCGCAGTGGTAGAGTTGCTGCCTTACAGCGTCACAGACCCTGGTTCGATCCCGACTATGGGTGTTGTCTGTGTGGGGTTTTGTAACCTTCAGGTCCCCTTCTGTTCTCGGTGGCACCCCAAGCTCAATAGCAACCAGATGCTCATTGTAAAGCTGGCCTATGGTATGAGGGAGAAATAACCAAGATCATATTTTCATTTTAAAAAGATTTTTGTCCTTCTGTGAAATATGAAGCACAGTACAATTTCCTGCATAAAGATTACTTTGGAAATTAAACTGACATTTTGAAGTCTGCTCATCTTTGCATTTTTCAATTGGAATTTCATTTCTTCAAAGTCCATTTAATTGAAACTTGTGTATGATATAATTTCTCAGACAAGACAAGCTCTACTCTTTCTTCAACTGAGGGTGACTGAAGCTGGGAGAAATAGAAGCTTTGATGTTGCTTCAATACTTCTTTTCCTCTGGACTTACTTTGTTTTAAATGTTGCCTTTGAAAGCAGTGAGTAGATTCACCTTCAGCGGCAGTCAGTTAATCCTCCCCGCAAACGATCCCCAATCACTTACCTATACAGTTAAAAGTATCTCTCTTTCCCAAGGAGAGCACCCACTCAATTGCCAATGTGCATCTTTTCTATTGCCTTCAAGAAGTTCTTGTCACACTGACAATTGCCGCGGTGCTGGACGTTATTTGCTGCTGTTCAAGTAAAATCAAGTCAAGTTTACTGTCAGAAGATAGACTCAATTTGTCAGGCAGCATCTCTGGAGAAAAAGGACAGGTGACGTTTCAGGTCAGAATCCTCCTTCAGACTCACATGAACGATGAAGTAGAGTCAGTCACAATGAATGTCGTCTTGCCAGTCTGAAGAAGGGTCTCGACCCGAAACGTCGCCTATCTCCTTCGCCCCTTAGATGCTGCTGCACCCGCTGAGTTTCTCCAGCTTTTTGTGTAACCCTCGATTCTCCAGCATCTGCAGTTCCTTCTTTAACACATGAATGTCATCTTGCTCGCAGCAGCATCACAAGGACACTCAGGCAACAGGCAAAGCATCGATTATGCAATAGTTATACAAAACAGTGAAAAGAAAAAGACTGTGCAAAAAACAAGACGTTAGTGCAAAACCACAATTTAAAAAAAGTCTAAGGTATTGCTTGATCCGTAGTGCTCTGTTACCAAGGGAGGATTTGTCGGATCAAGAAACTCTTGGTTCAATGGTTCGATGCTTCTTTATTGTCACGTATGCACTACACGCTGAGATTCTCTTCACATAGCTCACACATACACAAGAAGGAAGTTGGTGTTCCTGAACCTGATGCAGTGGGACTTCAGGCTACTCTATCTCCTGCCCGAAGGTAGCAGCAGAGATGCATCAAAAGCTTCAGTTTTGGTACTTCTAGATCTCAGTGCTGCTTTTGATACGGTGGACCATAACATACTGCTTGACAGACTGGAGAAGTGGGTAGGACTCTCTGGTTCTGTGCTGGACTGGTTCAAATCCTACTTGAAAGATCGGGATTATTTTGTTTTCCCTTGGTAATTATGAATCAGAACGTACAAAACTCACATGCGGGGTTCCTCAGGGCTCCATTCGTGGACCAATTTTGTTCAATATTTACAAGCTCCCCCTAGCTCAGATCATAGAGTATTTTAACATATCCTACCATACTTATGCCGATGACACACAACTTTATATCGTAGTGTCACCACATGACCATAGTCCTCTACACTCACTGAGTCAGTGTGTCAAACAAATCAATGAGTGGATGAATCAGAACTTCCTCCAGCTCAATGCAAATAAGACTGAAATTATTGACTTTGGTCCCAAAAATACAAGGCTAGAGATGAGTGCTCAACTTGACTCAATCGCACTGAAAGCCAGAAACCTTGGTGTAGTTATGGACTCGGATTTGAATTTTAACAGCCATATAAAGACCATTACCAAATCTGCCTATTACCATCTAAAAAACATTGCAAGAATCAAGGGATTTCTGTCCAAAGAAGACACTGAAAAACTTATTCATGCATACATCATCAGTAGGTTGGATTATTGTAATGGTATCTTTACAGGTCTCAGTAAAAAATCAATTAAACAACTGCAGCTTATCCAGAATGCCGCTGCCAGAGTCTTGACCAACACCAAGAAAATGGACCACATTACACCTATCCTTAAATCTTTGCACTGGCTCCCTGTGTGTAAAAGGATGGATTTAAAAATTCTGTTACCGCCCTACAAGGCACTGAATGGTCTGGGTCCAAAATACATCTCTGACCTACTTGTTGTATACGAGGCACCTAGACTCCTCAGGTCTTCAGGGACAGGTTTACTCTGTGTTCCCAGGGTCAGAACTAAAAAGGCTGAAGCAGCGTTCAGTTTTTATGCTCCACACCTGTGGAACAAGCTCCCTGAACACCTGAGGTGTGCACAGACTGTAAGCTCATTTAAATCAGGCCTAAAAACACTGTTGTTTACTGTAGCTTTTCCATAACCCAACATGCAGGTAATCTTAACCTTCTAATCGTAACCCTTTTATGTGTTTTTAAAATTGTTTTATTGTTTTATTGACTTTGTTTTACTATTCATGCATTTGTCTTCTTGCTTGTTTTGTAACTTTTGATTATTGGCTATTTTGTTGTCCTGTGTTGTTTGGTTGTTCTGCTGTCTTTTTACTATGTTATTCTTTTATTTTTTTTTCCTGTAAAGCCTATGAATTGCTGCTTGTACGAATGGTGCTATATAAATAAATTTGCCTTGCCTTGCCTTGCCTAGCAGCAAGAAGATGGCACAGTGCGGAAATGCCATGCTAGACGCTGCCTTTTTCAAGCAGCTTCTGATGGTGGGAATGGCTCTGGCCGTGATTTACCAGGGTTGAGTGCACTACTCTTTGCAGCCTCTTGAATGAATATCCCAGGGTGCAATGGATACTTTCCACAGTGCATCTGTAGAAATTAGGAAGTGGATTGAGACTAGCCCAAAGTTGATTCATATTACAACCTTACAGTCGGCTGACAATCTACTTTACTATAGACACAAAGTGCTGGAGTTACTCAGCGGGTCGGGCAGCATCTCTGCAGAAAAATTATATGAGATGTTTCAGGTCAAGTCCCTTCTTCAGACTCTTTCAGTCTGACTAAATAAATTACTTTATTAGCTTTGGATACGTGTGGACTTGGAGGCAGAAGAAATTGGTGGAGTTCTGTGACCATAGGTGTTGCACAAGGATCAGTGCTGGGACCTCTGTTGTTTGTTATATATAAATAAATGATAAGAGGGACTCGTCGGTGGGCCAATTGGTAAGTTTGAAAATTACACCAAAATTGGTTGAGAGTGGGGAAGATTGGCAAAGGATACGGGAAGATTTAGAGCAGTTGGAAATGTAGACAGAACTGGCAGATGGTCTTTAATCCATCAGATCGTCTGATATATTTAAAGTGGAGGTAGATAAATATTAGATAGATTGAAGAATTGATGGTAATGGAGGATTGACAGAGAAGAGTTGAGGCCAACATAGATCAGCCATGATCATATTGAATGGCAGCAAAGATTGGAGAGGCTTAGTGGTCTACCCCTGCTCCTATTTCTATTGTGTTCTTTCATTCAAGAAGCGCAGGTTAAGCAGGTTTATGTGCATCAAATGGTAAACACTCTGGTGGTGGCATTAATTCATGTTCAGAAGACAATGGAGCAGAATTTGTACATTCGGTCCATCACCTCTGCTCCACCAATCAATCATAAGTTCATAGGTTCTAGGAGCAGAATTAGGCCATTCAGCCCATCAAGTCTACTCCACCATTCAATCATGGATGATCTATCTTTCCCTCTCAACCCCATTCTCCTGCCTTCGCGCCATAAGCCCCGACACCCATAATAATCAAGGATCTGTCAATCTCTGACTTGAAAATATCCATTGACTTGTCCTTCGCAGCTGCCTGTGGAAATGAATTGCACAAATTCACCACCTTCTGATGAAAGAAATTCATTCTCATCTTCGTTCTAGAGGTAAATCCTTTTATTCTGAGGCTGTGGGCTCTGGTCCTAGACTCTCCCACTAGTGACAGAGATCATAACTGAAGGTAGACAAAAATGCTGGAGAAACTCAGCGGGTGAGGCAGCATCTATGGAGCGTTTTGGGTCGAGACCCAAAGGTCACCTATTTCTTCGCTCCATAAATGCTGCCACACCTGCTGAGTTTCTTCAGCATTTTTGTCTACCTATGATTTTTCCAGCATCTGCAGTTCTTTCTTAAGGAGATCATAACTGATCTATTTTTCCCTTTTAACACACAACTAGTGATGTGGATGGTAACTTGGGTAGTTTACAGAGGTTGCACTATTTTAATTAATTAATGTAATTAACTGCAATGGGAATTCTTTCTTTTGTTTTTCCGGTCTCCATGAATCATTTAAACTAAAATAGGGGGAGGTCAGTTATTAACAAAATCACTCATGCAACAAACTCTATCCTTCTGCACTCACTAACATGTGGCACTATGAGTAATCTAGAGATTACTCTGGATCAAGGTCGTGTTCTAACCTTTTCTAACTAAGTTCCTAAGTTCTAGAAGCAGAATTAGGCCGTTTGGCCCATGAAGCCTACTCTGCTGTTCAATCATGGTTGATCTATCTTTTCCTCCTAACCCCATTCTCCTACCTTCTCCCCATAATCCTTGACACCCTTAACAATCAAGATCCTACTGTATGATTCACATATAGAATAGTTTCTTTATTGTCATTGTAACATGAACCATGTACAACGAAATTAAAAAATGTCAGCCAGTCAGTGCACCATTCAAACATTTCTAAAAGCCAATGATACATACAAGGTAAAATATTAAAAAAAAGATAAACAACTAAAATAAATATGAAAATAGCACGCATAAACACCCAACCCTACATCCTTCTGTCGATTTCACAGTGTACCAACCACAGTCCCTTAGTCCCTGTGTTCCTTGGCGGCTTTAGTGCCTTTATAGCAGTGGGGTTAAAACTGTTTTTAAGTCTATTTGTCCTTGTCCTTGTAGATCTGTACCGTCTGCCTGACGGCAACAGTTCAAACAGGGAGTGTCCGGGGTGGGAAATGTCCTTTATAATATTCTGGGATTTTTTGATGCAGCGGGAACTGTGTAAGTCCTCCAAGGTAAGGAGAGGGCAGCCGACAATCCTCTGGGCGTTGTCAATGGCCCTCTGGAGCGCTTTCCTCTGAGCCGCTGTGCAGCTGGTGTACCACACGCGTACACAGTATGTTAGGATGCTCTCAATGGAGCACCGATAAAAGGACAGCAGCAGTCTCTGAGTGATGTTATTCTTCCTGAGCACCCTCAGGAAGTGCAGTCTCTGATGGACCTTTTTCAGCAGAGCAGAGGTATTCACGCTCCACGTCAGGTCCTCCTCAATATGGATTCCTAGGAAGTGGAAATCCGCCACCCTCTCCACACAGTCCCCTTTGATGATTAGTGGTACCATGTTCATTTTGTTCTTCCTGAAGTCTATTATTATCACCTTGGTCTTTAAGGTGTTGAGGAGCAGGTTATTTTCTCCACACCACACTGTCAGCTGCTCCGCCTCATCCCGATAGGCGTACTCGTGCCATCCGGAGATGAGTCCCACCACCGTAGTGTCATCCGCAAATTTGACAATGGTGTTACTGTGGTGGGCGGGGGTGCAGTCATGTGTGTAGATGGTGTAGAGCAGGGGGCTCAGCACGCAGCCCTGTGGAGAGCCAGTACTGAGGCTGAGAGCCGTGGATGTGTGATGGCCCATTCTGACTCTCTGGCTGCGACCCGACAGGAAGCTATTTATCCACATGCAGGTGGAGTGTGGAAGTCCCAAGTCCCCCAGTTTGTCCACCAGTTTGTGGGGAAGGATAGTATTAAAAGGAGAGCTGTAGTCCACAAAGAACATCCGCACATAGCTCCCCCGCTGCTCCAGGTGGGGCAGTGCAGCATGGAGAGCTGTGGCTGCAGCGTCCTCTGTATGAAGGACGATTGAGCTAATCTGCATTAGAGTTCAGATGACTGAGAGGGAATTTTATAAACACCTACAGAGCAGGACTGGTGAGATCATATGTTCCTGATGGCCAGGAAGTTCAGGGCCAGATCTAAGGATAACAGTAAGAATGAGATGAGGGATACTTTCTTCTCCCAGAGAGTGACGAACATTTGGTATTCTCGACCACAGGAATCAGTTGAGGCCAAGTCATTAAACACTTAAGAAGGAATTAGATTTTTCCTAAGGACTGGAGAGATCAAGGGATTTATGGAAAAAGCTGGAACAAGGTATTACATTTGGATGTTTAGTCATATTGAGTAGTAGTACAGGATACCAAGGCAGAATGGCATAATATGCGACTAATCCACACATTTGGCTAACAAGATAATATACTCCTGATATACAGTCAATATACCATGGAATCCTCAAGCATCTTGGTTTGACGTTACTGCTGTACCAACAGCTTATTTTAATAAAAATATATTTTTGGCAGATGTCAACCAACACAGCATATGAATGCACTTTGAAAACAGCAGATTAATATTGATTGAGCACTGGACTCACTGAAAACAGTTATTGGTTTGGAAAAAAACGAATACGCATAACAGCACAACATGTTTCAAGTGTGAGCAGAATAAGATCTTCCACGTCAAGTTCCATTCCAGTTGAAACAGGAGTCTTAACTTTCCTCTATCACCTCTTCATATCTCTCTATAAAACAAAACTTTAGTGAAAGTAATCTCCAAAATAGCTCTGCAAAACTGTTTCCACACACTGTTTCAATCTCCCTAGGTATCATTTTGATGTTTTGAAACCATAAGAAAAAAAACAAACAACAAACAAACAAACTTTATTGTCATTTAGAAATACATTGATATATGCAGTTCCAAACGAAATTACGTTGCATTTGGCTCCCTGTGCAACACAATAAATTAACCGAAGGATAGGCATGGATGAAAAGGATAAATAGACAATGGTGGCAGCCCATTACATGGCATTCAGGAGTCTGATGGCTCGTGGGAAGAAGCTGTTGCGGAACCTTGATGTTCTGCTCCTTATGCTGTGGTATCTTTTTCCCGAGGGCAGCAGAGTGAACAGTCCGTGATGGAGATGTGTGGGGTCCTTTATAATACTGCTGGCCTTAGACACACAGCGTTTGGTCGCAATATCCCCGATTGAGGGGAGAGAGGTCCCGATGATTTTTTCCGCTGTCCTCACCACTCTCTGCACAGACTTCCAGTCGGAGGCTCTACAGTCCCCAAACCAGACAGAGATACAGCTGGTCAGAATACTCTCTATGGTGCCCCTGTAGAAAGTAGTGAGGATGGGATGGGGGAGATGAGCTCTTCTCACCCGGCGCAGAAAGTGCAACCGCTGCTGCGCTCTCTTAACAGTTGATGAGATGTTATTCGACCAGGTCAGACTGTTAGTGATCTGCACCCCCAGGAACTTTGTGCTACTGACCACCTCCACATCGCTGTCGTTGATGTGAAGTGGTGTGGGACTGTGCCGGGTTTTCCTGAAGTCGACGATAACCTCCTTTGTTTTCTCGACATTCAGGATCAGGTTGTTCGTATTGCACCAGTCCGCCAGTTGTTTGCCAACGTACAGGCCACAAAGAAATGATCCAGATTGGAGCCTATTCCTTGGAGAGCAGGAGGATGAGGGATGATCTTATAGAGGTGTATAAAATCATGAGAGGA
This sequence comes from Raja brachyura, assembly GCA_963514005.1. The sequence continues at coordinate 24,296,022 of OY740811.1, read as the reverse complement.
ATAAATCAGGTAGATGCAGCCTCTTGCCCAGTGTAGGGGAATTGAGGACCAGAGGACATAGGCTCAAGGTGAAAAGGGAAAAGATTTAATAGGAATCTGAGGGGTAACCTTTTCACACAAAGGGTGGCAGGTGTATGGAACTAGATATCAGAGGAGGTAGTTGAGGCTGGGACTATTCCAACGTTTAAGAAACAGTTAGACAGGTACATGGACAGGACAAGTGGACCAAGTGCAGGCAGGTGGGACTAGTGTAACTGGGACATGTTAGCCGGTGTGGGCAAGTTGGGTCGAAGAGCCTGTTTCAACACTGTATCACTCTATAAGTGACAAAAAAGATGGATATTGAGTTGATGGAGATATTGAGTTGGTAGGGATATTTGTGCAGCCAATATCGTTTTGCCTGAAATGCCTAACGGAAGGAATTACACTTCTTTAGAAATCTACAGTTCAAAGCCACGAGAGTAACTGCCATTATATTTCTACCCTGGAAAGAATATATTAATTGCAATAGTTCAAAGCTGTCAATCTTGACAATGTGCAGTCTCTTAGGGCAAATACTGTGGAATTTATTTGTCGAAGAAATTACTTCAAAGGCATCAAGTTTCAAAAGTTTTGAAGACGCAGTCACGGCATTGGTGGGATGATGGTGGTTATTTTCATTTGCTTTATGATAAAAGAGCGAACTGAACAGTGCCTCTTGTTCCGCACTTTTTGGTGTGAGCTCTCATTTAAGTTTGATTCTTCTGAAGCAAATCGTTCCACTTATTCTCTGCCCGGCAACCAGACAGAGCACAATGCAGGTTTGAAGCTGCAACTAAAGAGGATAAGGAAAACACGGGAAGTGCAGGAGAGATTTTGGATATCTTGCAGTCATTCATGAAGTCATGATGCTGCTTTATAGGACTTTGGTCTGGTTACATTTGGAGTATTGAGTGCAGTCCTGGTCACCCCATTACAGGAAGGGTCTTCATAAGTTTTGGAGCAGAATAAAGTCATTCTGCCCATGATGTCTACTCTGCCATTCAATCATGGCTGATCTATCTTTCCCTCTCAACCCCATTCTCCTGGCTTCTCCCCATAACCCCTGACAGCCTCTGTCAATCTCCGCCTTAAAAATAAGGAGATCTGGAGGCTTTGCAAATGTGGCAGAGGAGGTTTTACCAGAACGATGCCTGGAATAGAGGATATCAGCTCCAGGGGGAGGCTGGACAGACATGGAACACCGGAGATTGCGGGGAGGGCACATGGAAGTGTGTAAAATTATAAGAGGCATTGATAGGGTAGACAGCCAGAACCTTTTTCCCAGGATGGAAGTAATGTTGTGAAGTAATTTTGTCCAAGACACAGTGATTGTGTTATCTCCTTTAACTTTGTGGCAAAGCAAGTGTTCACCCAGTAGAGCTGAATTGCCACTTCCATGTGATAATTCTTCTCTAAAGGTGCTGAGGTTTAGGCTCCTGGTTGGGGTACGCTGGAGGCACTTGCTAGCTTATGCCTTTTGAAAGTAACGCTGGAAGAATCTTCCATCCCTCAGTGCAATGAGTGCAAACGTATATAAATGCAAATTGGAGGAACAGCACCTCATATTTCGCTTGGGCAGCTTGCACCCAGTGGTACGAACATTGACTTCTCTAACTTCAAGAAACCCTAGCTTTCCCTCTCTCTCCATCCCTCCCTCTTTCCAGTTCTCTGATCAATCTGACTGTTCTGATTACATTTTATCTCTGTTTGCTTTGTTATCACCGTCTCCTACCTAACAATGGTTTATTCTACACTTTCCTTGTTCTTCATCTCTTTTGATCTCTAACACTTCCTTATCTCTGTGATGGGCCTGTCCCACTGTACGAGCTAATTCAAGAGTTCTCCCGAGTTTCCCCTGATTCGAACTCGGAGAATTACGGTAATAGGTATTCGGGGCTCTCGTGGACATTTTTCAACATGTTGAAAAATCTTCACGAGCTTACCGCGTTTCCCGAGTACCTGCCGTTAGCGTTACGAGCCGCTAAGAGACGTCCTGTGCTCAAATGTACCTGCAACATACATTCTACGTGCTTACCACGAGTTTGATTTTTTTAAAACTCGCGAGAGCTCTTGAATTAGCCCGTACAGTGGGACAGTCCCTTAACTCCCTCTCCCCTGATGCTCAATCTGAAGAAGGCTCTCAACCCGAAACATCAACCATTCCTTCTATCCAGAGATGCAGCCTGTCCCGCTGACGTACTCCAGCTTTTTGTGTCTATCTTCAGTAGAGACATTCATCTCCAGTAATTGATGCATCTTGCATAGTATCCACCGACAGAACAAACTTGAAACTTGTTTTTTCTGTCATATGTCAGGGGAGTGTTTGGCATATTGTGACTCATTTCACTGTTCCACAGACAGTATGAAAGAAGCATTATAGTTACAGGTTACAGGATTCATTGTGAACAATATTTAGGCACTCAAACCACAGAATTGTAGTTATCACTTGCAAGGTGTTTAATTGCAGTGTTTGAATAATTATAGTGTAAATCAAGGTGTGATTTTTCACTTGACATATTATGCTGCCTGTGTTGTGTGACTTTCCCAGGTCTGTGCACTAATCTTAGACCTATGAAAGCCCACAATTGGCATGATTGAGTGGATACTGTGCCTGACTAGGAGGCAATGATGACCTTATCTTAGGGTTACACAAAAAGCTGGAGAAACTCAGCGGGTGCAGCAGCATCTAAGGAGCGAAGGAGATAGGCGACGTTTCGGGTCGAGACCTTTCTTCTTAGGTTAGTTCAGTTTCGAGATACAGAGTGGAAACAGGCCCTTCGGCCCACCGAGTCCGCGCCGACCAGCGTTCCCCGTACATTACCACTATCCTACGCACACCAGGGAAGATTTACAATAATACCAAAGCCAGTTAGCCTACAAACCTGGAAGTCTTTGGAGTGTGGAAAGAAACCAGAGCTGCCTGGAGTAAACCTGTGCAGGTCAGGGGAGAACGTACAAACTCCGTACAGACAAGCGCCCGTAGTCGAGATCGAACCTAGATCTCTGGCGCTGTAAGGTAGCAACTCTACCATTGTGCCACCATGCCACCTTGTCAGAAAGCATTTTGCAGGAAATCTTGTGGTGGCACGATGGTGCAGCTTGTAGAGAAACGGCCTCACATCTTCAGCGACCCAGATACAATCCTGACCTTGGGTACCTCGACGTCAGGATTGAATCTGAATCCCTGAAGATGTGAGGCAGTGGATCTACGAACTGTGTGTGTGTGTACAGGTGAATGGTAGAATCTGGGGCGAATTGATGGGAAGGTGGGGAAAATAAAGAAATGCGATTCATGTAGGATTGGTGCCAATTGGTGATTGATGTTTGCCATGGATCAGTGGGCTAAAGGTTACGGGACAATTTACAGAAACCAATTAACTTACAATCTGCACATCTTTGGGAATGTGGGGGAATCCAGAGCACCCGGAGAAAACCCACTTGGTCACAGGGAAAATGTACAATCTCTATACAGAAAGCACTGTTAGTCAGGCTCGAACCAGGGTCTCTGACGCTGTAAGGCAGCAACTCTACCACTGCGCCACCGTGCCACCATCAGTTTTCAACTGACACGAGCGATGGGCAAAATAGCCTCGCACTTGCGAATCAATTAAACTTCTGCAACTCAATTCCGTTCAGTTCACTTCAGTTACATTATGTTCTTATCTGTTACATCAGCTGCCCAGTGTAACAGTCACTCTTTGAAGACACCAGATGAAAGTAAATCTATTGAAATATGCGTGCTGATAAATACGCATATTTCAAATTTTAAGTAACTGATAAATTTACAAAGCCGTCAATCTAAAACGCATCTGAACATGTTAGCTGCATGTTTATGCTTAAATTATAGCCTTTCACTCCTCGGTCACTGATAATCTGGCCAATCGCTACATGAATGAAAGTTTTTTATAACTCTCATTTTGCAACAAAAGGAGGAAAGACAAACACAATGACTTGGACAAAATTACCTCTTAAAATTACTTCCATCCTTGGAAAAAGGTTCTGACTGTCTGCCCTATCTACGCCTCTCATCATTTTAAATACTTCTATCTGGGCTCTCCCCAACCTCTATGTTCCTTATTTAACAATGAAACACAAAAAGAAGAAAATTGGAAAGAAAATAACCATTCTAGAAGTTCTGTATATATGGATGTCCATTTCCTTGACCAATTCCTCATGGGCTCCATAGAACAGAGAACAGCACAGTACAGGAATGGCCCTTTGGCCCACAATGTTTGTGCCGGAAATGATGCAAGTTAAACTCTCATCTGCCTGTACATGATCCATATTGAGTTCCATGTGACTACCTAAAGGTTTCTTAAATGCCACTTTCGTATCTGCCTTTACCACCCCACCTCTGGCAATGCGTTCCAAGCACCCACCACTCTCTGTGTAAAAAAAACGTACCCCGCACATATCCGTTAAACTTTCCCCCTATCACCTTATAGTTATGCTCTCCAATGTTGGACATTTCCAAGAGAAAGAGGTTCTGACAGTCTAGCCTATCTCTGGAGAGAAGGAATGGGTGATGCTTCAGGTCAAGACTTCTTCAGACTCAGGGGAGAGGGAGGCATAGAGATATGGAAGGGTAAGGTGTGACAATGGGAGATCAAAGGAACCAAATGTCAAGGAAAATGAAGAATGGATCATTGTTAGCTATGAGGAAGCAGACAATGAGGCATAATGTAAGATGTAATCAGGGCAGTGGAACTAGGCAGAGAACATGGCAGCGTGGGTTTTCCCCGGCTCCTCTTGTTCCCTCCCACACTCCAAAGATGTCTAGTTTGTAGGTTAATTGGCTTCTGTGAATTGTACATTGTCCCTAGTGTGTAGGATAGTGCTAGTGCACAGGGTCTGTGTGGACTCAGTGGCCCGAGGGCCTGTTTCCACACTGTGTCTCTGATGTTTAAAGTCTAAACATCTGACTGCATCCAACAAAATGTTAGGAAAACTTGCATTACATCTCCATAATATCTATATAATGATGGATGGTAGATTCTAATTTGAGTCAATAATACAAATTAAGGAATGAAGAGCATTGAAGCCAACTTGGAATTTTATCAACTTCAGTTCCGTAGCCTTCCTTTTACAATTGATTCAAAAGTCACAGTGATTTAGGGCATCTTCTAATGAATCTTGCCATGGTCAACTCTCAGTGCTAATTGTGTTTGCATGAACTAATATTGGGCAGGCTTTTTTTGAGAGATGCAATTACAACAAGGGAGAAACATTACTTAGATAAATAGCTCCTCTGCCCAAGGAACTTGGAAGTCTTCAAAGTATTAATATATTTCATTCAGCATATTGATTCTTGCTAATTGAAGAGGATCAATCAAGGTAAACATTTCTGTCCATTTGTGCAGATACTTCCACCAGGTCAAAACTTTTCATGATCTCCTCCAGAAACCCGAACCCAAGAAAGTTGGTTGATGTATCAGTGGAATGCTGAGGGAGAGCTGATGTGTCAAATCGGCATCTATTGGAACAAACTCGGCTAAATATATTCACTCAAGTGGTTGTGTTGGGTTTCATGCCATTTCTTTGATAAAGCAGAGTAGTTATCCAGGGGTGTCCTGATTAACATAGAAAAATAGGTGCAGTAAGCCATTCAACCCTTCGAGCCAGCACCCCCAATCAATAAGATCATGGCTGATCATCACCAATCAGTACCCCGTTCTTGCTTTTTCCCCATATCCCTTGGTTCCCTAAGAGCTAAATCTAACTCTCTTTTGAAAACATCCAGTGAATTGGCCTCCACTGCCTTCTGTGGCAGAGAATTCCACAGATTTGCACCATCCATCCCTTCATTAACATAGATGAACAGATGACCTGGCCATTGTGACAATGCTCTTTGGTGTTTAATTTAATTTAGTTTAGTTTAGAGATACAGCATGGAAACAGGCCCTTCGGTTTAATAGGAACCCGAGGGGCAACTTTTACAGGTCACTCCAAACAACTCGCGGATAGAGTAATAATTGGTTGGTTGTATTGATGAAGTACGTGAGCAGGCCGGGCCCTGGTGACTTAATTAACCTTTCTGAAAAAAACTTGGCTTGCAATAATCTCAAAAAGCATTCCCTCCTACACCTATATCACATTTCAATTCCTCTCAACAACCATCCCTGTAGCATTCTTCAGTTGAGTTTATCAGATTAACAATAAATCATGTACCACTGCACCTTTAGAATACATCAAAAGTTCACTCAGGAAAATTATGAACTCCTAGCCATTGATTCTTCAGTTGATCGAGAGAGGAAACCTTGGCAGTATTGGCCTGAGACAAACCAGGTCCCTGATGTGAATGGAATACAAATAATCCACTTCATCATTCAGTCACTTTCAGTTTAGTTTGGCTTAGAGATACAGCTCGGAAACAGACCCTTCGGCCCACCGGGTCCATGCCGACCAGTGATCCCCACACCTTAACGCTATATTTAAGAGGGAGTTAGATGTGGCCCTTGTGGCTAAGGGGATCAGCGGGTATGGAGAGAAGGCAGGTACGGGATACTGAGTTGGATGATCAGCCATGATCATATTGAATGGCGGTGCAGGCTCGATGGGCCGAATGGCCTACTCCTGCACCTAATTTCTATGTTTCTATGTTTCTATCCTACACACGCTGGTGACAATTTTTATGTTTACCAAGCCAATTCGAAGATCTTGGAGAAAACCCACGCAGGTCACGGGGAGCATGTATAAGCTCTGTACAGACAGCACCCGTAGTTGGGATCGAACCCGGATCTCCGGCACTGCAAGCGCTGCAAGGTTGCTACTGAAGATTTCTACTGTAAGAGCAACAATGAAAATCTGCCTTCTTTACTGGTCACCAGTGGATGACTTACCTCAAACCATGGTAACCAGGAGGCAGGTGCCAATTTGATGATAAAAATCAAATGAAATTTGCAATTGGTGTTAGAGAATGAAGCTCGTACATTGAATTACACAGCTTATTAGTTACATAACAATATATTATTTATCATCAGAGATACATAAGCTGTAATTAGTTGCAATAAAACACTAGAGCTTTCAGCAAACCTACTGGACTATTATCCCTTCGCTACTGATACAGGCCTATTTCAGGGGATGGCAAGTTCTGGTCCTCTGGACTTAGAATTTATCAAGAAATGGTCTCAGTGGCTTAATTTGTAAATTAACTGGGTTATGCATAATTGAATCAAATAAGTAGACAGCTCTGCAGCCCAAACTTGTTCCAGGGAGCTAATCAGGGCAACACAGTGGCGCAGCTGTGGAGCTGCTGGCTCACAGCAGAGAACCAGGTTCGATCCTGACCATGGGTGCTGTTTGTGCAGAGCATGCATGTTTTCCCTGTTCTCTCGCAGCTTTTTTCCGGGTGCTCTGGTTTCCTCCCACACTCCTAAGACGTACAGGTTCAAGGGTTAATTATATTCCAACCAACTCTCCTCCGATTATACAACTTACACTTCCAGCAATTTACAGTGGCAAATGAATCTACCAATCTGCATCTCTTTAGGGTGTAGGAAGGAACTGGAGCATGTGGGATGTGGGAGGATGCCGGAGCACCCAGAGGAAACCCACCTGGTCAAAGGGGAGAATTGCGAGAGAGAGAGAGCCAGCTACCCCTTTGTTCTTCCCCCCCCCACCCCCCCCCCCACCCCACCCCCTCCACCCCACCCCCTCATGGCGGTCCCCCACGCCAGGTCCTGTATTGTTTTTCCCACTCCCTCACGGCGATCCCCCCACGACGGGTCCTCCATGGTTCCTTCCCTCGGCAGCGGCATTTGCCGCGTCCTCACTGCCACGTGGTCCATTCTCGTTCATCGGTCAGCGCCATCATCGACCGCCACACCGACCTCTCCACTAACGTTGCTGGATCCTCTACAGACACTTCTGTGGTGCAGACCCAGACCCCAGCCACGTGACTCAGTCTACACAGTGTGCCGTGGGCTTCGTTGCCCCGCGAGCCAACGAGGCCCGGGCTCCGACCCATGAGGTTCTGGCCTGTGAGGCTCTGGCCTCGGCTTCTCGGCAGCAGCCAAGGTGCCCCTGGCAGGCAATGCTAAGTTCAGGATTGAACTCAAGTCCATAGAGTTATGAGCCAACTCATAGCACCACTATGCTGCCCCAACCCATAGCACGGAGTCACGTGCTCAACCAACTATACTGTTACTATGGAGACACAAGAGATGGTCAGCACAGTGGCGCAGCGATAGAGTTACAGCACCAGGGACCTCGGTTCGATCCTGACTCCAGGTGCTGTCCTTACGGAGTTTGTACGTTCTCCCTGTGGTAGCTTGGATTTTCTCCTAAACTCCAAAGGCTTTGGTAGAAACAGTAAATTGGCCTTGGTCTGTAGGACAGTGCTAGTGTACGGGCTGATCGCTGGTTGGCCCCGACGTGGTGCGCCGAAGGGCTTGTTTCCACGCTTTATATCTAAAGTCTAAAGTCTGCAGATGCTGGAATGTTGAGCAAAACACAAAGTGCCGGAGAAACTCAGCATGTCAGGCAGCATCTGAGGGGGGAATCAGCGGGCGACATTTTGGGTGGCCATCTCATTCAAACTCTTGTTACCATGCCTCATGGTAAATTGGCGAGGATCTTTGGAAATCTGTTAGCAGTGAAGCTGGAGGGGAATTATTGATGTCAGAGGAAAGTCATACCCAAGGAATGTACGGTACCTCCTCTCAATGAATCTCCATCAATTGTAACATTCCAACTCTACTACATGTAGTAAATACCAAAAGCGGTGGAAAGCTTAGGAAAGAATTATTTACATGTTATATAAGTTATTTAACTGACACTGGAGCTGTGCTGCAAGGAATACCAACTAAAAAAAAACTTCATGAATATATTTATGATGTTTCTGCAGAAATCAAAAGCAGTTTTCTCTCTTGTATTCAGTGTTACAAATCATGTATTTTTCTCAACATTTCTTCTTCTGTTCATTGCTCGTGGCGAGTTCCCTCAGAGCACCGCTTCCCCTGACAACACAAACTTGTTACACTTACAGCCAAAATCACCTCTCATGTATGTGCTTAGGACGAGCTGGATTACGGTTGCTTTATGGATCATTAAGCCATCGCAAACAAAGCATTACCACTCATGGTTTTGCTCGTCAATTGTGATGGTGATGGAGCCATTTATCACCGCGTACACCCACCTGGGTTGAATTTGTTTGCTGTCTCTATATAAACGAGCATCTCTAATGCTAAATCTGCAATTATTGCTAATAAAAGATTTACAGCGCGCGGTCTCAGCAGGCAACCATCTCATCTACCTCTGTCAAGGTTCCTTCAGGCACAAAGCACCCGACTGTTGTGATATGTTTATGATCAAGGGAGATCAAGAGGGTTTATTTGTCATTTGCATCGGAATTAACTGGAACAACGGATTTCTTACTTGCTGCAGCTCTGCAGACATGTTGGTTGCAACAGCAATACAAATAAATAAACAGACATTATTAGTTATTCTATGTAAACTAAACCATGATAGTGCAAAACCCAACAAAAACATAGAGTAACCACTATGGGGGAAAGTCTGTTGTGGCTCGGTGCCATGGTAGGGTTTTGGTTCGGGTGCAGGGGTAGGTTTGTGGTGGGGAAGTGCAGAGTAGTTCAAGACTTGATGCTTGAGAACTATTGAAATCTTTCCACAGTCGTTGGCCTAGAATTGTATGAGAGCCTGCAGTGGTAGTTTGGTTGGAAGCTATGCAGTGCATAAAAGGTTTGCAGAGTCATACAGCACAGAAACAGGCCCTTCAGCCCACCATGTCTATGACATCAATCTCGTATCTATGCTAATCCCATTGTCCATAGCCAGCAATTCCCGCAAGTTACAACTTTACCCAAAAGTCTTCATATTCATTTCCACCTGTAATAACTGTAATAATTTCCACCAGGGGAAACATTAATTTTCATATGCTTCATGGTCTTGTTTTGAAAGAAATAGCATGGAAACAGGCTCTTCAGCCCACTTTCGCATCCATTCCCTGCACACCAGAGGAAATTTACAAAAGCCAATTAACATACAAACTCGCACAGCTTTGAGGTTTGGAAGGAACCGGAGCATTTGGAGGAAACCCACGTGGTTAAAAAAAGCAAGGCAACACAATCAAATATCTGGGCCCAGACTTTTAGTGGTTGATCCTTGCACCCGAGGTAACAAAGAAAAGACTTGCATTTGTATAAAACTGTTCAGACTGTGCAAGATTCACATGAATTTTATTTGGCCATCATTATGGTACATACTGTAATGCACCACCAGTTCGTTTAGTCATGAGACCTGGTCTGTTTAGTTTAGTTTAGAGATGCAGCATGGAAACAGGCCCTTCGGTCCACCAAATCCGCACTGATCAGCAATCCCTGCACATTAATGGGCCTGTCCTACTTAGGTCAAATGTCAAGGTCAAAAGGTCAAAAGAGTTTATTGTCATGTGTCCCTGACAGGCCAATTAAATTCTTTCTTTGCACAGCACAACAGAACATAGTAGGCATTGACTACAATTATGTACGTACTACAATTATATATGTATATGGCGATGTTTTGGGCGACTACAGGCGACAATTCTTGCTGTTGCCAAATGTCGTGGGTGAATTCCATTAAAACTAATCCCTGGCAGTCGCCTAAAGAGTCACCTAAGTGGGACAGGCCCGTTATGCTATCCTACACATCCTATGGACAATTTTGAGGTTTACCAAGCCAATTAACCGACATACACAAGGAACAATTTATAAATTTATACCAAACCGATTAACCTACAAATCAGTAGGTCTTTGCAATGTGAGACGAAATAGATGTTCTCGGAGAAAACCCACGCAGGTCATGGGGAGGACGTACAAACTCCATATAGACTAGCACCTGTAGCCACGATCGTACCCGGGTCTTTGGCGCTGTAAGTGCTGTAAGGCAGCAACTCTACCGCTGCGCCACTGTGTTGGGAAATGTATAGATCAACTTGTCTGAGATGAGTTGAACAAACACGCAATGAGTTGAAGATAATTTTTTTGATGAGCATGCTGGACAGAGCAAATAGAATTGTTTTGTTTCTCCTCAAACAGAGTCATTTGTGTCACCTTCGAGAGCAGACAAAACCTTAGTTTAACATAGAAAGCATTTCTGGCAGAACAGCACCCCCACATTTATGCCATTAAATAACATCTTAGATTTCGCAGATTTTGATTTTGATTTTCGGTGGCACAGCGGTAGAGTTGCTGCCTTTGCAGCACTTACAGTGCCAGAGACCCGGGTTGGATGCTGACCACGGGTGCTGTCTGTACAGGGTTTGTACATTCTCTCCGTGACCGCGTGGGTCTTCTCCGAGATCTTCGGTTTCCTCCCACACACCAAAGACATACAGGTGTGTGGGTTAATTGGCTTGGTGTATGTGTAAAATTGTCCCTAGTGTGTGTAGGACAGTGTTAATGTGCTGGGATCGCTGGTTGTTGCGGACTCAGTGGGCCGAAGGGCCTGTTTCCACGCTGCATCTCTAAAGTAAACTAAATTAGATGTCGGCTTGATGCAAGGCAATTTTTATCAGTAAATATTTATTTCAGCTAACAGTTCTATGAAAAATATTCCCGTTGTTAATAATCAGAGCTCATTAATATATCCACCACCAAGTGAACATGAGCAGTTAGCACAAGGAGGTTCATATTTACATCTTTCAATTATGTTTGCCTTGCAAATATTACACAATTGCCTAATGAGCACCATGTTTTACAGCAGGCAAAGATGCATATGTTTACATTTGTGATAATGTCACGCTTTTTAAGGTTTACTGTCGTTGATAAATTGACTGCTTCAATAATCTGAATTTGGAGCAATCTTGAAATTTAGCGCAATAAAAATCATAATGAATATCTAAAACGAAACAAGTTTTATCTGTCAAAATACATAACAATAAAAATGAAATTCTGTCATGCTTAATTAAGAGATAAACTGTGAGACGGGCCTTAATCCATCACTTCATTAGGTTTGGTAAATGCCTTGGTATGTCCAAACATTTATTGTTGCACTTCTGCCAAAATGTGTCACTCTACATTTTTCAGCATTAAATCCTATTTGCCATTGCTCTGCCCATCTCTTGGACTTGTCAATACATCAATATTCTGTAGCCAGAGGTTATCTTCCTCATTATCAAGAACAACAGCACAGAACATAGAACAGTACACACAGGAATGGGCCCTTTGACCCACAATGTGTGTGCCCAACATGATGTTAAATTAATCTGATCTAATCTGCCTGTACGTGATCCACATCCCTCTATTCCCTACACTTCCATGTGCCTATCTAAACGCCTCTTAAACGCCACTATCATATCTGCCTCCACCACCATCCCTGGCAGCGCATTCTCGGCCCCACCACTATCTGTAAAAAACACTAATGTTTATGCCATCAATGAATTTATGAATTATACATTCCCATACATTTCTTTAACATGTATAACAAACAGTAAGGGTTCCAGCAATACCTATGGTGCGTCATCTGGTGACGAGCTTTTAATTGGGAAAACAACCTTTAATTTACGTCACGATGGCAATTTCAGATTCAGTTTCCTAAATTGCCCCGGATTCCGGGGGCTCTTACATGTTGAACTGGAATCCAATCTGGGGCCTTGTCAAAGACCTTGCTGACATCCATGTTGACTGCACCAACTGTCCTCATTAATCTGTACTGTCGAGAGTGGTGGAGTCAGTCTGAAGAAAGGTTCTGACCCAATCCAACCGTCGCCCAACCATTCCCTACATAGATGCTGCCTGACCCGCTGAGTTACTCCAGAACCTAGGGGTTTTGTTGTGGAGAAAGAGCATTTTTCTTCTTCCTCTTCTTCTTTTTCTTGTTAATGTGGATCAGTTTAATGTAGATGTCGCCATGGCAGCCATACCTTTGATGTTGCAAGGCCTTGAGATTTTCCAGAGAATTTTTGTGATTACCTTTTGCCTTAACTACTGAAGGCCACTCTAAGTTTAATAAGCCCCACGAGAACGGCGAAAATATGCAGTGTGTCCCCAGATTTGGTTGAAGTCGTTGCTAGGGCTCTGTAAATTCTAACTAACTGAGATTAAAGCTTAGAATATCCACTCTGTGGAGTTATCATAGGAATATTTAACGAGCGTGCATCCAATTCAACTCCTCATAGTTGTCATGACAGCATTAACCCACTCCCTTCCATCAAATGTAATATGGGTATATTAAAGTTTTGTACATTAATTGCCAAATTTACTAATTTCCTGGTTCACGTCACTTATGGCGCTAATAATCTGACGTTCATTGGTGCGATGCTCATGAACCATGTGCTATTTTCTGATATTAGGTCTGGTTAAGCTCCTGCGTTGTCACTGTTCCACCTCCTCCATTAACCCGATTACAGTGGAAGTGATCACAGCCTTCACAACAGCAAGGAAGTGATTCCTTCTGAAATTATGCAGATCTGTCATGTTTAAAACATAGAACAGTACAGCACAGGAACGGGCCACAATATTTGCGCCGAACATGATGCAAAGTTAAACTAATCTCATTCGCCTGTACGTGATCCATGTCCCTGTATTCCCTGCATTTCCATTTGCGTATCTAAAAGCCCCTTAAACACCACTATCGTATCTGCCTCCACCACCACCCCTGGCAGTGCTTTCCAGGCCTCCGCCACTCTCTGTGTAAAGAAAATTGTCATGCACGTCTCCATTTGACTTTTCCCCTCTCACCTTAAAGTCATGACCTCTCGAGTTGGACATTTCTACCATGGGAAAAAGACTCATGATGTTATATACTTCTATCAAGTTTCCCCTCGACCTCCGACGTTCCAGAGAAAACAATCAAAGTCTATCCAACCTCTCCCTGTAGCTGAAACTCTCTAAACCAGGCAACAGTTTGGTAATCCTCTTCTGCACACTCTCCAAAGCCTCCACATCTTTCCTGTAATGGGGCGACCAGATATGCACACAAATGTGGCTTAACCAAAGTCCTATAAAGCTACATCATAACCTTTTCACTCTTACATTCCGTACGACTACCATACCATACGCCTGTTACCAAGACACAACAAAAAAGACCCTTCTACACAAGGGTAGGGTCCAGAAATGTCACCTATCCCTGTTCTCCAGGGATGCTTCATGGCCTACTAAGTTACTCCAGCACTTTGTGTCCTTTTGTGTTAACCAGCATCTGCGGTTCCTTGTTTCTACCTCTCCATTGACATTCTGCTCTCAACTTGCTCACTGTTAAGTTTTAGGAAATCTGAAAATCGTTCAATGTTAAGCACAAAGGCGCACGCAAATATTGTTCTTATTGATCGATTGCTGATTGCTCATAGGCAAACTGTCTAACCCAAGCCTCTGGGTTTCTTTCCCCCACCCTGTCTCAAACTAACACGCTTTTATCACACTAGAAATTCCCCTTTATGCCGCACCCCAGAATTTCTTAATTAGCGACTTTGTCAACCAGTCCTGCCACCTTCAAAAGGTTTCTGCATAATCATCATTTCTAAGGTTAGAAAAAACTGCTAAAGGGCAAAGACAGAGTATTAATATCATTGTCACCACTAACTGTTCATCTCCCTGGTGAGATGTTAACATAAAGCCCTGGGCATTGCACGACATGGAATTAGATTTTCTCTCTTAATCAACCCAACAAACATGGATTAAGTTGCCATTTCACTCATTTGCTGCACACTTTAATAATAAATTCAATAGTCATTTAATGGTTTTGGACAGAACATGTCAATTTATAAGCTTTGTCTCTTCTCTTGAATCCCCAGGTAGGTACAGTACCTATTGCATTTATCTTCCTTAACTCATTTTTCCAGCTAGGAAACAAAACCAATTCAGCTCTCATCGAAGATAGACACAAAATGCTGGAGTAACTCAGCGGGACAGGCAGCATCTCTGCAGGGAGGGAATGGGTGATGTTTCAGGTCGAGACCCCTTCTTCAAACTCGTGGTAACAATTTATATCTAAGCATCCAAGCACAGACTTTAGACTTTAGAGATACAGCGTAGAAATAAGCCATTCTGCCCATAAGCAACAATATCGTTCAGTTCAGACACAAGGAACTGCACATGCTGGAATCTCGAGTAAAACACAAAGTGCTGGAGTAACTTATCAGGTTTGGCAGCATCTCTGGAGGAAAGGGTCCTGACCCGAAACGTCACCTCTCCATGTACTTCAGAAATGCTGTCTGGCCTTGAATTCCTCATTGTCCTTTCGGTCATAGCCATGATTGCAATCATGTATAGTCTTTCCGCTGATTGGTTAACATGCAACAAAAGCTTTTCACTGTACCCTGGTACACGTGACAATAAACTAAGCTAAACTATAGTTCAGGAAGGGAAGGCAATTGTAATATGAAGTTTACTTTTTAGTTTAGTCTGATGAAGGTGCGGACTCGGTGGGCCGAAGTGGCCTGTTTCTGCACTGTATCTCTAAACTAAACTAAACTAAGATGCTGAATGATGACCTATCGTCTCTGCTATTCCCAATATTAATTGCAGATTTCCAGCATTCACATTTTTCTGCCATCTCGATCAAAAACATGAAGAGATTGAAATGACCAAGTGTTTGATTTCTTATTGACTGAGTGGAATTCTCTGCCACTGAAGGCAGTGGAGGCCAATTCAAGAGAGATGTTTTCAAGAGAGAGTTAGATCTAGCTCTTAGGGCTAATGGAATCAAGGGATATGGGGAAAAAGCAGGAACGCAGTACTGATTTAGATCATCAGTCAGAGGTAGATAAAAATGCTGGAGAAACTCAGCAGGTGAGGCAGCATCTATGGAGCGAAGGAATAGGCGACGTCACCTATTCCTTCTCTCCATAGATGCTGCCTCACCCGCTGAGTTTCTCCAGCATTTTTATCTACCTTCGATTTTCCCAGCATCTGCAGTTCCTTCTTAAATAGATCAGCCATGATCATATTGAATGGCAGTGCTGGCTCGAAGGACCAAATGGCCTACACATGCACCTATTTTCTATGTCAATGAGTTGTTTTGACAAAGATTGGCTTGCAAAAAACCTGTTAAACCCATCAGCAAGCTAAGATTTCCAAGCAGTATATAGTTACAACAATGTTTGCAGTACAGTTCAAGTCCTGTCATTTCTTCCAATCAGCAAATGTTCAACAGTTCGTCATTTTTAAAAACAGTGCCATGTTTTCAGTCAAATCTGGGCAGCACAAAGATTAAAAGCTTCAATTCTGAATATGAAAGGTCCTATGGTAATTTTCTGCTGTGTGTTTTCAATAAGAATAAAGTGAAGGCACACGAGACTGCAGATGTTGTAATCTGGAGCAAAAAACAAACAAATTGGGGGACTCGACCTGAAATGTCGACCATCCACTTCGCGTCCAGAGTTGCTGCCTGACCCGTTGATTTTCTCTAGCAGTTTGTTTTTTGCTTAAATATAAAACAAAGCCATGGTTCTAATTTTAATTCCCAATATAGTACTGTATATGGTTCACTGAGTTAAAATAATGTTGCGATAGTATGTGCCTTAACTACCTCCTCCGGCAGCTTGTTCGATGCTCCCACCACCCTTTGTATCAAACAATGACCCCTCAGGTTCCCATTAAATCTTTCCCCCCTCCCCCTAAACATATGACTTCTGGTTCTCTGATTAGATGATGAGAATGCTACATGTGGGAGGAAATGGAGAAGCCATGACTGTCAGCACAGTGGCACAGTGGTAGAGTTGCTGCCTTACAGCTCCAGAGACCCGGGTTCGATCCTGACCTCGTGGGTTATCCGTGTGGAGTCTGCATACTCTCCCTTTGACCATGTGGGGTTCCTCTGGGTGCTCCGGTTTCCTCCCACATCCCAAAGATGTACAGGTTTGTAGGTAAATTGGCCTCTGTAAATTGTCCATGTTATGTACTGCATGGAGTAGATGTGAAAGAGATAACATTGAGAGTGGGTGATCAATGATCGGCACGGACTCAATGGGTTGAAGGGTCTTTTTTTCAACCTGAATATCTAAACTAAATCCCCACATGATTTATCTTAAACATTTTGTCTACACCAGTGCAAAATCTCTTCAAGCAATGCCTACTTTGAAGAAGTTCTCCTCCTCTCTGCGAAGAACTTTGCTCCATAGATGCTGCCTCGCCCGCTGAGTTTCTCCAGCATTTTTGTCCATCTATGATTTATCAATAACCTGTTTAATGCCAAGTTGTGTAAA
This sequence comes from Raja brachyura, assembly GCA_963514005.1. Next base: position 24,278,861 of record OY740811.1, on the reverse strand, counting down.
CCACCTGCAGTTTCAAAGCTGATTTACAATTTTTCCTAGGAAAATAATTTCTTCATTCGAGTTATTCTTCAGAGACATTCTGACCTGATCAGATTTTTTTTTAATACGATGAAGCTACACAGTGATATGAAATGCATGAAGATGTTTGCAGAATGGTTACTGTTATAATTCAGTGTTAGGCATTATTGATATATTATTGATATATTCCGATTGTCATTCCAATTTGTCAACCGGTCTCCAAGTCTACTGACAGTGTCTCCCACACAGACTGATCTAAAACAAATAGCAGTCATTTTTATTTTCTGGCACCACACTCTAGAGATAAATGTTCTCTTGTTCCTTGTCATTCCATGTTTTTTGTATGAGACAGGAAAATCAGATTTCCTTCTGGCCATTTTAGGTGGGCTGCGTTAAATCGTCAGATAAATGTTAGACGCGCGTTTCTTTTAACAGGAGACAGTTTTTACAACTTAAATCCTCCCTTTCATATTCAGGCATTAGCAATTTTGTTGTGAGCTGTGGGTCTCAAACAAGCTCTCAGTTCAGGAGCTGAATTAGCCAGTGACTCCATACAATCCTTCATTAAATAAGTCTATGATCAGAGTGTGGATTAGTTGGAGTGAAGATGAATGGGGAGGCAATTAACATTGCAGTCTCTGCATTGACTGTTCTTGCCCCTACAAAATGATGAGTTACTTTCAATTGATCAGAGGAAAACAGTCCCCCACGTAGAAAGCTGTGAACATCCCCCGTTCCTGCACTGCTCCACTTCCTTCCCTTCCAGCCCACTTTCCACACTCTCTATTGTCTGTCCTGCTGCACTGAACTCCTCACCTACCTCCAGGCCACTCTTTTCTAACTGCATTGGACAGACTATTAACCGGCTGGACAGTGATGAAGCCCTGCAGTTATATCACCAGTGGGAAGTCTGCGGAGAGTTGAAATAGGTTCTTGTATATAATTCAGACAGGCAGTACCACCAAGACTGAAACCTGGCTTCAGGGTGGGAACTTTTACTCATTCATCTGCATCCTGGTAGCATTGGAGTATTGGCCTGGGAGTCACCCTTCAATGAGCTGAGTGCTTTCTGCTTTCATGCAAGCTCAAGACTCTGTGTGACTTGTATACACTCCAACGTTCTCCACTTCTCACCAGATGGAAGCTGCAACTACCAGATGGCAGCAAGCTGCTCAAACTTGCAAGGTCTGTCATCGAGACATCCAGTCACAGGGGACTCACCAGCAAGTTCCAATTATCCTCACTAGATATCCACACATGTGCTTTCAAGCGAAGATAGACACAAAATTCTGGAGTAACTCAGCGGGTAAGGCAGCATCTCTGGAGAAAAGGAATCGGCAAAGTTTCACGTCAGAACCCTACTTCAGACTGAAAGATAGAGAGGCCAGAACAAAACAAGGCCTCAACAGATGACCTCAGGAAGGGAGGAGACCATAATGGCCCATTGTTGGCTGGGGAAGATGTGTCAGGGATGCAAAGATGCAAACAGTGAAACTAGGATGACTAAGGTTGGGTCGGAGGGCAGAGAGGAAAGGAATGCAGGAGTTATCTGAAATGAGATAAATCAATATCCATACTGCTGGGTTGTAAGCTGCTCTAGTGAAATATGAGGGTGCTGTTCCTCAAATTTGTGTGTGGTAAAATTCTTAAGTGATTGGACAGTCTAGATGCAGAAAAATGTTCCTGATGTTGGGGGAGTCCAGAACCAGGAGTCACAGTGTACGAATAAGGGGTAGGCTATTTAGGATTATGATGAGTAAAACATTTTCACCCAGAGAGTTGTGAATCTGTGGAATTCTCTGCCACTGAAGGCAGTGGAGGCCAATTCACTGGATATTTTCAAGAAAGAGTTAGGGCTAACGGAATCCAGGAATATGGGGAGAAAGCAGGAGCAGGGTACTGATTTTGGATGATCAGTCATGATCATATTGAATGGTGCTGCTGGCTCAAATGGCCAACTCCTGCAACTATTTTTTCTATTTCTAAGTCTCACTGACAGTGGAGGAGGCCCAGGGCAGAAAGCTCAGTATGGGGATGGGAAGGGAGTTAAAATGTTTGGCAACTGGGCCAAAGTGGACTGAGTGTAAGTGTTCAGTGAAAAGATCACCAAGTGCATGCTTGGCCTCACCGATATATAGGTGCTTTCAAGGAGTGGTTGTCACAAGGCAGTCATAGATATGTACAGCATGGAAACAGGCTCATTGGCCCACTTTGCCCATGCCGATCAAGTTGGCATATTATACGTCCCATTTACCTGCAATAGGCCGATATCCCTCTCAACCCTACCTGTCCATACAACTATTTAAATGCCAGTTTAACGTGGAATCATGTTCGGCACAATCATTGTGGGCCGAAGGACCTGTTCCCGTGCTGTACTGTCCTGTATTCTGTGAATGACACCACCATGAGTAGTGAGACACCAGAGGCTGCAGATGCTGAAATCCTGAGCAAAAAAAAAAACAAATTGCTAAAGGGTCTCAGCGCGTCGTGAAGAAAAATAAAACACACTTTTGACCTACTGAGTTCCTCCAGTCATTTGCTTTTTGATCATCGCAAGTATAACTGATGCAACATTTGCACCAGAGGCAAATGAGATTTAAGTTATTGGATCAAACTTACAGAATGTACGATCTAGTCTAGCTAGTTCTAATCAGATGGCACTCTGAAAATGGGCAGTTCGAGATATGACAAAACAACATTTCTAAACTGATGTTTTTGTTTTGAAATGAATGTTCAATGGGTTACTATCTTGTGGTGCTATAAATTTCCGCTCTGTGTTTCTAAACTAAGCTAAACTAAACTAAATTTGTCTTCACCCATCTCCCCTGCGCTGGCTGGCCTACGCTTCCCTCTCATTAAGCAACTTAACAACTTTTATATTTTCATGTTTTTGAACCCCAGCCTTGCCTGACTTATCTATTCACACCGTGCTCATGTAAAATGTCATTCTATTGCCTTCCATGGATATGCCGGGCTCTATCCTTGACTTTGTACAAATGGCCAAAGGCAATTTTCTAACCCTATGTTTCCAACTGCAGGTGAGATCCAAATAAGGAGCTGTAAATGTCAAAGCAGCTGTAAATAATAAATATTGAATAATCACAGAAATTAAAGAGCAAACCGTGTGAGTGGCCAAGCAAATTATTCTTCACCTTTAGGGACGAATAGAACGTGACATGCTGTACACATACCGCTGAGCTATCAATGGCAAAGATGTTTTGACAGCATTACGACAACCTCAGTAACAAAATGGAAACCATTTGAACCTCTGACATTATGGACACAAAAACACATCTCCTGTTTACAAACACACTGTCTTCCCACTTCCCCCTGACATATTTGCTTTATAATTCCTTCCATCTACTTTAGATCCCCTTGGTAAAGTGAATAATTAGCTCTTTACACAAGAATCTTTGCTGTGAATTGATGTTTGCAACGGAAGGCAACTAAAATATTTATAATTTAATTTATTATGCACTTACCATTGCCTACTGCAATTAGTAGGAGTATACACTTGCAGGGTTAGCAGAGAATTAGTAGTCACTGTCCCTCTCACTCAAGCCAGTCCCTTGTGAACAGTGCTGAATGAATATCTTTTTTCCAGCTGTCCTTTTAAATTTCCTCATGTCACAAAGATTAATAAATTACAGAGCAATGGAGAGAAGCTAACGTATATACTCTCCATATGCACAGCCAACCATATCACTGGCACCTTCCACCACAACACTTGTAGTGCCCAGTCTTGTTGTTGATTTAATACCAGTTCCATGCACTTCACTGGCACATAAACTGGAAATCAGCCCAATGCCAAAAATCAATTTCAATGAACTTCCAACATAAAACAATGTACAACACCTTCATTAAATGCAACCGTTTCTCTGATGGTTTTGATGAGAGGGTCATAGATCAACCATGAAATGAGGAATACAATGAGCGACTCACGCCTTCATAGCGACACACTAAATCACGGTGATGCACAGCATGGAAACTGGCCCATCAATGCCAGCCATCAAGCATCCATTATATTCTCCCAACACCTCCATCAACTCCCCCCAGATTCTAGCACTCGCCCACAACAGGGGCTATTTACAGTCAATATCCAACCTACCAACCTGGACATGGAGTTTTTGCGGACATTTTCAACCTCTATTTACTGAGGTCTGAGGTTCCCACCCATCAATAATACCGGTGCCCAAGAAGAGTCAGGTGACCTGCCTCAAAGACTATCGACCAGTGGCACTAACGTCCGTGGTGATTAAGTGCTTTGAGAGGTTGGTTATGGTGCATATCAACTCTTACCTCAACAAGAACCTCCACCCACTACAGTTTGCCGATCGTCACAACTGGTCAATGGAGGATGTGATCTCACTGGCTCTCCACTCCGCACTGGACCACGTGGACAATAAAAACACTTATGTCAAGCTGTTGTTTATAGACTGCAGCTCGGCGTTCAATACCATCATCTCCGTGCTCAGTCCCCTGCTCTACTCACTCTATACCCATGACTGTGTAGGTGGACACAGTGCGAACTCCATCTTCAAGGTCGCCGACGATATCACCGTGTTGGACGAATTACAGATGGTGATGGGTCAGAGTATAGACATGAGATCGACCGATTGACCAAATGGAGCCAACACAACAACCTGCCCCTCAATATCAGTAAAACCAATGGACTGATTGTGGACTTTGGAAGAGGAAGGATGAGGACCCACAATCCTGTTTATATCAATGGGACGATGGTGGAGAGAGTCAAAAACTTCAAATTTCTGGGCATGCATATTTCCGAAAATCTTTCCTGGACCACTGATGCAATTATAAATAAAGCACATCAACACCTCTACTTCCAGAGAAGATTACGGAGATTTGGTTTGTCAAAGAGGATTCCCTTTGACTTCCACACGTGTACAGTAGTGAGCACATTGACTGGTTCGGCAACTTGAACGCCCAGGAGCAGAAAAGACTGCAAAAAGTTGTGAACACTGCCTAGTCAATCACTCGCTCTGACCTCCCCACCATCAAAGGGATTTATCCTAGTTGCTGCTTCAAAAAAAGCAGCCAGCATTGTCAGAGACCCACACCACCCTGGCCGCACACTCATTTCACCATTGCCATCGGCAAGAAGGTACAGGAGCATGAAAACTGTAACGTCTAGTTTCAGGAACAGCTTCTTCCCTACAGACATCAGGCTATTAAACACTACAACCTTAAATAGGTTCTGAACTACAATAGACTATTATTATTATTATTATTATTATTATTATTATTACTGCACGATTATTGCTTGTTTTTTGAGTATGTGTGTATGTGGATGTGTATATATGTATATGTGTGTGTACTTGTGAGTATGTGTGTATATATACACATTGAGCTTTTTTTTCTCTCTCATTTATCATATTGTTGACAGTGTACTATGTTTCCGTATTCTGTTGTGCTGCAGCAAGTAAAGGGCCTGTCCTACAAGCATGCAACTCTATGCGATTAGCGCGACCTAACGTGGTCGCTTGAGCCGTCCGGCGTCGCGGGGCCGGTCCCACTTCGATCGCCGGAGCCGTGCGGAATTGTGCGGAGTTCGTCCCGACATCGCGCGGGGCTCCGAAAAACTGACTGTGTTCAAAAATTCCGCACGGCAATGGCTTGTCAGCTCGCACTCGCCTCGACGCATTACACACCGCCCCGACATCGTGCCTCTGTGAACCTATCTGTAGGTGCCTCCGTGACCCTCTATGTGTGTGGCTCCATGGCCCTGTGTGTGTGTGTGCCTCTGTGCCCCTCTCTGTGTGCCCCTCTCTGTCCTGGCGAACTTACCTTAGACTTCGCTCCAAGTTCGCCTCACTTTGCGCCGTGTTGCGCCACTCACCCGACCTCCGCGCGGCCCCTGCTGCCGGTTTGGTCGCGCTTGCCGCATGCAGGCGCATGCTGGTGGGAACGGCCCTGTACAGGGGATCACCCGACCTCCGCGCGGCCCCCGCTTCTAGTTTGATCGCGTTCATCGCATGGAGTTGCATGCTTGTAGGACAGGCCCTTAAGAATGTCATTGTTCTCTCTGGGACACATGAGAATAAAACACTCTTGACTCTTGATCTGTGGGACGTGGGAGGAAGCTACAGAGAGCACGCAGAGGAACCCGTGCCGTCAGCGGGGGAGCGTGAAAAGTCCACATAGCAGCACTGAAGGTCAGGATCAAATCCAAGTCACTGGATCTGTGAGAAATTGTGGCACCCATCTTCCCAAAAATAAACTTTGTTCATGATTAAAAATATATACAAAACAAAAATTCTTCTGACTTTCTCTGATGGTAGAGCTGTTGCATCACAGCGCCAGAGACCCAGATTCGATCCTGAGTACAGGTGCTGTTTGAGAAGAATTTGTACCTTCTCCCTGTGACCGCGTGGGTTTTCTCTGGGTGCTCTGGTTTCCTCCCACATTCAAAAGATGTGCAGGTTTGTAGGTGAAGCGGCTTCTGAAATTTGCTCCTAGTGTGTAGTATACAGGTGGTCGGCATGGATTTGTGGACTGAAAGGCTAAACCTTCAATAGTGCGTTGTGTTTGCACCTATCTTTAAACAAATCATCCTTGCCCTTCATGTGGCCTCCTGAGGTGATATCCCTTAAACATTGGGTTGTTTCCCCACCGGACTCTGCCCCTCAATGTTCAGCAGCAAACGGACTCAAGATTGTGGTCACAGAGTCCTGGTATTGGCTGCACCTGGCTTCAGCGAGTCCCTCAGAATGATCCCCGAATGAGTAGGTTAACCAATGATGAGCATTTGTCGGCACTGGGCTGGAGCTCAGACGAATGAGGGTTGGACCTCATTGAAACAAACAGAATAGTGAAAGGCTTGGATAGAGTGGGTGTGGAGAAGATGTTTCCACTGGTGGGAGAGTCTAGGACTAGAGGTCGTAGCCTTAGAATTAAATTACATTCTTTTAAGAAGGAGATGAGGAGAAATATCTTTAGTCAGAGGGTGGTGAATCTGTGGAATTCTTTACCGCAGAAGTCTGTGGAGGCCAAGTCAGTGGATATTTTCAAGGCAGAGACAGATAGATTTTTGAATAGTACAGGTGTCAGAGGTTAAGGGGGGGAAGGCCAGAGAATGGGGTTAGGAGGGAGAGATAGATCAGCCATGATTGCATGGCGGAGTAGACTTGATGGGCCGAATGGCCTAATTCTACTCGTATCGATTATGATCTCAATCTGGAATGGGCCAGTCGGCAACATTCCCTGATGGACATCTTGCTGTGCTGGGAGGCCAACATGCTTCATGCAGCCCAAAGAGTGTCTTTCACTGAGTTTATAATCTTCCGGCAGCACTTGATGACCATTAAATGTTGATCTCAGCCATAGTGTCAATAAGACCAATGCCCATGCCAACTGTGCTAAATTAAGTGAATTGCTGTAACATCCTTGGGGTTCAGATATAAAATGGGTGACTGCTTTGCAACTCTCGATCACTTGGATACTTACTTGATGGAAATCACAGACATGAGGGGAAAAAAAGCGTTCTCCAATGGTTATGTTGCTAAAAGTATTGCATAGTCTTTATAGTCTATTGTGCTTCCTGATCTGTGCTGAGTTACCTAGTCTCAGCTAACTCACTGGAAGCTGTAATTGGTCTCTGCAGGTTTTATCCAGGAAGGTAAAATCATGAGAGGAATAGATCGGGTAGAATCTCTTGCCCAGAGTAGGTGAATCAATGATCAGGGGACATAAGTTGAAGGTCAAGGGGAAAAGATTTACTAGGAATCTGAGCGGTAGCATTTTCACACAAAGGGTGGTGGGTATATGGAACAAGCTGCCAGAGGAGGTAGTTGAGGCAGGGACTATCCCAATGTTTAAGAAGCAGTTAGACAGGTACAAGGTTAAGACAGGTTTGGAGCGATATGGATCAAACGCGTACAGTTGGCACTAGTGTAGCTGGGACATGTTGGGCGGTGTGGGTAAGTTAGGTCAAAGGGCCTGTTTCCGTGCCATATCGCTCTACGACACCATGAGTATATGGAATCATGCATTTTTCTGTTTCTTCTGACTATTGGAAAAAGTCCATGTTTGGATGTTGAGTGTGAATTAGATTGGACTTGGCGTGAGCTCCCTATGGTTAAGCTGTCTATTAATTCAAACTATCTCAGCTCCACTTGGATGAAGCATCGTGTAATTCAGAAGGCCAATTAAAGCGCAAATTACTTTGATGAATGTCAAATATTGACTGTAGTGGCGAAATTAACTCAAAATGTACATTAGAGAACTACATCAGGCAAAGGTAGACACAAAATGCTGGAGTAACTCAGCAGGACAGGCAGCATCTCTGGAGAGAAGGAATGGGTGACATTTCAGGTCGAGACCCTTCTTTGACCTGAAACATCACCCATTCCTTCTCTCCAGAGATGCTGCCTGTCCCGCTGATTTACTCCAGCATTGTGTGTCTACCTTTGATTTAAACCAGCATCTGCAATTCTTTCCTACACATCAAGCAGAGTTTGGGCCTGTTGAGAAGGAAAAGAACAGTCAAAACCAGACGGGAAACATGGCAATTTTAACATTAGATGTGAAAGTATTCCATGAAATTGCATTTCTACCTGATTATATCAAGCTATTTTTCTTGTTCATGAACATGGAGATTCATTGAAGCAGTGAAATTTACCTCACATGTTTAGGCAAAATGATGTTAATTGATGTGACTTAAGATGTTCTGCTTTGTTTATTCTTTTGAGTTTTCTCCAGGTGCTCCAGTGCCTTTCCACATCCCAAACACATGCAGGCTTGAAGGTTAAATGGCCTTTGTAAACTGTAAATTGTCCCTAGTATGTAGGGAGTGGGTGGGTGGATTGCATTGAACAAGCGTGAGTGGGTGATCGATGGTCAGCGTGGACTCTGTGGGCTGAAGGGCCTGTTTCCATGCTGTATCTCTAAACTAAACCAAAATATACCAAACCAAACTAAACTAAACTAAGAGATTGGACGGAGATACAAGAAACTGTAGATGTTGATATCTTGATGAAACACAAAGTGCTGGCGGGATTCTACTGGTCAGGCAGCAACCGTGGAGGGAATAAATGGGCAACATTTTAGTTGGGGACCTTTCTTCAGGCTGAAGAAGTAGAGGGGAGAAAGCTGGAAAACAGAGGATCTGATCTGATCTAAATCAGCAAACAAGAATGTCATTGTTCCACTGAATTAAATGCTATTGATTCTTGACTTTCTCTTGCCTTGATGAAGACACGAGATAATCCAGATTCTGGAATCTGGAGGGGGGGAAAAAAAACTGCTGGAAGAACTCAGTGGGCCAGGGAGGATCTTTGAAGGGAAATGGACAGTCCATGATTCAGGTCATCCGGACTAGATGAAGCTTAGCCAGCTTGTTTTAGCGATTCAATTTACACGAAAATTTCCAAAGGCACCATCAGCATGTTCCATTGACAGTGAGGAAGTTGGACCAACAGAAAGCCATTCACACCCTTGAGCCTGTTTCCCCATTCAATTAGATCCTGGCTGATTGGGGTTTTAATCCCTTTTTTCATTCTGCCATTCCAAATACCCTTGCCTAATTAAATGTCTTCCTCAATCAATACAAACAAGGACAGATTAACTTTTCATTCAGCTCACTGCTGCATATGAATCTTGCCTGGGGAAGAATGGTAGCTACATTTGCAAAAGTCACCGAATTTTATCAGTAACTGACTGAACAAGGTACTTGAGACATTTTTACACAATTAGAGATATAATGCGCTATTCTACAAAAGCTAATGTAATTTATAATATAACATTCTCTTTACAAACACTAATTTAAAACAAAAGAAAATCAGACTAAATAAAAACGGGATAATTATTTCACAGGCATTTATTCACCAGTCATGTGGACAGTAATGTAATTACAATTAGTTACTATTGTTTGTTATAATTGGATTTTGAGAGTATTCAACTGAGAACAGTTCGTTGACACAGAAATATTATCTTGCTTTGACAAACTATTGTTGATTTTTATATTTTCTGAACTGTGAATTGGAGTTTAGTTTCCTGAATGTAATTCCTCATTTGATGCAAATCAGTGTTTATTACACTGCCTCGTTCATCTCAAAACCGTGGAACTGCAGCGGCGGCACTGTGGCACAGCGGTAGAGTTGTTGCCTTACAGTGCTAGAGAACCGGATTCGATCCTGGCTATGGGTGCTTGTCTGTAGAGAGTTTGTATGTTCTCCCCGTGACCGCGTGGGTTTTCTCCGAGAACTTCACTTTTCCCCTACAAGCTCAAAAGACGTACAGGTTTGCAGGTTAATTGGCTTGGAATATATGTAAAAACTGTCCCTGGTGTGTGTAGGATAGTGCTAGTGCACGGGGATCGCTGGCCGATGCGGACTTGATGGGCCGAAGGGCCTGTTTCCGCACTGTATCTCTAAACTAAACCAAACAACACCAAACTAAACTTCTTCACACAATGATAATCTTCCTTTCCTTCTCCAATAGTTGGAAGCTCAAATTCTGCTGCGTGTCCTTGCCCCTTCCCCTTTAGTTCGCAATTATAACATAAAATATTGTTTTCAACCTCATTATCGCAGTCGAGGATTAGATTTCCCTTACTCTCTTGAGGGGGCGGTGGGGCAGGCAGCTGAGATTCTGCCTGAAACTAGAAGCATCATGTTCATAATCCTTGGCCTTTGATTTTCTTAATAAAAACTGGCTCACATGCCTTCTGATCACCCACAGGCTCAGAATCACCCATGACCTGATCACAGACTCACAACCTGATGGAATAATGAGTTCCTAACAGAACTACATTGCTATCCAATGAATCTTATCGCAGACCGAGACGCTCTTGTTATTTCCTCAAAGAAATTGCTTAATTGTCTTTTTTTTTAACCTTCCTATTTAAAGTAAAGGGTTAAAGGTGATTTGGGCCGGAAGCTTTTGAGGTTTTGTGAGGCTTACTTTTTCAGCGTGGGATTAATGGGAAGATACCGACACAAGTAAAGCAGGAAACCATGAACCCAGGAGCTGAAGCAGATAAAGCACCTTGGATCAGCAAGCTACTGAGTGGCTGCTGTGGAGAAAACAAATAGGATATTGTGTTGTGCGAGGAGAGGAATGAAGAGCTCACTCTGCTGCTGTTGAGAGTGGTGGCCTGGTTGCGTCAACTACATTGTTTATTCTTCTCAAATAGTCGATCAAGGGAGGGGGGGTGGGTGGGGGGTTAGCTGAGATAGAGAAGGTGAGCAGAACCATTCAAATAATCTGTGGGTTAAGGAACAAGCTATATCCCCTGAGGGATCGAGGATGCCCTTCTTTCTGCACTTATGGTTCTGAGGCCCGACTTGCCCACACCAGCCAACAATGTCCCAGCTACACTAGTTTCACCTGCCTGCGCTTGATCCATATCCCTCCAAACCTGTCCAATCCATGTACCTGTCTAACTGTTTCTTAAATGATGGGTTAGTCCCAGACTCAACTACGTCCTCTGACAGTTTGTTCCATACACCCACCACCCTTTGTGTGAAAAAGTTACCTCTCGGATTCCTATTAAATCTTTTCCCCTTCACCTTGAACCTATGTCTTCTGGTCCTCGATTCCCCTACTCTGGGCAAGCGATTCCGTGCATCTACCCGATCTATTCCTCTCCAAATTTTGTACACCTCTATAAGATCACCCCTCAACCTCCTGCGCTCCATGAAATAGAGACCCAGCCTTCTCAACCTCTCCCTATAGCTCACACCCTCTAGTCCTGGCAACATCCTCATAAATCTTTACTGAACCCTATCAAGCTTGACAATATCTTTCCTAACTTCTATACTCAATACTCTGACTGATGAAGGCCAATGTGCCAAAAGCCTTTTCGACCACCTTATCTACCTGCGACTCGACCTTCCAAGGAACCATGCACCTGCACTCCTAGATTCCTCTGCTCTACAACACTCCCCAGAGGCCGACCATTTACTGTGTAGGTCCTGCTCTTGTTAGACGTCCCAAAATGCAACACCTCACACTTCTCTTCCACCGTATTAAATTCCATCAACCATTCCTCAGCCCACCTGGCCAATCGATCCAGATCCTGCTACAATCATCCGCAACCATCTTCACTATCTGCAAAACCACTCACTTTTGTATCATCAGCAAACTTGCTAATCTTGCCCTGTATGTTCTTCTCGAGCTTCTCAAAACCATCCCAAATGCTTCTTCTCCACTTTGAGTTTTATCATCAGCCAGGGATCCCGTGGAGTTAATGATGATGTGGCTTTACCTCAGGGAGACTTTGAGAACATCCTTCAATCTTTACCTCTGTTTTACCTGCAAATCCTATGCGGAGCTGGAGACTCAGAGCCTGAATCGGACATGTCACCAAAGTCCACTCAGTGTTAACTTGGGCCTCAGTTATATAATGGGGTGATCGGAGCTGTATGCAATACTCCCAATCGGTCTAACCAAAGTCCCATAAAGCTGCATCATAACTTCCTGAGTCTTATATTCAATGTCCCGACCATATAGTTTCTTTATCACTCTATCTAGTTGTGCAGACACTTTCAGGGTATTATGGACCCCAAAGTCCCTTTGTACATCAAACACTCTTTTTAGTTTGTCACATGAGGATGGATAGGAGTAACACTTGAGCTTCTAGTTTGGTTTAGTGTAGTTTAGATACAGCATGGCAGCAAGTCATTCAGCCCATCGAGACTGCGCCAACCAACGACCACCTGTACACTTCACATATAGGCCAAGTTTACAGAGGCTAATTAACCTAGAAGCTTGCACGTCTATGGAATGTGGGAGGAAACTGGAGCACCCGAAGGAAGCTCATGGGGAGAAACGTGCAAACTCCATACAGACAGCACACGTAGCCAGGATCAAACTCGGGTCCATGATGCTGTAAGGCAGTAACTCTACCGCTGTGCCACCGGGGTACCATAAAAGGAAATAATCGATACCTGGCAGTTAAAAGCCAGCAGCATTTATTCTGAATTGTCCTAACAATGTCTTTGTTCCTTTGTTCCACAGGGCTTGCGGAAGATGGCATTGACCATTAGCTCCATTCTAAGACGGTGGCTGCACCCACAATATTCCTAGCAAGGCATGGCGAGCACTGCTGAGGTGATCACTTTTTCACAGTGGACGAGATGAATGAAGGAGCCTTAACAAATGGATAGATGGATTAGTTGATCAACAAGTGTAAGTTCCTTGACATTACTGAGATCTAATGTTGCAGCTGATAAGGACAGATGCCTGCATGAGTGGTACTTCTCAATTATACTGCAAAAGGAACCTAAAAGCAGAAAGGAATTATGCGCATCCATAAACTGTTGAATTTACAGTCTGTAGTTGAAAATCTCTGCTTGCCAATTTCTAGGTTGCTGATTGAAAGCTTTCTGCATATATCCACTGTGACGGGCAGTCACGGTGGCACAGCAGTAGATTTGCTGCCTTACAGCAAAATGCAGCGCCAGACCCGGGTTCGATCCCGACCACGGGTGCTGTCTGTATGGAGTTTGCACGATGACATTCTGGCCGAGCGGCTTCCAACTCTACTACATGATTGAATGAAATAAACTTAAAACTTCAAGCTTTAGATTCAACAAAAACTCTCGTTGGGGTACATGGCTAAACGAAACGCAACCGATGATTTGCCTAATGAAAGCAGGTCGTAGAGTCAGTCAATCAATGATGCTCAGCCTAGATGTGAGAGGAGCTCAGACGTTGCGTTTAAGAGAAAAATACCGAGTACAGAATATATTTAGTCAACATTGTAGAGTAACAGTTACATAGAAAAATGTCTACTATGAGGTAGGGTGGAAACTCAGGACGGCATCTTATGAAAGGAGCATTGAGAAGTCTGATAACAGGGGAAAAGGCTTTCCTAAGTCTGGCAATATGCACCTTCAAGCTTTTGTACCTTCTGCCGGTCAGGAGCAGTGAAAAGAGGGAATGACCGGGTTGGTAAGGATCATTGATTATGCTGGCTGCTTTCCCGAAGCAGAATGCGTGCCAGCATAGTTACATTTCCTTCCAAAACTGATCTCACCAGCAACAGTGAGAAATGGTAGTTGAGGACCAGATTGAAAATTGAGGAAGAATCTCTTCTGGCTTTATCTTTGGCCATGTTTGTAACAGATAGATGTCTAGGAACCCTCAAGTACCTTCAAAGTCATAGCCAAAAGCTTTGGTTTTTTGTTCGAAGTTGGCTTGGAGTTAAAGGTGAAGTTTCACTGTAAATCATAAAATGTTATGATGTTCATTGTTCTCAACCAGTGAGCTACCAAACCCCATTTCTAACTACGCCAAGTATGGGTAGAATGTATCTAGAAATCCAATATCCGCTAAATTCAACAAATCCATGCTTCTCCAAGTAAAGGAGAACAACATATTCCTTTCCCAGTCACCCAACTGGAACTTCATCAGAGCAATCATACATCTGTTAAAATATTATAGCATAAATTCTTTGTAAGCTTGGGTAGCTCTGGTCTCTTCGTTGTACAAATTAAATTATGAAGTATCGTCGAAGTGTGATGATCGAAGTGAATAGGGAGAAATATGAGATTAAATGTGGAATAATAGATGCAATGAAGGGACACACTGGACTGCAATCTAATCAGCGAGTTCAAATTGTATCATAAATCATAAAGATCAACCTGCAGCAGTACCTAAGATTGAATTACAGCTTTAACACAGTGACAGCTGTTGTTATTTTGCCCAATATATACTATACAGATCTTTAAAAAAACAGTTCTCACACCTCGAACACAGTTATGAGATTGAGATAATTTGACATGGCAACAAAGGCATGGGAGATAATTTTAACAAATGACTTGTTTCTGTTACATGTACTGTTTTTGTATGGGCTGAATAAACTTGCCATTGCTTAGATGTTGATGTGGCCCACAGCTCAGGAACAACGACATATACATTGGCAATGGACGAGAAAGCACAGCAACACCTCTACTTCCTTAGAAGACTTAGGAGGTTCGGCATGTCCCCAACAACTCTCACCAACTTCTACAGATGCGCCATAGAAAAGCATTTTATCCAGATGCATCACAGCATGGTTTGGGAACAGGTCTGAAGAAAGGTCTCGACCTGAATTGTCACCCATTCCTTCTCTCCAGAGATGCTGCCTGTCCTGCTAAGTTACACCTGCTTTTTGTGTGTATCTATGATTTGGGAACAGCTCCATCCAAGACAGTGGCTTCCCGATTTCCATCTGGTGTGGTCCAAATTCTGGAAATTGATATTGAGTTTCCTCTGCTTTAGTGGGCAATACGAAAACATCACCGTTCCTCTCACTTGCTAGTCCCAGATCGCATTTCAATGAAACTGTTCACAATTATTTCGCAGGTTAATTTTCCCGAAGAGGTGAAGAGTAATTTGTGGCGAGAAATAGAATGATTTATATCGGGTTGTTTGGGAAGGGAGTGAACAAAAAAATGCAACTGATGAGAAAGTGAGCATCGGAAAGCGAGAAGGAAGATTTAGTTTAGAGATACAGCATGGGTACGGGCCCTTTGGCCCACCGACCATCTATCACCCATTCACACCAGTTTCATGTTATTCCATTTTCGCATCCATTCCCTACACACTGGGGACAATTTACAGAGGCAAATTAATTTACAAACCCGCACGTCTTTGCGATGTGGGAAGAAACATGGAGGAAACCCACACGGTCACAGTGTCAACATGCAAACTCCGCACGGGCAGCACCCGAGGTCAGGATCGAACCTGGGTCTCTGGTGCTCTGAGGCAGCAGCTCTACCAGCTGTGCCACTGTGCCACCCATGTTATCAAGGTAAAATAACCCAGGCAGAGTTCAAGGCCACATCAGTGGAGTGGACTGGATGAGGAACAGAGGTGCAATCAAGGACAATATGTCAGAAGGAACTGCAGATGCTGATTTCCACCGAAAATAGACACAAAATGCTGGAGTATCGCAGCGGGACAGGGAGCATCTCTGGATAGAAGGATTGGGTGACACCCTTCTTTTGTCTGCATGCAGGGTCAATATTTTCCAGGCATCCTGAGAAAGGTAAACACAAGTATGATGTGTTCAGATCCATTGCAAAAATAAAAGTCTAAGAATCCTGGTTTTGGAGAGTGGGAGTAGGTAAATAAAGTGTTTTATATTTTATAATATAATAAATATTTTATATTACTAAGTTTATTCTCAGTTGATCGTCAAAGTCAGTAATTCTTACAATCAAATTCTTATAAGCCATTCATTTTTTTTTAACCTGGAAAACTTGCAATTTTGGGTAAACAACTAAACAGGGAATGTTAAGTGGGGTTAATGTTAAGCAAGCAAGAATTTCATTGTCCTATCTGGGACACATGACAATAAACTCTCTTGACTTGGGTCCTCCCTTTGTAATTGTGCTTGTGATTTCTTTCAATGAAGTTCAGCTGTCTGAATTGGAGCACTTTGAATGGATAAAACAGGGAGGCAGAGAATTACCTTTTGGGCTGTTTCAGAGTGAAAACTTGATGTGTAAATGAGGTCAGTCAAATATGTTGTTTACTTTTAAATTCGCCAGAGTGAAAGTAAAGTCAAAGTCAATTTTATTCGTCACCTGCACATTACATGCAGTGAAATGAAAGATTGTAGTGGGTTGTGTTTGGAGCTCAATAAACCTCAGGTGTTACTCCCTATAGTTACTGTAGATTACCAAGGTAATTTGAGGGCCATTCATGGCATGAGAATGTGAGGAATATAATGCAAGCAGGAAACAGCTTGTGGGCAATTAGAAGGGCCATTAGCCACTATGAAATATAATTGGTGAAGATAGACACATAATGCTGGAGAAACTCAGTGGGACAGGCAACAGCTCTGGAGAGAAAGTATGGGTGATGTTTGGGGTTGAGACCCTTCTTCAGACTGAGAGTCAGGGGAGAGGGTCTAGAGAAATGGACGGGTAAGGTGTGAAAATGACAGATCAAGGCAGATGCTAATAAGGAAATGTAGAATAGTTCATTGTTAGCTGAGGGAAAGGTGATAACACAACATACAATTAGTCGCTGAGGGGGAGACCTTTTCACACCTTACCCTTCCATATCTCTAGACTCACTCTCCCCTGACTCTCTGTCTGAAGAAGGGTCTTGACCTGAAATGTCACCCATTCCTTCTCTCCAGAGATGCTGCCTGTCCCTATGTGTCTATCTTTGGTGTAAATGAGTATCTGCAGTTCCATCCGACACAATATCATTGGTGAGTTGGATTAAAGAAAATCCCAAGGCTTTTAATGTACTTTTAAAACCAGGGAGGAAAAGTTAGGACTGCTCAAGGACAAAGGAGGGAAATTATGATTGGAGTCTGAAATGTAGGTGAGGTATTAAATGAGTGTCTGTGTTCACCAAGGAGAAAGGCATGGAGGACAGTGGAATCAGTATAGGAAGTGCCATGTTAGAGCAACATTGAGACCAATAAGGAGGTGGCTTTTGAAGAATATTACGGGTGGCACGGTGTCACAGAGGTAGAGTTGCTCCCTTGCAGCACCAGAGACCTGGGTTCGATCCAGACTACGGGTGCTGTCTGAATGGAGTTTCTGTGCTGTGTCTCTAAACTAAACTTAAGATGACTAGCTCCCAAGGCCTAATGGGATTTTGGGAGAGCCAAGAGAGAAGATTATAGGGTCTTTGATGAAGATTGTATGTTTAATCTGGCCATAGGTCTTTATAATCTGGCCTTTATAAATCAGAGCATTGAAAATAGGAGTAGGGAAGTAATGTTAAAATTGTACAAGGCATTGGTGAGACCAATTCTGGAATATGGTGTACAGTTTTGGTCGCCTAATTATAGGATGTCAACAAAATAGAGAGAGTACAGAGGAGATTTACTAGAATGTTTCCTGGGTTCCAGCAACTAAATTACAGAGAAAGGTTGAACAAGTTAGGTCTTTATTCTTTGGAGCGCAGAAGGTTAAGGGGGGGACTTGATTGAGATCTTTAAAATGATGAAAGGGATAGACAGAGTTGACGTGGATAAGCTTTTCCCATTGAGGGTAGGGAAGATTCAAACAAGAGGGAATGACATGAGAATTAAGGGACAAAGTTTAGGGGTAACATGAGGGGGAACTTCTTTACTCGGAGAGTGGTGGCTGTGTGGAATGAGCTTCCAGCAGATGTGGTGGAGGCAGGATCGATTTTAACATGTAAAAGTAAAGTGGGTAGGTATATGGAAGGGAATGGAGGGGTATGGTCTGAGTGCAGGTAGATGGGACTAGGGGAAAATAAATGGTCGGCACGGACTGGAAGGGCCGAGAGGGCCTGTATCCATGCTGTTATGGTTATAGGTGAGGTCCCAGAGGAATGGAGACCTGCCGATGCTGTTCCTTTGTTTACAAAATAAATTGGGGATAATCCAATAATTTATAGGCTGGTGAGCCTCTCGTCAGTGGTAGAGAATCTATTGGAGAGGGTTCTTTTTGATGAAGATTTATTGTTTGGGCTAATGAAACACAGTCAGCATAGCTTTGTCCATGGCAAGTTCTTGTGAATGAATGACTTTTTATGAGGGATTGATGAAAGTGATTGATGAAACAATAATGTTGACTACATGAATTTTAGTAAGGCATTTGATGAAATTGCTCATGGTAGGCTGATCCAGAAGATTATGATGCATGAGATCCATGGTGACTTAGTTGTTTGGATTCAGAACCAGCTTGCACGCTGGAGGCTTGTGGTGAAAGAGTTTTTATTTTTGTTGGTCTATGACCTGTCTGAGGTGTATCCTGTACCATGTTTAGCATGGACACTGTTGGCTGAAGGGCCTGTTCCAGTGCTGTACCATCCTCTGTTTTCACTCTGGACTGTTGAATGCTCCACTTGTGATATGTGGGAAATCTGGGACCAGTTGGTGCTGAGCTAGTTGGCTGAACCAGTTACTACATTTGACCTTGCCGATTCTGGCTAATAAGAAGACAAATCACTTTGTTTTATAGATACTCTGTGGCCCTTCTGAGCAAGGCTGCCCATTTAATGCTTTACTTCCACCAACGGTCAGGTGAAACTACGTAAGCCCAGTACATGGGGCCAAGATTTGCTCATCCCTTTTTCCTCCCTTGCCCAATCTCTACAACTTTTCTCTGGTATGTGATATTTGTATGAAGTATTCCTTTAGTGAGATTGCTGGCCATTTGTGTTAATTACTGCCATGTTTCAGTTGAATGTTGACTGTCATAAATGAACAAGAGACGTTTCCCTTGATGATCCTTGTCTGGGTTATACAATATTTCACTTTACAGTAGGAGCTACCAATAGTGAAGTTTTCTGTCTAAGATATTATGCCAATCTCATCATAGAATGGCATGAGTTTACAGCTACTGGTTTCTGATCACTTTGGAACAACTTGCATATTGCTGAATTACTGGCCAAGTCGTGGCACCTGGTTCATATTCTTTGGAGACGCCAGCTGTTAAATATGCTTGGAAGGCACACATCCTCATTAACTCAAGGAACAATCAATTAGACAAGTTCATTGCAATATGAGTAGTGAAAAGTGGTTGGGAAGAGACAAGTTGAATCAATGCATCTAATTATGGACTGACAGAGCATAGCTCTACTTACCAATTGTTTTCGTTTGGCATTGCTGGTTTAACAGGCATCAGGCATTCCTTTGAATGCAATGGACTGCAAAATTGTCACTCTGAATTTAGTACTCATTGCAGCTGCTCAATTTAATTAATTGTTTGTCAACTTCCAAATATCGGACGCTTGTCTTCAGTTTAATGTAATCTGTGTGGTGATATATATAGTAAAGACATACTAATCTACACATTGCCAGTTAAAATTTTATTTTTTGGGAAGCATAACAGATTTTTAAATATCTGACTGCTTTCAGCAGCAAAATCAAAGATCACAGTATAACTGATCTTTTTCCTTGGTTTATAAGCATTTCACACAAGCCGTTGCAACGAGTAACTTAATACTTATGACACCGAACAAGGTCTTTTGGACAGACACGAACAAGCTGGAGTAACTTAGCGGGTCAGGCAGCATCTATGGAGAAAAGGAATAGGTGATGTTTTGGGTCGAGACCATTTCACATTATTGAGTCTGTGCCATTTCCCAGCAAACATTCCCCCCCCCACCCCCATTCCTTCCCTCCTTATATCTCTATGGCTCTTTAACTAATTCCCTTGCACAGGGCAGCACAGCGGTAGAGTTGCTGCCTCGGAGCACCAGAGACCCGGGTTCGATCCTGACTACGGGTGCTGTCTGTACGGAGTTTGCATGTTCTCCCTGTGACTGTGTAGGGTTTATCTGGTCTCCTCCCACATTCCAAAGGTGTACAGGTCACTAAGTTAATTAGCCTCTGAAAAAATTGTACGAGCGATTGTTGGTTGGTGCGGACTTGGTGGACCGAAGGGCCTGTTTACATGCTGTATCTCTCAAACTAAATTTTCTTTCCATTCTCTTTATTTTTCCCTCCTGAAAACATCAGCTTCTTCAATTCTATCATTGAAAGAAGAGAATTTGTAAAATCATAAAGACATATTGATTAAGACATGACAGGAGTAGTGAACCTGTAAATTTTAATCTAAAAATATAACATGCATAAATAAGAGCTTCACCTTTTATTTGCACAAAATGAAAAGAAAATTGTGCTTAATGTTTAGCTTAGAGATACAGCATGGAAACAGGCCCTTCAGCCCACCTGGACTGTGCCAACTAGCAATCACATAGAAACATAGAAAAATAGGTGCAGGAGTAGGCCATTCGGCCCTTCGAGCCTGCACCGCCATTCAATGTGATCATGGTTGATCATCCAACTCAGTATCCCGTACCTGCCGTCTCTCCATACACCCTGATCCCTTTAGCCACAAGTGTCACGTCTAACGCCCTCTTAAATTTGGCCAATGAACTGGCCTCAACTACCTTCTGTGGCAGAGAATTCCAGAGACTCACCACTCTCTGTGTAAAGAATGTTTTCCTCATCTCGGTCCTAAAGGAATTCCCCCTTATCCTTAGACTGTGACCCCTTGTTCTGGACTCTCCCAGCATCAGGAACAATCTTCCAGCATCTAGCTTGTTCAACCCCTTAAGAATTTTGTAAGTTTCTATAAGATTCCCCCCTCAATCTTCTAAATTCTAGCGAGTACAAGCCGAGTTTATCTAGTCTTTCTTCATATGAAAGTCCTGACATCCCAGGAATCAGTCTGGTGAATCTTCTCTGTACCCCCTCTATGGCAAGGATGTCTTTCCTCAGATTTGGAGACCAAAACTGTACGCAATACTCCCGGTGTGGCCTCACCAAAACCTGTCACCTGTCACCTCATCACCTGTACACTAGCTCTATCCTCCACACAAGGGACAATTTACAGAAGCCAATTAATCTACAAATGTGCACATCTTCAGAATGTGGGAGGAAACTGGAGCACCTGGAGTAAACCCACGCAGTCACAGGGAGAATGTTCAAACTCCTCACAGACAGCACAGTGATCAGGATTCAACCCAGGTCTCGGGCACTGTGAGGTAGCAACTCTACCGCTGTACCACTGCCACCTTCAGGAACGCAAAATGATTTAAATACCTGTCTTTAAAATTCAAGAGCATTCTAGTTGATGGATTCACCACCTTCAATCATCTGGACATCCCATTAACCAGCAATTAGAGCTGCTACAAATAACTATTTATAGTCGGACTGCGTATCCTGTAGCAAGTGCCTCAAGTCATAGAACAGTGCACAGGAGCAGGTCTTTTGGCCCACAATGTCTGTGGTGAACATGATGCCCAAGTAGACTAATTGCACCTGCATGCACGTGATTTGTATTCTTCCATTCCCTTAACTGTCTATCTTGACTAACAAAATTGTATCTATCATTCAGAAGTCAGGGATGTGATGGAATGCTCCACCTTGACCTGAATGAGTGGAGATGCAGCAACTGTCAAGAAACTCAACACCGACAGGTCACTTGATTGGCAACGTATTCATCACCCTCTATTCATTTCGGGTGCCACTCATGAGAAAAAGAGTGTGGCATCTATAAATACATCAGAGTTGCTCCAGGCTAATAGTTATAGCTAACTTTCCAGGAAAATTACATAAAGCACAAGTAACAAAGAATAGCTCACAATGAAGCATCCTACATTTCCTTCATCATTGGCTTTGATCTGTCATTTTCACGCCTTGCCCTTCCATACCTCTAGACTCCCTCTCCCCTGACTCTCAGACCGAAGAAGGATCTTGACCTGAAACATCACCCATTCCTTCTCTCCAGAGATGCTGCCAGTCCCGCTCAGTTACTCCAGCATTTTGTGGCTCTCTTCGGTGTAAACTAGCATCTGCAGTTCCTTCCGACACAAATGTAACTGAACAATTTGTTGCCAATTATTTACGACTGGGCAAAAGTAGGAAACCAAAGTCCAGTGTGTTTAAACATGAGGGTGTCTACTACTGAAGTGTCCATCCCATTTAACTCGAGACACCCAGCTACATGCATTGCATGATAATAAGAAAATGAAAATTAAAGTGGTTTTCTCATCAGTTGGGTGACAACCACTGTACAGATGATTTGGTATTTGAGAGGAATTTAATGTGGCAATCATTCTGCAATGATTTGCTGTAATAACTAAGTAATCAATCATTCAAGAGGACTGGAAGCTTGAACTAGGATGGAGTGTAATAGGAATTCATCCCTGGAGAACCATGTGCTCTTCATGATTTTGGACAAGAGATGAGCATTGACCAAGACACCAATGGGAACTGGCTGATTTATATTGGAATTGGTGTAATGGGATTTTTATATCCCGCAATTGCTTGGTCTTCCAAACTAGATTTTGCTTAAGATCTTTTGTGATGGGGGGAAGTCGAGTACAATTGCATCTAAAAATGTAACATGAAGTACATTAGATGCCAAATCATTCTATGGAAACCAAATGGAAGCCTAGTAGGACTCACCTTGCACTTTAAGAACAACTGATTTAATCTGGTAGCACGTTTCTCTATCCTTTCTCACATAATTGCATTCAACATTACTCCGTTAAAGGTAACAAAAGTTAACAGAAAAAAAAAAATCAATGCTAGGGCTCCATTCGCAAAAAGCATTCTGAACAACTTACTGATTTGCTGTCATCCAACAAAGACACAAAAAGCTGGAGTAAGCCCAGGGATAGAGGCAGTATCGCTGGAGAGAAGGAATGGGTGACGTTTCAAGTCAAGACCCTTCGTCAGACTATCATCCAACATTACAATTCCCTTTTAAAGAGATCCAGTTTGTTTTCAATTATTTTTCTTCCCCCCCCTACCCCCCCCGTGGCGAGCCATCACGTTGAGGTCCTCACATATGACACTTGCTCCCAAACTCCACTGCAAGCATCTGAGGGGAATCGCAGCGTTGGCGATGGAGGCAAGGCAGCTCCACAGCATAAGGCTGTCTTCAATTAACAGTCACTGGCAAGCCAACATCAGGCCCTTCACTGCACACCACGAATGCCACTATCGGCAAAAGAGTGAGGTTTGGAAGTAGGAATGACGAGAGCATCCATTATTTTATTGCTCTTTCTGTTTTACGCTGAAGCTGCCGGAATGTCTTCAGAACCATCTTTAATGGGTTTGGTGGTTGAATTATATATTCAATCAACACGCTGTTTGACGTTTCAAAATGAGCTGTTTGAAGTTAAGTTTAGTTTATTTATTGTCACGTGCACCGAGGTGCAGTGGAATGCTTTTGTTCCGTGGTAACCAAACACCGGAATGACGATACATGATTACAATCAAGCCATCCACTGCGTACAGATACAGGATAAAGGGAATAATGTGAATAACGTTAAAGCCACTAAGATCTGATCAAAGATAGTCCATTGGTCTCCAATGAGGTAGATAGTAGATCGGGGCTGCTCTCTAGTTGTGGTAGGATGGTTCATTTGCCTGATAGCACGATTGGGATAAAATCATATTAACCTGTATTTATCCACAGTTCCCAGAGGAGTCCAGTCTTGACTGCAATATTGTGTCTTGGTTCCTCATTGTCTGCCCAAGAGAGGCTCGCCGCAGATGAGAATTCTGTATAGCTAAATGTTCAGCTCTTTAATCCAGCTAACAAGGGCTAAAGTCACTGTGTTACCATTGTTGATGCCAATCTTGGATGTAATCTGTTTGCCAGATGACAGCGAGAGAAAATTAATTAATCAATAATTAATCGATAATTAATCAATGTTTGAGAAAGAACTGCAGTTGATGGAAAAATCGAAGGTAGACAAAAATGCTGAACTCAGTGGGTGAGGCAACATATATGGAGCGAAGGAATAGGTGACGTTTAGGGTCGAGACCCTACTTCAGACCCGATAATTAATCAATAATGTATCAGCCTGATCGAACTAAAGAAAGCTGAACATCTGGTCATGAAGGAACATTTGGAGCCGCCTTTTTCATCTGACTCGTATCAAAGCAAGGCATGTTGTACCATCATTAGGTGGTAATATCAAAACAATATATTTACTCTTGCACAAAAGAATAGTTTCTCGTCTCCATGAATGGAATAGCCCCATTCCAAATCTGAGGCCTGGTTCTTTTAACCATTGGTTTTTAAGTCTCTCTGTTCATGCCTTTTCCTTATAGGAAGCCGATAGTCATAAAGTCAGAGAAACAGGCCCTTCGGCCCAACTTGCCCACACCGGCCAACGTGTCCCACCTGCCTGTGTTTGGTCCATGTGGATCATGTTTTTAAATGGGATTAGTTTATCTTGGCATTGTGTTTGGCACAGTTAGTGAGGGCCGAAGGGCCTGTTCCAGTGCTGTAACTTTGATGCATTCTGTTCTAAATAGGTAGCTGGGTGCTTGAGCTCTTTGCAGGGTCGACTCGGTCAGTTTTCTTTGTACAATCCTGACGGGCATAACTCCTTAACCTAAGGCAAAACGCAAGGAAAATGTTTCATCTGCATTTTTGGATGACTTTCCACTGTGGTTCTTTATTGATTAATCTGGTGGCAATGTTAATGTTCTGCTCCGCAGCCTTATAAAACATGTTGATTGGGTCCTGATGCTATCAGTTGGATACATCATGCTTTTGTTAATACCCCTCCATCTACTTGTGTTACAGCTTTCAGGGAACTTTGGACTTGGACCCCAAGATCCCACTGTAGATCAATGCTGTTATGGGGGTCTTGCCGCTAACAGTATAATTTATCCTTCCATTAGATATCGTCAAGTGCAACATTCTGATCTTTGATCTCTCAGACTAAAGTCTCCTAAGCTGTTCTATAGAAGTTCAATATAAATACCAGGAATAGCATCATGTCCTTGGAGTTGGTCGATTCCAGGTTTTTACACAATTTTGAGCTCAACAAATTCTGTTTATCAGCACTTTTTTAGTTTTAGTTTTTAGTTTTCCATCATGCACTTGACATATCTGTCAATTAAAAAGAAAACATATTGAAAAAATTATACAGCATACATTTTTCAAAATGAGAGCGGATTTGTAAGCGAGGCATTTAATGGCTCGGAACTTGAGAAACTTTCTTTTCAGTGCTAGTGTTTTGATTTTTGTAGGAAAACTGTCTGATGGTTTGTGAGATGGTGAGACATAGATGGAGAATGTATTGAAACTATAATATTGATTATTCTCGCAAGAATGGTTGGACTAATTTGTTAGACATTTAGACCTAATTGGAGAAGGCGTCAGCCATGAAACCTCTTGGCTCAGCACAATAAGTTTTAGACAGCATATGGATTCACAGCAACATGGATTACGTACGAGCACAAATTCTCACTTTATTTTAATTTTCTTCCGCATTGCACAAATGCATCATGCCTGTTGGATTCAGAGCTTTGTCAATTAATATTAAAGTAGAATTGGAACTTTTGAGGGAAAAAAAGCTTGCATGGATGGGGCTCACTCCAGTCTCAACCTTTGATGTCTTTGGGACACTGTTGTTAAATGCAAGCTGAGTTCAATAAGTGGAAATCTGCAGCTTTAATCTGCCTTGTGTCATTCACACAAAGTCCAACAATCCCCTCCCCGCTACGTAATTGTCCGGGTGGTTTGGTATCTAGCTCACCAGGGCCACTGGACAATTGTCTGACATCTTAAAACACAAGGTGAATTAAAAGGGCCGCCCAGTAGTGTTGGAGCTGCTGCCTTGGCGTCAGAGGCCTGGGCTTCATCCTAACCTTGGGTGCTGTCAGTGTGGAGGTTACACGTTCTCCCATTGACTGTGTGAAGTTTTGCCTGGTGCTCCAGTTTTTTTTCTTGAGTCCCAAAGACATGTGGCTTTCTAGGTTAATTGGATTTTGTTAATTACCTGCAGTGTGCAAAGAATGGTTCAGAAAATGGCATAATGTAGAACTAGTGTGGACGGTGGTGTCTTTCTATTTTAATTCAATTCAAAAGCCTCTTGAAATATTAATAGAAATAATAGTCCAAATTGCTGCCAGTTACATAGAACTAAAACCGTAGCATGCCAGAGTGCAGAGTAGATTTACATGGATGTTGCCAGGACTCGAGGGCCTGAGCTATAGGGAGAGGTTGGGTAGACGAGGACTTTATTTCTTAGGGTGCTGGAGGCTGAGGAGTAATCTTTAGAGGTGAATAAGATCATGAGGGGAATAGAGAGGGTGAATGCACAGCATCCTCTCCCCCCGAGCAGGGGAATCAATAACTGGAAGACACGGGCTTGAGATGAGAGGGGAAAGATTTCATAGAAACCTGAGGGGAAACTTACACAGATGGCGTAAACCATGATGTCTTACACAGATGGAACGAGCTATCAGAGGTGGTAATTGAGACATTTAAACAACATTTGGACAGGTGTTTGGAGGGATATGGGCCAAATGCAGACAAGTGGGCCCACAGTATATGGGGCATTTAGGCTGGCATGGGCAAGTTGTGTTTAGAAGACTGTGCTTAGTTGATTCGCCCCCATCTTTAGTTTGAAGCTGTCATTGGTTGAGCTTGTATATAATTTGCATAATTTAACAAGAGGATAGAAGATAATTCCTGCCCGTGTTCTCACTTCAACTGAAGAATGTACGTGTGCCTGACTCAGCCGAAGACATCTTCTCTCTCTCTCTCGCCTACAATTAGTTGGAAGAAGGGTCTCTGCCCAAATCACCTATTTATTTTCTCTGGCGATACTGCTTGACCTGTTGAGTTACTCCAGCACTTTGAGTCTTTTTTTCATAACCCAGCATCTGCAGTTCCCTGTTTCTATATCTTCCCTTGAGTTGTTTTTCCGCAGGACCTCACCACAGACACTTGAAACTAGTCTGTGTCCTTGGCCATTTCGTATGTGTCCGGTTTCTCTGCTCTTGTGTACTTAGACTCTGGAAATTTTGCATTCACCGAAAAGCAAATGAGTTTGAATGAGAACCTGAGAAAGAAAAAGAATGTTCAAAAAGGGAGAGTAATTTGTGATAATATGCACCTATCTGTAGTCTATCTGAATTTTACCGGTCAGTTAGCATGAGGTGTAAAACATCCAGCCTTTCAATACCGAATGAATTGGGTGAGTCCTAGGCGATTGACAATATTCAGAAAAGGAACACGCACAGAGTGTGCGCTATTTCCTTTCTTAAACATTTAACGTTATGACAATGCCTAACCATATACGGATCATAAACTAAATGCATTCTTGTCGAGAGGGGAGAGTTGGATTGCCGAGATAACACAAAGTGTCAGCGTGATGGATTTGCCAATAACACTGATGCTGCAGCAAAAACATCCTTGATTCAATGGGCAATAGGTCTCTTGAAGTTACCCCCGGTGATAAACTCTTCACTGTGAAGAGCAGCCATCTAGACATCTCTTCAAAGAGTGGCAAGCTGGCAGGCAGTGTGATCTGCGAATGACAAGGAATAAGGACCCACAATCTGTAAACATCCCAACACTCAGACAGCTGCCAGGTGCCTTGTTCTACCGACAACATCTCCGTTCAGCCAAAGCCTTTTAATCCTTTGCACAGTGACATTCTAAGTGACTTGTTTTGTCATTTCAGGCGGCTGATAGAAATCCAGCCGTTCTTGGAATGTGAGCAGCTTCATTGCTGCAGCCATCAGTAACGGTGGCGCAGCGGTAGAGTTGCTGCCTTAGCGCCAGAGACCCGGGTTCAATCCTGACTACGGGTGCTGTCTGTACAGAGTTTGTACGTTCTCCCTGTGACCACATGGGCTTTTCCTGGGAGCTCCGGTTTCTTCTCGCACTCCAAAGATGTACAGGTTGGTAGGTTCATTGGCTTTGGTAAAAATTGTAAATTGTCCCTAGTGTATTGGATAGTGCAAGTGTAAGAAGATCACTGGTCGGCACAGACTCGGTGGGCTGAAGGGCCTGTATTTTGTGTCTATCTTCGGTTTAAACCAGCATCTGCAGTTCCTTCCTACACATATCACTAACATACCACATTGTTCTTGATTTAGCCTCTGGTTAATATGGATGCTGAGCATTTCAATCTGCCACATGTTTGTGGATGACATCTTCCCATATCGGTGAGGCAATGCATGCATCTGTAGCTGTTGCCTGCTTGATATGTAACTGGTAAGCTGTGCAGATCATGAACTTGATCAATGTGCAGCACCCATTTACAACACCACCGTTATCAGGCAACTCCTTCCCAGCCTCGCACAACTTTACTTCCTCCATCAGCATGAAGGATCCAGCACCAGGTCGATGTACAGGGCCCAGGGATGCGTCGTGTCGCAGGTTAATTGTTGATTGTTTCTGTTAAATATTTCTTGCTTCAAGAATTCTTTAAACTTGCTATTAAGTATAAGGGGAGGGAAGCGCCAGATATTAATGGTCTGAATTTGCGTCTTGGCAGCATGGTGGTACAGCGGTAGAGTTGCTGCCCTTGCAGCACAGGAGACCCGGGTTCGATCCCGACTACGGATGTTGTCCGCACGGAGTTTGTACCTTCTCCCCGTGGGTTTTCTCCGAGATCTTCGGTTTCCTTCCCCGCTCCAAAGGCGTACAGGTTTGTAGGTTAATTGACTTGGTATAAATGTAAATTGTCCCTAGTGTGTGTAGGGTAGCGTTAATGTGCGGGGATCGCTGCTCGGGGCGGACTCGGTGGGCTGAAGCTCTGTTTCTCTAAACTAAACTTCAATAAACTTGCAAGCAAGTACTTTGGTTGTCATTCCCCTTGGAATGCAGCAGAACTCTGAGAGTGATACAGTCACGTTGGAGGCAGTCTGAACATAAGAGGACTGCAGTATATGCAGAAGCTAAATAAACTGAGGTTGTACCCTTTGGAGTTTAGAAGAATTGGGAATGATCTTATTGAAACAGGTGAGATCTCGGGGGTCATGACAGCATACATGCTGAGTTGATTTCATTGGTGGGACAAATCTCAAATGAGGGGACATAGTTAGAAGATAAGGGAATAAAACCTTATAGAAGATAATAGTTTAAAACCTATGTACATAGAAACGTATTCTTGCAGAGTGTTGTGACTCTGGAATTCTCCAACCCAGAAAGTTGTGGAGGCTAGACCATTAGGAGCATTTAAACTGGAAGTAGTTAACATTTTGAAAGATCGAGGAATTAAGGGCAATGAAGATCAAGCACAGAAGAGGGGAGGCCTTGGGTTAGATCAGGCATGGTCATGTTAAATGGCGGGATAGGGATGAGGGACCTGGTGGCCTGTTCTTGCTCCACCTATCTTGTGTTTGTGTGTGTGTGGTCAAAGACTAGAAGGCAAAGTGTGAAGGTGAAAGGGGCAAGGTTGCAAGGGTGCATGGAATGTGTTTGGTTTAGAGATACAGCGTGGAAACAGGCCCTTCGGCCCACCGGGTCTGCATCGACCAGCAATCCCTGCATATTAACACTATCCTACACACACACACTAGGGACAGTTTTTACATTTACCAAGCCAATTAACCTACATACCTGTACGTCTTTGGAGTGTGGGAGGAAACCAAAGATCTTGGAGAAAATCCACGTGTGTCACGAGGAGAACGTACACACTCCGTACAGACAGTACCCATAGTCGGGATGGAACCTGGGTCTCTGGCGCTGCATTCGCTGTAAGGCAGCAACTCTACCAATTTCTGATGCAAGACGAAGCATGGATTAGGTGACCATTTCACCAAGCACTTGCACTCAGTCCACCAAAGGCCTGTTGAATCTACGGTCCCCTTCACACTCCAATATTGACCTTTCTATCCTTGATTTCCACGATTGCCACAGCCTTTGTCCAGTCCTCACAACTTTTCCACCTTCCACTCCCCCCCCCCCCCCCCCCCCCCTTATGGGGCTGTCCCACTGTTCGAGCCAATTCTAGAGTTCTCCCAAGTTTCCCCCGATTCAAACTCGGAGAATTACGGTAATGGCCGCTCGTAGTTATTCGGGGCTCTTGTGAACATTTTTCAACATGTTGAAAAATCTTCACGAGCTTACCGCGTTTCCCGAGTACCTGTCATTAGTGTTACGAGACGTCCCGAGTTCCGACGTACCCGCTACGTACATTCTACGTGCTTACCACGAGTTTGATTTTTTTTTTAAACTCGGGAGAGCTCTTGAATTAGCTCGTACAGTGGGACAGGCCCTTTACTCCAATCAGATTGAAGACTTGAAATGTCGCCTACTCATTCCCTTTCACACATTCTACCAGGCCTGTTTAGTTACTCCAGCCCAAGTGCTGTTCCTGCCTCCATTTAATGGATGATTCATGTTTGGGGAAGAGAGGATGTCAGAGGATGTCAGCTATTTCTCCAGGTGGTAAAGGAATCTACTGCTGTCAAGCTGCTTAAGCAGCTCAGAGTATAGGGTGGCACAAGAGACTGCAGAAGCTAGAAGCTGGACTCTGTCCCTTCACAGTTGTTCCCGAACTCTGCGTTCCATCAGCAGATTTTGTTTTTGCTCCAGGATGTAGGGGCCCTGGCATGAGCACAGTCTCTCCATGATTCCTTGGTGATAAATGATCTGCCAGCTCACCTTGGTGAATTGGAGTATGGGCCAAAGTTCCCTTGGTCTACTGTAAATGTTCAGCGTGTTGCACTTCAAGGAATGTCATTGGAAAGTAAGACGCTTCAAGTATTATCACCAGTGTAGTTTTGTTGAGGTCACTGCCTTTGCTCATTTAGAACACTTGGTGTGTGCTTCCACTTATCTGAGGTGACAGGATCGTCACAGTGATGCATGGGCTTATCAGAAAATACTATTTTAAAGACATGTCAGTGTGGAGGTATTAACAATGAAATGTTTCAGTGCTATGGAAATCGGCAATGAATCTTTGCGGTAGGGCATTTGCAGTATGAAAGGCTTTTTCTAAATTAAAATAATCAACAAATGGCAAGCAGAATAATTACATAGCTGAAGCCTGTGACCTGTTCAAATATAAATAACGCTACTTGTACAAACAGTGTGGCAGCGCAGAAAGAGACCATATTGTTGTGCTTCTGCCAGTATTAATCCATCTACTTTAGTCCTCTTTTCCAGCAACCCCTCATACTTTTTTCCTTTCAAATACTGATTCAATTTATTTTTAAATTGCTTTGATAATTTTTTCCTCTATTGTCACTTGATGATGATACATTTTTACTAGAACCTATATACACAACAATATTCATGCTCTCACTCCACTCCACCTTCCTTGCTTGATTGATTACATTTTTTATTTAGACATAGAAAATAGATGCAGGAGGAAGCCATTCGGCCCTTTGAGCCAGCACCTCCACTCATTGTGATCATGGTTGATCGTCCCCAATTAATAACCCGTGCCTGCCTTCTACCTAAGTTTTGTTAATGTCAATAAATAGTCATGGAGCGATACAGTGTGGAAACGGTCCCTTTGGCCCAACTTGCCCACAGCAGCCAACATGTCCCAGCTACACAAGTCCTACCTGCCTGCGTTTGGTCCAAATCCCTCCAAACCTGTCCGATCCATGTACTTGTCTAACTGTTTCTTAAATGTTGGGATAGTCCCAGGCTCAACTACCTCTGCAGCTTGTTCCATACACCCACCACCTTTTGTGTGAAAAGGTTACCCATCAGGTTCCTATTAGTCTTTTCCCCTTCACCTTAAAATAATGTCCTCTGGTCTTCGATTCACCTACTCTGGGCAAGAGACTTTGTGCCTCTACCCAACCTATTCCTCTCAATTCAAAATCAAAAATCTGCAGATGCTGGAAATCTGAATTTGTTTCCAGCATATTTTGTTTCAATCATTAGATCAGGCAGCATCGATAAAGATTTTTAAAAATTGTGTTGGACTGAAATCCATTTGGTTAATTACTGTGCAATTTACCTGCTGCTGTTGAAAAATTAAAACCTTTTTTGAGGATTAGGAAATCTTGCATAGTATTTGCAAGATCGTATTTATTGCCTTTATTTCATTATGTTGCCCTCCATTCTATGTCCCCCATTCAATATTCAGTACTTCATAAAATAATACATGCCAAGAAATCCATTTGTTAACAATTGCACAATTATCTATCTAGTGACAAATGCATATTATATTTTACCTTAAAAATATCTTCCTTTGGGTGTTGGGTGAAATGACTTTCCAAAGCACGGTGGAATGTGCAGAAGGTACTATATAACACGTTTAGCGCTCCTAGTTAAGGCTGAATTTCTTGCGGAGAATTGTGTCCCGTAACATATGATGTTTGGCACAAAATGCTGAAGTTACTCAAGCGGCATCTCTGCAGAAAAGGAATAGGTGACGTATTGGGTTGAGATCCTTCAAACATAATCATAGTTGTAATTTATTAGTCAAGGATGTTTTGCAACATACGAGGAATTTGGTTTGCCATACAGCCATAACAAAAAAGCAACAAGGCACACAAATACATAAACATTGACATAAACATCCACCACAGCAGTTCCTCCACGTTCCCCACTGTGATGGAAGGCAATAAAGTCATATCATCTTTCCTCCCGCAGTCGGAGGAAGTCAAACCATTCGCAACCGGCGATCGAGCTCCCGCGTTGGGGCGGTCAAAACTCTTGCGGCTTGGAGTTCCCGAAATTGGCCTCTCACCAGAGACTGTGTGCTCCTCGATGTTAAAGTCTGCAGCTCCCGCAGGTCGGAGCAGCAAAGGCTGACCCCTGGCAAAGGGATCGCCTGTTCCGAGATGGTAAGTCTGCAGGCTCCGTTGTTTTGGAGCTCTAGAAGTCCCAAACACGAGGCTGCCAACTCCACGATGTTGGGCTGCAGTGCAGACTGAGATATGACACGTTAAAAAAAAAAAGTCGTATCTCCGTCGAGGAAAGAGACAAGAAAATACACATGATGTATGTTCAATGTAGTAATGTATACATATTGAACTTTGCTTCAGTAATTCTGCTCTGTGAAACCTCAGAAGCAAATCTGATACAAAGTCAATTGAGCATGATCTGCTACATTACACATTTTGCACAAACAGCAAATGGAGAATTTTACCCCAAGAGTATTGTGGAAAAGCAAAGCCTGACACGGAGTGCATGCTTAAAGTATTCTGTGCTTTGAGATTGTCACACCACTGACTCGTAGACATTTTAATTGCCTTGCTATTTGTATCTCGCTATACTTTCAGCTGTCTCTTCAATTTATTAAGTTCTACCAGATGAAGGCACATCTGCTGAGTATGGAATCATCTCCAGACTTTCCTTTTAGGAATATATCTAACTGAAGGCCATTTATTCAAACAAGTAAAGAAAATTGTGGCTTTCTTCCCACTGAGCAACAACCAGTTGGATTGCACAACATTGGCAACTTCCAAGTCAACTCAGTATATTCTGTTTCCATTCAGTCTTCATCCTTTGACATACGCGTGCTGTCGCTAAGCTTCCGATCGTACCCAATGTATGCAACAAAAGCATGCACAAAATAAGATGCAGCGGTTTATGCAGGAATAGGCAAGCATCCATTTGTTATCAGTATCAGTGGTGCCAAGATAGCAAGTTATATCCTGCTCAATCTTATTGCATTCTCAGTTTTTAATTCAATTTTGTGTCATTTTATATGTTCCGTTTTACGCCCCATGACCAGGCAATGCACTACATCAGTTAATTATCATGCAAACACGCAGTAATTCTTCCAACCTCCCTTCGGATGTAGGAAGCGTTGTTATTAAGTTGTATTATTAATTACATTTAATTAGCAGTACTTGAGTTAATCTCTTGATCCAAATTCATCCATTCTGTGACCTGACTGAGTTACCCCTCCCACTTTTTTTCTTTTTAATCTATTTATGATTTGTTCACATTCTGGACTGGCTTCCAGTGAAGTTTGCTAGCCGCACTGAATTGTAACATAGCTCAGAAGCCCGCTAAAGATCCCCCGGTGTAATGACATCGCCAACCATTTGTCCTGATCCAACAACATCGATGTTACAGACAAGGAAACGCATCAGTGCCTCTACTTCCGCAGAAGGCCAAGGAATTCTGCACATCTCCAACGACCGTTAACCATTTCTACAGATGCATCACAGAAAGCATCCTATCTGGATGTGCCGTAGAGACATACAGCACTGAAACGGGCCTTTTGGCCTGCTGAGTCCGTGCCAACCATCAAGCACCCACTTGCACACTAATTCTACATTAATGCCACTTGCTGCATTCTCATCAACTGCCCTCCCCTCTCCCAACTGAAGATACTGAAGTTCATCTACTTACCTGGGGCAATTTAGAGCAGCCAATGAACCTACCAGCCCTCTTGACTTCAAGACCTCGCACATCTTTGGGATGTGGGACGCAGCCAGTGCACCCAAAGGAAACCCACATGCTCCCAGTAAGAATGTGGTAACTCCATGCAGACAGAACTGAAGGTAAAGAGTGGGCTTGGTATCCAGTAAATGTGAGGCAGCAGCTCTACATACTGTGACTCTTTAGACTGTTGTCAGTGGAAACTAACAATGTGGAAGCTTGTCTGACCTTGACCTATTTTCATCCAATGTGAATTCCTTTTAAGATGGACACAAAGTGCTGGGGTAACTCAGTGGGTTAGACCTTTAATGGGATCCTGAGGGGTAAGTTTTTTTACATAAAGGGTGGTAGGTGTGTGCAACGAGCTGCCGGTGGAGGTATTTGAGGCAGGTACTATCACAACATTTGAGAAGCATTTAGACATGGATAGGGTAGGATGGGGTTAGAGGGATATGAGCCACAAGCAGGTAAGTGGGACTAGTGTAGATTGGCCATGTTGGTTGTGGTGGGCAAGTTGGGTCGAAGGGCCTGTTTCCACATTCTATGACACTCGGAAGAAACTCTTACAGACAGAAGGTGGATTCACAAACTCCACACAATCCAAACCCAAGGTAGGGTTTTAACCCAGGTCTCTGGCTGTAAGAGAGTAGTACCACTCTGCCACCGTGATAGTCTATTGTGCGGTGCAACATGTGGGTGTGCTGTCTGAGAGTGTTTCCGGACTATTATGTCTTTAAGTACTGATTAAAATGTGTTTGTTCCCAGCCATCCAGGGCCTGTCGGGAAGTGCTAGTGTTGATGGACAAGTCAGCAGGTTGTCAAGTAATGTTCTTGCTGAATGTCAGCAGTGGATGTGAGAAACTATCTGCTCCTTAATAATCTCCCGAGTGCCCATTCTTTGTGCAAGTTTCAAACCCATTGCCACAAAGATGCTGCCTTTACCCACTGAGTTTCTCCAGCATTTTTGTCTACCATATTGTTAATGTGGTTTCTTTCTGGGTGGCTGGAAAGGCTGCAGATCCTTTGTAGAAAAGAGATTTCATGAATCTTCACATTTTATATGAAAAAAAAAATCTCTTTTTTTGACTGAATCGTTAAATGAAGGTTAAGCTAACTTTGTTTTTGAAATGTGTATACCCGAAAAAAAGTGTAAGTGCTATAAAATGTGGAAATGTATGCAATTAAAGGGCTGCATTCATGGATAAGCTCTTTTGGAAAAGGTCTCCTGATGCATGATGTACGCGCACACCTGGAAAGTACGCGCACACCTGGAAAGTACGCGCACACCTGGAAAGTACGCGCACACCTGGAAAGTACGCGCACACCTGGAAAGTACGCGCACACCTGGAAAGTACGCGCACACCTGGAAAGTACGCGCACACCTGGAAAGTACGCGCACACCTGGAAAGTACGCGCACACCTGGAAAGTACGCGCACACCTGGAAAGTACGCGCACACCTGGAAAGTACGCGCACACCTGGAAAGTACGCGCACAGAACCCATCCTGTAGCATGTTGCAGGAAATGTCTTGCGGTGTTTGAAGGTGGGAAGATAAAAACTGGCACTGTTCTAATGAGATAGTGGTGATGCCTTGGCTAATGATGGAAGAGGTTTGTAGTTAGGATCACCTGAACAATGGGATCTTACGGCCAGTTGTAAAAGAGTAAAATGAGGCGGCAGAGTGGAACAGCTGGTAGTGCTGCTGCTTCACAGCGTCAGAGACCTATGGTTAAATCCTGACCTGTCTGTGCGGAGTGTGCATTTTCTCCCTGTGACCATGTGGGTTTCCTCTGGGTGCTCTAGTGTCCTCCCACATCCCAAAGATGTGCGGGTTTGTACGTTAACGTTGTACTCTAAGGATAAGGGGGAATTCCTTTAGGACCAAGATGAGGAAAACATTCTTTACACAGGGAGTGGTGAGTCTCTGGAATTCTCTGTCACAGAAGGTCGTTGAGGCCAGTTCATTGGCTATATTCAAGAGGGAGTTGGATGTGGCTCTTGTGGCTAAAGGGATCAGGGGGTATGGAGAGAAGGCAGGTATGGGATACTGAGTTGGATGATCCCCCATGATCATATTGAATGGCGGTGCAGGCTCGAAGGGCCGAATGGCCTACTCCTGCACCTATTCTTTTTCTATGTTAATTGGCCTGCAAATTGCCCCTAGAGTGTGGGGAGTGGATGCGGAAATGTGATAACAGATCTAGTGTGAGGAAGTGATCAGTGGTCCGTGGGAACACGGTGAGCCGATAGGCTTATATCCATAAGACCCAGGATCGATCCTGTCTGCGGGTGCTGTCTGTATGAAGTTTGTATGTTCTCCCTGGGACTGTGTGGGTTTTTCTCCGGGTGCTCTGGTTTCCTCTAACACTCCACAGACGTATACGTTTTTGGGTTAATTGGCTTTGATAAAAAATGTAATTGTCCTTGGTATGTAGGATGGTGCTGAGGTACAGGGATATCTGGTCGGCGCGGACTCAACGGGCCGAAGCGCTTGTATCTGCGTGCGTCTAGTCTAAATCTCAATTATAAAAGAGGTATTTAGTCGACCGAGGAGTTTTGGAATTACCTGAATTTTGATCAGTGCTACACCTATAGGCAATTTTATTTACATTAATTAAAATTAATTGATCCATAATTTCAATGAGGAATCTCGCAAGCACTTTATAGGAAAGGAAGCAAGTTAGAATTGGTTTCTTGGGAAAGCTGAAAATCATTCTTAAGTGGTCATTGGTGCCTGAAAGAGAAGCAAGTTTCGCAGTTGTGAGTCTTTCATGGAATGTTTACAGTAATTTGCCATGACAAGTATGTACTTGCTCTTAGATGTGTTTAAGCTGTTTTGTTGACTCATTTAATTAACGTTCTTTAGAGATGCTCCTCTGGAACCTTCTGAGTCGTTCATTTTAGATGTTCACCAAATGTCAATTAAAAAATAAAACTCTGCTCTGGTAGATTTTAAGTCTGTGAAAATAATATGGACATGGTGGGAAGAGTCGTACAGCATTTGTTTTCTTTTTCTAATAATTCTGCAGTATATTAGCAGTCACTCATGTTTATTTAAAATGCATTTTTGTTGCCTTGCTTATGTCATGAATAAATCAATGTATTTTGCATTATAATGCTAATCAGAACCTCAACAGGTTAACTATGCAGCCATTAAATTAATTGTTTCTGTTTGAAGACTTGCATCTGCCTTCCCTAAATTGCCTGGCATAAAAGTCCCCTTTGGTTGTAACCAAAGATCCTAAAGCGGATCAAGATAGATCACTCCTGCTAAATGCAATGGGCTGACGTGTAGTACGCAACGGAACGGAACGTGGGCCTTTTTTTTTCATCCATTTCCGTAACATGACCCGACCCGACTCGCAGTGTAATCAACGTTACGGGGGAATAGTTTGTGTTAATAAATTACAATTCTGAAAATGGAGATGATTTTCACCAAGTAACTTTTATTTTTACGAGGATGTTTCCGTAACCGGCTTCCGTCTCTGCACTATTATCCTACGGGATGTTTGATGCGGCGACGGAAGCCGGTTACGGAAATGGGGCCTTAAATTACCCATGAATCTGCCCATGACCGTACTACGTCTTTATTGTCGAGTGGACTATCTTGCTCGCTATAGGATCTTTGGTTGTAATATGAAGACTTGCAAGCCTTAATAGACCAGTTGAACCCTCCATTCTGTTGAAGTGAACTAGGTTGAGACTGCCCAGTCTTAGAAAGTGACAAGACAAAATGGCTCTCACTACGGGAAAAAGGTTCTTGCAATCTGCCTCATCCACTCCAGGACTATCATCAGTAGTTGTAAAAAACTGGTCACAGCAGACAATTAAAAATGACCTATTTCCTTTATCATCATCACTTTTTTTGCATATCTTGCATTCATTGTTCTATAATCTCTCATTTCCATTTCCCGTGACCTTCAGTCTGAAGAAGGGTCTCGACCTGAAACGTCACCCGTTCCTTCTATCTAGAGATGCTGCCTGTCCTTCTGAGTTACTCCAGCTATTCGTGTCTTTCTTTGGTGTAAACCAGCATCTAGAGTTCCTTCCAACATATATTATACTTTGCATAAATGACTGGGATGAAGGCACGATAGGAGAGAAGGAGACTACTAAAATATATAGCCCAAATAAATGTCTCTGTGACTGATGACCTTACTCTGTGCATGTCTGCTCCTGAACTCGGGACTAAATTATAAGGAGCACAATTCATCCTGAGCTCCCTGGGAAATTCGGAAATGCTGGACAACAGAAATGGTTGTTTTTGACCTCGACTCTATCCAAAATGCATTTTCAGTCACTTAGCATTGAAATAAACAATTGCATAAATTAATTTCTGGGTCATTAATCTACTTCTAAGCAAGCTGGATTCTGCTCGATGATGCATCAGGCCTGCTCAATAATCATCTTGTAAATATTTCTTGCTACAGAGCAAACAATGTTCATACACCCAAAAAAAAACCAAACATATTTTGCATTTTATGACTTTGAACTCTCCACTGCAGTAACAGTTGACATTGAGGGGAATGATCAGTTGTTCCCCAGCTGCTTTTCCACATCAGAACTTCTGCAAACCTCTGAGCATCAATCCCAAACCAGTGTCTATAATGAGCTTCGA
Source organism: Raja brachyura (assembly GCA_963514005.1). The sequence goes on along the minus strand of OY740811.1, from coordinate 24,239,705 downwards.
GCATTTCTGTTCATAAAATAACACTTCCTCACGCTGTCTCTGTGGCCGCAGGTTCTTAGTTACACTTGGCACTCAGCAAGCGTGACAAGATTTATCATGCTTTAAATCTGAATTCACTTTCTCTCTCACTTCCTTGGCGGTTACTCTCATGCCATTTGATTTATTTTGCTACATTTTCTCTCCTAATTTTTTAAGTTGGTCTCGGGTCCATTGCTTGCTTGCGGGGACCACTGGAGATGACCTCTTCCACAGATGGACACAAACAGCTGGAGTAACTCAGCGGGACAGGCAGCATCTCTGGAGAGAAGGAGTGGGTGACTTTTTGGGTCAAGACCCTTCCTCAGTCTAAGTCTGAGGAAGGGTCTCGACATGTAACTTGACTCGACATGCTATTTGTGTCTATCTTCGGTTTGAACCAGCATCTGCAGTTCCTTCCCGCACATGACCTATTCTGCACTGGCTGTGATTGAACTGGGAATCTTGCAGAAATGTTGGGGGTTAGTACCACACTTTGATCTTTTTGCACCTGCTTTGTATGTGCAATTCGTGCAAGAAAGCCATTGTGCGTGTTTGAATGAGATTACAATAGTTTCCAGTGGGAGTCCCACACAACGGGAAGTTAGACAGGGCACATACCTGGGCACGGTTCATCTCGAGTCAAGATGCCTTCTGCATGCCGTTTGCAAAATGTCGCCTCTCTGGTGCCACAGATGCCACATGCACACTTATTGGTGCCATCAGTGTGTTTGAGGCTAATCACAGTCAGGAAATAATGTCCAACCTATTGCCTTTGCAATTTCCAGTGAAACAAAGAACACACCCAGCAGTAAATTAGCACAGATACATGAATGAAGCACTTCACGCCCACGTTGGTTTCACATACAGCCTGTCACCGCTGGCGACTCGCCAGCAGCCTCACAAGAAGGTCCAGCCGCAAGAGCTCCATAACAACTCCAATGGACACAAAAATGCTGGAGGAACTCACAGGGTGAGTCAGCATCTATGGAGAGAAGGAATAGGTGACGTTTCGGGTCGAGACCCTTCTTCAGACTCATTCTCGACCCGAAACATCGCCTTCTCCTTCTTTCCATAGATGCTGCCTCACCTGCTGAGTTCCTCCAGCATTTTTGTCTACCTTCAATTTTTCCATCATCTGCAGTTCTTTCTTAAACAATAACAACTCCAAGGTCAGACGCACCAAATGGCCTTATCCGTACATGGGTTATGATTGGTGAGAATGTAGGTAAATGTGGCTTCTGGAATAAACGTGACACAAGGTGTCTGGCTCAGCTACGTGTCGCTTGTTCTTTGCCTTCTGTCGTGGGATTCAGTCGATCCTGCAGTTGCATCACAGCTTGACCTCACTGTGCACATCATGGGTGTGCCGTGGTCTCGACCTGAATGATGAGCCCGTATCTTGCAGTGGTGTGCACGTCCTTCACTCGGCAGCACTCTCCTTTCGAGGATGGTTTACAGGGGAGGGACTGGTGGTGACATGACCACACAAGACGCAAGTTACCACTTCCCTGTGTTTTTGCGTACCTCATCATAAGATCATCAGTGATAGGAGCAGAATTGGGCCATTCAACCGATCAAGTCTACTCGGCCATTCGATCATGGCTGATCTATCTCTCCCTCGTAACCCCATTCTCCTGCCTTCTCCTATATAACCTCTGACACCTGTACTAATCACACATCTATCTATCTCTGACTTAAAAATATCCACTGATTTGGCCTCCACAGACCTCTGTGGCAAATAATTCCACAGAATCACCACCCTCTGATTAAAGAAATTCCTCCTCGTCTACTTCCTAAAAGAACATTTTAGATTCTGAGGCCATGACCTCTAGTCCTAGACCTTCCCACATGAACACTGTTGCACTGTAACTGCCACGGGCAAGAGGGCTTTGCTGCTGTGATGTGACCAGTTTTTTTTACAATTACATTCCAAGACTGGGCAGTCTGGCCACGTTCACTTCAACCGAATGGATGGTTCAAGGCTTGCAACTCTTCATGTTCCAACCAAAGGGGACTTTTATGCCAGACAATTTAGGGAAGGCAGATGCAAATCTTCAAACACAAACAATTAATTTAATTGCTGTCATTGGCTGCATAGTTAACCTGTTAAGGTTCTGATTAACATTATAATGCAAATTACATTCATTTATTCATGACATAAGCAAGGCAACAAAAATGCATTTTAAATAAACATGAGTAACCGCTAATATACCGCAGAATTATTAGAAAAAGAAAACAAATTGCAGAAGTCTGTACTAAGGCAGATATTTGCATTATTCATGAAGCAAGGAAGGCATATCACTGTTGATTAAGCTTCCTCGTGAATGTGCTTTTAATTATGAACGGCATGTCAGTGAGTTCATACTTGGAAGTGTACCAAATCCTGGGCAGCAATTACTCATTTAATTTATTTACGATTAGACTTTTTTTCTCTTCTCTTTGATTTGAAACCCTCTTGTGCCTGAAGTTGCTATGCACACTTGCACTTCATGGCAAAGAACTTTGAGCTTCAAGTTGAGGAGGGGGTAGACCATGAAGTCGCCATGGGATTTACTTGGCAATGGTGCTAATTGAATCTCTTTCTGCTGAATTAATTCAATGGTATCTTCTTGGGATACGGGAGAATCGAGTTTTCTTTATCGATATTGAAAACCCAGGTAAAGGGAAACCAGAAGCAGCAACAATCCGCTCTCATGTAACGTCTGTATCACAGTAAAACAATACAATCTGCGTCACAAAACTTCACTTTAGAGATACTGCGCAGATACAGGCCCTCCGTGCCGACCAGCGATCCCCACACTCTAACTGTGTCCTACACACATTAGGGACTATTTAAAATTATGCTAAGCCAATTAGCCTACAATCCTGTACGTCTTTGGAGGGCGGGAGAAAACCCACGTACAAACTCCATACAGATAGCACCCAAAGGCAGGATCGAACCCGGATCTCTGGCGTTGTAAGGCAGCAACTCTACCGCTGCACCGCCGCGTTTAAGCAGGCATAATCTGAAAAAGAAGAGCTGAGAAAAGCAAAGGGGAATAAAGCAAAACCAGTAGTTATCATCAAAGGTTGGATTATATGAGGCTACATGGCAGAGGGACGTAATAAAACCAATTGGAAAGGAACGGAATATTTTGGCACAAGGAGCCTCGGATTGAAGAAGGGAATATCCAGCAACAATGGGTCAAGTCCCTTTGAATACGGCACAGTGGTGCTGCAGTAGAATCGCTGCTTTACAATGGCAGACACCCGGTTTTGACCCTGAATATGGCTGCTGTCTGTACGGAGTTTGTACATTCTACATGTGCCTTGTGGGTTTTATGCGGGAGCTCTGGTTTCCTTCCACATTTCCAAAGATGTAGAGGTTTGTAGGTTAATTGGCTTTGGTAAAATTGTAAGTTTTCCCTAGTGTGTGGGATAGAGCTAATGTATGGGTGATCGTTGGGCCAGTCTGGACTCAGTGGGCCGAAGGGCCTGTTTCCATGCTGTTTCCATTCTCAACAAGACTAAACTTCACAATCCATTATAGACCATAGATTATTTTTCATATCGCTGATTTTCTTTTCTTTTAAGGACATGAGCAATTAAATAGTCATTCAAATCATTAAGAGCAAGATAAGGCTGACTTTTCTGTAAACCGATAGGAACGATATATTGTAACCTGCTGAAAATGAACAAAAGGTTAGTGTAAATTGTTATTGGATAAAAATCATTGTGATGGATAGAGATGGAGAGCCAATTTATATCATTAATCTAAAAAAAAACTGAAAATGCTGGACACATTCAACAGATTTGGCAACATCTATCATAAAAAAGGGTTGTTAAGGTTTTGGATTGAAGACCCATCATTAGAACTGGGAAGAAAATATTTCATCCCAGGCAAGATCTGGCGAATCCCTCTGCAGTGTCTTCAGTGCAATCCATCCTTCCTGTAGTTTGGCAAACATAACTTTATACAACACCCCAGCTGTGGAGTACCCAATGCTTTAACTTTGTACAAAGACTTACCTGCTCCCATGTTGTATGACCCAAATAATTAACAAAAGCATCACGTTTGGCTCCTTCACCACCCTGTTGATTGGTGCTGCCATCTTCAGAGATCCAGGGACTTGTAAACAAAATTCCCTTTGTTCCTTGATACCCTCTAGGTCCTTACTATTCACTGTGAACATCCTATCCATAATTTAGATTAGTTTAGAGGTGTAGGCGGAAACAGGCCCATTGGCCCACCGAGTCCACATCGACCAGCGACCCCCGCACATTAAAACCACCCCACATGCACTAAGGACAATTTAACATGTATACCAGGCCAATTAACTTACCAACCTGTGCGTCTTTGGAGTGTGGGAGGACACCGAAGATGTTGGAGATATTGGTACCTGATATAGAGAGATCAGGTGAAGTTCCATCAGGGTGCCAAATAATTGCAGTGGAATGTCTTTACCGTTGCCATCAAATCTTCCTGCAACAAAGGCTAACATACCATGAATTAATTAACTTTCAGCAATTCATGCACAATGACACGAGTTGACGGATGGTTGCCAGCTTCAGGTTACTAGCTATTCAAATCACCTGTAAGCTAACTTGGTCCCATGTGGTGTTCAAGAAAGCATGTCAGCATATTTACTTTGTTAAGAGTCTGAGAAGATTTGGCAAGTCCACGAGGATCTTGGTGAACACGGCCCAGTCCACCACCGGCTTGTCACTTCCTTCTCTCCAGTACATTTAGTTTACTTACAGTAGTTTAGCTTATTGTCACGTGTACCGAGGTACAGTGAAAAACTTTTGTTGCGCGCTTTCCCGTCGTCAGAGGCAATACGTGATTACAATCGAGCCATCTTCATGGTGTGTTGCATCAGGAAGGATGGAAATATCATCAAGAATGCCTGCCGCCGTGGTCAATCCCTTTTAACTCCTCTACCTTCAGGAAGAAGATACAGGAGCTTTACGTTTGGTCGTCCAGGCTTAAGAGGTGCTTCTTTTCCTCTGGTACTGGACCAATCACCTCTTTCACACTCCATTCCCAGAGGTAATGCCATGTACTTTCATCCATTCCTTCTCTCCAGAGATGCTGCCTGACCTGCTGAGTTCCTCCAGCTTTTTGTGTCTATCTTCGGTTTAAACCAGCATCAGCAGTTCCTTCTTATGACTATACAGTAATTCTGTTATTGAACTTTGGTGTTCTTTTTCACTACTTATATATTGCTCACCACTATAATCTTGCACCACTCTGCTGCTTTTGCGCTTGTTGGGTGTATTGTTTTATTTATTATTCCTGTAGTATAATGTTTATTCTGTGAGCCTCATGTGAACAAGGAATTTCATTGCACCCTGGTGTATACGACTATGAACTAATTTGAATATGAATCTCTGAAGACCTATATTTCCCATTCTTGCTGATTGAAAAATTGCAAGTCAGAGTATTATTTGTCAATCAAAAGTACCCAAGCCCATGTTTTCTGCATAATATTTCATTTGGCATATCATCTATTCCTTCCTATAGGAACGTCCTTTGATTCTGAGGCTTTGACCTCTGGTCCTAGACTTTGCCACTAGTGGAGGCATCCTCTCCAACATCCACTCTATCCAGCCCTTCCCTTCACTCTGCTCGTGATCCAATACATTTTTGGACTGAGGAGTTCCGCGCACTTGCTCCGAGTGTTGAGGGTGATTGGAAAATAGGAGAAGGGATTAAGACGATTGTTCATCGGAAAATGTTACGAGGTTTAGTCACTATGATAATGAAATCATAATATTCAAATACTCCCCAGTTGTTATGGAATCGATACCTGGGGACTGGGTCCTTAAAGTAATAATGGTAACTATATGAAGTTTATTTTGCATCTTGCTATCAGGCTTTTTTTTAATTTGGTCATTGACATTTTAAAGTAGCTAGTTGGGCAATTTCCTTTTGAAAATTCCTTGACTAGTGATTTTTTAATTGAGTTGGCTATTGAACAAATGTGATTAAAAAAAAATTCTGAATAGAACAATAAATCTTTAATGAAACAAACCCATGGTTCGCGCCATTTCTCGAATGGTCATTCTAGCTCACTAAAATGTAAGTCAGTGAAGCATTTTAATAGAGATTTGAGAAATCAGTATTTAAAGGTATCTTGTTCTGCTCGGCCTGGCTCTGGAAAAGAAGAGTTGCCATTTTCCTAACATTTGATGCACATAGATGATGCGACAATGTGTTGACATGATTTGTATCATTACTTAATGGATTTCTAAAAAAAGGATATTTGCTCATTACTTTTTTTTTCATGAATACACTGCCCTTCATAAAAATCGTCTTTGGAAGAAAATAGCATTTTGTAATAAATAAGCAGCAGTTAATTTCTTGCCTTTCACCCTCAATAAACACACTCTGGTGGTGAATTAAGAGTGTCAAGCAGTAAGTTCTGACACTGTAGAAGTACTGGACATCGGTTGACTCGATTGTTAGCTGCTTCAGATCAACACTGGTCAGGAGTGAAGCAACTCAATGGGTATCTCACCACCACCATCTCAAACACAACCACAACGAGAAATAAAGTGGGTGGGAAGGAACTGCCGATGCTGGTTTACACAGAACATACACACAATAGACAATAGGTGCAGGAGTAGGCCATTTGGCCCTTCGAGCCAGCACCGGCATTCAATGTGATCATGGCTGATCATCCCCGATCAGTACCCCGTTCCTGCCTGCTCCCCATATCCCCTGACTCCGCTATCTTTAAGAGCACTATCTAGCTCTCTCTTGAAAGCATCCAGAGAACCTGCCTCCGAGGCATAAAATTCCCCAGACTCACCACTCTCTGTGTGAAAAAGTGTTTCCTCGTCTCCGTTCTAAATGGTTTACTCCTTATTCTCAAATTGTGGCCCCTGGTTCTGGACTCCCCCAACATCGGGAGCATGTTTCCTGCCTCTAGTGTGTCCGAGCCCTTAACAATAATATACGTTTCAATGAGATATCCTCTCATCCTTCTAAACTCCTGGATAGACACTAATTGCCTCAATTCCTGGTATCTGCATGAGGTCTGGTTGAATAGAGGCTTGATACTGTAATTTCCCCAGTCAAGAGAACAAAAGTATCTACAATTCAATGCAGCAAACTCTGTATTAGTCTGCCGGGGCAGAGCAAATGCTGCAATATTGCTGCTCTCGATGGCCCCGATTTACATAACTACCTGCAATTGTATGCATTAAATCTTTGACGCCATCTGCAAAAGAAAGTAAGATTTTTTAAATAGAGAATTTATTTGAATTGAAGTTTATTTCTCAATTCACAAAACTAAATGAATAATGCACACCAATCTCACTCCAGGGCTTGGTGTCGTGAAGTATTCATGTGGCAATGACATTGTTAGAGTCCTGCATTTATGCTGGTTTTATTCATTAGATAAGATCTTAAAAATCAGGCTAAATCAGTGAGAAGGAAGATGTTCACACTCTCCTATGGTGATGTTTTACAGTTTGCCAAAAGTGACTAAACTGTAGCTCCCATCAAAATCTCCAAGTTTCTGGTTCTTGAAGCTTAGCATATTTGGACATGAAACTCCCCATACCTCAGCTAAACAAGGCCACAAGGACAACCCTGTGGTGCTCTTTGAAGGCTGCATAAAGATCCTGGAACTCTCTACTTGTATACCACGGGACCACCTTGACGACAAGAAGGTGGCTCACTGCCATCATCTCAAGGGTAATTGGGAAGGTTTAATAGGATTGAGACAGGCTCACATAGATTTTTGAAAGGGAAATTGTGTCTGACTGATGTACTGGAGTTTTTTTTAAAGAATGTGATCAGTAGAATAAATTGAAGGATGGTCTTAAAAATGTACTCCTCAGATCCACTTTAAATCTTTCATTTCTCACCTTGTATCTAATTTTTAAACTTCTGCACCTTCGGGGGGAAAAAAATCAATCTATTTATGCCCTTCATCATTTTATAAACCTCTAAGGTCACCCTCCAGCCTCTTTCACTCCATGGAAATAAGTCCCAGCCTATCTAATTTCTCTTTATAACTCAATTTCCCGGTTCCAGGCAACATCTTTGTGACTATCTATCTGCGCTCTCTTTCACTGAATCATCACGTTCCTGCAGCATGACAAGCGGAACCAAAAGTCGGTTCAGTGATGCACCACAGAGATTGGTGCTGGGACCCTCACTGTTTGTGATATACATTAACAATTTAGATATGATTCTGTGTTGTATAATGAGTCCATTTGCAGATAACATAAACATTAGTGTTGTTGATAATGAGGAGCATCGTCATGGATGGCAGGATTCATATTGGTTTGGTTTATTATTGTCATGTGTACCACAATACAGTGAAAAGGTTTTGTTTTCTTGCTCTCCAGTCAAATCTAATCATACTACACAATGTTAATTAAGATAGTTCTTACTTACTGCCTATTATGCCTCCTGGCATGTAGGGCAGCAACAAAGGTCCTCCACTCCTGTCTGTTCTGGGCTAGCTTCTGGACACTCCCCCAGGTCAGCTTCATTGTTTTCATTTCTTCCTCTGCAGTTCGACGACAGGTGCTTTTGGGTCTCCCACTTTTCATTTTCCCTTCCTGTGGCCAGTGCAGGGCTATTCTTGGCATGCTGTTTGGTTCCCTCCTTTCACCATTGACATTCATCCTAGCCCCTGGAAGTCCATCACGCCCAGCAGTGTTGATTCCTTCAGTTGCTGTTTCCGTAACATATTTGTTTTACCAGACAGAGTTGTTAGCCCTGTGCTCAACCTCCAACCTGGAGGACCAGTGGATCGCTCTTCATCTCGCCTCTACCCTTCGACCTGTCCAGCGTGGGAGACCCTAACAGGAGACGAATCTCCTGCTGGTGTAGCTCCCGGGGTCACTGAGACACACAAGCTCCCCGACCACGACAAGGTAGCAATCCAACGAGAAACTATTAAGATACACACAAGTACCAAGAGGAAAATATCAGAGTGCAAATTATAGTTTTACAGCATTGTAGTGTTACAGTAACAGAGGAAAAAGTCCAGTGTACACAATGAGGTAGGTTGGAACATTGGTACTACGCCCAAGATTATAGGAGGCGTGTTTAGTAGTCTGAAAGCAGAGGGGAAGAAGCTGTTCCAAAATCTGGCATGTCCTTGCAAGCTTCTGCCCAGCAGGAGAGAGGAGAAGAGGGTATGATTTTGATGAAAAAAGGTCCTTGATTGTGTTGGCTGCTTTCCTGAGGCAAAGTGAGGAGTGGATGGAGTCAATGCAGGAGAGTCTGCTCCGTGTGATGGACTGTACGATATCCACTACTTGCTTTATGATACTGATCAGTCGGCAAAATGCGCAGAACAAATACAGGCGCTACATGTGAAGTGAGTTGGAAGGAACTGCAGATGCTGGTTTACATCAAAAATAGACACTAAATTCTGGAGTAACTCAGTGGGACAGGCAGAATCTCAGGAGCTCCAGAGATAGAAAACATAGAAAACATAGAAAATAGGTGCAGGAGTAGGCCATTCGGCCCTTCGAGCCTGCACCGCCATTCAATATGATCATGGCTAATCATCCAACTCGGCATCCTGTACCTGCCTTCTCTCCATACCCACTGATCCCTTTAGCCACAAGGGCCCCATCTAACTCCCTCTTAAATATAGCCATTGAACTGGCCTCAACTACCTTCTGTGGCAGAGAATTCCAGAGACTCACCACTCTCTGTGTGAAAAATGTTTTCCTCATCTTGGTTGTAAAGGAATTCCCCCTTATCCTTAGACTGTGATCCCTTGTTCTGAACCTCCCCAACATCGGGAACAATCTTCCTGCATCTAGCTTATCCAACCCCTTAAAATTTTGTAAGTTTCTATATGATCCCCCCTCAATCTTCTAAATTCTAGCAAGTACAAGCCGAGTTTATCTAGTCTTTCTTCATATTAAAGTCCTGACATCCCAGGAATCAGTCTGGTGAACCTTCTCTGTACCCCCTCTATGGCAAGAATGTCTTTCTTCAGATTTCGAGACCAAAACTGTACGCGATACTCCAGGTGCGGTCTCACCAAAACCCTGTACAACTGCAGTAGAACCTCCCTGCTCCTATACTCAAATCTTTTTGCTATGAATGCTAACATACCATTTGATTTCTTCACTGCCTGCTGCACCTGCATGCCTACTTTTAATGATTGGTGTACCATGACACCCAGGTCTCGTTGCATCTCACCTTTTCCTAATTTGCCACCATTCAGATAATAGTCTACCCTCTTGTTTTTGCCACCAAAGTGGATAACCTCACATTTATCCACATTATACTGCATCTGCCATGCATTTGCCCACTCACCCAGCCTATCCCAGTCACCTTGCAGCCTCCTAGCATCCTCCTCACACCTAACACTACCCCCCAGCTTAGTGTCATCCGCAAACTTGGAGATGTTGCATTCAATTCCCTCGTCCAAATCATTAATATATATTGTAAATAGCTGGGGTCCCAGCACTGAGCCTTGCGGTACCCCACTAGTCACTGTCTGCCATTCTGAAAAGGACCTGTTTGCTACTACCCTTTGCTTCCTGTCTGCCAGCCAGTTCTCTATCCACATCAACACTGAACCCGCAATACCGTGTGCTTTAAGTTTGTATACTAATCTCGATGCAGTCAGTCCTGCTGAGTTACTCCAGCATTTTGATCAATCTAAATGTGAAGTGATGCACTTTGAGAAGACTACCAAGGGCAGGACTTGCACAATAAATGGTGTGATGCCAGAGAGTTGGGACTGTGTTAAAATGTTCTATTGATTGGATCCTGATTACTTTCCATTTTGGAACCCAAACAAAATTAACAGTAAAGTCACAGAGAAATCTGATGAAGTTATCTGCAAAATGAGCTGCTTTGCAGCTCTATAAGTGACTCCCAGTGGAGTCGTTTCCAGCCAGTGATACAGAATCCTCGCTGATAAAAAAAATGCTGATGGTATTCTTTGAGTATTATGATGCGGGAGTTAATTTATGTCCACACCAGCTAAATATTTTCAGTGCAGTGATAATATTTTAAGTGGCATCCATTCCCAAAGGGTTTAGCGATACAGAGTTTACAAACTAATTGGACCTCTGTCTTTGAAAGGTATTCCAGAGAATGGACAGGTGGGCATGCTTTATGACCTGTCTCCCTCCATGCTACATCCCCATTTCCCCACCCCTTCCTACTGTTGGATGTAGTGCCTTGCACCACTCTAGCCAACAGCACCTCATTCAGAAACGACTGGTGTTAACTCCTGGAGCCTTTCTTGTCTCTACCGGCCCGTATTTCATCCAGAGCATGAAGTTAACACAAACTGTTTGCTGGGGTTGAACCTGTTCAGTTTGGAGACACAGCACGGAAACAGGCCATTCGGCCCACTGAGTCCACCCCGACCACTGATCATCCATTCACACGTTAGTTTCCCATGCGCCCTACCCCCCAGGAAGAATTTGGTGGCCAACTAACCTATAAACCCGCACACCTTTGGCATGTGGGTGGAATCCCTTGCTGTCAGACCCAGGGAGAACATGCAAATTGCTCACGGACAGCACCTGAAGTCCGGATTGCACCTGGGTCTCCGGCTCTGTGGCAGCAGCTTTACCAGCCGTGTCACTGTGCCACCCAGTTTAGTTTAGATACGCGGCGCGGAAACAGGCCCTTTGGCACACCGAGTCTACGCTGACTAGCAATCCCCGCACACTACACTATCTCTTACATGCACTGGGGACAATTTTTCATTTATGCCAAGAAAACTAACTTACAAACCCTTGCAGTGTGGGCGGAAATCGGACCACCCGGGGAATACCAACGCAGGTTATGGGGAGGATCGAACTCTGATCTCTGGCCCTCTAGGGCAGCAACCCTACTCCAGTGTCACCGTGCCAGTTCTGATGTCCATTACTTATACCATAGTCAAGAAGCAGAATATTGTACTTCAAATGGTAGAAATTTTGAATCAAAACAGAATACGTTAGAGATATTCACAAAGTCGGGCAGCAGCTGCAGAGGGAGAAACTGAAGAAATGTCTCTGATTTTGCATTAGGATTGGAAAATGAGAAAACAAGCTTCTTGTAAATTCCAGGCACAGGGAGGGGTGGGGAGAGAATTGTCCAAAAAATAAATGGTGTTGATCTGTCTAGAAGGAGATGAATTAGTCAAGCATGTCAAATACCTTCTGCAGAGGGAGAAAAACTGTTAAGGGGAGGGAGAGGGAGAGAGGGGGAGGCAGGGAGGGAGGGGGGGGGGGGGGGGTCGAGAGAGAGGGGGAGAAGCGGTGGAGACACTTTTAAGAAGCCAGACAATGTTTAATAAATCTCAGCGGCATTTAACCTACCGGTTGGTTTTCCTTGATCCTGAAAACCCCAATGAGCCAATTAAAATGCCCGGTCAGCGAAGGAGATTGCCTACGGCTGCCCTCGACTGCCTGTAACAAAATAGCGACCCCACTCCACTGCACTAAGTGTTAATAAGAACCATGCCGACCAATTTTTACTTGCGGAAAAATTTTCAACATGCTGAAAAAAGTTCTGCGATCTAGCTGAGGCCATGAGTATGCGGGAACTTCCCTCGAGCATGAAGGAGAGTCCCAGCGACCTCCTAGGACCACGTGTCGACCATGCTGCAAGTTTGAAGGTCGAAGACACTCTTCTAAACTCGCAGATTAGATCGCCCAAGTGGGACAGCCCCTTTAATGCTCACAAACAGGTCAGCTTTGATGTAAATTCCATCATCCTCTTTTGCTTCCAGCCAACACTCTCCCATCAGGCAATAGGTACAGAAGTGTGAAAACGCACGCCTATAGATTCAGGAACAGTTTCGTCCCAGCTGTTATCGGGCAACTGAATCATCCTATCACAACTCGAGATTAGCCCTGAATTACTATTTACCTCTTTGGTGACCCTCGGACTATCCTTGATCAGATTTTGCTGGCTTTACCTTGCACTGAATGTTATTCCCAATCATGTATCTATACATTGTAAATGGCTCGATTGCAACCATGTATTATCTTTCCGCTGTCTGATTAATGCACAAGAAAAGCTTTTCACTGTACCTCGCTACACATGACAAAAACTAAACTAATACTGCGCTCTGCATCTCTGTTCCAGCAAGTATTTTTCTCCCTGCGGCACTTGGTCATCTTTCCCCCTTTACACTCATGCAGACAGACCAGCTCTCCCTCTGCAATTTAAAACAGACTCTCTTTTGCTGTTTTTTTTCCAGCATCATTGGAAGGTCACTGACCTCAGCCGTCAGCTCGCTTTCTCTGTGGACAGATGCAGCTGGACCTGGTGTGTGCCTCCAGCATTCTCTGTTGTAATTGCTGTATGCACAAAAACAGTTCCTGTGCAATAAGTGGACACACAATGCTGGAGTAACTCATCGGGAGAGGCAGCATCTGTGGAGGGAAGGAATTGGCGATGTTTTGGGTCTTGACCTGAAACGTCGCCAATTCCTTCTCTCCATAGATGCTGCCTCTCCCGCTGAGTTACTCCGACATTTTGTGTCTACCTTCGGTTCAACCAGCATCTGCAGTTCTCTCTGAAACAGTCCCTGCGCAATGTTGTGGAGCTGTGGGCAATGCTGATGTCTGGGGACTTTGTGTATTTCCTCCACTAAACAATATTTATTTTGTTGAGGAATCTAAACCTAGGCTTGCCTTTTAATGTTAGTCGCGCAAGAAAAATACTACAGCTGTTGGAAATATAGCTGGGAATACTCAGTGAAGTTGGGCAGATTCCACGAATTCATCCATGATGTATCTTTCTGCATAGGAAATGCATGAAGTCACAGAAAACTCCACAAAGACAGTTCTTGTTTCGCTTGTCTCTCCCCAACCACACATCATTGCTCCTCCCCAGGCACTTTGCCCTGCAGGAAATACAACATCTGTCCCTGACTGAAGAAGGGCTCGACCTGACATGTCACCGATTCCTCATCTCCAGAGATGCTGCCTGACCCGCTGAGTTACTCCAACATTTTGTGTCCATCTTCGATCTAAAACAGCATCTGCAGTTCCTACCTACCAGTTTAAGGCACATATGTCTCTTGACAATTAAATACATGTCAGTAAGCGCTCTGTGAATAGGTGATGTTTTGGGTCGGGACCCTTTGTGAGAGGTGTCACAACACGAGACGTCACCTATCCATGTTCTTCAGAGATGCTGGCTGACATGCTGTGTTACTCCAGCACTATGTGTCTTTTATCATAAACTAAGATCAGGGAGGAGCAGCAGCAGTAGAGTTGCTGCCTTACAACACCGGGTTTGATCCTGACTGCGGGTGTTGTCTGCATGGTGTTTGTACATTCTCCTTATGACCATATGGTTTTTTTCTGAGTGCTCTGGTTTCCTCCCACATTCCAAAGACATACAGGTTTGTAGGTTAATTGGCTTCGGGAAAAATTGTAAATTGTCCCAAGTGTTGTGGCTCGGGCTAGTGTATGGAGTGATTGCTGGGCAGTGTGGTCTCAGTGGGCCGAATGGCCTCTTTCTGTACTATATCTCTAAAGTAATCTGCAGCTCCTTGTGTCTTGGTAAGAACTCCCTTTGTTATCCAGCTCTTGATCAAATTTCTCAATAATGTTGCAGTGTTTTGCATGATAAGACCTTCATGAGGTGCTTTGGGATGCTTTAAAAGCTGCTATATAATTGTGACATGTTATTTAAGCTCCTGCAATTACCATCACAATGGAATGAATATCTAACCTCTGACACTTTCTCCTCTGCTTCTTGCAATTATCTCACCTGCCCGTGAGTGTTTGTCCTTGTAAAACATTGTGAGCGAACACATCCACAAACAGAGCTTCATAGACAGCATGGTAAGAGGCCCTTCAACCCACCAGAACCATTCCAGCAAAGATGCCTGTCTAAGTTAAGCTCATTTGCCTGTGTTTCGTCCATTTCCCTCCAAATGCCTTTTAAACAATATAATTGCAGATTTGTTTTATTATTGTCACATGTAATGAGGTACAGTGAAAATGTTTTTTTTTAATGTCATCTAATCAAAACCCGATGATACTATAATTAAATGCAATCATGCCAAAAATGTACAAAGTGAAAAGATACAGGTAGAACAAAGTGAAAGATACAGAGAGCAGAATGTTATTCTCAGCATTATAGCTCAACAGTTCCAGAGACAAACACAATGCCAGCGTAATTCAGGGTCTTGAACCGAAAGGTCACCTATTTCTTCTCTCCAGAGATGCTGCCTGTCCCGCTGAGGTACTCCAGCATTTGTGTCTACCTTTGATGTAAACCAGCTTCTGCAGTTCCTTCTTACACCGTTCCAGAGACAAAGTCCGATATCCATGATAAGGTAGAGAGGAGAATCATACTGCACCCTAACATACGGAAGATCTGTTCACAATCTCTGCCAGCTCCTCTGGTAGCTTGTTCCGTATATTTGCCACCTGTGTTGAAAAAATTTACCTTTCAGCTTCCCTTTAAATCTTTCCCCTTAACATAAACCTATGTTCTTTAGTTTTAGATTCCTTTACCTTGGGAAATTAATTGTGCCATTCCCCTTATCTTTATCGATTTATCGTCTCATAATTTTCTAAAACATTTCAGGTCAGGCCTTGCCCTCCTACGTTCCAGTGAAACTAGTCCCAGCCTATCCAGTCTCGACGAGTCCCTCAACGTCACCCGTCTCAGTAATATCCCTGTGATGCTTTTCCACACCAGTTATCTCACACTATAGAAGAGAACTGGCCAGAACTGCACACGATGCTCCAACTACCGAAACCAACCAACAATTTGTGTACTGATAACATGACGTCCCAACTCCTATAGTCAATGCCTTGCCTGGTGAAGTGAAGCTCACCTTCACCACTCTGTGTATCTGTGATGTCATTTTCAAGGAACAATGTATTTACACCCCTAACCAGTCTGAAGAAGGGTCTCGACCCGAAAAGTCGCCTATCTCCTTCGATCCTTAGATGCCGCTGCACCTGCTGAGTTTCTCCAGCTTTTTGTGTAACCCTCGATTCTCCAGCATCTGCAGTTCCTTCTTTAACACTTTGTCTACTCCACTGCGATATCTCCTCAAGGT
The DNA here is from genome assembly GCA_963514005.1 of Raja brachyura. The sequence goes on along the minus strand of OY740811.1, from coordinate 24,223,680 downwards.
ATGCCTAATTTGAAGAAGTTCTCCTCCTCCCTACGAAGACAGTTCACAACCTCCTCTCTAACTGCTCCCCCTCTGTGATACCCCCTTCCCTCCAACTCTACGACCACATCCTCACCCAGATACAATGGCCTGTTTCCTTTATCATCGATACTTTTTTGCATATCTTTCAATCATTGTTCTTTATCTCTGCACATCACCGTCTATCTCTCGTTTCCCTGATCCCTAACCAGTCTGAAGGAGGGTCTCGACCCGAAATGTCGCCTATCTCCTTCGCTCCTTAGATGCTGCTGCACCCGCTGAGTTTCTCCAGCCTTTTGTGTAACCCCTATTTATACCCCAAGGTCTCTTTTTTTTCTTTTTTTAATCTGAAAAAAGGTTTTATTTACTGCAAAAACTCACAGTATTTTATTTGCAGTGTTTGCATGCTCCTTTATAATATTTGACATAACATTTTACAGTACAACTTGATTATTAAAACAAGGACAGCTTCAATTCTTATTTTTTGTTTATTTTATTAGAAGTTAATACAGTACAAAACAATACAGTGGCACCTAATTTTAGGTGCCAACTATGTCATAACGTAATACATTCTATGTACAACCTCTAGTTTTATATTTTTGAAAAGGAAGTAAAAAAAGCCAAGAAATAGAGAGAAGAAAAAGAGGAAAAATAGATACTAGAAAATAGAAAAACGTGAAGTGTGTATATAAGAAAAAGTAGAAAGTAAAAATAGTACTGTGTACAACAATACTTCCCACCTTTGCATCCACTAGATTTCCCTGGATTACAATTAGCAAGATTTCCCCACCTAATTGATTTCTCCTCCCTAGTGTGGATATCCAGACTTATTTCACTCAAGCTGGGAGGAGTAAATAACAGGTAAGTGGATAGGACAGGTTTAGAGGGATATGGGGCAAATGCAGGCAGGTTGGACTAATGTGGAGGGGACATGTTGGCCGGTGTGGGCAAGTTGGGCCGAAGCGCTTGTTTCCACGCTGTAGGACTAGTTCTGGTGGGCAGCGCGACTCGTTTTGAGTGTAGTTATAGTGTTTTTATTTTAGCTGGGTATGGGCGGGGTGGGGGAAACCTTTAAAATCTTTTCCCTGTGCGGAGGAACCGACCTTTTCTCTGTCGGGTCTCCGTTGCCGTTGGGGCCTAGCACCGTGTAGCGGCCTCCAACCGGACCTGGGACCTGGGGGCTCCAGTCGCGGAGCCTGCAGACTACTCACCATCGTGGAGCTGGCCGATATTGGAACGGGAGGAGCTGTGGTGGCGCGCTGCTGCTGCCCGACCCCGGAGATTCGGAGGCTCCAGCTGCAGGCCGGTGGACGGTAACACCGGGAGCTCGCGAGACCGTGGTGGGAGACCGCTTTTGGGAGCTCCTGCGGCGGCAACTTCTCCCGCCCGAGTTGCGGGGTTGAAAATGACCTGGAGCGGGGCCTTACATCGACCGGCGCGGCTTTAATGGCCGTGGGACATGCTAGCGCCCGCCGGGGGCCCTAACATCAAGACCCGGAGCATGGCCTTGCATCGCCCAGCGCGGCCTGAATGGCCGCGGGACTTATTTACCATCGCCCGCCAGGGGCTTTGACTCTGACATCGGGAGGAGAATGGGGAATGCAGGGGAGAGATAAGGCTTTGCCTTCCATCACAGTGAGGAGGAGATTCACTGTGATGGATGTTTGTGTCAATTGTGTTGTGTCTTGGTTCTTTTCTTTGTATGACTGCAGAAACTAAATTTCATTTGAAACTCAATGAGGAACTCTGTCTTAGAACAGGTTTTTTGTAGGGAGATAGGGGAAAGCTTGGGGAGAGCTGGCAATGAGCAGCAAACCATAACGTTACCAGCCGGTTTCCTGGAGCTCTGTATGAAAAACTAGATGTGCAATATTTATACCAAGGGTTGGTAAATGAGGTCCAAAGGGAACAATATTGCACCACAGCCTGAACTGATTACATCTGATCACTCAATTCTAGTATGCAAGGCTGTAATTAAGCTATGAACGTCTGACAACATGCTCATAGTTGAGGAAATGTAATTCACTAATGGTTATACTGCTGCTCTGTTGCGTCTTGTTTCCATTCAAGGCTTGTCACAGGAATTCATCAGAGAAATAAGCCTTGAACTTTTTTTGTTAATCCGTAGGGTTATATTTTGTAATTTGCCAAAGCTTTCAAGCAACTGAATAATGGTACAAGATTGTCTGGAGCTAGTCCAGTTGGACATGTTAATGCATGTTGGACTATAAATAAAAAAATCGTAGCGCTATGGGGCATTGTTTTTGCACAAATTTAAATACAACGCATACTAGAAGTGGTCAAGATGAAAGTTTTAGTAATAGTATATGTATCGAAACAGAACAATTAAATTCTTACTACATCTCCTCGGATCCCCTGTAACCTTCTTACTTTTCATCTTAAACTCATGACCTCTGTCTCTAAAGGAAAAATGACCCACTGATTATTGTGTCTCTGGCTTGCAAACTTCAAAAATATTTAAAAATATCCACTGACGGCAAAGAATTCCACAGATTCACCGCCCTCTGACATAAATACATTTCTCCTCATCTCCCTCTTAAAAGAACGTCCTTTAATTTTGACGCTGTGACCTAATTTGTCTTTTGTTTGAACAGATACATGGATAGGACAGGTTAAGAGGCATATAGGCCAAATGCAGGCCGGTGGGACTAGTGCAGACTAGTGTCAGGCCTGTTTCCATGCTGTATGACACGATAAAGGGTTAACGTCCTTGCAGGGTTTGTAGCTTCATTACAGTTTCTGCAAGATAATCCCTTAAAACTTTTGTAACTTTTTGAAGAAGGTACTACACAGGATTCAAACCAATTTTGATTAATTATTGCCTTCTACATTTCATCTGCTACATTGGTGTGGAGACTGGGCTTAAGAGGAGAGGACCTGAACTAGGTTTCATCTCCCTTGCTCAAGAGAGGCAAGGCCATAACAGCAGGCCAGTGCTCAGTCATTGTGACACGTGAGGCCTTGCTAAGGAAGATATAAGAATCTAAAGGTAAATTGTGCCGTTGATTGGAAGGCAATGCAGACCAAGTAATGAAGTTGTCATGTATCGAGCAACCTATGATCTTAAAAACGATCCTCTAAATCATATTGCCTGTTATAGAAAATAATGAACTCCTGGAGGAGTAGCTGGAAGCCATCCCATCTCATTTCTGTTGTCCCTCATTGACAGCCTATTTAATAGCCAATGCAAGTATCTCAATGTGCTGCTCATTAAGTGAAGTCAGCTTGCGATGCACATCTTGGCTGGTTGCATTAATTTGTCCCATGACAGCAATGAAGGTATCCAGATTGCTCAATGTTTCATACCTGCCCACGTATATAATTTTAATTTAGTTTAGAGATACAGCGTGGAAACAGGCCCTTCGGCCCACAGGGTCCGAGCCAACCAGCGAACCCAGCACATTAACATTATTCTACACACGCTCGGGGGAAATTGTTACATTTACCTCGCCAGTTAACCTACAAACCTGTACGTCTTTGGGGTATAGGAGGAAACCAAAGATCTTTGAGAAAACCCACGCAGGACACGGGGAGAACGTACAAACTTCGTACAGGCAGCACCCGTAGTCGGGATCGAACCTGGGTCTCCGGCACTGCAAGCGCTGTAAGGCAGGGACTCTACCGCTGCGCCAGCGTGCCGCCCCCATAATAGCATGAACTATTTTATATTGATCCTTATGTTTAATTTATAATGGTAAAGACGGATTTCACTGCCACACAAAGTCAAGATTGGCTTCTTTGACGTGAGTAAAAGTTGTTGGGTAATGGCAGGATGTTTGGCAGTTCAGTTTAATTTGAGGTACAATGAAAAGCTTTATGTTGCGTGCCTACCAGTCAGCAGAAAGACAAAACACGTTTACAATCGATCCAGTTACATTGCATTGAGTCATGATTAGGAGATAATGTTTCGTGCAAGGTTAAGCCAGCAAAGTCCGATCAAGGATAGTCCGAGGTAGATTTTTCCAGCATCTGCAGTTTTTTCTTAAGGATAGTCCGAGGGTCATCAAAGAGGTAGATAGTAGTTCAGCACTGATCTCTGGTTGTGATTCATATCAGATGGACTTGGAACCTTCTAGCAGGGTGCAGCACCCATAATGGCAATCGGGTTGAGATGCTTAATGATAGGATACGGTATGATAAAACTTTATTTATTCCAGGAGGGAAATTGGACACAAAACACACCAAGATACATGAAACAATAAATTAAAATGACGAGTGGAAAGTCCAGGATTGGGGATGTGTAAGGATTGGGAGGGGTGTGAGGGGGAGTGATGGAGGGGAGGGGAGGGGAGGGGAAGGGGAGTCGGTCTACCCATCACAGAAGGGGGAGGAGTTGTAGAATTTGATAACCACAGGGAAGAATGATCTCCTGCGGCGTTCTGTGCTGCATCTTGGTGGAACCAGTCTGTTGCTGAATGTGCTCCTCAGGTTGGCCAGTGTGTCATGGAGGGGGTGAGCTGTATTGTCCAAGATGCTCCGCAGTTTAAGGAGCATCCTCCCCTCCAAGACCACCTCCAATTAATCCAACTCCACCCCCAGGACTGAGCTAGTTTTCTTGATGAGCTTGTTAATTCTGTTGCCGTCTACGAGCAATCCAAGGTTTAATATAGAATGTCATACATTGAAGGACTTCAGCAAAGAGTGCTTTGAGAAGATGAACTTAATATACAGCAGGTGAATGTGCAATCAATAATGGCTCTGGACATCCGGTGGCGCTGTTGTTAGCTGCCTCCGCCCACGGTCTGGCTGTCTTCTTTTATTTTGTTATGTCAAGAGTTTTTTTTAGTTTTTTTCTTTATTTTATATGGGGAAGCGGGTAGGGTAAGGGGGAAACGTCCTTCAGTCGCTTTGTGGTGAGGATGCAGCTATTATCCGAGTCGCATCCTCGCACCACCCTTGCGGCCTACCAGCTGGCTTGGCACGGCTTTTCCTGCTGGGTCCGGACCTGAGCTTCAGCAGCGGCGGCGAGGCACTGGAAACATTGCGGAGCGGGCGAGACCTTCCTGGGATCGCTGCTGTGGAGCTCCAGAGAGTTGGACCGCTGCTCCAACATCATGGAGCTGTGGGTGCGGAGCTCCCAACGTGGGCAGCGCTGACTTTAACATCGCGGAGTCCTGGGACTCTTTGCCGGGGGTCGCCAGCGCGAATCTCCGCCCAGCGCGGCCTGTGGACATCGGGAGCCACGGACTCCGGTGGAAGGTGGTCAATGAGAGGTTCCCGGCGAGAGGGCCCGAACATCAGGCCACCAGTAGCGGCGACTACGGAGTGTTCGTGAGGCCCCGACCACGGGTGAACATTGGGGAACATCGGCCGAGGAGGTTGATTGGAATTTGGTTCCTTCCCTCACAGTGGGGAACTTTGGTGCCGTTGTGGGGATGTTTGTGTTGTGGACTACTGTGTTCTGTGTTTTTTTAAATTTTATTTTTTTGTATGACTAAGGAAAAATGAATTTTGTTGTCTCTTCATTGAAGACAATGTCAATAAATTAAATCAAAACAAAAATCAAATCAGACAGGACTAGTCCTCATAACGTCATTGGCCTCAATTTCCAACCCACACAAAACTAAGTATTTTAGACTTGAGAGATTCAGCGGGGAACCAGGCCCTTTGGCCCACCGTGTTCACGCTGATCAGCGATCGCCCTCTGTACACTAGCACTATACGATTTACCACTCAATTTACAATTTACTCGAAGCCAATTAACCTACAAACCTGTACGTCTTTGGAGTGTGGGAGAAAACCAGAGCATCTGGAGAAAACCCACGTGGTCACAGGGAGAACGTACAAACTCTGTACAGACGGCACCTGTAGTCAGGATCGAACCCGGGTCTCTGGCGCTGCTCTACTGCTGCATCACAATGCCGCCCCACCATGCCCTAAATTAATTTTGGACCTTCTGAAATGGAGTGAAAAGTGCCATCTTCAGACCCTTTTTGGTGTTTTTTTCGATTGTGTGGGAAAGGGCAAAAACAGAAGTTTGAGGCACAACAGCATTGTAGTTTGTGTGGCTGTCTCACAATGAGTCAGGCAGCATCTGGGGAGGGAAGGGACAGATGATATTTTGGGTCGAGACCTTTCACAGCTGCAACCTGACCTGCCGAGTTCCTCCAGCAGTTTGTTTGTTGAAGATGCCAACATCTGCAGTCTCTTGTGCCTCCACCTGCCTCTCAGCTCCTGCAGTCTAGCTTCGATCCTGACCTCCGGCACATCACTGAGGATGGAGTCTGTGCATTCTCCCTGTGACCATGTGGTTTCCTTGGCTTCATCCCAAATCCTGAGTTCGTGCAGGTTTATTGGGAGTGGGTTAGAGTAAAATTAGTGGGCAAACAGGATCGATGGGATGGATCTGGCTTAAACCAGGTGAGCCATTTGGTCTTCCATATCCTAATCTGGGGAAATAAATATTTTATTTAGAAGGTAGAAGGTAAAAAAAAAAGACAGTGTTGAAGTCATTCAGCAACAGCATCTCTGGAGAACATGGATAAGTGTCATTGGGGGTTGGGACCCTTCTTCATACTCATTTTAATTTTCGTGTTTGAACTATTTTTGCATTCAAAACAGGTCCAGGAAAAAATTGACAAAAGAAGATTAAAAGGTGTGTGGGTGGAGTGGGGGAGTTATAGTTGAGAGCATAGGTGGAAGAAAACCCCAATTGTTTCCTAAATAGTTGAATATTAATGCTCTTTTTTGAATCAAGAGATTGATTATCCAAACAAAATGAGATGTTTTAATTTCTCTGTCACTGTACAAGTGATGTGGAATCTCACGCTGAGGCTGGTTTGATGTCATAACGGGGGAGACTGAATGGCTGTAACAATCTTTTGGCAAAGGGGGTGAATTATGGCCACTGTGTAGGAAGGAACTGCAGATGCTGGTTTAAACCGAAGATGGACACAAACTGGAGTAACTCAGCGGGTCGGGCGGCATCTCTGGAGAAAAGGAATGGGCGGCATTTCGGATCGAAACCTTTCTTCTGAGTCGGGGGAAAGGGAAATGAGAGATATGGAAGATGATTATAGAGAGGAGTAAAACTATAGAGAGGTATAAAACTATTGAATGAAAGATATGCAAAAAATTAACGATCTTAAAGGAAACAGGCCATTGTTAGCTGTGGGCTAGGTGAAAGCAAGTTACAGACAATGAAACCCAGCAGGAAAACATTGAAGCAAATACAACGACAAGGGTCTTGAAGTTAGAGATAACGCAAATTGGAGTAACAGCATCTTGTATTTTGCTTGGGTAGCTTACAATCCAGCAGTTTGAATGTTGAATTGTCCAATTTTAAGTAATTTTTACCAACCCTCTTATCCCCTTGCCCTCTTCCTCCTCCCTAGTCGTTTAACCAGTACCACAGTTTGCCACAGTGTATCTCGCTTGAGATCACACCTTCCCTAGCCAACAATGGGCGTACCAGGTACCACCCTGCCTGAGGTCATTTTGTGGCGGGCCTTGATTAGTCCTGGTCTTTTCTCGTCTCCAGCTCTTCACCCCCATCCCCACCCCTTACTTTCAGTCTGAAGACATCTTTTTTTTTTCACTTTAGTCTTTATTGCTTTTATGTATACACAAATAAAACACAAATATAACAACGAAACATACACCAATGCAGTGAAACGTACAACAGTGCAGCAGGGGGTTCAGTTTACAATTAATCATGCAGTATACAGAACTATTTTCTTATTAAAACATTTTCCAATAACTTACATTATTGTCAATAAAAGTATGCAATGTTGATGTCTTTATTTCTGTACCTAATCCATTTTTCCCATTTTCTGTTAAATTCATCATCTTTCACTCTTAGATGGATAGTTTGAAGATTTTCTCCATGACAAATATTTCCTGTACAGCGTCTAACCATTGTCTAAAGGGCCTGTCCCACCAGCATGCAACTCTATGCGATGAGCGCGACCTAACGAGGTCGCTTGAGCCGTCCGCATCGCGGGGCCGGTCCCACTTCGATCGCCGGAGCCGTGCGGAATTGTGCGGAGTTCGTCCCGACATCGCGCAGGGCTCCGAAAAACTGACCATGTTCAAAAATTCCGCGTGGCTACGGCTTGTCGGCTCGCAGTCGCCTCGACGCATTACACACCGCCTCGACGTCGTGCCTCCGTGACCCTCTCTGTGTGCCCCTCTCTGTCCCGGCGAACTTACCTTTAAGACTTCGCTCCAGGTTCTCCTCACTTTGCGCCGCATTGCGCCACTCACCCGACCTCCGCGCGGCCCCCGCTTCTAGTTTGATCGCGCTCACCGCATGGAGTCGGATGCTGGTAGGACAGGTCCTTAAGTCTGGGTGTGTCCGCTGCAAGCCAGTTTCTTGTAATGGCCTTTCTGCCAGCTGTGAGTAGGATTTTAACCAAGTAACGGTCTTCCTTCAGCACCACTGTAGTTATATTACCCAGGTATAAAATGGAACACTTCTTGGAGACTATATACCCTAATACCTCCTTTAATTCTGAATTCACTCTGTCCCAAAATGCCTCCAGCATGTTTGCTGCCTTAGAATTTGCTTGCTTTTTATGTTAGGCGTAATAATGAAACAAATCAAAATTTTCCAATTAAATTCTCTCAATTTTTGTGAATTAGTGGACGTCTGTAGTGTCACACACATGATGTCATTCTTCTTCTGCGATTGTGATGTTCAATTCTTTTTCCCACTTCAATTTTACATAAAATGTAGTTTTAGCTTGACATTCCATTAAACTATGATAAAGTTTAGAAATAATCCTTAATGTTTTTTGATTATACGCATTAACTATCACTTCTACCACTGGATTCTTTTCTTCTAGTGCCTCCTTTTTTTTTATTATTTTATTGTAATAATCTCTCAGTTGGAGGTATCTAAACAAGTCTTGGTTCCGAAGTGCAAATCTATCCTTCAAATCTTGAAAACTTCTTAGGTCTCCATTTTCAATAACAGTACAAAATGCAGTCATTCCTTTCTTCATCCACTCTTTAAATGTTGAGTCATACATCCCTGGCATAAATTCATTATCCAAAGCTATCCATCTTAAAACTATCCATCTGAAGACATCTGGAACATCACCCATCCTTTTACTCCAGAGCCGCTGCCTGACCCGCTGAGTTACTCCAGCACATTGTGTCTATCTTTGAGTTGAAGAAGGAACTGCAGATGCTTGAAAATCGAGGGTCTGACTTTGAAGTTGGTGGAGCCGTGGAGTGTTAACTGTCCCAGTTCTTTCCCATTGGGCAAAAGTCTACTGTGCCCAAAGCCCATTCTGTGCGATCGGACAGGCCTGGAATATTTAGTGCAAACGAAGGCCTTTCCTTAACTAGAAATGAACCATCTGCAGTTCTAAGATAGACACAAAAAGCTGGAGCAACTCAACAGGGCAGGCAGTATCTTCAGTGAGAAGGAACGGGTGATGTTTTGGATCGAGACCCTTCTTAGAAGTTACTCCAGCTTTTTTGTGTCTATCTTCGGATTAAACCAGCATCTGCATTTGCTTCCTACACACCTGCAGTTCTATACAAGACTTGCTTTACTCTGACTTTCCTCTTGTAATGTTCCAGCATTTAAAAGCCAAGATATCTCTAGCCTGTTAACAATATAGCCCACGTTGCTAGTTCTATGATATTACAGGATTGGTATGTTTCCCAATTTAAGAAAACAGCACTTAGTCTCACAAGGAAATCTCAGAGCAAAATAACAATGTTCTGTGATATCATTGTAAAATCCTTGAGAGAGGTAACACAGTGGCAGGACTTCAGCCAGTTGCTTCTGTGCTGACCATCACCATTCATTTTTATATGAATCCTATTCTAATCCTTTTTATTCTCCCCACATTGCCATCAATTTTCCCCTCGCCAAAATTCTACCTTTCGCTTGCTCATTAGGTGCCTATAAACCTAGCACACAGCACATTTTAGGGATATGGGAAGAAACCAGGGCACTTTGATAACAAGAAGAGTGTGCAAACTCACTTTGGACTGCACCTGAGGTCGGGATTGAACCTGGAGCTGTGAATCAGAAACTCCACTACTCTGTCATTTTGCTGTCTTTACACCTTGAAAACTTTGCTCAAATCACCCAAGCGATTATTTATTAACTTTGAGCCAACAGTGAACATTGTTTTGATAGATAATGTGTTTATTTAATCTAATTTCTCAGCTTTGGTAGAGCAATCTCTAAAAAGAATCACTTGAAAGTAATTTGTTTTCCTTTCCTCCTTTTGCAGTTCATGGTTTTACTGACAAACAACTGCATGAATTTAGTTCATGTTTTAACCCATTAATTTCCATTGCCTAGTATCTCATTCTCCCTATTCTACCTCTCGCCCTTATTTTTACTGCACTCTTAAGAGCAAGAAGAAAAAAAATTACATACAAAATTCACTTCACTGTATTGCCTTTGCTCGCTGGAGTTTAGAAGGATGAGGGGGGACCCTCATTGAAACTTATCGTAAGGCCTGGATAGAGTGAATGTGGAGAGGATGTGTCCACAGGTGGGAGAGTTAATAGCTGTTACATTCAGAAATCTGCAGTCCTGTATTGTGTGCTAGACAGCTCATGGAATCGAGTAGCTTGGAAACAAGCCCTTTGATCCTTCTGGTCTATTCCATCCATCAAGCACCCATTTACACAAACCCTGCGCTAATCCCAGTTTATACTACACCCTCGAGACAATTTACAGCGTCTAATCTACCCGCTGATTTACATGTCTTTGGGACGAGGGAGAAAACCAGAGCATTTGGAGGAGATCTTCACAGTCACAGGGAGAACATTCAAACACCACAAAGCACTCAAGGCCAGGATTGAAGGCGAGTCGCCGGAGCTGTGAGGCAGCAGCTCCACTAGCTTCATCATCGTGCCTCCCCACAGATCATACCTTATCTCTATAGAGAAAAATATGGAGTGTCTATGAAATAAAGCAATTAACATAGTTGGTGTAGGTACAGCAAAGTCACACGGTGCTGAAAATAATTAGCAACAATCTTCTTTCGTGTCCATCTTCCATGTTTCAAATGTTGACATCGCTGTCATCGTCCGTCCTGAAAAGGACGCGAGCTTCCAGCGACAATCAGTGGGAGCCGTCTCGTGTCACAATAGATGATGGATACGTTCAGTTTCCTGCCCCGCGACGTGGATGCTTCTCCTACGGGGCCATTAGCACCAATTATTGCCACAGACGGCAATGGGGATATTTTTACAGTGGAGAATGATAGGTTTGTGATTAGCAGTGGTTCATGTCAATGGTTCTTTATTATCACGACTGCACCGCACAGTGAAATTCTCTTTACATAGCGCGCATGCATGTGTTGAAATGTAGTGGTGTCAGATGTGGAGTAGGTAGTGGAATGGGTTTGAGAAGGAAGAAAATAGATCAGTCATGATCGAATGGCTGATCAGGCTCAATGGGCAAGATGGCCTAAATCAGCTGTGTTGGAAGGAACTGCAGAAGCTGGTTTAAGCTGAAGACACACACAAAGTACTGGAGTAACTCAGCGTGACAGGCAGCATCTCTGGAGAGAAGGAATGGGTGACGTTTCAAGTCAGGACCCTTTTTCAGACACCCGTTTCGGGTCGAGACCCTTCTTCAGACCCGAAACGTTACCCAGTCCTTCTCTCCAGAGATGCTGCCTTTCCCACAGAGTTACTCCAGCAGTTTGTGTCTATCTTCGACCTAATTCTGCTGCTACGTCTTAGTCTCATTATTTTTCACCGTATATTTATCTATCAGTGTGGTAGTTGCCCTGGAGATATTTCACAACTGATGTTGTAGTTGCTTCACTCTCACTCAGCATACTTTTTGACATTTTCCAATTTGCCAATACGCCTTTCTCTTGCTGCTGAGGCTGTGCTGAATGGTGGTTATGCAAGTCATGAATGGCTCTGCATCAGCATCTAACAGGTTTACATTCCACAGCTTCTTTCTGTTGTAATTACTATTCATTTTGTAGATTAGATCAACCAGTTGATCTGTGTTTCCCTTTGCTGACAGTGAATGAAAGCATTAGTATACGCTCCATGCTCAGCTATATTGATTCTATTAGGAATATTTTCTGATCCTTTTGCAGGAGTGGTTTTCATTTGTTATCCACCGATGTAATTCTTTCTTATCATTGAAATTTAATTCAGCCACTTTCACAGCTGAAAAACTTTAAATCAATATTTTCGTGTCAAATGATTTACTGTTAATGTTGTCAATTATATTCACAAAGTGTTCAACGTGTTTCTCGGTGGTAAGTGGAAGGATTTTGCTCTGTTTGGTCTTTAGAATTAAGAATAATGAATGTGTGGGCTTAGAACATAGTGTGTTCCTCCTTGTATTAATCTAATAATGGGGAAGACTCGAGTAGTCACCCACTGGATACACACAGACACACACAGACGGACAGAGACAGACGGACAGAGACAGACGGACAGAGACAGACGGACAGAGACAGACGGACAGAGACAGACGGACAGAGACAGACGGACAGAGACAGACGGACAGAGACAGACGGACAGAGACAGACGGACAGGCACACGCACAGACACACATACACACAGACACAGACACACACACACTCTCATTGCACTCTCAGCAAGATTTCAGAAGCAAACCGAAGCATAACCAAGCCATTGTTGATGATAGACATTGAGAGTTTGCAGAGTACATTCTATGGCTTTGGAGCTGTGGTTGCTTCTTCAGAACATTATTGAACAGAGTGCAGCCCTGATTCTGGCTGTAAGATAGGTGGTAATTAGGGGATCCATGACTTCCAACCGATCATGCCCTATCGCTAAGTGGAAAAAAACTTGAATATCGTCATGAAATGTGATGGGTTGTATAAGGTAAGCCCCATATCTGAGGATGGATGAGCTGGCTTTAGAGAGGGTCTGGAGGAGGTTTATGAGAATTATCACAGGGATGATTGGGGTAACATATGATGAGCATTTGATGTCTCTGGGCTTGTGTTTGCAGTTCAGAAGGATGAGGGGGGAATCTCATTGAAATTTACTGACTAGTGAAATGGGTAGAGTGGATGTGGAGAGGATGTTTCCACTAGTTGGAGAGTCAAGGACCAGAGGGCACAACCTCAGAATAAAAGGGCTTACCTTTAGAATTGAGATGAGGAGGGATTTCAAGAGCCAGAGGGTGGTGAATCTGTGGAGTTCATAGGCAAGGACGGCAGTGGAGGCGGACAATGGATATTTTTGGAATGGAGATTTTACGGGTTCTTGATTAATAAGGGTGGCAAAGGTTACGAGGAGGAGAATGGGGTTGAGAGGGAATGATAGATCAGCCATGATTGAATGGTGGAGTAGACCCGATGAGCGGAACGAAATAATTCTACTCCTATGTCTTATGAACTTGTCTGTAACATGTAATTCAATGAAAGAACAAGTATGTTATGCCAATGCTTGATAAGTCTGTGGACGCCCAGACTAGAACGTCCAGTTCAAGTACCAGTCATCAAAAGTGTAGGAAGATTTTGCTGGGTCACTTGACTGGCTTTGCCATGTCTAAACGCAGTGCCTATATCAATGCTAGGTGTAAAGAGTCTGAAGAAGGGTCTCAACCCGAAACGTCGCTTATCTCCTTCGCTCCTTAGATGCTTCTGCACCCGCTGAGTTTCTCCAGCCTTTTGTGTACCCTCAATGCTAGGTGGTTAGTTTTAGTTTAGCGATGCAGCATGGAAGGCCCTTCAGCACACTGAGTCAACACACTGACCATGGACCACCTGCACATTAGTTGCATATTATCCCAATTTTCGCATCCATTCCTTGGTAAAGGGCCTGTCCCACTTGGGAGACCTAAACAGCAATCTCTGGTGACCTTGCCCGCCACCCAAAAAAAAAAATCAAGGTGGAGGTGACCTGCAACCTCCTACCACCTCCCACGCATGTGTTGAAAACCTTCCTCGACTATGAAGAAAACCGGCTTCGACTAGACCAGCGACTAAAAAATTATCCATTTTTAAAATGGCAACCTATTTTTAGTCGAGGTTGGTTTTAATCATGATGAAAAAATAGCAGCCACCTAAATGAAGCCTCGACTACGCAGAAACCACTTTCGACCATTAGGGAGAGTGACCAAAACCTCCGGTGACCTCATGGAAACCTTGGATGGTGGGCAAGGTCACCAGAGGTCACTGGCGCTGTGAGGCAACAGCTGCAGCACCATGACTTGCTTCTATTCATTTTCTGTTTTAATGTGGAGATGAAATTACACCCGTATTGTCTTGGTAGGGAACTTCACCATAGATAGCACAGTATGTGAACCACCATACATGGAGCAGACTGGGGTGAGGGTGGACTTTCTTCCTCAGTGGACATTTGTGAACCAGCTGGCTTTTTACAGTTATCTGGAAGTTTGATCATTATTAGCTGTTGTTGTTTTCCTTTTAAATCCTGCTGCTGACCTTGTGGAAGCTGAGCTGCGATCCCTGGATTGCTAGCCGGAACTCTGGGCTGCTAGCCGAGGTGACGTTGCCCACCACGTCACCCATGGTAGAGCAAGAGCAGCATCCAGGTTTAATGATGCTTCAATGGAATTTGTGCAGGGTTGTGCAGGGAAGAGAGAGGAATATACATCTCCCCAGCAATAGGGGACAGAGAACTGCTACTTGCAACACGATGCGAGTCAAGATTGATCAATTGCCATATGCACTTCGATCGGAACAATTATATTCTCACTCACAGCAGCTTTACAGGCCCATTACCACAACTAATAAATGTGAAAAATATACATCTTCTAGATGCGCTGGGACGCATCCTCAGTGATGTGACCTGGGGTCATCGGGTGTTTCGGGTCTCACAACATCAGACACCCTCGCCCAGGCGACCCAGCCGGGGTTGATCAGGCCCCGACTTGCGTCCCAGCAGCAACCGCCCACGGATCAGCCATCTTAATAACTACTCTGCAGGGGTTGGGAGACTCTAGTGCATGGAGGGACTGGGCTCTGTGGGGTGACTCCCGGCCGGCTCCTCCTGCGTCTCACCAGGTTCAAGGCCTGTGCGCTGCACCTCTTTCTCCTTCTCCAAGCATTTCATTCTCGCCTGATGGATGTTTAGGCCACGATGGTTCATTAGGCCTTTCCGTAGCTTTGTTGGGTGTCCAATAATACAATTATCAGTTATAACAGTGGCACGGTGGCACAGCTTTAGATACTGTGCCAGAGACCTGGGTTCGATCCTGACTACTAGTACTGTCTGTACAGAGTTTCTACATTCTCCTCGTTACCACGTAGGTTTTCTCCAGGTGCTCCGGTTTCCTCCCACACTCCAAAGACGTACAGGTTTGTAGGCTACTTCAGTAAATTAAAATTATAAATTGTCCCTTGTGTGTAGGATAGTGTCAGTGTGTGGGATCGCTGTTTGGCGCAGACTCGGTCTGTTTCCACGCTATATCTTTAAACTAAACTAAGTAAGTGATGGTTAGAGGCTGCTGAGGAGGTGAATACTTGGGGCAGTTTGCCCACAGATGCAGTTTGAAATGATTTAAGTGGGATAAGAAAAGTCGAGTCAAATTACTGATTGTAATAGAGCTAAAATCTGTAGTATCATCCTGTACATCCCTTCAGCTTAGAGCAATATCCAGTCTTCACTTCCACCTCCCAATTTAGTCACAATTCCCACTGGCTCTTGTGTCAGGTCTTGTCCACGATAACCACCTATCTCATGGTCGCCCTTGTTGTATAAACAGAACCAAAGATTATTTCATTTCAACTACTCATTTTGGGCAGGACGGTGGCACAATGATAAAGTTCCTGTTCTATCCTGGCTTTGGGTACTGACTGTACAGAAATTTGTATGTTCTTCCTGTGACCGTGTGGGTTTAGAATGGAGACGTGGAAACACCTTTTCTCCCAGAGAATGGTGAGTCAGTGGAATTCTCTGCCTCAGAGGGCGGTGGAGGCAGGTTCTCTGGATGCTTTCAAGAGAGAGCTAGATAGGGCTCTTAAAAATAGCGGAATCAGGGGATATGGGGAGGTGGCAGGAACGGGGTACTGATTGGGGATGATCAGCCATGATCACATTGAATGGCAGTGCTGGCTCGAAGGGCCGAATGGCCTACTCCTGCACCTATTGTCTATTGTGCTCCGGTTTCCTCCCACGCTCCAAAGATGTGCGGGTCTGTAGGTTTATTGGCTTTGGTAACAATTGTAAATTGTCCCCAGCGTGTAGGATAGTGCAGGTGCACGTGGATCGCTGGTCGCGCGGACTCGGTGGGCCGAAGGACCTGTTTATGCGCGGTATCTCTAAACTAAACTACTGGCTCCCATCTTGTTTCTCCGCACCTGCCCATGACAAGAGAATGCCAAGCACAATGGAGAAGGACAAGATGTGGCCACCACAAATGTTGCAACTCACCGATACAGAGGACATCCCAGACACGGGTGACCTTCTGCCCCCTCTCTCAACCACTGAGGAGTCTTGCGCAACTCTGAGACGGTTGCAAACAAAATTACATGCATTGTTAGATAAAAGACAGTAGACAATAGGTGCAGGAGGAGGCCATTCGGCCCTTCGAGCCAGCACCACCATTCAACGTGATCATGGCTGATCATCCCCAATCAGTACCCCGTTCCTGCCTTCTCCCCATATCCCCTGACTCTGCTATTTTTAAGAGCCCTATCTAGCTCTCTCTTGAAAGCATCCAGAGAACCAGCCTCCACCGCCCGCTGAGGCAGAATTCCGCAGACTCACCACTCTCTGTGGGAAAAAGTGTTTCCTCGTCTCCGTTCTAAATGGCTTACTCCTTATTCTTATTCTTATCACGCTTGCTGACTTAATTTCATCAGTGACTCAAGCTTGGTGATTGTCAGGGTCGTGACATTGCCACAACTAAATCAATGTCTCTTCTCGTTTTCACAAATATACCAAGTACTGTGGGAATCAATGAGAACCCTCGGTCAGGAAACCCCAGTGCACAAAGGAACTGCGGATGCTGTTTACTACACAATAGACTGAACTGGTCTGGACTGGAGAGAGCGAATGGCAGGATTTGTTGTGATGGACACTTCAGACACCTCCAGATGTATTTTCTCCAGAGATGCTGCCTGGCCTGCTGAGTTACTCCAGCACTGTGTCTACCTCTGAGATCCCCTTTCCTTCCTTGGATGCATCAGCACTCACACAGAGCTCATTCACGCTTATGTGGGACAACTTAATTGAGTTTACACCAGTGGTTTTGCACCACATAAGTGAGAAGAAGTAGACAGGTGATTGACTGTAGATAGACACAAAAAGCTGGAGTAACTCAGCGGGTCAGACAGCATATCTGGAGAAATGGAATAGATAGAAAAGGACTAGCGTAGATGGGACATGTTGGCCGGTGTGGGCAAGTTGTTTCAGAAGGTCCTGTTTCTGCGATGTGAGACTCTATCACAGTAAGACATATTACCCATGGTCTTGCTTTATGTTCCCGAACGTCACCTTCTGATCTGTGAAACCGACAGAGGTGGTTGATGCTGAGATGGATCCCACCAAATGAGTGAATGACTCTCAGCACGCCCATTTTGCACCTAATGCTTCAACCCTCACCCCCAAACAACATCCCCTGGCTCCTGCCACCAAAATCCTGGTTCCAGCCCTGCATGGGGGCCTGTGAAACAAGCCATGTGAGACTCTCTCGGGTTCCAAATCCCAGTTTATAATCCAATAAAGCACTCTTGACTCTTGACTAAAAAGCATCACAACAGTAAGGCAGGTATTTAAGCAGCTTGTTTCCGTTGAAGCCACCAAGGAGAAGTGTTTCCAATTTACATGGTGCTTGACAACTTATTTTGCTGTTCGCCTGAAATCTGAAACAAAAGCTATGTTAAAATCTGTTGATTGCCAATTATTTCACATCTTGTCATCACAGCCCTTTCCACTAAAGGGCCTGTCCCACCAGCATGCAACTCTATGCGATTAGCGCGACCTAACGCGGTCGCTTGAGCCGTCCGGCGTCGCGGGGCCGGTCCCACTTCGATCGCCGGAGCCGTGCGGAATTGAGCGGAGTTCGTCCCGACACCGCGCGGGGCTCCGAAAAACCGACTGTCCAAAAATTCCGCGCGCAACGGCTTGTCGGCTCGCAGTCGCCTCGACATTACACACCGCCCGGACATCGTGCCTCCGTGAACCTATTTGTAAGTGCCTCCGTGACCCTCTATGTGTGTGGCTCCGTGGCCCTGTGTGTATGTGTACCTCGGTGCCCCTCTCTGTGTGCCCCTCTAAGTCCTGGCGAACTTACCTTGGACTTGCTCCAAGTTCGCCTCACTTTGCGCCGCGTTGCGCCACTCACCCGACCTCCGCGCGGCCCTCGCTGCCGGTTTGGTTGCGCTCGCCGCATGCAGGCGCATGCTGGTGGGAACGGCCCTGTACAGGGGATCACCCGACCTCCGCGCGGCCCCCGCTTCTAGTTTGATCGCGTTCATCGCATAGAGTTGCATGCTTGTGGGACAGGCCCTTTACTTCACTGCGTGCTGTGGGTAGATGAGGAACTGGGGATGGACTGGTGAGGATTTGTTGTGCGTTGTCCTCTGCATGTCCTGAGCACCATTGTGAGCAGTTGGTTTGGTCAATGACAGGAGATCTATGTCCTCCTGCGTCCTCACCATGCTTCTTCACACTTGCAGTCAAGTGCCGGGCTCCAAATGTGTAAGTCTTTGACGCTGACTGCAAGCACATCCTCCGCTAGAGCTCATTAAATTTAGGTCTTCGGAGGTTTGACCTCTGCATCGACTCAAGAATCGTCTGTCAAAAACACACGCCGGTGGGCACAGAGGCAGCAGCTGTGGCAAGTCAACTTCCATTCAGATGGAACGATCACAAGTTTGCACACCCCTCTGGCCAACAGTTAGAATTCGCCTCCGTTGCTCCTTTGTGCCTCGACAAACTTGTGTTGCTCGTTGAACTTGGAGCCAAGTTTAAAAATAATTTAAAAATTCCTCAGCAATGTATCTTTGGTTCATTAGCTTAACCTGTTGTACCCCACCCACAGTTCCAATTAGGAAGTCACAGACTGTTTGTGACAGGCAGAGGTACTTCCATAAAGCTTGGAAATGAGTGGGTTGAAGTTGGACCAAGCTTGTTATTGTTTTTATCTTCACTCTCCCCAAACTCACTTGTCTAGGGGTTAGAATTCCCAACCCTCGGAGTGCCTCGGGCTAATCACATGTCATAAGGTCACAAGGAATAGCAAAGGAATTAGGCCATTTGGCTCATTAAGTCTACTCTGCCATTCAATCGTGGCTGATCTAATTCTCCCTCCTAACCCAATTCTCCTGCCTTCTCCCCATAACCTCTGACACCCGTACTAATCAAGAATCTATCTATCTCTCCCTTAAACATATCCTCTGACGTGGCCTCCACAACCTTCTGTGGCAAAGAATTCCACAGATTCACCACCCACTGACTAATTACATTTCTCCTCATCTCCTTCCTAAAAGAACATCCTTTAATTCTGAGGCCATGACCTCTAGTCTTAAATTCTCCCATTAGTGGAAACATCCACTCCACATCCACTCTATCCGAGCCTTTCACTAGTCTGTATGTTTTAATGAGGTCCAACCCATTCTTCTAAACTCCAGCGAGTACAGGCCCAGTGCTGACAAATGCTCATCATAGGTTAACCTACTCATTGTTGTAGACCGTGTCTCTGACAATGCAGCGCTCCTTCTGTACTCCACCAGGTCTGAAGCTTGCCAATTCAGTGTTGCCTGGCCCATTGACATGCCCTGCATAACCAGTGTTGCAGGTCCATTATTCATGCTCAGTCCAAACCGGAAGACTGCTATTTAGCATGTAGGAGAGCGGTTTCCCATGTGGACATAGATCCTATGTTTGTTTTGGACTTAGTGGTCGAGCACTTTGTAACATGTCCTGGAGCCCTGAGTGCTAACAGTATGCTCTAGGATGAGAATTGTTTTATTAGGCACCAAGAAACTAGAGAAACAAAGGACTACAGATGCTGGTTTACACCAAAGATAGACACAAAGTGCTGGAGTAACTCAGCACAGTAACTCTGGAGAAAAAGGATGGGTAATGTTTTGGATCGGGAACCTTCTGTCTAAAGAACCTGAAATGACACCCATCCTTCAGAGATGCTGCCTGACCTGTTGTGTTGCTCCAGCACTTTGTGCCTATCTTCAGCATGAAAATAGGATCTTCAGGCCCACCGAGTCTACCCTAACAATTAATCACCCATTCACACTAGTTCTATGTTATCTCAACTCCGCATCCTGCACACTAGGGTCAATAGAGATATGGAAGGGTAAGGCGTGAAAACACAAATCAAAGGAGAGGTTGATCAAGGAAATATAGAAACAATGTACCTTTCTACATTTCCTTGATTGTGTTTTCACACCTTACCCTTCCATATCTCTATGTCTCCCTCTCCCTCTCTCCTGACTCTGTCTGAAGAAGGGATTTGACCCAAAACACCACCTATTCCTTCTCTCCAGAGATGCTGCCTGTCCCATTGAGTTACTCCAGCTTTTTGTGTCTGTTTTGTCATGCACGTGACACGTTGCCCATTAAAAATGTTTGGCAACTCCATGCTTTGGGAGTCCGAATAGAGAGCTTCATGTGCACATCTGTATATTTTCCAAGGTGCAGATCTTGTTGCGATAATAAAGGTTGCCCTTGAGTGTCACAACCCTGGCACACACCACAGCTTCATTGCTGCCCACAGCCACGCTGAACTGCTTATCTTGCTCAGGAAGGCCAACTATCAAGATGCTACAGTGACGACCTTCGTGTAACTTCTGGAGCTGGATCAATTAGATAAAGGGAAGGCACTGCTTGTATGCCGTTGCTTCCGTTTAGCAGCTCATCATTTCAATCAGGATATTTCTGCTGCCAATTAGTTATGACACTCGCAAGAGCCTTCACTTTTGAATCCTGATAAAGTTTCAGAATATAAAGCAGGCTGCCCGTTACATTCTTATTTAGTCATCTTCTTGTATTCCATATTTGAAATCCCTGTGTGGGTTGAAGTGATTACTCAGTATGAGGGGTGAATTCAGCTTCTATTATTCGGTTCAAGATTTGAAATGAAGTGTTGCAGCAATTGGCTCTATTATTGCAGGAGGGACTTTATTGGATACATGCGGGAAGTCCCGAAGATTACACACTTGTTGACATTTAAACCATGCCTTATGATACTAACACATTGCAGAGATGAACACGATTTCCCCTGAAGAGACTGAGAATCAATACATTTATGAACAATAAAACTCTTGTCTACATTTTTCACTTGAGAATTATATCTTGAATTGCAAGCAGTTTATCCGATAGCCAATGGATATTTTTAAGGTGGAGATGATAGATTCTTGATTATTATGGGTGTTAGGTTGTGGGGAGAAGGCAGGAGAATGGGGTTGAGATGGAAAGATCGATCTGTAATGATTGATTGGTGGAGTAGACTTGATGGGCTGAATGGCCTAATTCTGCTCCTATAACTTATTCACCTGTTGGTTTTCTGATCGCTCCACAACAGCTGTGTGCTCATAACACTCTTTGTACAATGGGGTTTCGTAAGCACTCTCAGTCTATTAAAACCAACCTCAATTATTAGTCCTTTCTCAACGAGGACCACCTTTCCTTTTGAGCCTGTGAGCTTGGGCATTAGAAATGTAGATTGTCCTTTCTAATTAAATATTGTAACGATGTTCCAGAATAAGACAGGCAAATTGAAAGAAGATCAACAAGTGGAATGCTATTTTCAATGTATTTTCCCAATCCAGCTAATTCGGGAGCAATAGCTTTAAGAGAGATAGTTATAGTTATAAAAGTTCAAGGCAGTTCTCTTGGAGTGCCATCTTTCATGTGACACGTTAAGGTAAGGACGCATTAGGTGGTTTATAAAGCACTTTTACCTGCACATTCACGTCCTATGAATACAGTTGGCATAAAACGAGCTGTTTGACCAAATGTATGAAAATCTGTGCTGCAATGTTTACAGCTAGCCAGTCTATCTCTACTATGGATGGAGCAGATAGTGGCAGTCTGCCTTAGAGATTATAGAGGCGGCACTTGGGACTAAGGAGATGCATCAGAACAGAAGAACAGCACAGAACATCGACTGGCCTGCTCCTGCACCTATTGTCTATTGTCTATATTGAAGAAGGCAAAATACACTGCCTCCCCTGCCATAATTTATCAATATATTTAACATCAGTTCTACTCTCTACACAAACTGCACATCCCTTGAATACCTTAAAATCTGAAAATGAATCAATCCCTGTCTTGAATACACTTGGTGATGAAGCCCTTCTGGGTGCTGAGTTCCAAAGTTCTCGGAGCAGATATTGCGGGTGGGTCATTTCATGGACTCTGATGCAGTGCCAGGGAAGGAAGGGTGAGGAGGTGGTAGATGAGGGGTGGGGAGGAGGAGAAGGACGCCAGATAGCTGTCAGAAAGGAGTCTGATCACGACAATGCATTGCAAGAATCTGCCAGGAATCCTAGACTGAATTACATATCCCCAGATGATGGTTAGAAACCAACTGGGACTCTGCACCCGGCTGCTAGTGTGAACAGGTGATCGATGGTCAGCATGGACTCGGCGGGCTGAAGGGCCTGTTTCCTGTATCTCTAGACGGTTAGTGTTCAACTTGGATACTGGGATTCCTGCATGAGTAGTAAGGGGTCAAAGGTTACAGGAAGAAGGCAGGGGAATGGGACTGAGAAAGGAAAAGTAGATCAGCCACGATCGAATGGCGGAGTAGACCTGATGGGCTTAATGGCTTAATTTTGTTTAGGAAAGAACTGCAGATGCTGGTTTACACCGAAGCTAGACACAAAATGCCGGAGTAACTCAGCAGGTCACACAATATCACGTAATCATGAAAAAGGTTCTTGACCCGAAACGTCACCTATTCCTTTTCTCCAGAAATACTGCCTGAACCGCTGAGTTACTCCAGCATTTAGTGTCTATCTTCAGCTTAATTATGTTCCCATGTCTCAGGAACCTATAGACGCATGAATGTAGAAATTCCCAACTTCTGCATAGCTGTTTGCTGCTGTCCTTCAAACTCCATGTTTCCCAGGTGTTATGCCGGGATTACTGACTGCTTGGAGAGTACGTGCTTCTTCTTCTCTTCGACCAAGGTGTCCCGAGCCATATTGGAAAATGTCAGTGCCTGGTCTCTTCCTTGCTCTGCTATGTCTTCGAGTAAGCATCGAAGGGTTGTTAATAAGCACGTCATCTTTACCAGTTGTAGGTATGGCTTCAGTCAACAACACTGGATTCAGCTCATGTCAGCTATTCACAACTTTGGAAGCCAAGGAAAAGCTCTAAAGCATTAAACAGTATGTTAGTATTGCCTGGAGATGAAGTGGTTCAGTTCAGTTTAGTTTATTGTCAGGTGAACCGAGTTACAGTGAAAAGCTTTTGTTGCGTGCTAACCAGTCAACGGAAAGACAACACATGATCACAATCGAACCGTCCACAATGTACAGATACATGATACGGGAATAACATTTAATGCAAGGTAAAGCTGCTAAAGTCCGAACAAAGATAGTCCGAGGGTCACCAATGATGAAGATAGTAGTTCAGGACTGCTCTTTAGTTGTGGTAGGATGATCCAGTTGCCTGAAAACATCTGGGAAGAAACTGTCCCTGAATCTGGAGGTGTGCGATTTCACACTTGTACACTTTTTTGTAAAAAGTTCAGTTTGCAAATATCTGTGCTGGGTTAAGATATCACCGTCCAATTTCATCTCTCGAATCATTCACACCACTCACTCCTTTGGAGTACCTAACCATGAATAAAGTGAGTCCTTCAGAAACACCAGGCTTGGGGGAAAAAGGTGCTTAAGCAAGTAGTAGACTAAATAGAGAGCTAGGACAAACAAGCAGCTTGAACTGTCTGCACAAAGAACTTTGGAACTCAACACCCAGAAATGCTTCATCACCGAGTGTATTTAAGACGGGGATTGATTCATTTGTAGATATTAAAGTATTCAAGGGATGCACAGTCGGTGTTGAGAGTGAGTTAGCGCATGTGAGCAAAGACTGGTTAACATTCACAAAGATTCTACCCTTCACTAATGAGTTCCATCTTTTCTTTCAGATGTTGGTGAGACTGCTGTGAATTTCCTGGATCTTCTGTTCTCATGTCAGGTTCCTAGGTAGGTGTGTTTTCACATGGGTTTTTTATCCTAAAACGTCTCACTGTGTAGTTAATTTGGTCAATAATCGATGCCTGCCTTGGACTGCGTACAACAGGTTCATACACGCCGGTTGACAGCACGCATTTTCATTGAATATAAACCAGCAACTTGTTTATTTGTTTTCTGGCAAACTGTTGTACCCCAAGCTGTTGCTGAGCCCTTTTAGTTAAATTGCCTCTGGCCATGTTCAATAGACTGTGATGCTGAAGAGAGGTTGTGGCCACCGGAGACTGCAGGTTAAATATAGATATGGATTTGCGGATATGGATTGTAATTGTTAAGCATTTTCTTTTAAAAATTGAAAATCAAATTTCTTGCACTCTTTTTTTAATGACAGTGCTTTCAGTATATGTAAATTCTAATTCCCAGTTCAGTTTAGAGATACAGAGCGGAAAGAGGCCTTTAGGCCCAGCGAGTCCGCACCGACCAGTGATCCCAGCACGATAACACTATCCTACACACTAGGGACATTTTAAATTTACTTTTACACCAAGCCAATTAACCTACAAACCTATACATCTTTGGAGTGTGGGAGGAAACCGAAGATTTCGGAGAAAATCCGCACAAGGTCACTGGGAGAACGCACAAACTCCGTACAGACAAGCACCTGTAGTCAGGATCGAACCCGGGACTCTGGCATTGTAAGGCAGCAACTTTACCGTGTCGCTGTTACTTGGATTTTATTGGATTCTCCACAACAGCACTTGGCCCTGTTTCACCAACCTCCGAAAACAAGCTGCAAAGCTGGTGATGCAAGCCATTGTAGAAGGGGACAACTCAGGAGGAAAGATTTCTTCCCCTGTATTTCATCAGCAGATGCGCCGTAAAAAGCATTTTATCAGGACGCATCGCAGCATGGTTTGGGAACAGCTCCATCCAAGAAATTGCAGAGAATTGTGGATGCAGCCCAGACCATCACACAAACCAAGCTCCCTTCCATTGACTCAATTTAAACACATCACGCAGTCTCGGCAAGGCCAGCAGCATAATCAAGGATGCGCCGCACCCAGGTCACTCCCTCTTCTCCCCTCTGGCAAGAGGTACAGAAGCTTTACAACGGCCACCTCCCGATTCATGGCCAGTTTCTTCCCAGCTGTTATACTGCAACAGAACCACTATATCAACAACTAAAGAGCAGTCATGAGCTACTATCAACCTTATTGGAGACCCTCGTGCTATCTATAATTGGACCTTGGACTAAACACTACTCCCTTTATCCTGTATCTGTACACTGTGGATGGCTTGATTATAATCCGGTATTGTCTTTCCGCTGACTGGTTAGCATGAATCAAAAAGCTCTTCACTGTACCTGAGTACAGGTGACAGTCAACTAAACTTCAAACCAGTTCTAACCCTGTCTTATTGTGGTCTTTGACCTGAAGGAGTTTGTTCTGGGAGTGCGTAGGGATTGGTTTGATTCCATTTTTGCCTTGCGCCGATTCATGCCACACGGCAAGCAAAATGTTTCTGTGACACCTTATATTCATGTTACTTCGACAAGTTATTATGATTGTGCCCAGCAATAGTAAAAGTGACTTGCACCTGCATAGCAGGTTCAGCAGAGAGAAAAAATCTTCCTAAAGCAAGTAAAAACTTACTATGTTTAACTTTGCCATTCTGTTACCATTTTTGATACATCTTTTGCATCCTCCGCTATGTCTGTATTTCCTCTTTATAATGAACTGCAAAGTACTTCATGTAGTCCAATCAAGGTTCAGTCCAAGTTTAATAACACCTCTACTTTTCAATTCCATCTCTTTTGAAATAAAGCCCAGTGCTTGTTTGCTTTTGTTATGGACTTCTTGCCTGACACTACAACTTAAAGTCAATTTTGCATTTTGTACTCCCAGATCCATTTGCTACTCCACTTCACTTAGATTTTTCATTTGCTATGTGACCTCAGAATAAATCTAATCCTTCAGCTTCATCTGCGCAGAAATGTGTCTGTCAATGAAATGCCGATAGGATTAACTCTCTAGCCTGTAGTTAACTGGCATGTCTATCTCGGGGCAACGTAGCGTTCACAACCTGGAACCAGAACTGTGGTTCCGGTGGGTAAATATCAGACTAGGTATTTGTCCCTGGCTACAAAAAAGGATATAGTGCACATTCAGACATTAACCGCTAAATGCATACTTTTAAGAATCATTTTGATTAGTGATCTATCGGTTATGAATATGTTACTGTATGGGTGGCACATAGCTCCAGTGACCTGGGTTCAATCCTGACCTCGGGTGTGAAGTGTGCATGTTCTCCCTGTGACGGTGTCCAGTTTCCTGCCATATCCCTCAAAATAACGTGGGTCGATAGGTAAATTAGCCCCTGTAAATTGCCCTTTGTATGTAGGTTATGAACTGCTGTAGTCTGTGCTTTGCAGTGAATCCCACAGTTTGTGAATATAGTGTGAGAAGGAACTGCAGATGCCGGTTTAAACCAAAGATGGACACAAAAAGCTGGAGTAACTCAGCAGGACGGGCAGCATCTGTGGAGAGAAGGAATTGGATGACGAAGAAGGGTCTCAACCCAAAACGTCGCCCATTCCTTCTCCAGAGATGCTGCCTGTCCCGCTGAGTTACTCCTGCGGTTTATGAATATATCTACCTGGTGGTAAGTATGGTTTTGATTTTTGAAAGATCATTAGTGGATGTTCCATTGTAGAGTGTGAATAAATAGACGTTAAATCTCTGGCATGTAAACAGCTGTTAATTTTCCTCAGTGAAACGAGTTTGAGTTTTCTAATCCCAGGGAACCCGACACGATGCGATAATCTACTTGCAACTGCGGTATGATTGACACCCATTTGGAAACCACACACAGACAAGATACTGGGATGCCGTGTGGAGACAAGAGGCATCAATCCAATGTGATGGATGAAGCGGCCTGTGAAGTGATGGTTTTACACGCGCCATTCATAGTGAACGCAGGGCCATTGTTCTCCGGCTGTCTAGTGCTGCCAATAAATGCAAAGCGATGATTCACATTATCATATCTGACACTGACATGTGCAGGTATCAATTGCTTTCAGAACATTGGCTTGTTCCCTGCTGTGCCCTATTTTAGTTAACTAATTTATAGTGTAGATGATAAAACAATGTGCTGAAACAGCAATTGGGAATGTTTGATGTGGTGCACGCCATAGTGTGTGTTACTAATCCACTGATTTCGTAATGACAAAATCCGCTAAATTTACCAAGAGTAATAAAGAGAAGATACAAAGTGTCGGAGTTACTCAGCGGGTCAGGCATTGTCCCTGGAGTCTGAGGAAGGGTCTTGACCCGAAAAGTCATCTATTCTTTTTTCTCCAGAGATGCTACCTGACCCGCTGTGTTACTCCAACATTTTGTGTCTATCTCTGGAGAACTTTGATAGGTGACATTTTTCAGACTGGATCTCAGACTCGATCTGAAGAAGGGTCCTGACCTAAAACATCACCTACCCATGTTCACCAGGGCTGCTGGCTGTCCATTGGAAATTGGAGGATCAGCACCTAATATTTTGCATTGGCAGCTTACAGCCCAATGCTGTATGGCTGAATGATATGGATTTCTCTAACTTCAAGCAACCCCTCTCTCTATGCCTCCCCCACCCAAGTTGCACCAGCTTCTCGTTTTCACCCAACAAACAGCTAACAATGGCCTGTTTCATTTATCATTGTTACTTTTTTGCATATCTTTCATTCATTGTTCTTTACCTCTCTACATCATCGTCTATATCTCTCATTTCCCTTTTGCCTAACTAGTCTGAAGAAGTGTCTCGATTCCTTCTCTCCAGAGATGCTGCCTGTCCCGCTGGGTAAATCCAGCACTTTGCATGTTTTATTTGTAAACCAGCATCTGCAGTTCCTTGTTCCTATTGTGATAAACAGAAGTTCAATTGCAAAATATTATTAGCATCCTCAAGAAGTCCAAATGTGATCTTGAGTTAATGAGAGAATACTGAGGTAAAGTTTCTATTGTTATGAATATGGACTGGGCCATGTAATATGTGCAGTACCTGCTTTGAATACTACACAAGACAATGATCATTTTCAGCACAGTGATATCCTTTATATTTTTTACATCTGATAATATAGATGCTCATTGATGGGCTTCCTACTTCAAATATTAGCTTTTTGTTTTATTCTTTGGACAAGATTTCCTCAATTTAGAATTTTTAGAATCCACCAACTGAACAATAAGTCGCCTCATTTATAGTACATCAGCATAGAAATCATTTAGTTTGGCAGAGATTCAGAGTGCATTTTTGTCGCAGTGAAATGTTAAAAAAAATGCTAAATGCATGTGCATTAACAAAATGAAAACCCAGGAGTGGTTGGGGAAATTTAGGCCAAGCATTAGTTCCCAAACATCATGAAGGAAGATGGATGTTAGCCTCAATGTTCAATCATGTAGTGCTATTAATTTTAGAAATGCCTCTGACAGCAACTATTTCTGGTTAATTTGGTAGCATTCTGGAGAATCGACTGAGCATTTCCTGATGTGAGTCTCATTAGCTCAGCAAGTATATACTGGACAATGCACTGACCTTTAAATGCAAGTTCACTCCTGACCTCTGATGCTGTGCGTATGTAGTTTGCACGTTCTACTTGCGACTATATGGGTTTCCTCCGGGTGCTCCGGTTTCTCCCCCCATAATGAAAAGGCATCTGGACCAGTAGATTAATTGGCCATTGCAATTAGTTCCTAGTGTGTAGTTGAATGTTGGAATCTGGTCATCAGGTCATGTCCATAAGTGATAGGAGCAGAATTAGGCCATTTGGTCCATTTGGTCCTACTCCGCCATTCAATCATGGCTGATCTATCGCTCTCTCCTAACCCCATTCCCCTGCCTTCTCCCCAAAATTCCTGACACCCAATCAATAATCTATCCATCTGCCTTAAAAAATATCAACTGACTTGGCCTCCACAGCCTTCTGTGGCAAAGAATTCCACAGATTCACCACCCTCTGACTAAAGAAATCCCTCCTCATCTTCCTAAAGGAACGTCCTTTAATTCCGAGGATATGACCTCTAGTCCTAGATGGGAGCTGACGGAAATGCAAGGAGAATAAAAGAGGTTGTAGTAGGATTTGAATAAAAATGGGTGCACAATGACTCTTTGCTCAGGCTCTCCTCCCCTTCTCTTGGCTTGGAGTCATAGAATCATACAGCACAGAAATAGGTTCTTCAGCCCAACCTGCCCATGCTGGCCAAGTGCGATTTGACTTCAACAAACCTGTGTCATCTGGCCTCAATTATGAAATAGCTTTCAAACAATGAAGATTTCTTTATTTTTCACCTATCAAAGATTTTCAGCTGAAGAGATCACTTGATTGACTACCCTAATGAAGTACTTTGGATGCTCATGGCTAACTAAGCATACAATTCTATATTTTTATGTCAATCAGTGAAAATGAAAACACTGTGAATTGTGCTCTATTCAGTTCATGTTGGTATTCAAAACACAGACAAGCATGGAAGTTGACTGACATGAATGAAAATCTGACCTAAAGTTGGAATATTACCTGTCTCCCTGGACAAAAGGAATAAAATTAATGCTATCACAAACTGCTAGAGGAACCTGGGGGGTCAGACAATGTCCGTGAAAGAAAATAGACAGATGTTAGTTTGGGCTGGGACCTTTTTCCAAACAGTCTAAAGAAGTCTTAAAGAAGACTTTCAAAAAGTCTATAGAAAGCTCCTGACCTGAGATGGCGTCTGTCCATTTCCTTCCCCAGATGCTGCCTGATCTGATGTTTTCCTCCAGCAGTTTGTTTTTTTGTTCAAGATTCCGGCATCTGCAATCTCTTGTGTATCCACTAACAGTATCATCTTGTGGAGATAATGAACTTCACATCTATTTGTTATGGCTGGATCCCTCACCGCCCCATCTCCTCTTCGTCCGTGGTTTTTGACTCACTCCCCCTCCCCTCAGATGGAACAAGCGCAGAGTTCTGCTGGTCCGCACCTTTCACCCCACCAGCCTCCGCATCCAACACATCATCCTCCCAAATATCTGGCACCTGCAAAGTGATTGTATCTTCCCATCCCCTTTCTACCTTCCGCAGAGATGCTTCCTCCGCAAATCCTTGGCTCACTCATCCTTACATCCTTACATCCTCTATGCTTGTTGCCTTACAGAGCCAGAGACCTGGATTTGATCTTGAATGTGGGTGCTGTCTGTACAGAGTTTGCACGTTCTCCCTGTGACGGCATGGGTTTTCTCCCGGTGCTCCGGGGTTTTGTGGACCTAAGGGCCTGCTTCCGAGCAGTATCTCTCAACTAAAATCTGAACGATTCTGTGATCCCTCAATACATTTATTGTTCTCTGGAATGGCAAATTCCAAAGGTTGACCGCCTTTGAAATTTGCCCTCATCCCAGTTGCAGACTTCGTGTGGCCATTCTGTTTTGCTCCTACACTGTCCAGTTCTAAATGGTCCACCCCTTACTCTGAGATTGTCACCCCTGCTTCAAATCCCCTCACCAGAGGAAACTATTCCCTTTGCATCATCCTGTTAAACACAGGTGTGGCATTGTTGCTGAAAAACACACACAGTTCCTAGTCATGTTATGCTCTGGGTTATAATGGATAACCCGTTACACATGCAGTTACAAGTAAATAAACTGTGACATTATTTTTACTTTTTCAAAAGAAGGGCATTAGATCAACAAAGAAAAAAAATAATGACGGATTTCTATAATAGAATGGTTAGAGCACTGTAGAGTTTTTTTTGTAGGTGTCCTGTTATAACTAGGACATAAAGTAAAATTGAGTTTGATGATTATAAATCTGAATCTCATGTGAATATACACTTCCACGGTGATGGTGAGAAACGCACTGTAAAGGTATGGTAGGAGACTTGAGCACCAGCTCCATTTCCATGGAGATTTAATTGAGGCCATCAAAATGATGAAGGGTTTTGACAAGGTGAATGGAGAGAAGACCATTTCCTTTGCCTGGGGAGCCCATAACAAAAGATTTCAAACTCGGCACCAAGGGAATGATGAGGGTCATTTATTTTTGCGATGTATTGTAAAAGCGTGGAATACTTTGCAATTGGGAGTAGTTGAGGTAGAGATCATTTCACCTTCCAACAGAAAATTTAAGATCGTAATGGATTATAGATATTATTTTGCACTGGGCAGTACTTTTATCAGTTGAATTATTACGAATGTAAACTTGGATTTAGATATCGTTGTGTTTGCTTCCATATTAGTAGGCACCTGGTTTGGGAGTGCTCTATTGGAAACATAGAAACATTGAAAAATAGGTGCAGCAGTAGGCCATTAGGCCCTTAGAGCCATTCAATATGACCATGGCTGATCATCTAAAATTAGTACCCCGTTCCTACTTTTCCCCATATCCCTTGATTCCTTTTGCCCAAAGAGCTAAATCTAACTCTCCCTTGAAAACATCCCATGAATTTGCCTCTACTGCCTTCTGTGGCATAGAATTCCACATATTCACAATTCTGTGGGTGAAAAAATGTTTCCTCGTCTCAGTCACCATATTCTTAAACTGTGACCCCTAGTTCTGGACTCCCCCAACATCAGGAACATTTTTCCTGCATCTAGCCTGGCCAATACTTTATAAATGTTACATGTTTCTATTAGATCACCTCTTATTTAAATTCCAGTGAATACAAGCCCAGTCGACCCATTCTTTCATCATATGTCAGTCACGACATCCTGGGAATTAATCTGGTGTACCTATGCTGCACTCCCTCAATGGCAATAATGTCTTTCCTCAAATTAGGAGACCAAAATTACACACAATACTCCAGGTGGGGTCTCGCAAAGGCACTGTACAACTGCTATAGGACCTCCTTGCTCCTAAACTCAAATCCTCTTGCAATGAAGGCTAACATGCCATTAGCATTAGCCATTTGTCACTTACAGTGGAATTAAGTGGAACACATTGTCATGCTTGCCTTGTTGACTTCTCTTTGCATCCGCTTTGGAGCGGTACAGCTGGTAGAGCACCCTCCTCACAGGGCCCAACACTTGGGTTCGATCCTGACCTCGGCTGCTGACTATGTGGAATTTGCACTTTCTCCCTATGACTGCATGGGTTTCCTCCAGGTGCTCTGGTTTCACCCTGCATCCCAAAGACATGTGGGTTAGTAGGTTAATTGGTCTCTGTGAAATTGCATCTGGTGTGTAAGGAGTGCCCGTGAAAACGGGATAACTAAAACTACTGTGAACGGACGATCGGTAGTTGGCGTGGACTCGGTGGGCCGAGGTAGTATCTCTTATCTCTGCAGTATCCCTTAACTAAACTGAACTAAAGATTCACTGCATAAAATCTGTTCTACTATTCTGCACTTGAAGAACTATTCTGGTCCTGTTCCCAAACACAATCTATTGTTCCCCTTGATCTCCCAGATCCTACGTCTTTTTGAGTTTAGAAATTGAAGGAAGAGTTCACTATTGAAAGAGTCGTAGTCAGATACAAACCCTTCATTCTATCAGATCTGCAGCAAACATTAACCACCCGTTTACAGTAATTCGCCATCAATCTCATTCCTTATTCTCTCCAAATTCTCATCAACTCTCCCCCAGAGTCTACCGCGTACCTAGGCACTGTCTTATGAACGAAGACTGCATAGACTCGGTTTATACTCTCTAGAATTTAGGAGATTGCGAGGGGATCTTATAGAAACATACAAAATTCTTAAGGGGTTGGACAGGCTAGATGCAGGAAGATTGTTCCCGATGTTGGGGAGGTCCTGGACAAGGGGTCACAGCTTACGAATAAGGGGGAAATCCTTTAGGACCGAGATGAGAAGGACTTTTTTTCACACAGAGAGTGGTGGGTCTCTGGAACTCTCTGCCACAGAGGGTAGTTGAGGCAAGTTCATTGGCTATATTTAAGAGGGAGTTAGATGTGGCCCTTGTGGCTAAGGGGATCAGAGGGTATGGAGAGAAGGCAGGTACGGGATACTGAGTTGGATGATCAGCCATGATCATATTGAATGGCGGTGCAGGCTCGAAGGGCCGAATGGCCTACTCCTGCACCTAATTTCTATGTTTCTATTCACTGTACTTCCATGTGCCTATTCAAAACCCTCTTAAATGCCATTATAATATATGCTTCCTCCACCACCCCTGGCAGTGCATTCCAGGCCCCCACCACTTCCTCCGTAAAAAATAAAACTTGCCCTGCACATCTCCATTAAACATTCGTCATCTCCCTGTGACCGCATGAATTTTCTCCGGGTGTCCTCCACACTCCAAAGATGCATAGCTTTTTAGGTTAATTGGCCTCTGTAAATTGTAAATTGTCCTTAGTGTGTAGGATTGTGCTAGTGAACCATGTGATCACTGATCGGCAAGGTCTCGATGGGCCCAAGGGCATGTTTTCAATAGTCTAAAGTAATGTCTAGATTTCACCTTCTGGCTATGCCCTCTTGTACTGAACATTTCCACCCTGAGGGGGAAAAAAGGTTCTTACTGTTTGAGTGGTGGTGCCCTCGAGTGTGGTAACCTCGCCTGCAGCTGTTTGTCCTTTCATCCTTTTTAACATTTTTTAGCTTGTGAAAAGTTTTTGTTTTGCAGGTCTTTTAGTCTTTTTATGTCTGGGATGGGGAGGGCGGGGAAGGGGGAAACTGTTTTCCACAGTCACTACCTGGTCGAGGATGCGTCTTTCCTCCGAGCGGCATCTTCGCCCCCTCCTCGCGGCCTATCATCTGGATTGGCGCGGCGGCCTTTCCTGCCGGAGACCGGCCAGAGCTCCAGTTTCATCAGTGAAGTGCCGTTGCGGTGCGGGCGATGCCTTACTAGGGTCGCCATGTTGGAAGCTCCGGAGTGCTGGGTCTGCCGATTCTAACATCCTGGTGCTGTGGTCTGCGGAGCTTCCAGCCGTGGGCGGCGCTGATTTTAACACCGCGGAGTCCTGGGGACTTTTGCCGATGTTGCCAGAGTTGGAGCTCCGCCCAGCGGCCTGTGGACTTTGGGAGCCGCGCTCTCCGGCAGGCAGCGGCTGATTCGAAACTCCAACCCGCTGAGAGTGTTCCTCCGACGCCGAAGTACCATCATCCGGCGAGTGGACCTGAAACATCGGGCCACCATCGGGCCGCATCAGGCTGCGACTGCGTAGGCCTCAATAGGGCTCAACCACGGGTGAACAAGAGGATGAGGACTGAACTTTGTTGCCTTCGCTCACAGTGGGAAACATTGATTCCGCTGGGGGGGGATGTTTTTTATGTTTAATGTTAAATTCTAAAGTGTGTGTTTATCTTATTTGTGTGCTGCGATGGTAACTCAAATTTCACTGCACCAATTGGTGTATGGAACAATAAATGTCCTTTATCCTTTGTCATAATTTTATATACTTCTATCAGGTCTCCTGGAATGTAGCAGAGAAAACAATCCAAGTCTATCCAACCTCTCTCCCTGCAGCTGAAACCCTCTGATCCATGCAGCATTCTGGTAAAACACCTCTGCAGGCTGTGCAAATGCCACATACAGAGCACTGGAAATCAGGATCAAACCTGGATTTATGGAGCTGTGAGGTAGCGGCTCTACAAGCTGCACCATTATTCTGCCTTCAGTACTTTGAGGCATTCAGGGATTATGGGGTTATAGGGAGAAGGCAGGAGCATAGGGTTAAAAGGGAAAGATAGATCCGCCATGGCTAATTTGCAAAGTAGACTTGATGGGCCGTATGGCCTAATTCTGCTCCTAGATCTTACGAACTTATGAACATTGTAACATAGCTAGTTGAAGTCTCAATGAGGGGAAAATGCACTGACGCGACATCATTTGGTGGAGTCAGTTATAGATCCTTCACCGATGTCTGCTGATATAACAATTGTGATTTTGCATTGTGAAGGTGTAGGCGCTTATATTAAGGATCAATGCCTGTCTAACACAAGTGTTTTAAGGTTTCCATCTCAGCTAATAATAAAAGGCCAGAAATTGATTTTGGGCATTATCTTGAGATAGGTAGGATCGGTCTATATATCACATTCACTGCGTATCACTGATGGGTGACTGATAAATGAATCTGTATTAGCCATTACACTCAACGGACGATCTGGCCAAGTGCGTAGACTGTCAAGAAGTAAAAAGTTCCCTCATATATTTCTAATACTTTTTATTTTACTTCCATGCTAGATAATGGAATGTTTTAGATGGAATGTTTTCATCACCAATTTTAGTATTTTAAGCCTATTTTCATGCAAATGTTTAATTATTGCAAATATTTAGTTATTTATGTCCCTGCGCAGGGATGGGCTGGCATTTTGTAGAATCTGAAATTTTGGAAAATACAGTAACCAGTGAGAAAATCAACATTCTCTTGGATCGTGAAACAGAAATGCTTTGATCTCCTCTTAAAAATTGAGCATGGACTTTTAACACTTGAGTCTTCCTTCAGATCTTGGTCTGTTTAGGATTTTTGATTCTCCATCCTTAACTTAATTGAAACACTCATTATTCAGTTGGGTTTCATGCTCCACTGTAAACTGACGCACAAAATGTAAGCTCGCATCTGAGTTCAAAGATCCTTCATATATTTTAAATTTCTAATACTTCACAGAAATGCTGCATTATCAGACGTGCCAATACTAGAGTGAGTCATTAAACCAAGGACTTTAAATCTCTCGGGTAGACACAGAAGAATTTTGTTTAATTTAAAGAATTGGATGGGAGTTCTGGTCCCTTAACCGACTTGTATCGCTGAATTTTCCAATAACTTATGTGGACCTCAATGTTTGTAATTTGCAGTAAAGGTTGCTGAAAAGAATTTCCATATTCCTGCCTTCCTTCCTTCTTGCGTTCCTTCACTGCGCTTCCTTCCTTTCTTTCCCTCTCTCTCGCTTTTGCTTGGTTCCTCCTTTACTTTCCCCAATACTAGTGAAAGAATTCCAGACTGTCTAGATTCCATCTGTAAAACATCTTGCATCTCCTCAGTCTATGTCGGCATAATCACTTGTTGTCATGGTGGTGTAGTGCTAGAGTTGCAGCGCCAGAGACCTGGGTTCGACCTGCTCGAAGACATGGATGGACAGGTGAGCATGGGAGTGGGATGGAGAATTACTGCACAGATGATAGGAGATCTGATTAGTTCCAGTGGATGAACTTCCAGTGGAAGTGGAATGAAACAATGATGCAGAATGAGTTTGCCATTTCTAGACTTTACCGCATTATGTAATGGATGAATGGATGTTGGTCTTTATTTTCTTCATATTTTAGCTGCCAATTAAGTACATATGAAGGTCTTGAAATGCCGTAAATAGTGAATAATATCACCAAGAGAGAATAGGAGTCTCTCAATGTAAAACCACCTAGGGAGCAAGCAGCAGATATAATGATGTGATAAAAATCCTTCCTCTGGACACCCATCAAACGAGGCTTTTAGATTCAGTTTATTGACACGTGTACCGAGGTACAGTGAAAAGCTTTTGCTGTGTGCAATCCAGTCAGCAGAAAGACAATACACGATTACAATCGAGGTGCACAGTGTATTTACAGTGTATGACAGTACATTTACAGTGCAATGTAATGTTTAGTGCAAGGTAAAGCTAGCAAAGTCCGATCAAGGATATGCAGAGAAGGGAGGGACATGGATCATACACCTGCAGGCACATTAGTTATCTTGGCATTATGTTCGGCACAGACATTATGGGCTGAAGGACCCGAGGCTGTGTTGTACTTTTCTGTGTTCTAAATTCTAAATAAGCGGCCGTTGAGCCCAATTCAGCTCAAGACCCAAACTCAACCCAAAACGACTGTGAGTAGTAAGTTTCTCATTTACCTTTCATCCTTCAAATACTGCATCACTCAACAAATGACTCCCAAAGAGTTTAGCTGCCAATGAAGTACAATATGAAGGTTTTGAAATGCTGGAAATAGTGAATAATATCACCATGAGAGAATAGGAGTCTCTCAATGTAAAACCACCTAGACAGCAAGCAGCAGATATAATTATGTGATTTAAGATTTAAGATTAAGCAGAAATAGTCTACAATCATTCAACCTTATTAATAATTGAATTGCCATTATCAGAATCTCTCTTCATTTGGCACAGTGGAACACTAATATTCTCTTTCCTTTCCATTTTTAGCCTGAATCCAGATATTTTGACCTCTTTAGAATCATTTAAAAATGTAGGCATTTGAAATTATTTTAATTCCAGTCACAAGTGAAATTACCATTGTACAAAATCTTTTAGCAGAAAGGCATAAATGTAATTACATGCTGCATTGGAACGTCTATTGTTCCAACATCACTCAGTGATCAGCTTTTAAAACCGCTGAGTGACTGGAAGGGCTGTTTTATATTCACACCGAGATTTGTACATTGGGAACACAAAAATACAAACTCCTTGCATTTTGTCTCTTAACCATGGACTTATTTCAACCAACAGAACTCCCAAATGAAATTTAATTTGTCATACCTTCCTTGGTGGCTGCATAGGAGATGGGGATACTGGTGCTGGTTAATATCACACTTCCCTGGCCAATTAGGTCATAAGCTCATAAGTTATAGGAGTAGATTTAGGCCATTCGGCCCATCAAGTCTACTTTGCAATGCAATCATGGCTGAACTATCGTTCCCTCTCAGCCCCATTCTCCTGCCTTCTCCCCATAACCCCTGACACCCATTCTAATCAAAACTCTGTCAATTGACCAATTACTGATAATGTGATTAGCATAGATATGTACTTGTTGATCAGCATAAATTAAATGGACTGTAGGGCCTATTTCTGTGCTGTAGAATTCCATGATACTCTAACATTGACCATACCACACCACGATCTCAGCTGCCATGAAGGACCATGGGAAGTCATAATGGCGGCATGGTGGCTCAGCAGTAGAGTTGTTGCCCTACATTGCCAGAGATCCAGGTTCAATCCTGACCTCGGGTGCTGTCTGTGTGGAGTTTGCACATTCTCCCTGTGACCGCCTGGGTTTTCTCCGGGAGCTCCAGTTTCCTCCCACATTCTAAAGATGTATAGGTTTGTAGGTTAATTGTCCCCAGTGTCTAGGGTAGAATTAGTGCATGGGTGATCACTGGTTGGTATGGACACTGGGCCGAATGGCCTGTTTACACGCTGTATCTCTGAAGCTAAAACTAACTGTACTTTGTGCATTAATAGGCCCTCCTATTGTCTCCAGGATCCACCTACCCCACTCCACACTACACCCCATCCTGCACATCTTGCAGAGAACATCGCTCTCAGCAAAAATCCAGGCTAAAGATTATTTGAGAATAAAAGGATAGTGTGTGAAAACAGTCTAGAAAGTCCACTTGGCATAGATCCTTGAAACATAGGCCTTTAAATGCTGTTTAAATGCTGTAATATATCATACTACTTTTCAATACTGGACAGAGCATTGTTGTACAAACACCTCCAGGGTTTATCCAGCAATATTGCAGTCTCCCATATTAGGGTTCCTGCGAAAGCCACCTTTCATCCCAGGTCTGATGGTCCTTTGTGGAATATTCTGGCGTCATATAAGAACTGGTTGGGTTTAGTTTAGAGATAATGCGGAAACAGCCCCTTCAGCCACACCGAGTCCGCACCGACCAGCGATCACCGCACATTAACAGTGTCCTACACACACTGGGGACAATTTACACTTATCCCACACCAATTAACCTACAAACCTACAAACCTGTGTTTTCGACAGTCGCCGAAAGGTTTTGAACATTTCGAAATCCAGCGCCGACCAGAAAAACGCCACGACTCTATGGGCAACTTGAGGAGACTACTCACGAACATACATTTTTGTTTTCCCATTTTTTTCACCTGAAGCTCACCATAAATCGTAAAGCTCATTACAGATCTTTCCACCCAAAACCTGAGGGCGGCACAGTAGTGTCCTGGCCTCAGCTGCTGTCTGTGTGGAGTTTGCATGTTCTCCCTGTGATCACTGTTTCCTCCCACATCGCTAAGATTTTTGGGTGGATACGTCCATTAGCAAATGTAAATTACCTCTTGTGTGTAGGTGAGTGTAAGTAGAAAGTGGGAAGAATTGACGGGAATGTGGGGAGAATAAAAAAACTGGGATTAACGTAGGATTAGTGGTGGCATAAACTCGATGGGCTAAAGGGCCTCCATCCATGCAATCTCCCTTTATATTTGATAATGCCGATCTGCTAGTTAGAAATCGTGTATAAAATGATAAGCAGAATAGATGGGGTAGGCGCACAGACTCTCTTGCCCAGGGTAGGGGAATCGTGAACTAGAGACAATGTTTAAGGTGAAGGGGGGAAAAATTTAATAAGAACTTTATCTACACAAAGGGTATGGAACAAGCTTCGAGAGGAGGTAGTTGAGGCAGGGACTATTGCAACGTTTAAGAAGCAATTAGACAGGTACTTGGATAGGACAGGTTTAGAGCGATATGGGCCAAATGCAACCAGGCGGGACTAATGTAGATGGGGCATGTTAGATGGTGTAGGCAAGTAGGGCCGAAGGACCTGTTTCAACGCTGTATGACTCCATCTCCAACCTTGGCCTTCTCAAGAGAGAATGAAAGAACTTTCAATTATGTAGATCTCTTGGATTAGAACCAGCTGCATAATGCGAAGAATAATCACCCCTCACCTCTTCAATTCAGCTCATAATTACATTTTATTCACTGCAACTCCTGTTGCCATCTGTCGTTTGGGCCTGACAGATGTTTTAATAATAAAACAAAGAGGACTGTAGAGACACGAGTGCGCTCAGCAGAAGGGCGGCATGGTGGCTCAGCAGTAGAGTTGGTGCCTTACAGCTCTTGCAGTGCCAGAGACCCGGGTTCGATCCCGACTATGCGTGCTGTCTGTACGGAGTTTGTACGTTCTCCCCGTGACTGCGTAGGTTTTCTCCGAGATCTTCGGTTTCCTCCCACACTTCAAAGACGCACAGGTTTGTAATTGGTGTGGGATAAATGTAAATTGTCCCCAGTGTGTGTAGGACACTGTTAATGTGCGGTGATCGCTGGTCGGTGCGGACTCGGGGGGGGGGGGGGGGGGGGGGGGGCTGAAGGGGCTGTTTCCGCATTGTATCTCTAAACTAAACCCAACCAGTTCTTATATGACGCCAGAATTTTCCACAAAGGACCATCAGACCTGGGATGAAAGGTGGCTTTAGCAGGAACCCTAATATGGGAGACTCATTGGTGGCCCCTGGACTATCTTTGGTCGGACTGTACTGGCTTTATCTTGCACTAAACATTATTCACATTATTCCCTTCATCATATATCTGTCCACAGTACACGTGACAATAAACTAAACCAAAATAAGTTACTCCAGCTTTTTGTGTCAATCTTTGGTTTAAATCAGCATCTGCAGTTCCTTCCTCAACGGACAAGGTGAATGGTACGGCCCAAGAGAGCAATTAGGAACAGACAGATTTTGGTGTGAGTCCAAAGATTCTCAAATGTGGTGGAGAAGGTGATGACAAAAGCATATGGGCTCCTTACTTTCACGAGCCAGAGCATAGAATATAATGTGTAGGAAGGAATTACAGATGCTGGTTTAAACAAAAGATAGACACAAAAAGCTGGAGTAACTCAACAGGACAGGCAACATCTCTGGAGAGGAGGTATGGATGACGTTTTGGGTCAAGTCCCTTCTTCAGACTGGTTAAGGATAAGGGGCCTACATAGATTATAATATCAGGAGGGGGTTTTCGTACATCTATATAAAATGTTGGCTTCAATGTTTCTGGAATTTACAGGACTGTTATGCTGCTGCAAGCAAGCATGTAATTGTTCTGTTATCAGTAGACGTGACCATTAAACACTCTAGACTTGCCCAGTCCTGGGCGTCCCACCACAGAGAGGATATGGTTGTACTGGAGAGGATGCAGGGGCGATTCACCAGGATTTGCTTTGGTGGAACATTTCAATTATGAGAAAGGACTGGCTAATTCTCCTTGGAGCAGCAGAAACGGACTGGGGTCCTCATCCAAGTATGTAAAATTATGAAGGGAATAGATAGAAATATTAAGAAGTGTGCTCCCTATAGCTGTAGTGTTTATAAATATAGGTTTAAGATAATGGATAGCAGGTTAGAGGGGATCAGAGGAATTTATTTTCATCCAGAGAACGTTTGGCAACTGGAAAGCATTGCCTGATGTAGACAAAAATGCTGGATCAGTCTGAAGAAGGGTTTCGACCCGAAACGTTGTCTATTTCATTCGCTCCATAGATGCTGCCTCACCCGCTGAGGTTCTCCAGCATTTTTGTCTACCTTCGATTTTCCAGCATCTGCAGTTCCTTCTTAAGGATTGCCTGAGGTTGTGTTGGAGCCAGATGGACTTGTAATCTCTGTACAAGTAACTAGGCCAGCACTTGAGTAACCAAGGCATAAAATGTGGTATGGATATGCAGGTATATCAGATTAGTATTGATGGGTACTTAATAGTTTAGAGATACAGTGTATAAAGAGGCCCTTCAGCCCGCGTCGGCCAGCGATCCCCTTATATTACCATTATCCTATAGACTAGAGACAATTTTCACCGAAGCCAATTAACGTACAAACCTGTATGTCTTTGAAATGTGGTAGGAAACTGAAGCACCCGGGGAAAACCCACGGTCACAGGGAGAACGTACAAACTCTATACAGACAGCACCCGTAGTCAAGATCGAACCCGGGTCTCCGGCGCTGTAAGGCTGCAACTCTCCCGCTGTGCCACGGCGCCGCTCCTACTTAATTGTGACCTGGCACGCAGGGTCTGCTTCTCCATTGTGTGACTTCAAATTGAATTGAATATCACTGGTGACAGTAACATTATAACCTTGTTAATATATATGAGGCCAAAGGAATTAAATGAATATTACCTGTCTTTAAATAGTAAAGTTTAATATTTCAACTTATATAAATATATCATCAATGACAGTGTAGACAATGAAGATAGAGAATCTCCTCA
This sequence comes from Raja brachyura, assembly GCA_963514005.1. The sequence goes on along the minus strand of OY740811.1, from coordinate 24,181,685 downwards.
TATAGTAATGATTCTGTGCATAGAACATTTAGATTAATTTTATAATTGAAAGGCACTATTTTACAGAATTCACTTCACCCTTAAAATGGTATAAAACATTAATGATTTATCATTCGAATGCTGCAGACAGATACTGCATTTGTCTTATCAGCTTAAGTTTAGTTCAGAGATACAGCGAGGAACCAGGCCCTTCGGCCCAACAAGTCCGCGCCAACCAGCGATCCCCGCACACTAACGCTATCCTGTGAACCAGGGACAATGTACATTTATACCAAGCCAATTAGCCGACAAACCTGTATGCCTTTGGAGTGTGGGAGAAAAGTTGAGCTTGCCAGTGAAAACCAAAGCAGGTCAAGCGGAGAATGTACAAACTCCATAATGACAAGCACCTGTAGTCAGGATCAAACTCGGGTCTGTGGCGCAGTAAAGCAACAACTCTACCGCTACGCCACCGTGCCGCCATTCATGAGAATTATGTATGAGTATATGGTTCACAATGTCCTCCAACCCCAGTTTCCCACCTGCCCCCCCCCCCCCCTCCCCTTTTCCCCAATGACTACCACCATATTATATCTCTTCAACTATTGTTTCTTGCTGTGATCATTTGGTTTAGCACAAGCTAAAGTGGGCTGGTAATCGAGTGTTGGCCAGTTGGTGTGCACCGGTCAACAATCGTTTCATTCAAGGGCGAGCGATTGAAATTAGCCCACAAACCTGTACGCCTTTGGAGTGTGGGAGAAAAGAAGAGCTTGCCAAAAAATCGCGAGATGCACTGGCATGATAACCCCTGGGCACGCTTCAATATTAAGTCCATCTCCTAGTGGGGAACAGACTAGATGTTGGATAAGGTGTGGTGCTGGGTAGGAGGCTGGTATTCATAAACCTGCAGTCAGAGCAGTTCAGAGATTAGTGGCTGGGGAGAATGGCATGATCACAAGCAATGGGTTGGTGGTATGCATTCAACGGACCTATGGAACAGTAATTGCTGGAGGTGTCTGGCTTTATGGATCAGTTCTGGGGGTGAATATGTTGAGTGGTTGACCTGAGTTTGGTTTCCATCATTGATCTTCTACAAAAGGCAAAGTTCCACTTTAAGTGACATTAAAGACAACATTGCCAATGGAATGTCACTGAAGGTGTGATAACAATGCCCTGCCTCCTCCATGTGCCATCATGTTCGATACATGAAAGACCTTGAAGGAAAATCAACAACTCTGTGCAGCTCATTGTACACCTTGAATTTTTCTTTGCAAGTGAAGTTGCATTGAAATTCAATCATGAATCTTGGAATTAGTTTTCAAACAAAGAAAATTGATATCTCTGATTACCCCTGGCACAACATTCTTTCCTCCTCTGAGGTATTAACAGACATTAAAAAAGCGCATTCTGAAGATAAACCAATTAATTAAGGAGAAGCAACATCTTGAACGCGCTACAATCTTTTAAAGATGGATTATGCTGTATTGATTTCCCTTCAGTGGTCTTATCCACGGCAATGCGGACGATGGGTGAATAAATACACACAGTACATTGATTGCTTGAGCAAATATTCATATCCTTGTATAATATTGACTGGAGTCCTGGAGGCATGGGGACGTTTACAATTGTTGACTAAGGGATTTTAATGCTACTCTGCCCTCTACTGGCAAGGAGTAGTGTGCTCTGATTTTAATGGGACATTGGAGAGCACAGCTCTCTGTGGGAAGAAACTGTAGATACTGGTTTAAACCGAAGGTAGACACAAAAAGCTGGAGTAACTCAATGGGCAAATGCTCTCTCTGCAAGAAGTCACAGAGAATTGTGGACACAGCCCAGACCACCACACAAACCAACCTCCCGTCCATTGACTCCATTTACACCTCACGCTGCCTCGCCGAGGCCAGCAGCATAATCCAGGACGAGTCGCAGCCCGGTCCCTCCCTCTTCTCCCACCAGGCAAAAGGCATAGAAGTGTGAAAACTCACACCTTCTGATTCAGTGACAGTTTCTTCCCACCTGTAATCCTTCCAAACGGTGCCAAAAAGGTTAAAAATCACTGCCCTAGTGTGTGTGATAGTGCTGGTGTACGGGGCGATCGCTGGTTGGTGTGGACTCGGTGGGCTAAAGAGCGTGTTTCTGCACTGTGTCTCTAAAGGCTAACGTCTAAAGTTCATTTTTAAAGTACACGCTCCATGACAGTCACTGCAACTGTACAAATGGCAAGGTAGACACAAAATGCTGCAGAAGCTCAGCGGGTGAGGCAGCATCTATGGAGAGAAGGAATTGGCGAAGTTTCGGGTCGAGACCCTCCTTCAGATAAAAGGCATCCGTGGAGAGAAAATATCAGTGAAGGCACAGAATCTAATGCTCTTTGCACCAAAGAGTTGCAGACTAACTGAACCAAACCCCTGTACTACACCCATTTCTCTTGCTCATTCACATGCATCCAACTGTTAGATTAGCACATGGGTCGACAGAGATATTTCCACCGAGTAAACACTTTAAATTGCAATTGCGGCTGAGTTTCCACAATATTATAATCAAGACTTCAATTTAAAAGTAGTGTGTAAAATGATGAGAGGAATAGGTCGGGTAGACACAGAATCCCGCGCCCAGAGTAGGGAAATCGAGAACCAGAGGACATAGGTTTAAGGTGAAGGGGAAAGATTTAATGGGAATCTGAGGGGTAACATTTTCACACAAAAGATGGTGAGTGCATGGAACGAGCTGCCAGAGGAGGTAGTTGAGGCTGGGACTATTGCAATGTTTGAGAAACAATTGAACAGGTACATGGATAGGACAGGTTTAGAAGGATAAGGGATGAATGCAGGCAGGTGGGACAAGTGTAGATAGGATGTTGGAACAGTGTGGGCAAGTTGGGTCAAAGAGCCTGTATCCACATTGCACGACTCTCTGACTCGATGATTAAACTGGTGGAGGAAGGAGGGGAGTGATGCGCAGTCGCAACTCATAACGTTGACCAGCTAGTTGTTTGCCTCCACAGATCCTGCTTGACTTGCTGAGTTCTTCCAGCAGTGTCTAACTTTCTCTAGGTTCCAGCATCTTTTAAGGATGGATTTAAAAATAACTTATAGGCAGTAAAGGCCCTGAGTTCATGGCAGGCATTATATGTGTCGAACTTCCATTTCCCATTCTTATCATCATTATCTGAACACCAAGTGCTGATGCATCACATAGCTGTTTCTGAATGCAAGTTGAAATCACACAGGTAAACTAATTTTCTTTCAGAGAATTTCCCAAGTTATTCATTTTTCTGTCAGTTTGAAGCAGGATTCTCTGCTAGATGTTGCTGTTCACTATTGGTGCCCTTTTGCCTTCTGCACTCTTCCTCTGCATCAGGAACTATTTTGTTCACCCCAAGAAGCCAATCATTACTTGAATGGCTGACACGACAAACAAAATCATCTCACTTTTCCTTGGTGCACTGGCAATAATAATAAACCTAAACTTCAATGTTGTATCTTGCACTTAAATTAACCCGTTATCTTTCATCTGTGCACTGTGGATGGCTTGATTATATTCATGTATAAGTCTTCTTTGACTGGATCGCTCACAAACAAAATAATTTTCACCGTACCTCGGTACACGTGACAATAATAAACGAAACTAAAGCTAAAAAAAACCTTAGTTGTGTGATTGATCAGGAAGCAAACAGGAGCAATGGTACACGTGGTAATTACATGGTGCACCTCAAAGTTATCAGATCATTTTTCTTTCGGCCCTTGTTCGGTGCTGACTTCTCCTGAGCAGGTTGGGAGTGGGGTCAGACTGTTTTTCAATGACTGCTTCAGAGACAGAGGGGACTGGACTCTGCTATCTGGTGACCTCTGCTGGAATCTCTGGGTATAGGGCTGGAACTGGACTCAAAGGTAGGGGTTCCCAGCTGTTGAGAAAGTGCTCAGCGTGGTAATCAGTAGAGGAACTAACCAGAGAAGAAGCTAATGGGTAAAGGTGGGCCCTTAGGGAACGTGAATATCCTGAATTCTCCTCTTCCTTGTCACCAGTTCTCACCACTTACCCATCCATAACTCCTTCCTGGTTCCCTGTTTAACCATGTTGATTCTTAGGAGTATATGGCTCCCCTTTTAAAACCTCTTTCAAATAGTATTCCTCTCTCATCACTTGTTAGTAAGTTATCAAGGCAAACCCTGATGTTTAGTTCAGTTTAGAGATACAACACACATACAGGCCCTTCGGCCCACTGAGTCCGCACCTACCTGCGATCCCCGCACATTAACACTATCCTACACACACTAGGGACAATTTACATTTATACCAAGCCGATTAGCCTACAAACCTGTACATCTTTGGAGTGTGAGAGGAAACCGGAGCTTCCCGGAGAAAACCCACGTGGTCACGGGAAGAACGTGCAAACTCCGTACAGACAAGCACCCGCAGTCAGGATCGAACCCGGGTCTCTGGCGCTGTCAAGCAGCAACTCTATCGTTGTGCCACCCGTGTTCTCCACAACGGACCTTCAAACAGGAAAACATTCATTTATCATTATGGATCGTTGCAAGCCAGGATCGAGGGACTCGGCTGTTACCTCTTCCCGACCCTGGTTCACTGTGAACAACTATCAAGCTTCCCCTTTCCCCTACCTGGAATATTGACCAAGTGCAGACCAAGAACCAAACCTACTCTGGCACAACCAGATAAGGTCAATGATAAATTCAACAGCCAATTCAAACTTGTCTTTATATTATCAGATTGGTTCAGATATTGGCCACCTTTTGGCCCACACAATCTCATTCTTCCAAAGCACTGTCTACCCATCATATTATATCGCTATTTCTTAAATGACTCCAGTGCCCTGGTCTTGGCCGCACTTCATAACAAACTGTGCCAATCATTGATTGGGTTCTGTACAATGAACTTCATTTTTGGCATCCTGCCTTGAGTTTGCCCTTCCTTGTCCTGTGCTACACAATCAACTCCCGGCTATTTTCAGCGCCCAATATAATATTGCATATGAATGATTCAGACTTCAGCATTTTTGAATGGTGCATTTATATCACAGAACTGCAGTTTCAAGTGGTAGTGCTGATGCACCTGAAAGCACCTGTGTTGATAGATCCACTCAATTTATTGGGGGTGAGAAAAAGATGCAATTAATTTTCATGACACCAGGCCAACCAAATATTTTCAGAATGCGTCACTATTGTAGTGTAGAAAATGAGGCATAGCAAGCTCCTCCTTTTTCTTCTTGCGTATGGTGTGCACAGCCTAAAGTTGTAGGACAACTTGTTCTATTTGATCTTATTTTGATTGATTGCATTTGTCGAAACAGGGTGGACAACGTGAAGGTTGCAATCTTCCACCCCAGCAAACTCCAGAACAATGGGATAAATTCTCTATTTTGTTCAAAATAATACCCTGGGATTCTTAGGGCCAATATTAGCTGAATTGAACATCTTGTCTGATGGACTGGTATTCGGAAGATAGACACAAAATGCTGGAGTAACTCGGCAGGATAGGCAGCATCTGCAGAGAGAAGAAACAGGTGACGTTTTGGGTCGAGATCCTTCTTCAGACTGTAGACTGGTACTCGTCCCAGTTGTATTGGGAATACAAATGTAGATTTGGAGCTCAACTTCTGGAGTGGGACACAAACCCCCAACTTTCTAACTTGTTTGGAAGTTATTGACTTCTTCCGAACTTTTAGCACCTTGTCCTCAAGCACCTTGTCCATTTTATTCTTAACCTCTCTGTAAAAATATCAGTTTATTTATTTGCACCTGTTTCTCTTGCTTTTTCTTTAATTTAGTAACTGCAATTATACCAAGCCAATTAACCTACAAACCTGTACCTCTTTGGCGTGTGGAAGAAAACTGAGCTCGCGCAGAAAACCTATGCGGTCACGGGGAGAACGTACATACTCCAAACAGACAGTGCCCATAGTCTGGATCGAACCCGGGTCTCCGGTGCTGCAAGCGCTGTAAGGCAGCAACTCTACCGCTGTGCCACTGTGTCGCCCCTTGGAATGGAGAGCGAGAGAGAGAGAATGGGAAATACTCTGTGAATCAAAATGATGGCCAATGCCATTGATAGTACATTATACTGAAACTTAATTACAGTCTAGCTCTGCTGAAAAGGTTAAGACTCCTGTAATGTACATGCTTCTGGTGGGTAATAGTTTCACAGATGTAACAATCAGAAGTTAGGCCTAGATTAAATGTTAAACATGCCCACAAATTAGGTCAGAACTATAATAGAGAGAAAACAATATTTAAATGTGGGCCATGATAGAGAAATGGGATATTAAACAACAAATTTATTCACTCAAAATGGTGTGTGTAATTCAGCTGTGGTTAAGCTAATCATAAAATATAAATGAGGGAAGCCATTCTAGGTCATCGTACCTTAACCATCCAGAAGAAACAGATTTCTAAAGTAAATTCATGTTTTTTTTTCAGATTTGCTGCCACAGTGAAAGTTCATTTCAAGTGTTTGATCGATTCCCTGTTATGCATTTCTCAATCATTGACACTCATCACGAGAATTCAGATACATTATTCCTTTAAGTTTAAGAAGGAACTGCAGATGCTGGAAAATCGAAGGTAGACAAAAATGCTGGGGAAACGCAGCGGGTGAGGCAGCATCCATGGAGCAAAGGAAATAGGCGACGTTTCTGGTCGAGAACCTTCTTCAGACTCCACGCTCATATCAGTCTGAAGATGGGTCTCGACCCGAAATATCAATTATTCCTTTAAGTGGTCATATTAACATCTGCTGGGGTTTGTGGATCGCTTAATTAGAACAGGATGACCGTGATGTAAAAATATTTATGTCCATGTGAAAATAATAGGGAAGCTAATTATTTTAATATAGTCAGCACTAAACACGAGCACAGATACTGGCCACTGGTTGTATGCACATCCTTATATTTGATTTAATTTACTTTCGTTTCAGTTTAGTTTAGTTTGAGAGACAGCGTAAGCAGGTCATTCGGCCCACCGGGTCCGCACCGACCAGCGATCCCCATACTCTAACATTGTTCTACACACAAGGGACAATTTACAATCTTTACACCACCACCTATTTTCCATGTTTCTATCACTTGTCTTTTTTAGTTTAGTTCGGACATACAGTGCCCGTGCAGACAGCACCCGCAGTCAGGATCGAACCTGGGTCTCTGGTGCTGTAAGACAGCAACTCTACTGCTACACCACCGTGCCAGTCTACATGACCAACTTGCAACTGAAATTTTGGTTGCAGTTACAAGCCTTGGCCATTGCACCGTGTACATTTATCGCTGGTGGCTGAAAATATGCTCATTTGCTCATTTTATCTATTTTTTGCTGAGAGACATTGAGTTCTGTTGTTCGACCGTGTTACTGGAAAAACATGATGTGCTGTTCAAGTTAATTTGGAAACAGGGAACCTTCCTCGGTGAAATGACAGACCTAAGATAGAAACATAGAAAATAGGTGCAGGAGGAGGCCATTCAGCCCTTCGAGCCAGCACCGCCATTCATTGCGATCATGGCTGATCATCCACAATCAGTAACCCGTGCCTGCCATATCCCATGATTCCGCTAGCCCCTAGAGCTCTATCTAACTCTCTTTTTAATTCATCCTGTGAATTGGTCTCTGCTGCCTTCTGTGGAAGAGAATTCCACAAATTCACAGCTCTCTGGGTGAAAACGTTTTTTCTCATCTCAGTTTTAAATGGCCTCCCCTTTATTCTTAGACTGTGGCCACTGGTTCTGGACTCCCCCAACATTGGGAACATTGTTCCTGCATCTAGGATCTATAATTTCATTCAAGTATTAAATCTTTCTCAAGATTTGAAACAAAATCATTGATTCTGTTTTTGCCTTGCAGTAACCTCTAACATGTCCTGGCAGAGAAAGTGGATTGTGTCCAGAAAACCATTTTCAGAGGGAACAAATTTGAACCTCACAACCACTAAATTGTTATGGCTGAGAATGGGCCATTTGAACTGAGTCTCTAATGGGGCTGTCCCACTGTACGAGTTAATTCAAAGGTTCTCCCCAGTTTCCCCTGATTCGAACTCGGAGAATTACGGTAATAGCCGCTCGTAGGTCCTCGGGCCTCTCGTGGACATTTTTCAACATGTTGAAAAATCTTCACGAGTCTTCTCGAGCTTTCTGTGTTTCCCGAGTACCTACCATTAGCGCTACGAGCCGCTGAGAGACGTCCCAAGCTCCGACGTACCCGCTCCGTACATTTTACCACGAGTTAGATTTTTTTTTAAAAACTCGGGAGAGCTCTTGAATTAGCTCGTACTGTGGGACAGCCCCTTAAGTAGAGCAACCCTCCCCAGTCCCAATCCCTTGCCCTTTTTCGCTACCCTGCTGAAGCCACTGATTGATTCTGGTTAACGCCACCTTCGATAGGAGGGAAATTTCAGATCATGACAACTATGGAAGAAAAAGGTTATTCTCCCACCCTCCTGATGTATTCACCCTCACATGAGACCAAAGAGAGTACAAGGGCGAATTAAACAAATCAAGACAAAATAATGAGGTGACACCACGTTTATTGGTTGTCATTGAAAGGAAAATAAACATGATCAGGAACGAGAAGGAACGTTCAGTTCTAAGTTGTCAAATGAATATAAATATGTGGACAATAAGAGCTTAAGGCAGTGAAACCTCCATATACAATGTTTATGGTTGGCGCTAATACCCAAAGCAATACAAGTAGCTTGCTGCCTTTTACATCTTTCAAATATTCATGATTCATTCACATTTAATTTTGTTTGTACTGCTGTGATATCTGGAACTATGGTCAATATTACAATGCACACTCAAGACTGAATGCCATTGAATAGGTAATTTTGCGAGAGAATTAGATTACTGAGCAAGTATTTTAATGCATTTATTCTTACGATGTGGGTACTGTCAGGAAGCTGATAATTATTATCGTCCTTTCATTGCCTCAGGATCCACTTGAGAGTCAATTAGATTGTTGTGGGATTGGAATTACACAAAGTCAGCTTGGGTAAGGACAATGATTTCCTCACTGAACGACATTAATAGATCATTTGTTTTTATACAACGCTCAATTAATTTATCTTATACTTATAATGACAGAGGAGCAGGCCATGAAACCCATTCAGTTCAACAGCCCAATGGGAAGCAATCTCATTAGTTCCATTCTCACTCCTCTTTTGTTTCTCTTTACATCCTTACAACCAACCCTTCAATTTAATCTCACTCATGCATACACCTCAACGCCCCTTTGATTTATTTTTCCATTAACTTGTATAAAAACCTATAGTAGCAAGTTAACCTACTAATAGTGTAGGAAGGGACTGCAGATACTGGTTTATACCCAAGATAGACACAAGATGCTGGAGTAACTCAACGGGTCAGGCAGCATCTCTGGAGAAAAGGAATAGGCGATGTTTTGGGTCGGAGGAAGGGTTTCAACCCAAAAACGTCACTTGCTCTTTTTCTCCAGAGATGCTGCCTCACCTACTAGTGGTTCTTTCAGATGTTAGAGGAAGTCAGACCATCCAGAAATAATTCGCTGGGAGGTTGTACATAAGGATCACTTGAGATCAGTAATGTACCCAGGTCTTTGGAGCTATGAGGCAGTAATACTACCCACTCTGCACTCTGCTGCCCAAGCCACTGCTGATCTTATTAATTGTATAATATTTCAAATGATTTTCAATTTTTATGGTGGGAATTGAAACGTATTTTATGGATTATTAGTCCAAGCCTCTGGATTATCATAATATAACCATGTTTTTATTTAAAGTCAAGAGAAGCACGTTGACATCAATATAATTGCCACAGATATCTAGAAGCAGACATCTGGTAGAATTGCAGTTGAGCAGTTAGCTAAGAAATGGTGTCATGGCAATTTTACAGGCATACTTCATCTCATTAGTTAATATGTCCTTCAACCTCAATGTTTTTTTCTGTATGCCAATTTAATAATTAACCCAGATTTCTTTACAAATGACAAGATTTAACATGCTGATGACTGTGCCTTTCCATGTCACAATACCCTACAATAAATTGACATAGCATGAAGCCATACTTATTGTTGCTGACAGTTTCTTTAAGTTTGTCTCTCGGATATGGGCTTCACTGACAAGGACACGTTTTATTATCCACCCTTTATTGCCCTTGAGCAGATAGTGAAGGCATCTTCTTTTGAATCGCACACCTTCAATAGTTCAATAGTGCTTTATTTCTCACATATGCAACTGCTTAGTAAATTATTTAGCATATGTTACACACGCGGGCGCTGCCATTTCTGGCGCCATTATTCAAAGTCCAAAGTCCGGTCGGCACATCTGGCCATCTTTGTGTCCCAGGGGCACCTTCTGTAGTCTACCTTGAAGGCGCTGGAGGCATTACCCTGGTTCACTCTCCTCCCAGCCCTCGCTTCTCACATCAACTTTGGATGTATAGTAAAGGTACTCGTGTAGTAAATGTACCCTCAATGCAGACAGATGAATGTGCTGGGGGAGACCTATTAATCCCAAACAACTAATCCAATTCTCCTGCTCAAGCTATATCTCTTTGAGGGTATTTCTCTTTCATTTAAGGTTTACAAGCAGCAGGTAGTGGAGCTGCTGTCGCATTGCCCCAGAGATCCAAGTTCATTTCTGTTCTCTGATGCTCTCTGTGTGGAGTTTTTGCGTTCTCCTTGTGTTTGTGTGGGATTCCTCTGGGTGCTCCGGTTTCCTCCTGTATCCCAATGATGTGGACATTGGTAGGTTAATTGGTGACTGTATAGTTCTCCTAGATGGGTGGTGGAACCGAAGGTGGAGTTAATGGGAATGTGATTAGAACAAAATACAGAACGGGGGTGTACATGAAAATATCCTTCTTTTCCTTTGCACTAATCAATATCCTCATTTCAATGTACATTCCCTTGCCTTGCTTCACCTTCCCAAATTAATTGTCTTACAATTTTCTTCATTACATTTGATTTTCTTTCTGTTCAATTAACCAGACCACCTATATACATCTTAATTCAACCACATGGCCACTTTTTATACCTTTATCATCGTGCCTCCCACGTTTATAAGTTTATGTCATAGGAGCAGAATTAGGTAACTTGGCCCATTGAATCTATGCCATTCAATCATGGCTTCTTCGTCTTCTTTCGTGTGGCGTGCACAGCCTAAAGTTGTTGGACAACTTGTTCTATTTCATCTTAAGGGACATAAGTTTAGGGGTAACATGAGGGGGAACTTCTTTACTCAGAGAGTGGTGGCTGTGTGGAATGATCTTCCAGCAGAAGTGGTGGAGGCAGATTCGATTTTAATATTTAAAAGTAAAGTGGATAGGTATATGGACGGGAAGGGAATGGAGGGGTATGGTCTGAGTGCAGGTAGATGGGACTAGGGGGAAATAAATGGTTGGCACGGACTGGAAGGGCCTGTTTCCGTGCTGTAATTGTTATATGGTTATATGGTTATATCTTCCGTTTCTCCACGTCGAGGTGATTGCTTTAGTTGAAACAGGGCAGACCACGTGAAGGTTGCAATCTTCCACCCCAATCATGGCTAATGTATCTTATCCTCTCAACCCCATTCTCCTGCCTTTCCCCCCGTAACCTTTGACACCATTATGACTGACACATTCATGTCTGAATCATTAGCATGTATCAAAAACAAAGCAAGTGGCTGATAGTGCCTTGAGAGGCTCCACTGATAACAGCTTTCCAGTCAGAAACCCAATAAAGAGAACCTTGGGCTCTTGCTAACCTGCCAATTTTAGAGACAATGAGTGATCTTCCCCTTGCATTCTGTGCATCTTTACATCTGTCTACCATGTCAAAGTTTTGCTAATGTAGACTATATCGGACATTTGGTCCCATTGACCTTCCAAGTTGCCTCCTAAAAATTTCAATCATTAGTCAGACTTGACCTTCCCTTAACAAAGACTAACTGATTAATCTGTGCCTTCCTTAATGAAGGTTTATACCGCCCTTCAGAATTGAGATGAAACTAACTAGCCTGTAATTACTTGATTTATAATTTTGTTCCTTAAACAGTAGTCAGTGATGGAGGTCCTCCAATCATCTCAAACCACTGTGTGGATAGGCTTGGAAAAGTTGGAAAATATTGGTTAGAGAAATCACAATTTCCTCACTTTGTCTTGAACAGCGAGATCATGTACTTTGCGAGTAAAATTCTGGCAAGACATTTAAAGTAAATGGCAATCATCTTAGGAGCATTCATGTACAGAATAACTTTGGGGTGCGAGTCCATAGATCTCTGAAAGTGGTGAGAGGTCAATTTTAGTTTAGTTTTTTTAGTCTTAGAGATACAGCGTGAAACCAGGACTTTCAGCCCACCGAGTCTGCACCGAATCAGACACAGTTTCTCTCTGTTTTCACATATTTAAAATATTTAGTTATTTGGTCGAATAGAAGTTTTATTTTCTATTTTCTCATTTAAAAAAAAAGCTTGTCTTCTGACTCCAAGGACAAGGGCCGGAGGACAGATGCGATGCAAAAGAAAATTATATAATAAATTACATCAATGTTTATCCAAAAAAGCAAGTGAGCGATTTCACTTCTGATTATCCTTCGCCTTAGAAATTGAAATAGAGCAATTGAAAAATGTATCACACGAGGTAACAGCTGAGTCAACAGGTAGATGATGCAGTGTACCGGGTGTAATAACATACACAACTATACCCGTGATTGCAGCTTTTTATCAGTAAAGAACTGATGTGCCCAGTGCCATTCTGACTATGCACCGTGGAGAGCAGTGGGCAAAGAACTGGAGTCAGCAGTTTCTAACTCTCAGACCCAGGTGACATAGAGGCTCAGTTATCAGAGCCGCTGCCTCACATCCTGACCTTGGGTGCTCCGGTTTCCACCAAAGTCCCCATTGACCTGCAAGTTAATATTGGTTAATTCAGTAGTCAGTGAAAATTGCCCCTAGTGTGTAAGTACCTGGCTAGAGGGGGAGTTCTTGATGGGAACGAGGGCAGCAATAAAAATAGGATATGTGTAGGATTACAATAAATGGGTGGGTGATGGTCAGTAAGGACTTGATTGGCCAAATGGCCTGTTTATATGCTGTATCTCTCTAGGATAATTATGACGTGACATTACTCAGTGCAAGGACAATTTCTCAAAGGTAAAAGAAAACTGTGGAATTCATGGTGAACCAAAACCGAGGGTCCCGGAGAACATCTTTGGGCATGTTCTCCAAAGGTACTGCCTGACCCCACACCAAGAATAATTAATGGCAGCCAATTAACTACCAACCAGCATATCCTTGGATTATGGGTGGAATATCAGAGCACCCTGGAAGATCCTACATTGTAACAGAGGAAAAACATGCAAGTTCCACACAGACAGCATCGAGATCAGGATCAAACTTGGGCCACTAGAGCTGTGAAGCAGCCATAGTATCCAGTGCACCACCCTGGCACCTATCTCAAAGGTGAGAAATTGCATACTGAAACTCTAAGGAAGCCCGGAGTCTTAATGCATGATTGACATGAGGCTGGTTTGCGGGTACATGAAGAAATTGGAAAGCTAACGGAAGTTTATAATTTAATGCAAGGGGAATTGGTTCAGTTATAAAGGGCATTGGTGAATTCTCATGAGGAATACAGTGTACAGTATTGATTTTATTTAAAGAACGATGTTTTATGTGCTGGAGGCAATTTGGAGAAGATTCAGCTAATACTTGGAATGAGCAGACTGTGTTATGAAGAAGAGTTGGATAGGACAAGCTTGGACCCTTTGAAGTTTAGAATAAGGATGGGACTTGATTGAAAAACAGAAGATCCTGAGATGTTTATATGGTGGATGTGGAGTGGATGTTTTCATTGACCTAGAACTTACCTTTGCTAAATGAAATTAATAGCTGCCCATTTAAACCGGGTGCAAGGTGCAATTCCTATCTCAGTGGGTATGAGTCTATGGAACTCCCTTCTGCAAGAGAGGTGGCGGAGGAGTCTCTTAATATTTTTAAGATAGTGGTGGAGAGATTCTTGGTCAGCAAGGGGATGAAAGCTGACTGCAGATAGATAGGAATGCGGAATTGAATGTATAATCAGATCAGTTACATCATGTGGTATTGAAATTGCTCATTGTATCTAAAGATATAAGGGATTCAAAGAGCCAAATGGCTCACTGTTACTCTAATTTTCCCATGGTTTCACGTTTTGTGCCACTGGGGCAGCAACAGGCCTTTAAAAGCCTCCTGGAAGACATGAAGATAGACACAAACTGCTGGAGTAACTTAGTTGGTCAGGCAGCTTCGCTGCAGAAAGGGGAAAGGTGATGTTTCAAGTCTCAGTTATTATAGGTATAGAGTTCTTAACCTGGCCATTAAGGCCCATTGTCCTGGCGGTGTTGCAGGTTTGGTCGGACCAAGCATGGCCATTGCTGTCCTCCACCGCTCTGCTGCTGCAAGCCATGGCCGGTGGATGTGCTAGGTGCTACATGAATGTCAGTGGGTGAGAGCTGGGTTTTCTCTTGCTGGATATTATCATTGTCTGGCACTTTGTGTGGCATGAATGTTACCTGTCAACTACCAGCCCAGGCATGGATCTTGGTATATTTGGATGTGGACTGGTTTGTTATCCAAGGAATTGTGAATGGTGCTGAGAATTGCACAATCATCGGTGTATGTCCCTACTTCTGACCTTCGAATTAAAGGAAGGACATTGATGAAACAGCTGAAAATGATTGGGTAGAGGACCCTGCCCTGAGGAACTCCTGCAGAGATGTCCTGTGAATAAGATGATTAGCCTTCAACCACCACAACCATCTATCACTTTGCTAACTATGATTCCTACTTGCAGAGCTATTTTCTCCAGATTCCCATTGACTCCAGTTTAGCCAAGGCTTCTTGATGCCATACTCGATCAATTACTGCCATGACGTCAAGGGCAGTTACTCTCACTTCACCTCTGGAGTTCAGCTCTGTTGTCCATGTTTGGACCAGGGCTGTCATGAGATTAGGTGCTGAGTGACTCAGGCAGATCTCAAACTCGGCTTCTGTGAGTTGCTAAGCAAGTGTTATTTGATATCACTATCGATGAACCCTGCCATAGCTTGGCTGATGATTGTGGGTAGGCTAATGAGTTGCACTTGGAAGTATTTTATTTATGGTACAGATCAGGCTTGTAGTACATATTCAGCCAATGTTCCCTTGCACCATGGTTAAGATTGCAATGCTTGGATTATACCTTCATGTTCTCTGCCATTCAATAACAAGAGAGAATGTAATTCACACTTTTGAAGGCACTTTTGTTGACCTCTTTTTTGCAATGCTAGATGACAAACTGGAGGATTTTGCAAATACTTTTGGATTCACTATGAAAGTTAAAGATGACAGTAGTCATTTGACAAACCGGCAATTGGCTCCGTGCCCTGCTCCTGGGTAGCTATGATTGGACCAAGTGAACAGCAGAGATTATTTAATGAGATTTAGTCGGGGAAATGTTCCATCTACGACCTGGGCAGATATGTCTTCCAGCTGAGAAAGCTTCACCCTTCCTCCTTCCAATTTTGTCCCTTTGTCTTACTCTGCCAGTCGCTCTGCTAAATCTCTACGCCATGCTGCATTGCAAAGGGAATACCTATCAATACTTCCATTCTGAAATACACAAAATCCTTACATTCAGCTCCTTATTTATCATTCCCTTCAGATTTTAAAGAACTCTGGACCACAATAAATCCAGATTGACCAATAGAAGGAGGCAGTAGGAATCGATCAATAGACAGCAATAGGTGCAGGAGTGGATGGAGGGTTAAGCCTTGTCCATCTATTGGGGTTCAGATTGTCCTATTTTGCTTATCTCCGATAAGGCTAACTGCGTTTGAGCATCCCACTAATGTTATCCCACTTTTCAAGAAAGGAGCGAGAGAGAAAACGAGGAATTACAGACCAGTTAGCCTGACTTTGGTGGTGGGAAAGATGCTGGAGTCAATTATTAAAGAGGTAATAATGGAGCATTTGGATAGCAGTAAAAGGATTAGTCCAAGTCAACATGGATTTATGAAAGGGAAATCATGCTTAACTAATCTTCTGGAATTTTTCGAGGATGTGACAAGTAAAATGGATGAAGGGGTGCCAGTGGATGTAGTGTATCTAGACTTTCAGAAAGCCTTTGATAAGGTCCCGCACGGGAGACTGGTGACTAAAATTAGAGAACATGGTATTGGGGGTAGGGTGTTGACATGGATAGAAAATTGGTTGGCAGACCGGAAGCAAAGAGTAGGAGTGAACGGGTCCTTTTCAGAATGGCAGGCAGTGGCGAGTGGAGTTGGGGCCGCAACTGTTTACCATATATATTAATGATTTGGAAGAGGGAATTAGGAGCAACACTAGCAAGTTTGCGGATGACACAAAGCTGGATGGCAGTGTGAACTGTGAAGAGGATGTTAGGAGGTTGCAGGGGGACCTGGACAGGTTGAGTGAGTGGGCACATGCATGGCAGATGCAGTATAATATAGATAAATGTGAGGTTATCCACTTTGGCGGCAAAAACAAGGGGGCAGATTATTATCTCAATGGGGTTAGGTTAGGTAAGGGGGAGGTACAGCGAGACCTGGGTGTCCTTGTACACCAATCACTGAAAGTTGACGTGCAGGTACAGCAGGCAGTGAAAAAAGCTAATGGAATGTTGGCCTTCATAACAAGAGGATTTTAGTACAGGAGTAAAGAGGTTCTTCTGCAGTTGTATAGGGCTCTGGTGAGACCACATCTGGAGTATTGTGTACAGTTTTGGTCTCCTAATTTGAGGAAGGACATCGTTGTGATTGAGGCAGTGCAGCGTAGGTTCATGAGATTGATCCCTGGGATGGCGGGACTGTCGTATGAGGAAAGATTGGAAAGACTAGGCTTGTATACACTGGAGTTTAGAAGGATGAGGGGGGGTTCTTATAGAAACATATAAAATTATAAAAGGACTGGACAAGCAAGATGCAGGAAAAATGTTCCCAATGTTGGGTGAGTCCCGGGGCCACAGTCTTAGAATAAAGGGGAGGTCATTTAAGAATGAGGTGAGAAAAAAACCTTTTACCCAGAGAGTTGTGAATTTATGGAATTCCCTGCCACAGAGGGCAGTGGAGGCCAAATCACTGGATGGATTTAAGAGAAAGTTGGATAGAGCTCTAGGGGCTAGTGGAATCAAAGGATATGGGGAGAAGGCAGGCACGGGTTATTGATAGTGGACGATCAGCCATAATCATATTGAATGGCGGTGCTGGCTCGAAGGGCCGAATGGCCTCCTCCTGCAAGTATTTTCTATGTTTCTATTCTATGTTTCTATCCACCAACAGGGATTCGGCGCCACTGATGCTGCACATGTGTACAAGCGAACTAGTGACATTTTGGAACTGAAACATTAGCTCCAAAAAAAATCTTGGGGGAAAGATGGGGGAAAGGTTAAATAGGAACATGAAGGGCAACTTTATCACACAAAAAAATGGTGGATGTATGGAACGAGCTGCCAGAGGAGGTAGTTGTTATTGCAACATTTAAGAAACATTTGGACAGGTACATTTTTTAGGACAGATTTAGAGGGATATGGGCGAGATATAGGCAGCTGGGACCAGTGTAGATGCGACACATTGGTCGCTGTGGGCAAGTTGGACTGAAGAGCCTGTTTCCATGCTGTGAGACTATGACTCTAAAGGATGGATTGTTCATACAGTATTGCCACAGAATGTTTCCACTTCATCTGGCATTCCTTGTATATGTACATGCTTGGCCAATAAACTTATTCATTATTATTCATTATTCAACTGTGACAATGGAAACAACATACATATTTAATCCTCCTATGATATACAATTATCATGACATTTTATTGCGCTCTAATGCCTGTAGTAAGATTATAAATATATAAACAAATGACGCCAGTAGCTAGAATAATATATTATTCTCAACATTTAGCAGAATGAAGGTGTTTCTGTACTACAGATGCCATTTTGGGACTGTTACCTTTGACAGATTAACATTATAGCAACCAACTCCCTAATCTGCCTTCTGCACTGGGTCAAATACAACCAACCTCCAACCATTTGAACAAACTAATTTATTCACTGTTCTCTTGCTGGGTTCATATTTACTCATTTAATTTTTAAATGGTATGGAAGTGTCATTCATGATATGAATTCTTACTGAACTTGTGTAGAAAGGGACAGTAGATGCTGGTTTACACCGGAGATAGTCACAGAAGTCTGAAGAAGGGCCTCGACTCGAAACATCACCTATTCCTTTTCTCCCAGAGATGCTGCCTGACCCGCTGTGTTACTCCAGCATTTTGTGTCTATCTTACTGAACTTTACTGGGTTTGAGGGGTGGTATGAGGATTTCGCTTGATTTTCGTTTGGTAAATGGGCTTCCAGAATTTTTTGTAGAGTTAGACCCAGCAATAATCATGAAAGGATAAATAATTTCCAGATCAGGATGAGGTGGAACTGCCCTGGATCATGTAGCCAAGTTCTCAGCATTTTACCCATAATGGAAAACAGAATTATTTTTTTGGCTAGTGGTGGGATCCCGTTGGAGGTGGCGGACATTTTACAGGATTATGTGTTGTATGTGACGGCTGATGGGGTGGAAGGCAAGGACCAAGGGGGCTCTATCACAGTTGCGAGTAGGGGGAGGGGGAGCAATGGCAGAGCTGAGGGGTACCGAGTAGACATGAGTGAGGGCCTCATCTATGATGTGAGTGGGGAACTCTAAAGAATGAGGATATCTCGGATATTCTAATGTGGAACATCTCATCTTGGGCGCAGACGCAGCATAGATGGAGGAATTGGGAGTATGGCATAGAGGCTTTGCAGGAAGCAGGGTGGGAAGAACAGTAGTCGAGATGGTTGTGAGAGTCAATGGGTATGTAATAGACGTCAGTCAATAGTCTTTTTTTTCTGATTGAGACTGTGAGATCAAGAAAGGGGAGGGAGGAATCCGAGATGGTTCAAGTAAATTTGAGTGCGGGATGAATTGGTCTCTGATCTTGGCTCAAACCCTCATCTCTGGCAATAAGTTGAGGAATTTTCTCTCCAGTGCAATAACCGTCTTCTTGTAGTGTGGCGACGAGAATTGCACGCAGTACTCCACCATGCCCTTACTACTCATCTATTCCACGCCATGGCTAATCAAAGCAAGACTCCTCTATGCCTTCCTTGTCTACTTGTGCTGCTGCCTTCATGGTTCCTTGAATTTGTCCACTGGTTTCTCCTTCCTTCCTCGTCTGATCATTCACGGTGAATATCCAATGCACATTGGTCTCCCCAACAGGCAAAATGCTCGTGTGCTTGTGTCTGCGGCTTTAAAAATACGTATGAACCTCCACTTTGCTCAGGGCGGCTGGGACATTTCCAGCTTGCAGATAGACACAGCAAGCTGGAGTAAATCAGCGGGACAGGCAGCATCTCTGGAAGTCCAGCTTTTTTTGTTACTCCAGCTTTTTTGTTTCTCTCTTCGGTTTAAACCGGCATCTACAAGTTCCAACTTGCAACCCATTTTAAGCGCTTTGTTCGGATCTACTTCGACTAACCTCCTCTTTGGAAGCTCCCTCGCCCATGTAATTCCTGCGGTGATCAACCTCACCATGCATGGGAAGAGAGTGCGTGCTGAAGGCGCGGTGGAAGGGGTTGGGCGAGAGCAGAGACAGCTGGGGCCAATAGTGTGCTGGTTTGAGCAGTAGAATTTCGAAATGTGCCAAAATAAAGCAAGGGCGTTCACCAGAAGCGTAGAATCAGCCTCTTACCTAAAGTCACGGTCCATTAGAATACCCAATAATCCGAATTGTTCAACATCCCGCTGTTAGTGAGGGAAGGAACTGCGGATGCTAGTGTACACCGAAGATAGACACAACGTGCTGGAGTATCTCAGCGGGACAGCAGCATATGATAGATGCTTTGGATCGCAGTTTATAGAGAGACATTGTTCTTCGAGGTATTTCTGATGAGCTTAATCGGCTGCAAAATTACTTAGATGATTGTTTGGGGAAGCAGTAGTTAGGTTGTCACTGTCAGTGCACCCAAGGAAGTGATTGTCAATGGAAGTGCGGCACTCGCTTCCCCTGCATGCTGTGTAATCTAGGGGAAATCGGCCAAGGACGCAGGCACAGGGAACTGCAGATGTTGATTTACCAAGGAAAGGCACAAAGTGCTGGAGTGGTGCAGCGGGTCAGGCAGCATCCGTGAAGAACATGAATAAGTGCCCTTTCGGAAACGCCACCTCTCCAAGGTTCTCCAAGGGATCTTGCCTGGCGCGCTGAGTTACTCCATCGCTTTTCAGAAATAAAAAAAAACGTTCCGCGGTGGCCTGAGAGAAAATGAGCTGTACGCACGGATACTCGATAAAAGCACCCGGGTCGGCGCCCTATCGGCTTTGGTTTCACTGTGGAATTCTCTGCCTCAGAGGGCGGTGGAGGCAAGTTCTCTGGATGCTTTCAAGAGAGAGCTAGATAGGGCTCTTAAAAATAACGGAGTCATGGGGAGAAGTGATTGGGGATGATCAGGGGAACTGATTGGGGATGATCAGCCATGATCACATTGAATGGCGGTGCTGGCTCGAAGGGCCGAATGGCCTTCTCCTGCATCTATTGTCCATTGTCTATTGACTGAATTAACATTTCATATTGAAATCCACACACAACGTTTACAACGTCCTATCGGCACAGAGGAAGCAAAATACAACTTGTTGTTGTTGTTGGATAGAGAAAACGGACAGCAAATCTGTTCTCCTCAACTCCTCTTGACCGCTGTGGGGTCGGGTCTGTCTGTCTTTCTCCCGCCCGCGTTCACCCAGTTCCCACCAATGTGTAGGAACTCGGCGGGACAGGCAGCATCTCTGGAGAGAAAGAATGGGTGACGTTTCGGGTCGAGACCCTTCTTCGGACTTTCCCACCAATTCTATGTTACATGTAACCCTTTGCAACAATCGCAATCTTTCTACCTAATTTGGAAACAAATGCACCCCTCGGAGTTGTCACCTGTCCTTATAAAGGAAAGTGCCCAGAAACCTTCAACATTCATAGCTTAGGGACCAGGCGAGGAAGCTAAACCTTGGTTAATGGAGATTCATTTGTGCGAGGTGGGGTTTTTTTTTAAACGTAGAACACTTCTGAATACTGAGGGTTTGATGCAAGTTATTAATATCGACGGGCGTCACACTGGCAACACGCCCACGATCTACAGTGTAACCCCGACTTCACTCTGAGGAAGGACATTCCGTGGCCGCTGGAATTATATTTGACAACGCTCAACGTTTCAAAAGTCACTTTTACACGCGCCGCCGAATAGTGTTTTGCCTTCGTTGCATCTGCAGAATAGTTAGTGGCATTGCATTAAACTGCAAATTAGCGTAATGCCAAAAGGTTATACAATTGCTGCCTGGGATTTAAAACAAAACTAAGCGTGTAAAGCTCAGACGTGGAATTCAAATGAGACTAATTAATTACTTAGCTCTTGTCAACATGGAGGTATCGACTCTCGCGGTCTGCGAGTCTGGCAGATTTTGCGAGGGGATTCGGCGCTCTTTCAATTGCGGACTTTTATTTCGCTGATATTAATGGAAGAATGGAGGCAAACTCGAGTCTTTTTTTATTCATTCCTGAGCATGAACAGCGAGCGATGCGGATGGTTTCAAGCTACGAAGCATCGCAGGGCAGTGTTTGGACAGGCAATATGAGTGCAAATGCTCTCTCCACAAGAAATTGCAGAGAATTGTGGACACAGCCCAGCCCACCACACGAACCAACCTCCCTTGCATTGACTCCATTTACGCCTCACGCTGCCCCGCCGAGGCCAGCAGCATAATCAAGGACGAGTCGCAACCCGGTCCCTCCCTCTTCTCCCATCGGGCAAAAGGCGTAGAAGTGTGAAAACGCACGCCTTCAGATTCAGGGACAGTTGCTTCCCACTTGTTATCCGGCAACAGAACCATCCAACCGACGTCAAGAGAGCGGTCCTGAGCTACTATCTACCTCATTGGAGACCATGTTGACTATCTTTGATCTGACTTTACTGGACTTTATCTAGCAATAAATGTCACGTTATTCACGTTATTCCCTTGTTCATGTGTCTGTACACTGTGGGTGACTCGATTGTAATCATGTATTGTCTTTCCGCTGACTGGTTAGCACGCAACAAAGCTTTTCGCTGTACCTCGGTATACGTGACAATAAATTAACTCAACTCAAATGATATAGAAACATAGAAACATTGAAAATAGGTGCAGGAGGAGGCCATTCGGCACTTGGAGCCAGCACCGCCATTCATTGTGATCATGGCTGACCGTCCCCTATCAATAACCCGTGCCTGCCTTCTCCACATATCCCCTGACTCCACTAGCCCCTAAAGCTCTATCTAACTCTCTCTTAAATCCATAGATCACATCTATAGACAATACATCACATGAATGATACTAACTGGGGAAAAAAAAACAACCTCCAGCATTGTTTTTATTTTGTGTAGGAAGGAACTGCAGATGCTGGTTTAAACTGAAGTTAGACACAAAATGCTGGAGTAACTCAGCGGGGCAGGCAGCATCTCTGCAGAGAAGGAATGGGCGACGTTTCGGGTCGAGACCCTTCTTAGTTTCCCTTTCCCGTGATTTTCAGGCTGAAGAAGGGTCTCGACCTGAAACGGTCACCCATTGGATTTATTTTTTGGTACAGGAATTGACCGAGTCAATCACGCTGCTCCCATTGGCTGCCACGGCGCTCCCGTCTGACAAGCGAGGTAAACCATGTTGGTCTGTGCTCTCACTTCCCAGAGCACCAGTCCCTTCTAACAAGGGCTTGATTGGCCATAAGGTCGTTACTCCGATGCCAATCCCGTTTTTTTAAACAACAATAGACGGTCCCTGCCCTAAATTCTAATCCATTACAAAAATCCCGACTCCCCCCCCCCCCCCCCCCCCCCTTATCCGGTCACGGTTCGGTCCCGAATAAAGCAAATTCCAAATCAGCGACACTGTTTAACACTGATTTGACATTTTACATTTGACTGCGAACGGCCAACATAATCTGCAGACGGGTCTCGACCCGAAACGTCACCCATTCCTTCTCTCCAGAGATGCTGCCTGTCCCGCTCGGTTACTCCAGCATTTTGTGTCCATCGTCGGTTTAAACCAGCATCTGCAGTTCCTTCCTAAACATCATCTGAGGGCCATTTCCTTGCGTTGACGACTCGGCATCGGAATCGCAGTGGAATTAAGTTTTCACGTGGAGTGGAGGTAAAGAGTTAATGTTTCTCGCTGCCAGTGTTTGTAGCACGGGCTTGGACCGGCTAACTGAGTTGTGGAAACCGAGCGCAAGAGGTTACGGCAAACATGGGCGAAGCTGAACCGTGGCGGCATTCCTGGACCCTGTGGCAATAGTGGTTTTAACAGTGACCCAAACATCCTATTGCTCCCGGTGCTTAATCTACTGGCATCTTCTATCACGGCGGGCAGACGGTGATCAAATGCTCCAGTTTCTGCAAATTTAAACGCGCTGTTTTAATAGTTTTGACGGACGCCTTGTGCAGAAGGGTGCGCTCCCCGGCCTGTGCCAAGAACTGATGTAACGTGGATTGGACTTCATGGTCATCCCTTTCAAAGTAGGTGGATCACTTCAACGCAAATCCCCGCGATTATACAAATCCGGGGATTTAATCAAGGCGCACAAACAGATTAAGTTGTTTCTGCGTAGCTGCTGATTTTCGCTGGGAATTAACATTAGGGATGGATTCTCGGTGGCACTGTTCGCTCCGGCGGCGTTATATACAACAAGAGCGGCGTCAGTGGTTCAGAAGTTTAAAGCACTGTAATAGGTTAAGCGCCGTTAATTGCCATGTTGAGGATTAGTCCGGCTGGGGTGCAGGTTGACACCTCTGACATTTTTTCGTCGCTGGGAGGGTGCTAGTTTAATGTTGGGGTGGGGGGTGGGGATGCTAAACTGACGTCAGCTGAAGCCAGACAAGGCTCTTCCCTCAGTCCCTTGAATCCCCATCATTTCATTGAAAGGCTCCGTGAGCCGAGGACGCGAAAGGAAGCTGCTCTCAGTGACTGCCAGCTGAGATCATTCGCTTCTCTTTCCTTCTGACCTCTTTTCCTCTCTAGTTCCCCCCCTCTCTTCCGTGTCCGGACAAGAGCCCTCAAAGGCTGGCGGAATCTTGTGTTACTTCCAGGCGATGATGGCCAATGCACCAACGGCGCTTTTGGAATTACTGGAGCTAGAATGAATAGCAGCTGTCTCCATCTGCGAAGCTTGGCATGGGATCTTAATATTCTTTGAAACACTTCGGGGGCAAACAAAAATAAAATAAGATGGTCTCTCTCTCTTTGGGTTGCAAAGACACGGCTATGTGAGAAGCGAACGCTGCCAGTGTTCACCATGTTGCTGACGCGCTTGTGGTAAGATTGTTTTTTTTTGATGAATTCACTTGGGAGGTTCGTCTGATATTCTTTCCCTTCTACCTTGCTGCCCACATTGCAAGGTGTGTTTGTTCAAGGCAGGGGGGCGGGGTTGCAGGAGCGAAACCTTCCCATTGATTTATGTAATATGTTTACGGAAAGGCTGGGCTGAAGTAAAGTAGTTAAGCGATGTGAGAAAGCGGGATGTAAAGCGGCAGCTGAATTGCAAAGATTTCCACTGGGCAGCGCTAGATATCTACACTCACTCTCACACACACACATATTCACAGCCGAGCGGATTCAGCACCACGGTCGCTGGACAGCTCCCACGCCAGGTTGTCAACTTCAGCGCTACAAACAGGGGCAGTCTCGCCACCCGGGTCGAGAAGTGACAACGTGAAAGGCAAAAAAAAAGGCATGAAAAATAGTTTAAAGTACAGCAACAGAACAGTGCGAGCGAGGGGACAACTGATCAAAAACGACCTGTCGCGCGTTGGATGGGAATACATCGTTTTGTGTTTAATAAGTGAAAAGATATATTGAAGAAAAAAAATCACCGTAAACTATGTGTGGACAACGCATAATACAAGTATAATCAACTGTCTGCGGAGGGTGTGTTTATCGGCCAGACACTGAAGGTATGCGTAGCTGTATATTTGTTGCCTTCTGGAAATGGAGCGCACCTGAAATGAGCGGACAAGTTTGCAAACATTTCAATGTCATAGGCATGTAGTATGTAAAGGGCCAGTTGCGATATAAACAACTGGGGACAATGACATGTTAAATAACACAGCAATCGGTATTAAAATGGGTCAGCCTGATGTATTAAATATAAACGTTTTAAGTGTTCAAGACAGGGTAATCGTTGCAAAAAGAGTGGGTGAATAAATTGTTAGGAAATATTTGAAACTGTACAAGGTGCTGAATAATATAGAAATATTAGTACACAATTAATGATATAGCAGGGAGCTAAAGACAATCTACACAGAGGATTGTCATTCGGTATGGAGATGAAAGTCTGTCCATAAATAAATCTGCAAACGTGCACCTTCGAAAAATACGTTTATAACTGTTACATTTTCATTATTTATGGCCATTCTTTGATTTTCCATAAGGTCCCCTTTGCTCTACATCCGTCTCAAGTCGACAATGGATTGGCTGATACCCATGTGTTTAAAGTGTGTCTCATTATCTGAGCCTGTGATCCGGGGAGTTATAACAGAGATGGAGGGGGCAGCAGGATTTCTACGTGTGAGTTTTGTGCAGATCAAAGGGGAATGAAACCTGCTTTTTTCAGGGAGTGTCTGGTCAGAATCTCATAGCAGTACTCACAGGAGAGGAATCAGACCGTTTTTCATGCAAAGCTACCTTGAAACTAGACTAAAAATCTGCATCCTTTACATGTGTGTATTTCAGAGCAGAACTATTCCTAAATACCATCACAGTTTAACTGTAACATGTGCTAATGTTTGTACATGTTAATATGTTAACTAGGATAGCTATTTGAACAGTAATCAGAATTTTGAACACTGTGCTTGGATTTGGTCTATTTGCAATGCCGGTACTTGTATACCTTTATATGCTATTTACTGAGTGCATTAATCTAAATGCCTGCACACGCAAATATGCTGTAAGCAGGCAGGCAGTAAGAAGATGCACTCGTTTTTCAGCTACCCGGGAGACTTTGTAAAGCACAAACCCCTTGCTAAGTATTCATTGCACCTCCCCTCCCCCCACCACCTCATGCCTGTCCTTCATCAGTTAACACTAGAGGTTGTTCGATGGCATTACATCTCAGGCTGGTCTCACCCTCTGATGAAAGCCACATGTACTTGCCAGTAGAGGTCAGTTTATAGTAATTTGGTATGAAAAAAAATGATTGATGTTTTCCTTCCTTAGCCTGAGGTCAGTCATGGCAACTAAACTACTCATTCAACATCCACTAAAGCTTGGAAAAAGAACCTTGATCTACTTACAACATATAGAGTCAAGGAGGCAAAGAGGCTTCAAGTCTTACAGCATGGAAACAGGCCCTTTGGCCCAACTTGCCCACATCGGCCAAGGTGTCCCATCTACACTAGTCCCACCTGCCTGCTTTTGGCCCATATCCCTCAAAGCATGTCCAATCCATGTACCTGTCAAAATGGTTCTTAAACATTGCAATAGTACCTGCCTCAGAGTTCCACCTTCTCTGGTAGCTCATTCGAAACACTCACCGCCCTTCATGTGAAACAGTTACCCCTCAGGTTCCCATTAAATCTTCCCCCCCCCACTCTGGGCAAGAGTGGTGCTTGAAAGGAATCATCAAAAGAGTTGTGCAAATTTGGTGGTTGATGTAAAGAATTATCTGTTTAGAGTGGGGTAGCATTATATGCATTTATGGGGATAGAGAGATGCATAAAAGCATTAACAACCTCCTTCAGTTGCCGTTTGGTACCCTGCTGCTTATCTGAACATAAATGCGCTTCACAAAAACCTATATCATTTACCAAATTGAGCGCTGGCAGATAGGAGAATTTATTTTTCCTCTTTGAAGCGTTTCCATGCTGCTTCAGCTCGGCAGGCTTGTGTTCATGTTTTATTTGCTGCTTTGTTATCATACAGATGTGCATGGAGTATGTTTGGCTGACAATAAGGCAGGCAAGAAGATCAGAGTGATTCATCGGGTATATTTCTGTTGGTGAACTAGGTGGGTGATGTAGAATGCTGGATTGGATTACTGCCTCACCTCCCACCCAGCCTGGGGGAGGGTGGCTGTGTGGATTGGCTTTGTTTTGTATTGAGGGCACGAGAAATGTTATTGTGTGCAACGTGGTTGATTAAGCCTCCGAGAAAGAGACAAGGTTTGTGTGTTTCTAGACTGATGAGTATTATTTCCACTAAAAATGCATAGCATTGCATGCATTCACAGTCTTTGTGCATTCTGCAATCAAATATTGTTTGGATTTTACTGCCGTTATCTTGAGCTAACCATGTGTTGGTAGCTCTCTTGGCAGCAAGCCTGAAAATTTCAGGTTTGTGTCACACTTCAAACCACAGACTACAGAAATCAAGGCTGACACTTGAGCACTGCAGTGTTGGAGGTGATGTGTTTCAATTGACACCTTTCAAATGCCCACATCTGAAGACCAAAAGGAACACTCCCTGGGGTCCTGGGCGATATTTATCCTCCCACTAATCTGATCAAAAGTAATCATCTGTGGGACTTTGCTGTGCACAAATTGGTTGTTGTATTTTAAATATTGTAGCTGTGTAGAAACTATTCGATGGCTGTCAAGTGCTTGTAGATATCAAGGAAGATACTTGTATAAATGCATGTCTTTCATTCTTTGTAAAGTATTTTGCACTGTACACTGCACAAACAGCACGTTGTTTTTCGGGTTGAAATAACCACATTTAAAGCTATAACCAAATTAGCTCAAACGTGTAATGGAAATAACCTATTGCACGGGGAACTGAAAAATCTCTGAATGAATGGGCTATCAACAATTGGGAGGGGGGGGGGTCAGGGGTTATGGGAAGAATGCAGGAGAAAGGGGTTTGGAGGGAGAGACACAGTAGTTCAGCCATAATTGAATGGCATAGACTTGATGGGCCGGATGGCCTAATTTTGCACCTGTTACTCATGAGCATATGAACTTAACACCTTTTCATATGCAGCTTTGTAATATTCAGTATGGATGGGCAATAAATGGCCAGTTGGTTTTGCTGCAGGTAGGTTTGGCAAATGCATCATCACTGGGAACATAACTTAGAATTTATTTTCACAGCTCGTTCCCTCTGTAATTGTCTTTGGTAATCAGATAATTCACACACAAAACCCAATAAGACATTGACCCAATTAACTAATGTAAATGTAAAGCAACAATGCAGAGCAAGATAAAATAGTTCAACATGATATAAGTAACTTTGTTCATATTTGGATTTAAATTATTTTGCTTGCTGCTGTCCCGTTAATTTTAATTTGTTATCTCATAAAAATGCAGGAGTAAATTGAAAGTAGAGTTGATTTACTCTTGTAGTTTTATACTTGCGGTTTGACCTTTATCCATGTGATGACTTGCTTCTCACTTTGAACAAGCAATTATTGAAGTCATGGATGACTTGCATCAGAAGGTAGATAGAAAATGCTGGAGTTACTCAGCAGGACAGGCAGCATCTCTGGAGAGAAGGAATGGGTGACGTTTTGGGTCGGGACCCTTCTTCAGCATATCCCAGCATTTTGTATCTACCTTTGATTTAAACTAGCATATGTAGTTCTTTCCTATGCAGTATGGCTTGTATCAGTGTAGTTTTGTGGGTCCTGAGATGGCTGATGAGGCCAATGTGGCAGAAGAATGCTCTTCTGTAGGTGGGTCCTCTGATGGGTCGATGAGTGGTTGTGAGGTAGTGCGCTCCTTCCATTGTGTTTACAGGGCTTCTATGAGCTCCCAGTGCATTGTCTGAGGTTCCCAATGCATCCCAAATGTCCTGTCTCACTTAGAGCTGTCAAGGTCCAGAGATTCCCAGAAGTCAGATGGGGAGTGTGGCGTGCTTCAAAGAAGCTTTGAATCTCTTCCCCGCTCTGTGTGTCAACTTC
This sequence comes from Raja brachyura, assembly GCA_963514005.1. The sequence goes on along the minus strand of OY740811.1, from coordinate 24,152,776 downwards.
CTTCCACAGCACAACTTGGAAGAAAGTGTCTGTTTTGGGAGTCTGGTGTCGGGTATGCTAACGTTGTGGCTTGCCCAGCATAGTCAACTTTTCTGAATTGGATTCTTCATGCCGGGGCTTATGGGGTGGCACCTCATATTTCACTTGGGCAGCTTACAACCCGGCAGTATGAATATTGATTTCTCTAACTTCAAGTTCAACCCTTGCATTCCCGCTCTCTCCATCCCTCCCCCACCCTAGTCATCTTACTAGTTTTACTGTCGTCCTGCTTAGTTTCACTGTTCATATCCTCTCATTATCACCTTTTCCATAGCCAACAATGGACCATTGTGGGCTCCACATTTCCTTGATGACTTTGAGTTGTTCTTTTCATTCCTTTCATTCATTTGTTCTTTGTACCGTACCTTTTCATACCTCTAGTTTCCCTCTCCCCTGACTCTCAGTCTGAAGAAGGGTCACGACCCAAAAAAGTCACCTAACCCTTTTCGCCAGAGGTGCTGCCTGACCCACTGATTGACTCCAGCATTTTGTGTCTATCTTCGGTGTAAACCAGAATCTGCAGTTTCTTCCTTCACAGCGGACACTGATGCTGATTCACTAATCCGTCCTGTGAATGTGTTCTGTTTGTGAAGAGACAGTGCTGTTATCATACCTTTTTCATGATAACATATTTCATGATAATCATGTTATCACATCGATTTCATGATAATGTAAGCTTCTTACAGTATGTAATTGCACTTTGCCACCAGTAAGTCTCCATAACTCCTCACTGCATCCCCTGGTTATAAGATTATATTGGACTAAAACTTCTAGCCTTCAAAAAGAAGCTAAGATGGTACTGGAATGAGGCAACGTTTGCATGAACTCTCAAGAACTTTATATCTGCTTCCTAAATTGTTGCAAGTTTTGTTTTAGGACACAGATGACAATAATAAATCTGAAGGTAGAAAGTAGGACATGGACTTTCAAATGGTCAACAAATTGCAATTTTATATCATAGTCTAAGTATCCCTGTTGATTAAGTATCCCTGATCCCTGAAAACTGTCTGAAGAAGGGTCCCAACCTGAAATGTCTGCCACCCTTTTTCTCCAGAGATGCTGCCTGACACGCTGAGTTACTCTAGCACTTTGTGTCTATCAGAGGTCATGGCCTCAGAGTAAAAGGGCTTTCCTTTAGGAGGAAGATGTGCAGGAATGTCTTTAGTCAGAGGGTGGTGAATCTGTGGAATTCATTGCCACAGAATAGAGTGGAGGCCAATGGATATTTAAGGCAGAGGCACCTAAATTCTTGATTAGTATGGTTGTCATGGGTTATGGGGAGAAGGCAGAAGAATGGGGTTAAGAAGATCAGCCACGATTGAATGGCAGAGTTGATTTGATGGGCCGAATGGCCTAATCCTGCTCCTATCTCTGATGAACTTATGAAGGTATATCCCTGACTCTATAACCAGACATCACCTCCAGATGGCGTATGACCTGGTTTTGCTCCATCCAACACCAGGGGAGACTTGCCAATACTGTGCTGTAAATGATGATAAAAACTTTTTATTCTCCATGTTGCTCTTTTTTTGTTATTTCCCATTTCCTTTTCCATGTGTGTGATAATTTAGCTGAAAATGTTTCACAATTTGCTGCACAGTTGTATACCTAGTACTGTGAATGATTTTACATGAGAGATTTTAAATCCATGACAAATACAAGTTTGTACGAGTTGGACTGTAATCTTATGATGTCTGTTTTCCTGCGATACGTATCTTATTGATGAGCCTCAAAAAATAATTGTAGGCATATTTCTGTAAGCGAAGATAATTATTTTAAATATCTCTTTTCTGTCTTAATTATATACAGTCAATGTAAACAATTGGAGACACCATTGTCTCACAGAATGGATTCCAATAAAATAAACGATCTAAGCCCTCCCTGGTTTAGAAATTGTGTTTCTCTCATGTAAGCTCTTAAGTTCTACGACCAGAATTAGGCCATTCGGCCCATCCAGTCTACTACACCATTCAATCATGGCTGATCTATCTTTCCCACTCAACCCCATTCTCCTGCCTTCTCCCCATAACCCCTGACACCATTACTAATCAAGAGTGTGATCTTGGTGTAGTGTGGTAATGGTGTGATCCCATAATAGTACTCTCTCTGCATGCTTAATAACACCAATGACAGGGCCATGATGAATGAATCTCATAAGTAAAATGCAAGTTTCATTCATAGCCTTTGGAGACTAACTGTGGGGATGGGCTGTGGGGCTTTGTGGGATGCCAGCTGAGATACGGAGTTTGGGGGTCAACTTCAGGATAATCTGAGGTCTTGAGAGATAAAGGGTGAGTAGTACCAGGCTTGTGGTTTAATATGGACCACTCCTATTCCTCTTGACTCTACAGTGCTTCAAGCAAAGAAAATGTTCAACTGAACCTTGTTGATGGCTTCCTCCGGGCAGAAAATGTTTTAATTCACTGCATGTTTGAAAATAAATATGCCCAGACATACAGTATATGTATCCTGGCTGGTTGAGAAGATATTGCTACTTCAGATGATATTGGGATATCAATGATTTGTTAAAATTGAAATTAATTGTCTGAATCTATGGATACAATCCTATCAAGTCAAGACATTTGGAGTAGAGAAGTGTCATTTAAAGAACCTTGCACCCATGTGGAAGCTGGGCAGATGGGACATGTCATAAATGATAGAGACAATTAAGGCACAATTGATGAAAATATGAATAATTGTTAAGCATGTTTCAGGAGGTGTTGTATTTTGCAATTCCAGTGATCTTCTTGATCTGCCTGTTCTATAAAATTAATTGAACACTGAAAGATTCATGACTGAATAAATGGCAGCAAGATGAGATTAGGTAAATGTTGACATAGTTTTAAAATGGCAGGTCAGCAATGATCAAGGCAAGTGGAAATTTATGATGTCCTAGAAGCACCATAATGTGTTTCACTGCATGTTTAGGGTTAGGGTTAGAGTGCGTGGTGACACGCATGTGATGCGCGCATGGTGCGTGGTGACGTAGGCGGTGACACGCGGTCGCGCGCGGCGCCCCAGGATTTGGGGATTTACGAAATCTCCGCGCGCCATCCGCGTGACGCCCAAGTGGAACAGGCCCTTTAGAGTCTGGGTGATCTTCTGGCCTGTTTCCCCCGCTGATTTGCAGACGGTAAAAACAGAAAGCGCTGAAATACTCAGCAGTCAGGCAGTATCTGTGGAAGGTGAAACGGTGTCAATATTTCAGGTCGAAGGTCATGCTTCAAAACTGGGAAAGAAAGAACACAAGTGAGATTTCAGTAGCACAGAAATGGGGAATGGATGGATAGGACAATGGAAGTATCTCCGCCAAGGCTGGATCAAGTACATTAGTGCGGTAATTAGAAGTCGATTATATTTATTTGTCTGTGTTATGTGCTGCTAATACCAGCGTTGTGGGACATGACCAAAAGGCCAGACTATATCAATAGAAAGAAAAAAAAGTCGGCTGGATTCCTGGCAGGAATTGCCAGTTCTGGTAAAGTCAGAAAGAAAGAGTGAGTTATCTAAAGTTGCTGACTGCGTTGTCTTTTGGTCAGTTGGATCAGCAGAATGTCAAAGTCCTTCAGTATTCCTGTCAAGTTATCAGTCTTTATGTGTAGCCTGGGCCATGAGCATTAGAAGCCTTTTATTTTACAACGGTGTGACGGGGATTTGAGCAGCATTTCTAAATGAGCTTGACTTTGTTTATGTGTAAATGAATACATCTTTGCACCTTGTCAGATTGAACTGACCTCTCAAACACCAATGTTTCTTACTACAAAGTTAGTTGTTCCTCAAAGAAGTACAACATACACAATTTAAAGCTACAAGAAGGTATCAAGAAGGACTAACTGGACAGCTCCTGGAGAATAGTAATGCCACCTTGTTGGTGGTGGTTGTATTTGGTACGAGCTGCCAAGGAAGTAGCTGAGACAGATCCATAACAGTGCATTTGGGATTTGGGTGGGAAAGGTTTGGAGGGATATGGGCCAAAGACAGTTAAATGGGACTAGGTTAGATGAGGCATCTTGGTCAGTATGGTCAAATTGGGCCACAGGGTCTGTTTCCATGCTGTGCAACTCTGACTCAAATACCTTCCATCGTGTTATTCTGTTCCATGGTACTGCAGCTCACTTCTACTCAACTGAGGACTTTATCTCTCCTTGCCAAACGTTTCTTCCCCACCTTCTGCGAGGGGGCAGAATCACAATTCAGAAAAAAAGTATTTGTCAAATATTCTCTTTTGTCTCTGAAGAGGGAGAAGGCAATTTCTAGGTGATCTTCCATCACCAGAATGGGAGACACAGCTAGGCATTGGAACGTGCTGAATTGTGGCAAATAGTGTCATACTTGCATTAAACACAACCGCCAATTCCTCATCCCCCCACCCCCCCCCCCTGCGCCCCCATCACCCACCCTCCAGGCACCATTACAGGTTATCATTAGTATGTGCCAACTTGCTGTCAATTGCAGCATCATAGATGTGAGAGAGATGTCATGATATTGCATTGCAGCAACTACTCATCCAATTAAGTATGGGATGTCAATTGCCGTGTCAGCAGCAGAAACCATATAATTCGTGCAGCAACTTTCTCAGTGTGCGATGCCGTCTAGAATAAATCACAAGCCATGTTTGAGTAGATTGTGATTGTGCTCTGTGTATTTGTTTCCATTGTGCATCCTGTGATCAATTACAACATTGGGCATAAGCCAGGGTATAAGGAGCCATTTGGCGGCAGGAAGGAACACTTGGAACTTTGAAACAACGTGCTTAAAATCTGAGGTTGCTTCATTTGGAAGGCGAATTACCGTGCACTCCAAATGTAGAAAGTTGGTGTGTGTTCCATGGTGCAGAGCCTTGCAATGAGCATAGACCTCTTGGCAGACTTTTAAAAGAAACAGCAAAATAAACAAATTGGGTGGGAGGAAAACAAGAATACAGTATATAAGAACTACAGGGGTTATGGAGAGAAGGCAGGAGAATGGGGTTGAGAGGGAAAAATAAATCGGCTTGGATAGAGTGAATGCGGAGAGGATGTTTTCTCTAGTGGGAGAGTCTAGGACCAGAAGTCATAACCTCAGAATTAAAAGACGTGAGGAAGAATTCCTTTAGTCAGATGGTGGTGAGTCAGGAATTCATTGCCACAGAAGGCTGAGAAGGGCAAGTCAATGGTTATTTAAGGCATAGATAGATAGATTCTTGATTAGTATGGGAGCCATGGGTTATGGGGAGAAGACAGAGAATGGGGTTTGGAGGGAGAGATAGATCAGCCATGATTGAATGGCAGAGTAGACTTGATGGGCCAAATGGCCAAATTCTCTTCATATCATTTATGAACTCATGATTGAATAGCAGAGTAGACTTGATCGGCTGAATAACCCAATTCTGCTCCTAGAACTTATGAACCTATGAACCACATGGAACAGAGTTGCCTAAGGGTGTGTTGAGGGGGTGATGCATTCCCATGTGTTCCATGTATTCGGCTTTGTAATCATTAAATTGTATCTGCAGTTTAAATTCCTTAACCAGTTACATGTAAAGTTGCCAGAAGTTGGCATCTCTGATCATTTTCATAAATTATATAAAGTAAAATGGGCCAATCGAACATTTCGAACATTTTCCAAAGATGGGTTGTACTATGCAGATTTAGATGAATTCTTTAATCAATGCAGAGGTACAATCCAACAACTTATCCTGTCTTCTTTGTTGCACGTCATACCCAAATATACTCTATACTGCACTCTTCGACACTTTTTTTAATGATAATTGCAGCAATCAAAGTCAGTTACTGTTAATTAGTAAACTGAAATGCTTTCATTATGTTGTGACATGCACAAAGAATTGGAGCCACGTTTAAGAATAGTCTCTCCCATCAGGAACTTGGATTATGAATTCACTCTCTGTGATTCATGATGGTCTTCATGTATTGGTTATTCAATCCAAACTCTTGGAAAATTAATCTATGAATTGGTTGTTACTGAACCCTACAAATAATAAGTACTCTCGGAGAACTATCCCCATCTCTGATCCTCTTGTACATCTCTTTGTTCGTTCCATGAAGCCATTGATATCCCTGCATTGAGCCTGCACTTTGCAGGGTCATTCTACCCCCTCAGATGCTGCTCAAATTGCTGAGTTTCTCCAGCAGTTTGTTTGTGCTTCAGATTCCAGCTTCAGGAGACTTGTGACTCCACACTTTGGAATTCGCTCTTTACATCCTTTCTCCTCTATTTCTTCACGTCTACGTAATTAACCTTCTGACTAGTTGTCCTCATATCTCCTTTTTTCATCATAAAATCCTTTTCTTATCTAACTTTGCTTCTGAAAGCTAATTTGTGATGGTTTTTAGTGTCAAAAATAGTACATAATGACAAGACCATTATTCTATTGATGGGGGTTTTGTTTAAGGACCAGCTAGCAGATGTTTGGTCAGTAATCAGGGATCAGAGTGGGTAGCACAGTGGCCAGGTTGCCGTTTTACAACTCCATTGGTTTGAGTTCAATGCTGATATCTGGTGCTGTCAGTGTGGAGTTTGCACATGTTCCCTTTGACCATCTCATCTTCCTCTAGATGCTCCAATTTTCTCTCCATCCCAAAAATGACCACTGCAAACTGTCCCGAGAGTGTGGGTCATGGGGAGAGTTGATAGCAATATTGGGAAAATAAGATGTAATTACTATAGGACCAGTGTAGCGAGAACTCAATGGGCCGAAGGGCCAGTTCCTGTGCAGTAGAACTCTATGACACTGGTTTCAGGTTGAAAACAGGGACTATGTATCCTTGAGGAGTTTAGAACCGTGGTCAATGTGTCAGAATAAGAGGTAGACTATTTAGGTATCAAATAAGGAAAGATTCATTCAGAGGATGGTGAATCTCTGGAATCCTCTACACCAGAGGATTCTGTCAGCCTGGCTGATGAGTTTATTCAGAACATAGATTGCTAGGTTTCTGGATAAGAGAAACGTTGAGATTTTGCCAGAAAACGGCAGTGAGGTAGACAATCGGTCACGATCATGACGGATGCCAGCGCAGGCTCCAAGGACCAGATGTTCTACATCTCCCACCAATTCTTATCTTCTTAAAAGAGATGAGAAGAAGTTCTTTGTATGCATGGATTCTGCTGACAGAGTGAAAGCAGATCCAAATGCAAATTGCAAAGGGGAATTGGATACTAATTTGAAAAAATAAAGATGTTGAGGAATGAAGAAGGAGTGGGAGAGTAGGAATCATTCGATTGCTTATTGTACAAGCTGGCAGATGGGAGTGTGGTTCTCTGATTATGTCTGCAGAGTAACAATTCAGCTAAATGTCTCCAATGCACAAAGTACATGCCTCGGAAGATGCTAAGTAGTAAAAAGAATTCCCATCTTTGAATTATCATCATCTGGGCCCTTCAGGGAAATGTGTCCCAGCAGATCCACGGTTGACTCTTCAAAGCTGTCTGCTTCTTAGAATGGTGTAGCAGTTTCCAGCTGCCTGCAGTTCCCTTTCATTAAGTTGTAGATGATTCCATGAAAGGAAATGTAGAAATAAGAGCAATGGGCTTACAATGCAGAGTTTGTGTGTGATTATGAAATTATTTAAATGAGCTGCAGTTGTGAACATACAATAAACCTTGCAGTCTTATAACTGCATTGAATGTTACTTTGATTAAAATATTCATACCCAATCTAATTGCACCTGAATGGGTTTTCACATACCTTTGAAAATGTCCTCATTGCCCTTTACTGAGTTTTCAACTTTCTCATCTCTCTTCGTGTCTTCTGCATGATATTATGTTTCCTTCCAAATGCAGCCACGATAATCAGCGTGCCAGTCTTCTGTTGCCATGACTGCATTCAGCGCTGCTTTTTTATAGGCTTCTCTGGTTTCCCCCAGATATGTTCTCTGCTTTTCCACAAATTGGAAAGGCGTTATCAAACGGTGAACACGACCGTTTCGCCATTTGCTTTCCTCCTTCATGTTACACCTTCTGCCACAGCGATCATCATTTCTTCCCCCCCCACACTAAATTTTGCTGAAACCCTCATTAACAACAGTAAAAGCCGTGAAAGGCTCTTGAAGCGGAGCCCACACTGGCTGCAGGGAGTCTTGTCAAAGTTTCAAGAACAAGTTGCGAGAGTTTTCGAAGTGTTTGCAAGAGAGACTGACATTGCACGCTTCCCCATGTCCTGAGTGTTTGCTGAGGACTTCTTCAGATTGCTTCACGCTCTTTACAGTTGCTCAGCACAACTAATACTCAGCATAAATTGCTGAGATTATTGTTTCCAGCCATGCGTAGGTGTCCCAATCGGAAGGCTCTGGTTTCCCCCTCCATTCTCAGACCTGTACATGTACCTTAAGGCACCATCCACACTGCCACACTAAAGGAACTTTGCCTCAACACTGGTGGCCGTTTTACAAAGGAAAACCTCGAGCTGAGCTCCCGCCTATCTCTTTGCATGGATATAATGGAAGACTATTTGCAGAAGAGCGCTGAAACCTTCTCTGAACCTTGCGCTCAGATGTTTTATTGCAGGAGAAGGAATAGTGAGGCTAATAACTACTAACTAGGGATGCGGGTCGTGCTAAAGTGGTGAAAGGATGATCTTTTAAGAAGGAGATGCGGAGACATTTCTTTAGTCAGAGGGTGGGGAATCTGTGGAATTCTTTGCCCCAGAGGCTGCAGAGGCCGTCAGTGGATATTTTTAAGGCAGAGATAGATAGATTCTTGATTAGTATAGGTGCCAGAGGTTATGGGGAGAATGTAGTTAGGAGGGAGAGATAGATCAGCCATGATTGAATGGCAGAGTAGACTTGATGGGCCGAATGGCCTAATTCTACTCATATTCTTTATGACATGACCTTATGACAGGGAACCGCAGACAACGCCTAAAGGTAGAGACATGGAATTCAGCATTGATGACACCCATGTTTCAGGAACTTTATTGATTATGTCATAGCATGCACCCGTCCTTGTAACAGAAAATTGGATCTACTGATAACAAAGTTAGACTTGTGGATAATCATCTTTTTGCGTTTGTTACCTAATTAAGTCGTTCTGTTAGCTCCATTCTGTGATCAAGACCTCGTTTTACTGTTTGTCAAGTTTCTGTGCAATCGTCATCTGAGAATATAAAAAATGTACCAAAATCCCTCTCGACAGATCAGCTGGTTGCCTGGTGTGCAATAGCTTTAATAAATCGTCTGTTACTTCACCAGCTCCACATGGCCTCTCCATTGTGCTTCTATGTGCATTAACTCGTGGCATCATGCATTGTGCATCGATTTTTTCACCACTCTCTGTGCAACTACAAACCTACATGAAGCTGTGATTGAAACGCTTGACAGTCTATCAGTGTAAAATGTTCTCCTTTTTTAAGTTTTGTTGCATTGCCTAGTTATTAAACAACGGTGTAAATGAGTGGTGAAGCCTTGGCACTCACATTTGTGGTCTTGAATCATGCACGGAACACCATCTGAGATCTGAATCTGAGTGAAATTGCATTTTCCAACAGGAACTACCCGGCATTTAAGCTGACTGCCACATCAAGTCACCATCTGACTTTCAACTCTGACCTCTCTCTCTGTGGCATCCTAGAATGTTACAATGCAATCCAATGGAAGTCTGAGGAACAACTGTATCTTCTATCTGGGCATGGTGGAATGCACAACAACTCAATATCAAATCCTCCAACTTTAGACAGTTAACTTTTCTTACCGTTTGTATCAGAATTGGGCATTTTTGGTCGTCATACCTCGTCCCTTTTTCACTTTATTAACTCAAAGGAATTCCTTTAGCCATATACATTGTCCTCTCCTAACATCTCTGCCACTGAAGCAAACGTGTTTCTCCCTTAAGGACACAAATTGCTGGAGACCTTTTTGATCAAAACTCTTCTTCAGAGAAAGGAGGAGAACATCTCCTAAGTAGGCATACCTTGAGGAGATGTCACAGTGGAGCAGTCAAAATGTAGAAACAAAGAACTGCAGGTGCTGGTTAATACACAATAGGACACAAAGTGCTGGATTAACTCCACAGGTCAGGCAGCATCTCTGGAGAACATGGATAGATGGCGTTTCAGCTCGAGACACTTCATCAGACTTTAGTGGTCGAGGGCATGGATAGATACATGTGCCCTCTTTCTCGGTTCTGTTGAAGAGATTTACACCTAAAACATTAACATTTGTCTTTCTACAGATGCTGACTGACCCACTGAGATTTTCCAGCATTTTCCTTTTGTAATTTCAAAATCCCAAAGCCGTTCGCTTTTTGTTGTGTGCATTTTCCAGTGCCAAGGTGCAATGGCATTGTTTTGAGGAAAGTTGTTAATTTATTCTGAATTTGCCAGTTGTCTTCAAAAAATAAAACAGATCTTGTTTGTATGAAATCCAACCAGAAAAACATTGGCAGACAAAGCACTCACCCACACACAATACTTCTTCGCTTATATTAATATGTTAAGACAAGTCTTCCAGAGTTCAATCAGCACATTTGTGATACACCAGCAAAGGTGGCACAGTGGTGCAGCAGTGGGGTTGCTGCCTTGTAGCGTCAGAGACCCTGGTTCGATCCTGACTGCAGGTGCTGTCTGTAGGGGAAACATTTATGAAGTTTACCTTTAATGAATGTTTGGTGAATGGATTTTGCCCTACAATGATTCTGATATTTACCACTTTCAAAGGCTGTTTGAGATAACAGTGAACTAATTGGACCATAGTTGTTGCCACTGTGTTATGGAGAACATAGAACACAGAATAATGAAAAGGCCCTTTGGCCCACAATGCTGAACACATTGCCAGGTTAAACTAATCTCCTCTGCCTGCACGTGGTCCATATGACTGCAACCCGGGCATATCCAAGTGCCTATCTAAAAGCCTCATAAATGGAACAATTGCCCTTGTTTCCATGACCACCCCTGGCAGCACGTTCCAGGAATCCACCATTGCCTGTACATAAAAAGTTGTCCTGCACATCTCCTTGAAAATGCTGAATCGTAAACATTTTTTTTTTCAATATATTTTTATTAGAGGTCATACATATAACAAATAATATAGCAATTTTTTCCAAATGTAGTTAATACATCTTTCCAAAATTATATAAATGTTAACAAAATATATATATTGGCCTCACTTTTTTTTATAGATTGAAAAAAGTATAAAGAAAGAATAGTGAATAATTATAAGAGTATGATTATAGTTGATTAATATAAAGAAGAGAGAAATAAAAATAAATTTAAAAAATAAATAAATAAAAAAACAAAAAAAACAAAAACAAAAAAATAAATAAAATTAAAAAAAAAAAAAAAAAATACTTGTGGAAAAGAAAACGGTATACAACTTATCAATGAATGGAGCAATTTCTAATTATAATATATAGAGACAAGTATATAAATCTGAGCTTAAACATTTTTGTTTGATCTTTCCACCGGGTGCTCATTGAGTTTCAATGCTGAGCCCAGCTACCCCTTCATATAATCAGTGAATGGAGACTGAATCGTAAACATTTTTGACTGCAACCTTGCAGCGTTACAGAGTATGAGCTCAGATCGTTAAACTTTAACGTCATTCCTGTCTGTGTTTGTATGAATAGCTTCTTCAGAACTCCCTTCCAGCACACAATGTTTTAAAAAGTTCATCACCGAGATTCTTTGTTACTCTCGGCATACTAGGAATGAAGTGTTGGCCAATTTTTAGTCCACGTTGGTTTACCTTGAGCAAAGCTTTTTATTTTTTCAAATATGACAGAAAAGTAGGCTATTTGGCCCATTGAGTCAATGCTGAGTCTCAGTTCAATCGGATCATTCCCATTGCCCCATTTATTTCTCTGTGACATATTCTTTCTCACATGGCTCAATTGGAGCACAGGATGAGGGGTGATCATATCGAGATGGTTAAAATCATCAGATGGATAGATAGTGGAGTCTCATACCCAGAATACCCGGAATCGAGAACCAGGGGACATAAGGTGAAGGGGGAAAAATTTAATAGGAATCTGAGGGTAACTTTTCCACACAAAGGGGGTGGTGGGCGTATGGAATGACCTGCCAGAGGAGGTAGTTGAGGCAGGTATTATTGCAACGTTTAAGAAACAATCAGACAGGTACATGGATAGGACAGGTTTGGAGGGATATAGGCTAAATGCAGGCAGGTGGGACTAGTGTAGATGGGGCATGTTGGTTGGTGTGGGCAAGTTTCCACGCTGTATCACTCTGTGACTATGTTAATTAATTTTCCTGGCACTCACCTACACGGAGTAATTTAGGAGCAACTAATTAAAGGCAGAGTCTGGAGACTATCAGCATGACCTCTTTCAATGATCTAAACTAGCCTGACGTAAGCTAAATCTCCTCTACTGACTGGGCATGTTCCAGCATCAGGATTTAACACTCAGCTCACCACCCTCTATCATTGGGCAACACAACGATGTGGCAATTTTAATTAATTAATTATAGTTTCAGAGATGCAGCGCGGAAACGGGCCTTTGGACCCAGCGAGTCCACACCGACCAACAATCCCCACACACCAACATTATCCTAAACACACTAGGGACAATTTACTTTCATACCAGGCCAATTAACCTACACGCCTGTATGTCTTTGGAGTGTGGGAGGAAGCCGAAAATCTTGGAGAAAACCCATGTAGGTCACGGGGAGCAAGTACAAACTCTGTACAGGCAGCACCCATAGATCGAACCCGGGTCTCTGGCGCTGTTAGGCAGTAGCTCCACCACAACACCACCGTGTTGCCCTTCATATACAGACATTCCCTTCCCTGAAATATTAATATAGCTTCCCCTCTCCACAGATGCTGCCTGACCTGCTGAGTATCTCCGATCTTTCCTGATTCATTGTAAATGTTCTCAGTTTGATACAATAGCTGAGGTGAATTTGAAGTGTTGTAAAAAATATGTGGCAACTAATTTGCGCAGAACACGGTCTACAAGCAGAGACGCAACGAACCATCTATTTTTGGCTCTCGTGCTACAAAACGAGAATGTGGTGGAAACAGGCAACAGGTCAGGCAGCATCCACAGTGAGAGGAACATAACTACCACTGCAGGTTGATAATTTTCCATCAGGACAAGGAAAAGTTGGTGATAACGCAAGTGTTGAGAAGCAGAGAAAAATGGAGGGAAGGAGATATCAAGGAGAGAGACTGAAGGGCAGGAGTGTGATCAACGGAGTAGGAAGGTCATAGAGTGATACAATGTGGGGAGTAGGCCCTTCGGTCCAACCTGCCCACACCAGCCAACATGTCCCAGCTACACTTGTCCCACCTGCCTGCCCTTGGTCCATATCCCTCCAAACCTGCCCTATCCATGTACTTGCCAGTTAGACAGTTAAGTTTAGATAGTTTCTTAAACGTTGGGATAGTCCCAGCCTCAACTAGCTCATCTGGCAGCTCGTTCCATACACCCACCATTGTGTGAGGAAGTTACCCCTCAGATTCCTATTAAATATTTTCCCCTTCACCTTGAACCTTGAAGGTGATAGAAGCAACCCTAATCTCTCGTCAGCCAACAATCCTACCATCTAAAATCATTCGAGTGAACTGTCACTGTGTTCCCTTAATGAAAACAATTTTTGTCCTGGATTGAGACCAAAACTGCACACAATACTCCTGACATGGTCTCACCAAGGCCCCTATGTCATTGTAACAACCTATTTTTACTGTTGCCAGGGGTGACAGAGGCAGAATGTGAATGGTCAGTCACTAAACTGATTAATCTCACTTATACAAATGATGAATCAAACTCCCCGAGCGTTATCTTTACATTGGTGACAGTGAGTGCTGAGGAACAGAGAACAAAAGCACAAGGCCTTTACCCAACCTACATACCACGTGGGCTCATCCTCACCTTGAACGGTGCAATCATGCATTGCTAGGAGTGGGCGCAAGGACAATTTACAAGAATGATTCAAGAAACTGGACTCATTACAAAAGAGATAGTTGAAGGGAGGTTTTGAAGGATGTGTCCGCAATTTTAATAGAATAACTAACGAAACAGCATTTCTACTGACAGGAAGGTTATGACCAGAGGACACGTGTATAAGGTAATCAGTAAAAGAATCAGACGGAAGATTAGATATGTTTGCTGGGTGGGGAGCAGTTATCTGGAATGCCATTCATCTAAGGATACTGGAAACAGATTCAATTCAGACTGAAAATGGAATTGATTACATTTTTGAGTAGGTAGGATTTGAGGAAACAGATGTGTAGTATTAGTTTTGTGGCCTTTTTCGAAGATCTTGTGTAGTTCGTTATATTGAATTGGCTCCTCTGCTACAAGACACTGATTGCAGGTTGAAAACAGCATTAAGTTTGTGCTTGACATGTTGAACAGCACCAGGCGTCACTGGCTACACTAGCAGGGGGTAAATGCCCGATGCCAGCGCAATGCATTGGAGACTGTAGTGCTAATTATTTCAGAACCCCTTCCAAGGTTTATAGCTGCAGATAAGATCACACAAATTGATGTTATCATTATTATGTGGCATTACAGGTAATCATAGAGGGATAAACATACATTTTGAATTAAGATAATGTCAGAGAGTTACTGCACACTTTGTTGTGTCATTGCCTCCGAGTTTGGTTTACAGTGAGAACTGAGGCTGGTCATTGACCTGGGCTGGACAGTGCATCTCGTGCAAACCCGGAACTTACCTTACGTTCTAAAACAAACCACTCTAGCTGAAACCAAGTTTGCTTTCTTCAGGACTGGGAAGATGTGGGGCTGTCTTCACGTGCCTGGGCAGGGAGGAATTTGTTCATATGTTATAGGAGCAGAATTAGGCCATTTGGCCCATCGTCTACTCTGCCAATAAATCATGGCTAACTTATCCTTCCCTCTCTACCCCATTCTCCTTCCTTCTCCCCATAACCCCTGACACCCGCACTAATCATGAATCTATCAAGCCGTGCCTTAAAAAAACCCAATGAGTTGGCCTCTACAGCTGTCTGGGGCAATGAATACCACAGATTCACTACCTGCTGAAGAAATTCCACCTCATCCAGTTTGAGAAATGCAGCATGGGAGCAGGCCCTTCGGCCCACTAGTTTCGCACCGGCTATCGATCACTCGTTCACACTAGTTATATGTTATCCCACGTTTTCATCCACTCCCATCAGGGACAATACATCAGGGACAATACATCAGGGACAATTTTACAGAGGCCAATTAACCTACAAACCCGCAAGGCTTTGGGACCCGAAGGAAACCCACATGGTTACAGGGAGAAATTCACTCCACACACACAGCACCTGAGGTCAGTATTGAACCCAGGTCTCTGGCGCTGTGAGACAGCAGGTTACTCAGCTATGCCACTGTGCCACCTTTGTGCAACATTGTGCCTCACTCTGGGGCCAGATTTTCAATCATGTTCAGTGATTTAGTTTAGTTTAGTTTAGAGATACAGCACGGTAACAGATCCTTTGGCCCACCGAGTCCGCACCAACCAGCGATCCCCGCATATTAACACTGTCCTACACACACTAGGGACAATTTACACTTGTATCATGCCAATCTACTTACAAACCCTTTGCCAATTAACTTACAAACTCCTTGGAGTGTGGGAAGAAACCGAAGATCTTGGAGAAAACTCACGGGGAGAACGGACAAACTCCGTTCAGACAGCACCTGTAGTCAGGATCGAAATCGGGTCTTCAGCGCTGCAAGCGCTGTAAGGCAGCAACTCTACCACTGCGCCACCGTTCTGCCCTTTGATGGTAATGTTGGAGTTTTATCCAGGACTGGTGAGAGAGAATGTGCACCTTGTATGTTCGATCCAGTCTGAAGAAGGGTCTCGACCCTGAAACGTCACCCATTCCTTCTCTCCAGAGATGCTGCCCGTCCCGCTGAGTTATTCCAGCATTTTGTGTCTATCTTCATTCCAAGGCATGCATCATCCTGACTTGGAAATATGTTGCCGTTCCTTCATCATCACTGGGTCTTCTTCTTCTTGCGTATAGCGTGCACAGCCTAAAGTTGTAGGACAACTTGTTCTATTTAATCTTATTTGATTGTGCACACCAGGTTGATTGCATTCATCGAAACAGGGCAGACCACGTGAAGGTTGCAATCTCCCACCCCATCACTGGGTCTAAATCCTGGAACTCTTTCCGCGACAGTAAGATGGGAATATCTTCACCACATAGACTGCAGCAGTTCAAGGCAGCTCAGACATTATCTTCTCAAGGATGATTAGGGGTGTATAACAAATGCTGATATTCCTGGCAGTGCCTAAATTCTACAAAATGAATTTGAAAAAAAGGTACTTCAGGATCTGCAGTCTGGAAAGTGTGCATGGTGCAATTTTCCTGTACAGTCTATACCTTGTTCAAAATGATCTCACAATTCATACTCGATTCTAGCATTGTTCCCAGAATGTTATCTTATTCAAGGCTGCAATTTAAAAATTTGGTAGATTTTTGTCATTTTGAGCTCAAAATTTGTTATCGTATGCTTTATTATCAGGTTATTATCAGTTTACTATCAGATGCAAACTGGTAATGATGCAGCACACACAGTCAGAATGCACAATTCTCGTGTTTAGAGTGTCGGCCTTATTAACAATATTTCAAGCTTACCTCCAGCAATGTGGCCATTAAAAAAAACCCATCTCAGCTCTAAGCCTAGCATTGCAATGAGGAACAGGGAGTCATTCAATCCTTCAAGCCTGTTCCACCATCCAGCCATGTGATGGGGGATCTGTGCTTACTTGCCACCTTGGGTTTTTCATCCCATAATACCCTTCCTGAACAAAAATCTGGCTCAGTTTTGAAATGTTCTGCCGATTTTAAATTTCAACAACTTTTTAGAGTTGTACAGCGTGGAAACAGGTCCTTCATCCCAGCTTGCCCACGCCGACCAACATGTCCCATCTACACTAGTCCACCTTGCCTGCATTTGGCCCATATAGCTCTAAAGCTGTCCTATCCATGTACCTGTCTAATTGCTTCTTAAACATTGTTATAGCCCCTGACTCAACTACCTTTGGCAGCTTGTTCCATACACCCACCACTATTCATGTGAAAAAGTTACCCCTGGCTCTCGATTCCCCTACTCTGGGCAAGAGACTGTGTTGTCTGTACAGAGTTTGTACATTCTCCCTGTGACCTGCGTGGGTTTTCTCCGAGATCTACGGTTTCCTCCCCCACTCCACTCATACAGGTATGCAGGTAAATTGGCTTGGTAAATGTAAAAATTGTCCCTAGTGTGTGTAGGAAAGTGTTAATATCCGGGGACCACTGGTTGGCTTGGACTCGGTGGACCAAATGGCCTATTTCAGGAGCAGATTTTGAGTAGAAGATTTCCAAATTTCTTCCCGTTAGTTTCAAGAGGTGCAGGTGTTTCCTATCATTGGGTTCGTTCTGTTAACCCCCACACCAGAAAACAGTTTTCACATTCTCTCCTGCCATATCATTTCTTTATAAGTTGATGTAAACTTACCTTCTGGAGTCAAGGAACCGTTCTGTACACTGTATTCATTAGTTAACCCATTTAGGATTGGGGTTTTTATTGACCTGAGTTACTATAAAGTGACTTTGTTTCAACTGTAATCAAACAGTGACCGCATGGGTTTTCTCCGAGATCTTCGGTTTCCTCCTACACTCCAAAGACGTACAGGTTTGTAGGTTAATTGGCTTGGTGTATGTGTAAATTGTCCCTCGTGCGTGTAGGATAGTGTTCATGTGCGGGGATCGCTGGTCGGTGCGGTATCGGTGGGCCAAAGTTTTTGCGTTTCCCGTTGTATCACTGGACGAAACGAAACACAATATTAATAACAGAAAAAGGTTAGGGAGAGATGAAAATCTCAGCAGCTACTGATAAGTGTGACAAGAGAAATAGATTAGTATTTGAGTTCAATGACCTCTGGAGTATGTTAGCAATAAATAGCTGTCAAATATGTCCAAATCTGTTTAAACTGCCCTCGTTCAATCTTCCCTCTGTGATGTAAAGGGCCTTAACACAATGCCTTACAGTAAATTATGATGTGGAAACAAGTGGCTGTGCAAATCTGTGCTATCATGATACATAGTCCATGGTACATTGGGTTGTGGGCATGCAGGGGGCATTTATAAGAATAATTTATTTGACGAGTGCCAATGATATAACAAAGACTCTGAGCGGTGATATAATAAAAATCTCAGTGAGGTGCAGGAACATTGGAGACCGGTCCTCGTGATATCTTCTATGAACATCGGTTTGTTTTTCATCACATTGGTTTCAATGAAACCCTGTGTGAAATTGCACTCATGGCACTGGCTTGGATGGTAGTCTCTCCACACGTTAGTTTTCGTTCTCATTTCATAGAAAATAGGTGAAGGTGGAGGCCATTTGGCCCTTCGAGCCTGCATTGTGATCATGGTTGATCATGGACAATCAGTAACCCGTTCCTGCCTTCTTCCCATATCCCTTGATTCCGCTAGCCCCTAGAGCTCTATCTAACTCTCTTTTAAATTCATCCAGTGAATCGGCCTCCACTGCCTTCTGTGGCAGAGAATTCCACAAATTCACAGCTCTCTGGGTTCATTCTCTGATTGCTCTTCCCAACTCCTGGGACCTCTTGATCGCGCTCCAGCATGGTTCTACTCAACATATTTCGTTGTAAACACTGGGTGCGGTGCCCTACGACTGGATGTAGACCAAATCCAAGCCTGAGATAGACACAAAATGCTGGAGCAACTCAGCGGGACAGGCGGCATCTCTGGAGATAAGGAATGGGTGACGTTTCGTGTCGAGACCCTTCTTTAGACTGAAGAAGTCTTCAGCATCTGCATTTGTTTAACATGGGAATCCATTCTTAACCACATTCTCCAGCATCTGCAGTTCCTCCGTACACGAATCCAAGCCTGATTCCTTCTCCCCCCTGATGTTGATGGAATCTAGCCATTGATGGCGACAATTTTATTTT
The DNA here is from genome assembly GCA_963514005.1 of Raja brachyura. The sequence goes on along the minus strand of OY740811.1, from coordinate 24,133,857 downwards.
CCATTCATGCAAATTCCTAAGCAATGCAAAAACATAATAATAAAACCAGGGGTAGGCCATGGAGCTGCAGAGATATTAAACTGGTGTTTTTGCTTTTTTTTTTAACCTCAATGCTACCTCCCTGTACGCACCGCACATTAAACGAATCCCTTCAGAGCTAATCATCTGTTGATATCTCGGATGCACTCTGTGACTGAGCTGCCACAGCCCTCCTGGGCTGAAAACAATATGCTGTTCCTAATGAGAACAGAAAATTAATTTGGTTGTTCCAAAATTGCTGCTTTATTACCAGCATGTAATAATATCGTGTTTCTGATCCAATCAATGTTTGAGAAAATTATTTTATTAAGCAATTAGTAACAAGTTTTTCCCCTGTTAATGTAAGCACAACACTCATAGACCTACTGCTATTGGAGACTCCAGGCAATGGCAATGCAAGTGTTATTTGTTGCCCTAATACATAGAGCATGGTGAGTGCCTGAAACAGCCTGCCAGGTGTGGTGGTGGACAGATCTAGTGGCATTTAAGAGACCTTTGGATAGGTGCATGAATATGCTGGGGAAAGGAGGGATATGGATTATGTGCAATCAGATAAGAGTTGTTCTTAGCATCATGTCTGGCACAGACATTGTGGGACTGAGGGCCTGTGCCTGTGCTGTACTGTTTTATGTGGAAGGAACTGCTGATGCTGGTTTAAACTGAAAATAGACACAAAATGTTGGAGTAACTCAGTGGGGCAGGCAGCATCTCTGGAGAGAAGGTCTGAAGAAGGGTCTCGATCCGAAACATCATCCATTCCTTCTCTACAGAGATGGCTGCCAGTCCCCGCTGAGTTACTCCAGCATTTTGTGTCCATCTGCTGTATTGTTTTATATTATGCGTTCTAATATTGCATTTGTTTAACATGGGAATCCATTCTTAATCCCATTCTGACATGCAGCAATATAAGGAGGCAGATAACAGTTGGAGGTAGAGGTCATTTTAAAATAGGATATTTGCTTTCCGCGCGGCATGGTTTAACACAGCTTTGTTGAGCTCGGCAGGCAGGTCTTGGCACAGATGCCCATCAATGTCACTTTCCCAGAGAAGATTGAGTAAGACAGCACGTGAAGGAAGCAGCAACTCCTAAACTAACTTCTGATTAAGAAGACTGCTTTGCATCGACAGTGTTGTTGTGAATTATATTGCATTTACAGCACTGAAACAGATTGCTTGACTGACCTTCTGTGCTGTTAGAAATGAAACACTTTACTTCAGGTGATCACATTCTTGTGTTGTTTTCTCCTGTAAATGACAACCAAATTTGTCTTAAATGTTTCCATGTTGTGGTAAAATCACCAATGTGTGTAAGAGGACATGTCTGCATATCAAGTGCTGCCCTACCGACTACAAATTCAGAAGATTCTCAGTTTATATGTTGCAGATTCACTTAATATCTTCTGTCTTATGATTATGAATGCAAATCCACTTACTATGTCAATATTTTGCAATGATCTGGGAAAACACGCAAAATATTCTCCTTCACACTTTCTATGTTTAATAAGTTAAGTAGTTCAACCCATCTGTGCATCCAATACAATTGCCGGCACTAAATTTGAGCTCTTGGGTTTTGAGTCTGGGAATAGGATAGAAGGAACCAAATTGAAATAAGGTTCGGGGATGATAAAAGCGGTAGAAGTGATGACAACTGATGCATTTTAAACAGTGATTACTCATGCTGCTGATCTCCCCATTAAGATAGAGCAGAACAAAATGTGTGGGGGATGGAAGACCAGTTATGTCAAATCTTAGCCTTTAGAGTTACAGCAAGAAAATAGGGCCTATGGCCCTCTGAGTCCTCGCTGACCAGCGATAACCCCATACGCTAACACTATCCTAGTCACTTGGGACCATTTACAATTTGTTCCCAAAGCCACTAACCTACCCTAAACTGCATCTTTAGAGTGTGGGAGGAAATCAGAGCACCCAGAGAAAACCCACGCGATCACAGGGGAATGTACAAACTCCGTACAGACAAGAGACACTTTTAGCGCTCTCCCTTAAGCAAAGAAGATTTTAAAAAGATGAGACAGAGGGATTTGAATTAACAAAGACTCATGATGGAGTAAATAAGGAAAAACTTATTTAGAGAGTTTCTTGTAACCAAAGAATTAAGTTAAGGAAACACAGACAATATCAGGGGATATTTTGTGGCCAGTCATTGTGATCTTGACTCCTTGAAAGATTGGAAGAAGAATCAATGACAACTTTTGAAGGTAATTGAATAGAGGGGAGATATGGAACTATTGTACAATTAATTTTACCACGATCCATCACAGGTACAAAAGGCCAAATGCCATTATTCTGAGAAATCCCAAACCAAAACCAGCTTAGACTTTTGGTATATTCTAAAAAGCTAGGTGGTAGTATCTTGCGTGCAGTTCTGGTCGAACCATCACAGGAAAGTTGTGAAGACATTGGAGAGGGTACAGAGGAGATTTACCAGAATGTTGTCTGGATTGGAAGGTTTTAGCTACATAAGAGGTAGGATTAGCTTAGATTGACACAAAATACTGGAGTAACTCAGCAGAACCTCTAGATAGAAGGAATGGGTGACATTTTGGGTTGAGACCCTTCTTCAGAGTGAGAGTTACGGAAGAGGGGAACTAGAGATATGGAAGGGTAAAGTGTGCAAAAGACAGATCAAAGCAGACAATGGTCAAGGAAATGTAAAATGGTTCATTGTTGGTCAAGGAGAAGGCGGCAGCGAGGTGTACAAATAGTAACCAAAATTAACCAAGAGGACAGTGAAACCAGTCAGAGAACTAGGGTGGGGAGGGATGGAGAGAGAGGGAAAGCAAGTGTTACTATTCATACCACTGGGTTGTAAGCTGCCCAAGCAAAATATGAGGTGCTGTTCCTCCAATTTGCATTGGCGTCACTCTGACAGTGGAGGAGGCCCAGGACAGAAAGGTCAGTATGGAATGGGAGGGGGAGTTAAAGTTTTTTAGCAACTGGGAGATCGCATAGGCCAAGGCGAAAGGCTTAGGTTGTTTTCTTTCCTTTCCTAAAGAGATAGACGTGGGACTCTGTTTCTCCAGCTTGTATATTCCAAGACAAAAGAGTTGCAGGATCAAAGTAAGCAGTTAGACATCCAGCACAGACATGTGAAGCGGTTTCTCCACCCATGCAGTCTCTACCCAAGACTACAGCAAAGCAAAGGATGATCTAGGGTTAGTTAATCAAAGGACGTCGAACAGGTGAGTGGAGTGCTGTGACTTTGAACAATGTGACATGGGAATCAGAGCTTTAGATGAACCAGCCCTTTGTTCAGCATAAGCAGACACCCAGAGGAGACACGGTGGTGGAATTACATGGAAAGAAAATCTCTCTGAACTCAAAGTACATACATTTCTATATTTTTTACAGCAAACTCTTAACAGGTGAGTGAATACAATTTCAGTCAATACAAACTGACGAAGGGTCTCGACCTGAAACGTCACACATTCCTTCGCTCCAGAGATGATGCCTGTCCCACTGAGTTACTCCAGATTTTTGTGTCTATCATCGGTTAATACAACCGCATAGTTCGTTTCAGCATTTTGGGAGTGGACCAAAGGACCCATAGAATTGCTTATTTACAATTGAAGCAAACCTTAACGGAAAAAATCCAACACAGAATACTCAAACGCCTTTGTTGGTACAAAATAGGACACATGGAAGGTGTCCTAACTTTTAAAACAAAATCTAAACAATTTTCTTTCACCTCAGCATGGTGCTAAGTGCCAAGGCTGCCAGACCGGAACGTCCTTCGATCTCGGTCTCAGTGATGCAGGATAGTTCACCTCAAAGTGTCATTTGCCTGTGTGGCCTAAATAGGCCATTTAACATATCTCCCATTGTCTCCACATTTGAACAATGCATTTGATGATGTCCCACAGATGTCAGTTTCCGTCATATCTCTGAAGTGACCAACTGCTGTGAGTTGATAGCCTGCTCTTCGCACAATGGTCTGTTCACGCTTCTGCCCTTGTAATTTAAAGACCAATTAAGACCAACTTATAGTCAACTCACCATAAAAACAGTTTGAAGGACAATTTGAGCTTTTTAGTTTAGAGATACAGCATGGAAACAACCCCTTTGGCCCACCGAGTCTGCACCGACCAGCGATCCCAGCACATCAACACTATCCTGCACACACCAGGGTCAATTTACACTTATACCAAGCCAATTAACCTACAAACCGTAACGTCTTTGGAGTGTGGGAGGAAGCTGAAGATCTAGGAGAAAACCGGAGAAAACCGATCACGGGGAGAAGGTACAAACTCCATATAGGCAAGCACCCACAGTCAGGATTGAACCTGGGCCTCTTGCTCAGCAAGTGCTTTAAGGCAGCAACTCTACGGCTGCGCCACCGTGCAGCCTCGTGGTCGTTGTATTCATGACGACAACCCTATAATTCCCAATTACAGCTGCTTCTTCCCATTAGGCCATCTTGTTTGTCCCTGGAGCAGCATCTTTCCAGAGGGGCCAATCTCCGAGGCGCTTTGATAACTAGAGCTGCAACATCAATCAGTAAAATCTATTCCCAAACCCCTTGGCAATCAAAAAATGCATGTCCCTGTGTGGACCTTCACGAACACTTTCTATTATTCTCAACTGATGTTCCGTGCCACTGGCATTATCATTGCCCAATTCCTCTATTCATCCCTCAGTCATTTGCCCCTTAAAATTGTGTTGCCTCTCATTATGAGTATCTCCCATTGTCAACTCCTTGCACTTGCGCTTTCCAATCTACTTTGGCCTGGAACTCAAGTGAGTTGATGGCTCTGGCCTGCAGGTGGGCGTTGGCGAGGTGAGGGTCAACGGAGTCGCTGGTGGAGGCTCCCGGGGGGGCTGGAGTAAAGTCTGAAGAAGGCACTCGACCGGAAACATCACCTATTCCATGCCCGATCCGCTGGGTTACTCCAGCGTTTTGTGTATATCTTTGGTGTAAACCAGCATCTGCAGTTCCTTCCTACCTCATCACCTTCCTCCACAGCTTGTCCCATTGCTGCAAACCAGCGAGCGCTCTTCTACGGAGCCATATCATCATTTTTATCTCTCAGACCACCCAGACATTGACTAATTCCACTGCTCTAACCGATTTGCCTGCTTCTCATCCATGGCTTTCTTTTTCTCCCTCTCTCTGTAGATGGTCCAGCTAGTTCCTACATCAATCCAACTCCATTTACACATTTCTTAATTCTTCTCTGTACCCTGGATACACAAACATGCCGTATTAAGTGTCAGAACCATTATGACTTTAAGAATAAGGAGTAAGCCATTTAGAACGGAGACGAGAAAACACTTTTACTCACAGAGAGCGGTGAGTCTGTGGGATTCTCTGCCTCAGAGAGCGGTGGAGGCAGGTTCTCTGGATACTTTCAAGAGAGAGTTATTTAGGGCTCTTAAAAGTAGCGGAGTCAGGGGATATGGGGAAAAGGCAGGAACGGGGTACCGATTGGGGATGATCAGCCATGATCACATTGAATGGCGGTGCTGGCTCGAAGGGCCAAATGGCCTACTCCTGCACCTATTGTCTATTGTCTATTGACTAATGCAATGTTTGGTGTATGAACGCCCAGAACCTTCCTTGACCTCTGGCACAACGGTGATAGGAGCAGAATTAGGACATTTGGCCCATCAAGTCTTCTTCGCCATTTAATCATGGCTGATCTGTCTCTCCCTCTTAACCCCATTCTCCTGCCTTCTCCCCATAACCCCTGACTCCCTGCACCTGTACCCACTTATCACTTGTCAGGCTTCGGTCCTGTCCCTCTCTCCCTTTTCCTCTTTACTCCCCCCTTTCTACAATCAGTCTATAGCAGGGTCCTGACCCAAAAAGTTGATTTTGATTTACACTTCACTGATAATCTGATTCCGTAATTTTAAACTTTTTTCAGATCTTCTGCATTTTTTTTTTGCCTTCCATTTAATGCAAATGGAGTATCTGAGATGTCTCTACTTTCAACCTTTCATTTATGCCACAGTTAACAATTTTAAGGAGGGGGGGGGGCTCATTGATTTACGTTATTTTCAATAATTGCATTGCAAAAATAATTGCATTAATGCTGTTATGCACTAAAATGTTATTTTCAAATTCACTTAATGGTAGCTGTTACTATCTTTCATCTTATGTTATTTCAACTTTTCTCATTAACAGCCTTGCCATGTTTACTGTGAAAAGTCCTAGCCACATCTCATTAGAATCAAACTTACCTAAACCTGGCGTCTCAGCATGTGTTTCATGTTTCTCCTTTGAACACAATCTCAAGAACCCTACAGATGGCGGTGGAGGCCAAGTCATTGGGTAATATTAAAGCAGAGATTGAAAGGTTCCTGAGTATTAAGGGCATCAAAGGTTATGCGAGAAGGCAGGAGAATGGGGTTGAGAGGGAAAAATAGGTCAAGCATGATCAAATGGTGAAGCACACCGGATGGGCTGAATGGCCTCCTACTCCTATGTCTAATGGTCTAACCCATACATCTCAGACTCTAAACTTTTAAAATCATCAAACAAGGCAAGAAGTAGATCAGAGCAACATCGGCCCATTGAGTCTGCTGGTAAAAGCACAAAATATGCCATCCAGCTAAGTGTCTTCATTGAGAATTATTTGAGTTTAGCTTACTTTCGAGATATAATGCGGAAACAGGCCTTTCGGCCTGCCGAATCTGTGCCGACCAGTGATAGGGTTGCTACCATCCTGCGCCAGAGACCCGGGTTCGATTGCTGGTCGGCATTTACTCGATGGGCTGAAGGCCGTCTTTCCATTCTATATCTCTAACTTAAACTAAGTAAAGTAACTTGCCTCAATCACTATCACCCAGTAGCTCTAACATCAACCATAACAAAGTGATTTGAAAGATTGCTAATAGCCCACATGGCACCAGTCTCAGACCCTTTATAATTTGTGCGCAGGAATATCGGTCCACATAGTTTGCATGCTTTTGCACTCGAGATCCCCTTGACAATATGAATACCTTATCTCAGGATGCTGCAGCATGGAAACAGGTCCTTCGGCCCAATGAGTCTGTGTGACCAGTGATTACCAGTTCATACTCATTCTATCCTACACACTAGGGATCATTTATAAAGGCAATTAACCTACAAACCTGTACGCCTTTGGAATGTGGGAGGAAACGGGAGCACCTGAGAAAATCCACACGGTCACAGGGAGAATGTATCAACTCCATACAGACAGCAGCCGTAGTCAGAATCAAACTTGGGTCCCTGGCGTTGCAAGGAGGCAACTCCACCGCTGTGCCGTCTCCCCTAACACTTCCATGGGGACTAGAATGATGGAGGTTTCCTTGAAGCAGATGGAGGCTATTGACTGTCAAAGTGAGAGGCTGTAAAAGACAATAAAGACTGTAGTCAATTGATTAGTGTGCAATTTCAAAATCCATCCAGGGACTCCATCCCGGCCAGTTGCTTTCTGAGAGTGTACCTTCATGAAAGTAGACCTGATCTCTCTTGCTGAGTTGTATGGGACAGAGCCAGATGGTGGGAGGACATATTGAGGTGGAACCTTTTTTCCTTGATCAAAACAGGCGTAAGAAGAATTGAGCTCACCCAGTAGTGATGTGTCATTACCAGAGATCTCACCCAGGTGGGGGCGATTCGATCACCAGAAGCATTTCTCAATACCTCAAATAATTGATGAACAGTCAGTGTCTAGACAATGAATCATATCCTTGTGATAGTTGAGAAGGAAATTCATATTCAATGTTACCAATATTATGCCTTGCTATCATAGACTATAATAGGAATCTGAGGGGTAACTTTTTCACACATAAGGTGGTGGGTGTGTGGAACGAGCTGCCAGATTATGTAGTTACGTCAGGTACTATCGCAACATTTAAGAAACATTTAGATAGGTACATGGATAGGACATGGATGGTTTAGAGGGATTATGGGCTAGCCGCAGGTAGGTGGGACTAGTGTAGATGGTACATATTGTTTCCACACTGCAAGACTCTATGTCTATCTCCCAGGAACTGCAGAATGTTATGAATTACTTTCGAGTCATAGAGTGATGCAGTGTGGAAACAGGCCCTTTGGCCCAACTTGCCCACACCGGCCAACATGTCCCAGCTACACTAGTCCCACCTGCCTGCGTTTGGGCCATATCCCTCCAAACGTCTCCTATCCATCAATTACATTGCAAGATCTGGGCGTGGCGTGGAAGCCAGAATTTATTCCATACCCGCAGATGCCCTTCAGGAGGTAGCGGTGAGCTGCTTCCTTGAAGTGCACTGTCCTTTCTGGTGAAGCGGCTGCTGAGGGAGTTTCCGGATGATCGAAGGCCGGTGATATATTATCCAAGTCAGAATGGTGGGTACCTTGCCTTTCCTGATGCATCTCTGCTTCAGCACTTCAGCTCAACAATCCCGAGCTGAATCTCCTCAGGGATCTGCAGTTGTCTGGAAGCACAGCCGTCTCTCAGAAAGGCAGATGCTGCATTTTCGCTCGCTGTCTGTTCTGCTCTCCCCGCATGACCTTGTTGTCCCAGTTGGGAACCACATGGTGGTTTAACCTCGCGACTCTTTTTTCCCCTTGTGCTTTTTTCTTCTGGTTTTTTCACAACCAACATTTTTGTTTTATAAATGTCGAAGTTTACACAAAGTCACTGATTGGACTTTGATGACAAATGTAAAGATTGAGGCACGGTGGCTCTGCGGTACAGTTGCTGCCTTACAGCGCCAGAGACCCGGGTTTGATCTTAACTACGGTGCTGTCTGTATGGGAGTTTGTATGTTCTCCTTGTTGCTGTGTGGGTCTTCTCCGGGTGCTCCAGTTTCCTCCCACACTCCAAAGATGTACAGGTTTGTAGGTTAATTGGCTTCTGTAAAAATTATAATTTGCCCCTTGAGAGATCGCTTGGTGGCACGGACTCGGTGGGCCGAAGGGCCTGTTTCCACGCAGTATCTCTAAACTAAACTAAACAAAATGAAGCAATGCATCTTTGAAAGGGCAAAGTTTCACTGTCAACGGTTTCCAGACTTTTGCCATCAACTGCACCGTTCAAGATGTCCAATATTGCCGTTGTTTAGTCAGTACAGTATACCCAGCAAACAGCCACAATTATTATATTTGTTGAAGTGATCAGAACCTGTTGCCAATTCGCGATACCACTTTGAGTGATGCTCACTTGATTAATTGACACATATCATGTTCAACTCCATGAGAGCTGAAGACATCAAGAACTGTAACCCAGAAGCAGCAAAATTAACTGTGTTACCCTTCAAACTTGAAATCCAAATGCAGCTGCATGAGATGGGTGCTCTTCACAAGTAGAGCTGATAAGGAAAATAAAAGGTTAAAGTGAACATTTGAGCCACCATTTAATTGTTTTATGCACGACTGGAAGCACTTTGTATTAGTCCAAGGAAATATTAAAAGACCATCCTGCTTAGTCATGTGTGTGGTGAATCTTTTCATTGACCTTGTCTCCTCAGTGTTCATCAGTTTTGAGCAATGGAATATTTGGGAGTTCATGTACAAAGGACACGGTCTGCAGAACAGAGCATCGTGAATAGCCCGAGCTGTGCTTATGCATATGTAGGAACCAACTGCAGATGCTGGTTTACACTGAAGATTGCACTGAAGGTCTCTGAAGAAAAGGAATAGGTGACTTTTCGGGTCTTGAACCTTCTTCAGAGAGTCGCTCTTGAAGAAGGGTCTCCACTCAAAAAATCACTTGAATAATCACTTTTCTTCAGAGGTGCTGCCTGACCTGCTCCAGCATTTTTGTGTCTCCATCCTGGATGTGTTGGTTGCTTGAGACTTCACCGGGTAGGCAGGGTTCTTCTGAAGTAGATCTCAACCCACCATTCACTTCCATGCCTTGCAAATGTTGTAGAATTTCACCCAAACAGCATATGTCGAGCTTCATAACAGTTTTCCATCATGTTGGCCTCCATATGTCAGTGCCCCATGCCTTTAGAAATCCCTAATGAATATCTCTAAATTCATTTCATAAATCATATTTATTAATTTTTATACTTTCTTTTGCACATTGGCCTACATAATGAAATTTCAAAACTTTACGGTATAAGAGAAGAAGGGTCTTGACCCAAAACGTCACCTATCCATGTTCTCCAGAGATGTCGTCTAATCTGAGTTACTCCAACACTTTGTGTCCTGCAGTTCCTTGTTTCTACTATAAGGTTCTTTATGGGAACACAGAATATTTAGGGTGAAGCCATATTTGTATATGTGCCCTTCACTGCATGAAGACACCTCTATGAGCACATTGTCACAGTAGCTGGTGTTGAGGATGTGGTTGGGTATGGGAGAACTGTACTGGACTATATGTAAGACAATGTCAGAATGCGTTTGCACACATGACAATAAATGCCATTGCACCATTGAAATTTCATCATCCCTTCACGATACCAAACGATAGAATTTTATTTATTCCAGGAGGGAAATTGATCTGCCAACAGTCATAAAGCACAAGATACATGAGTCATGAAACTAGCTTGATGAGAGGAAAGATTGGGGAGGAGATCCAGTCTACCCCATGACTGAAAGGGGAGGAGTTGTACAGTTTGATCGCCAAAGGGAAAAAGGATCTCCTGTGGCGTTCTGTACTGCATCATGGTAGAACAAGTTTGTTGCTGAAGGTACTCCTCAGGTTGACCAGTGTGTCATGGAGAGGGTGAGCTGCATTGCCCAGGATGAGGAGCTATACTTGATACTTGTGGTCCGTGCCGGTGTGCGATGAGTATTCTGGTAGGCGGCCCCAGCCAAGCCCCTTCAATTATATTTTGAAGATTCTGAAAATAATGGCGAAAATATCAGATGATCTAATTGTATTCCTTGGAAAGATCTGAAAGCATACTAAATCATATTCAATAATGTGCTTTGAAGTATAGCAATCACTGATATACGTTCACACAATCAATAATGAATGAGCATTTGTTTTGGTGGTGGTATGGAACTGTTCTTTGGAGTATAACGATGAGTGCTTTCTATATGTGGACAGGTCAAAGCATGGGAGGGTGATCATTCTAACATCAAACACTGCTCGAATGGAGGAGTCACTCCAGAGAATGTACTGAAAAGCTGCAGTGTAACAAAATGGAAAGAAGGAGCATCGACTGAGATAGGCATTTTCATAAGTTCTTGAGTTCTAGGAGCAGAATTAGGACATTCAGCCCATAAAGTTTACTCCGCAATTGAATCATGGCTGATCTATCTTTCCCTCTCAACCCCCATCCTCCTGCCTTCTCCCCATAACCCCAGACACCCTTACTAATCAATAATCTGTCAATCTCCACCTTACAAATATCCATTGACTTGGCCTCCACAGCCGTCTGTGGCAATGAATTCCACAGATTCACCACCCGCTGATTAAAGAAATTCCACCTCATTGAGATGGGCTTTTTTTTAAATCAATTATTTTTATTGGAAGCAATTGTACAAAAAGAAAATAATCAACATAACAATTATACAATTTTCGTACAGCTTCAGTTTTAACATTTTATAAACTAATAACTAAATCGGGAAAAAAAGGGAAAGAAAGACGAGAAGAAAAAGAAAAAAAGAAGGAATTTCAAGAATAACACGGAAAAGAAAAAAAGGGAAACCCCAGAACTAACGAAGGAGTGAAAGAAGCGGAGATATATCCCACTGCCCTTCCCCACGCCCGCTCACCCGACCCTAGCGTCGGTTTTGAGTTTGTGTTCAACCATTATGTTGTTGAAGAAATTCAATAAAAGGAGACCGTATTTTCAAAAATTGATCTGGTTTGTCAGTCAAGACAAGCCTTATTTTTTTCTTGATGTAGTTTGATGATTAACGTCCAGACTGTTTTTTACTTTTTAATTCCAAAGCTTTTGGAGCCATCAATTGGGGATCTTTTTGCTCAAAGCAGCACACAGCATGTGGCCATCGGGTGGCGCAGCGGTAGAGTTGATGCCTTACAGCGCCAGAGACCCAGGTTCAATCATCGCTGTCAGTACGGAGTTTGTACGTTCTCTCCTTGACCTGCATGGGTTTTCTCCGGGATCTCTGGTTTCCTCCCACACTCTGAAGACGTACAGGTTTATATGCGAATTGGACAATTTGGTAAATTGTCCCTGGTGTGTGTAGGATGTGTGTGTGTGTGTTAGTGTGGGGGGATAGCAGCTCAGTGTGGACTCGTTGGACCAAAGGGCCTGTTTCCATGTATCCCCAAACGAAAACCTCTGCCACACTAGCTATGTTCCGAGAGAGCTGAGTAGTAAGCAGTGAAGTGGGTGAGCATAGATGGCTGATGGAAGCCCTCTTTGGGAAGCCTCTCCTATCTCTTCCACTATATCATGATGCTCTAGCAGCCTGTTGATCTTCACTATCGGTGACAATCCATTGCAGATAAGAGTGTCAGTCTGGAATGCCTTTTAACGTCATCCAAGGGACATTATTGCCTTTGATAAGATGAGTAGCCAAATGACTGCCTTCGAGTAGCAAGTGCAGACAAATTGCCCTAAACAGTCTGCAGTGTAAAGTAACTCATCCCACAATAGCTTCATTCATTTGATTGTTTGATTCTTGATGTACTCATTTGACCCATCATAATTCTTCCGTCTCTATTTAATTCCGTACATAAAACAACTTCTGGGCTTCATCTGATTCCAGTCAAGTTAAAGGTTTGCCAGAAACCTCTGAACGAAAGCTAAATGTATTATTTTGGCATGGATTGTGATTACATGATTTGACCTTCCTTACAAAAGTAAATTAATTCAGAGCATGGAATATTGTTGAAAAAGTGCAGAGACAATTAAGGGTAAATGTGCTCTGAATTACAAGCAGTGAGATCTCACTATCAAGTTGCCACGTGCATCCTCTACTACACTAATGTCTTGGCACAGGATGTATTTTGGAGTTATAAGTTGTGCGGCACGGTGGCGCAGCGGTAGCGTTGCTGCCTTACAGCGCTTGCACTGTCGGAGACCCGGGTTCGATCCTGACTACGGGTGCTGTCTGTACGGGGTTTGTACCTTCTCCCCGTGACCTGCGTGGGGTTTCTCCGAGATCTTCGGTTTCCTCCCACACTCCAAAGACGTACAGGTATGTAGGTTAATTGGCTTGGTGTATATGTAAATTGTAGTGTTGTGTGGGATAGTGTTAATGTGCGGGGATCGCTTGTCGGTGCGGACTCGGTGGGCCTGTTTCCGCGCTGAATCTCTTAACTAAACTAAAGGTGCTAAGACTAAATTAAAAGTACTGTACAGGCTGTAGAACCTTAAAACACTGAAGGAAAGTAGTTGAACCAGACTCACTGGGAGGTTATTGGTGTTTTACCCTAAATAAGTGCATCAGTTTTGAAGTAGAATTAGGCCACTTGGGCCATCAAGTCTACTCCGCAATTCAATCCTCCCTCAGCTACATTTCCCTCTCAACCCCATTCTCCTGTCTTCTCCCCATAACCCCTGACACCATACCAAAAAGAATCTATCAATCTCAACCTTAAAAACATGCATTGACATGGCCTCCGTAGCCTTCTGTGGCAATGAATTCCACAGATGCTCGGCTTTTTGTAAATTCCTTACTGTAAAGCCCCGGCCTTTTGTTTTGATTATTTATAGAACCACTTCCATTGACGTTTTAGTCAGAGTTTCACATCCTGAGGGCTCCCCGGCTGTAAACGATTTTACTTACTTCATCTCCTAGAACTTTTGCCAATCTTCAAAGTCTGATCATTGGCCTTCTTGAAAATGTTATTTGATCACCTTTTAGCCCACGTTCTTCGTTCCATGGAGAACAGTCCACATTTTCTTCAGCTTTTCTCATTCCTGGTGAAGTTTGGTGCCCAGAAGAGTTCAATATATTCCAGCTGAGTGATAGTAGTCCAGCACGATCTGTTCGTTTTTATATTCTATTCCTTTCTTAAGGAATGACTAAGGGGTGCAGCGGTACAATTGCTGCCTTACAGCCTCAGAGACACAGGTTCCATCCTGACTACGGGTGCTGACTGTACAGAGTCTGTACATTCTCCCCCGCGCCCTGCGTGGGTTTTCTCCGAGATTTCCGGTTTCCTTCCACACTCCAAAGACCTACAGGTTTGTCGGCTAATTGGCTTGGTCAAAATTGTGGATTGTCCCGAGTGTTTGCAGGATAGTGTTAGTGAGTGGGTATCACAGGTTGTCGTGGACTCGGTGGGTAGAAGGGTCTGCTTCTGCGCTGTATCTCTAAACTAGACAAAATGAAAAGTAACCCTAAAGTTTTTAACTACCACTTTTTTAACTTGCCATATTTAAAGATTAGTGTATATGGACACCAAAGGTTTTCTGCTAACCTATACATTTCAAAATTGTACCATTTATGTAATTTATTTTTTAATGTTGAACCCAACCCAGGGTGCACTAGAGTTCCCTGCTTTAAATCAATCTGCCATGCCTCTACATTAAGTAATGCCACTGACCTGGTAAGGAGGTCGGGAGGTAATAACCATTAATTGCCTGTTGTACTCACAGTTTGTTCCTGGATCAGAAATAACAGAGTGATAATATGCAGTCCTTGGAACGCAACTCATCTGCTTAGGTTGTGCATTCTCCTGATACTTGGTCATATTGCTCCCGGAGATTTGTGTATAGAATCACAAGGAACTGCAGAGGCTGAGCAAAACACAAAGTGATGGTGGAACACAATGGGTTAGGAACATCTGCAGAGGGAATGGACAGGTGACGTTTCAGGTCAGGACGTGTTTAAGAAGGAACTGCAGATGCTGGAAAATCGAAGGTAGACAAAAGCGCTGGGGAAACTCAGTGCGAGCAGCAGCATCTATGGAGCGAAGGAAATAGGCAACGTTTCGGGCCAAAACCCTTCTTCAGACTGATGATGGGTGGTGGGGGGAGGGGGGTGGGGAGAAGAAAGGAAAAAGAAAGAGGAGGAGCCCGAGGGCTGAGGAAGAGCTGCGAAGGGGAGGAGACAGCAAAGGCTACCGGAAATTGGTGAATTCAATGTTCGTGCCACTAGGGTGCAGACTGCCCAAGCGGAATATGAGGTGTTGCTCCTCCAATTTCTGGTGGTCCTCACTCTGGCCATGGAGGAGTCCCAGGACAGAAAGGTCTGATTCGGAATGGGAGGGGGAGTTGAAGTGCTGAGCCACTAGGAGATCAGGTTGGTTAATGCGGACCGAGTGGAGGTGTTCGGCGAAATGATCGCCTACGCTTAGTCTCACCGATTCAGATTTCAGGTCAGGACCCTTGTTCGAGGCGGTATTGTCTATCAGTTTATTCAGTAATGTCCAAACAGCTATAATGGGGTTCCTCGAGTTAAATTAGAAAAAGTCTTCAGCAGTTGCTGTCCACTTAGCAGTCAACATTTCTGGCATTTATAATTCCAAATGAGTTGGCTTATTGAGAGTGGTTATGTAACTCTATTCAAGCCTTAATGGTGTTGGGTGCAAGGTAAATTAGGGAAAATATGGAGGGTTAATAAATAAAAAGAAAGAATAACCATAGCCCCTGCAGTCCACACAAGTATTAGTTTAGATTTATTTTCAGAGATACAGCGCAGAAATATGCCCTTCGGCCCAACGAGTCTGCACCGACCCGCGATCCCTTCATATTAACACTATTCTACATACACTAGGGACAATTTACTTCTACCAAGCTGTAGATTGATGTTGCATGTTAACCAATCACACACAAGCCAGCATCTCTAACTCCACCCCACTGTAATACTTACACTGACGCTTGTTTCCGGCACAGGCAGTCTAAGCAGCCAGGATGTACTGACAACTAACCATCCTTTATGCTGTTAAGTTTCAGTGCTGATTAAAGATGTATTTGAATCACGTACTGAGTCTGGTGTCCGTTTACACAAGCCAATTTACCTACAAACCTGTCGTCTTTGGAGTGTGGGAGAAAACCAAAGATTATCAGAGGAAACCAACAGGGTCACGAGAAGAATGCACAAACTCCGTACAGACAGTACCTGTGGTCGGGATTGAACCCGGGTCTCTGGCACTGCAAACGCTGTAAGGCAGCAATTCTACTGCTGCGCCACCGTGCCGCAATAAGTGCTATGATATTCTCAAATCTGCGATTTCTGTTTCAAAAACAGGGCTAATCATCCGTGCTGTGACCAAGGGGAGTGGGATTCCACTAGAAAGGAACGGTTGTTTGGACATTATCCACTGAAGCACAGGCAAAAAAAAAGTATCAATTTATCGTGATACAGTATTTAACCTTTAGTAGTCTAATTGGCCGGAGCAAGCCTCTATATCCTGGAGAATAGAATGGCCAACTGGACATTTTCTACAGCCCTGCTATTAGCAGCCAATCTCTCATACAAAGAATATATTGTGCAGTTTTATCCTCTCCGAGATATTATACTCATTACACAGTTTACCGTAGTTTGTTCTACTCACCCCTCATCACCTTCTCTCCAACTGAAAACTAACTTGTTTTGTCTATAGAAACACAAGGAACAAATGATATTGAATCATGCATTAAACTCTGTTGGATATCACTGCATGGATCTGGGACATGCAGAAGCAATTTACATTTTGAGCAGCAAGCATGCTGTATGTATCAATTGCATTTAGAATATAGGACAGTACAGCATAAGAACAGGCCCTTTGGCCCACAATGTCTGTACCAAACATGCTACATGCACATAACCCATATCCTTCCATTCCCTGAACATCCATATACCTATCCAAAATAATTTTAAATGTTGCTAATGTACCTCCTTCAAATGCTGCTCCTGGCAGCGCATTCAAGGCACTCCTCACGCTCTGTGTAAAAAAAAACTTGCCCCGCACACACCTCTTGTGAACTTTGCCCCACTCACCTTCAGGCTATGAACTCTGGTGTTTGATTTTTTTCATACTGGGAAAAAAGACTGAGTGAAGAAGGATCTCGAACCAAAACATCGCCCGTTCCTTCTCTCCAGAGATGCTGCCTCTCCCGCTGAATTGCTCCAGAACTTTGTGTCTATCTTTGGTGTAAACCAGCATCTGCAGTTCCTTCCCACACCAAATATTATGACTATCTACCCTTTCTCTGCCTCTCATCATGTTATATACAATCACATTTAACAGGCAGGCATTTACCAATTGCCTTTAATATCCAACAAGCAGGCTTTTGATAATATTCTATCAAATAGGACACTGTTTGATAAAGATGTTACTGCATCCTTGTGTTTCTCAGCATATTTTCCTTAAAGTTTATGCGCAGTGCAAAAATATACCATCTGGCAACTCAACCGAGAGCTTTCATCCTGCCATTAACTTTAATTTGCTGCTGATTTTAAAGTGGTGAATAAAGACATGCTGAAACTATCAGCTGCCACTGCAATACTATAATTCGCAGTCAAGAAAATTAATATTCCTCTTTTTAAAATATGTTGGCCTTGTCCTCTGAACAACTGATCAAAGGTTGTTTCTGATCCAGACTGAAATGATTTCATGGAATATAACGCAAGGTGCAATGGGTAAGACAGCGTGCCGTGTTTGTACCAGTGGGATACCAGCAATATTCTACCATGGAGAGTACGCTGACTATGCAATGTTCCCAAATGCCATGTGGCTCTCACTGCGTTTCTCTCAGGTGTAACAATCCACAAAATGACAAGCCTCTTCCCTCTAACGTCATTAGTCTTCCTGGTGTTGCTGATGATACAATCAGCATCTTTGCAGTATTCTCCCAGAGGCGCTTTCTTTGTTTACGTTACCGCTGAATGCAGTAACCACAGGTGATTTTTTTTTGCTGTGGTAACTTCTACACTAACCCCAGCTATCCTGTGCACAATGTTGCTGCTCTCGTGGCCTTGGCATACTGTTGCTCATTTTGGTAAACACAGCGCTGGTTCTTGTCTGAGATCATCATTGTTCAGTAGGTTAAACCTTTGTGATTGCTGCCATGTCTATGCACGGCACCAAGTCCAATTATGCTGCCAAGTGTAGGCCTGTATTTAGCATCATTATAAATTCCTGCCTGTCAGAACTATATCTTACAATTTCTCTCTCAAACAGCTGGAACGTGACCAGTACTTTTTTGATCGCTTCAGCAAGACTAGGCAGTCACGGTGGCGCAGCGGTAGAGTTGCTGCCTTACATCGAATGCAGCGCCGGAGACCCGGGTTCGATCCCAATTACGGGTGCTGTATGTACGGAGTTTGTACGTTCTTCCCGTGATCTGTGTGGGTTTTCTCCGAGTTCTTCGGTTTCCTCCCACATTCCAAAGACGTACAGGTTTGTAGATTAATTGGTTTGATAAATGTAAAAATTATCGAGTATAAAAATTGTTCAACTTCCAGCACAGTCCCTGGTGGGCTCTTCAGAACGTACAAGTTACAAGGTACAAGGTCGGTGAAGACTCGGTGGGCCGAAGGGCCTGTTTCCGTGCTGTATCTCGAAAACTATAAACTAACAGTACAACTTGTCAGACACAAAATGCAGTAGTAACTTCAGCAGGTCAGGCAGAAACATAAAATTCTTAAGGGATTGGACAGGCGAAATGCAGGAAAATGTTCCCGATGTTGGAGGAGTCCAGAACCAGGAGCCACAGTGTAAGAATAAGGGGTCGGCCATTTAGGACTGGGATGAGGAAAACCTTTTCACCAGAGAGTTGTGAATCCGTGGAATTCCCTGCATAAGAGGCAGTGGAGGCCAATTCAATAGATGTTTTCAAGAGAGTTAGATATAGCTCTTCGGGCTAACGGAATCAAGGGATATGGGGAGAAATTTTGGACTGATTTTGAATGATCAGCCTTGGTCATATTGAATGGCGGTGCTGGCTTGAAGGGCCTACCCCTGCACGTATTTTCTATATTTCTGTCTCTGGAGAAAAGTAATAGGTGACGTTTCGGGTTGAGATCCTTCGGGTTCGAGATCCTTTGGTAATTTCTTATTTCTTGTTGGATTGCTGAGTTTACGCTGCAGTGTTTCTACGCTGCAATACTCTCATTGCCCCAGTAGTGTAACAGAGGCCACGAATGGTACATAAATACTTTTTATTCTCAAGGGAGAGAGACGAAGAATGAAAGCTCGTATATTTGAAATTAAATTATTGTTGATCACTTTTTAACCCACGCAGGAGGGGAAATGGTAAGTTTCATTGTGCAACATGTAATTTACTGTAAGACATGCAGGAAAGAAAGGGAATTACTTTAAGGGAGGGGTCAGAAATGGTGAACCAAGAAAAAGTTTTAATAGCCAGCGAATTTTAAGGATAGACTCAGGTAAGTGTTTTAGTTCCTGTCCCCCTTGTTCGCATGTTCTGATATAATGGGTGTTCTGCCTGGTTTCATCTCCTTCTCCCATATCTCCTATAGTCCTACAGGGCCTCCTTAGTAATTAAGTAAGATTGGCATTTTGGAATTCCTTGTCGATTTTCAGTAACAACTTTTAATGGACTGTCTGCCTATTTTTAATACAGCATCTCGGATCCTCTCATTAAACTTCTGTAGTCCATTTTCTTCACCTTTAAATGAAGCTCAAAATCATCTGGAATGACTATTATCGTCACCATGAGCCTGTCACCATTAGTTGAATGCCACAAACCGACTATGTTTTCCCCAGTGGTGCTGCCTGACCCGCTGAGTTACTCCTGCATTTTGTGTCTATCTTCCCTTGATACCTATTACTGTCACAAGCTTCAACTCCTTTACCAAGTTTGTGTCTCATATTTAACATGGCTAACTTGACATTTTGGTTTAAGATCCTGTGTTGGCCTTATCACAGGTTTTTCTATTAGGGCTAGTGCATTATATTCTCTCAAAATGCTTTTGAATAACATTTCTCTGATTATCATATATAGTTATTTAATAAATCCCACAGAGTTCTTCCGAACAATAATTTCTAGGCCATTGTGATTCTGCAAGTCACTGTTACAAACTAATGTTATGGATCTTTTTAACCAAAGATTGAATAATCCCAAATCGTTTCAGAGGCTTTAAACCGTATGCAGTTCAGCCTCTGTGAAGCAAATTCTCCTTGTAACTCAGTATGAAGCAATTGCATTAAATCCAATTTTATATATTGCGACGATGTTGGCAGTTAAGAAGCTGCTGCAGAATTACAGTATAATACGTCTGTCAAGATTGCTTTCTGAACAAACAGAACACATTGAGATGCTTGCAGTGCATCATCACAATTAGGGTGACGAGGACAAGGAATATTCAGCCATGGGTCCCTGCTACAAAACTTTCCTTTGTTGTAGAAATGAGAGGAACAGGTATAGAAATGAGAGGTAAATGCACAATCTTTGACTCAGAGTAGAACCAAGGGGGAAAGATTTAATAAGAACCTGAGAGGCAACATTTTTACACAAAGTGTGGTAGGTACATGGAACACACTGCCAGTGGAAGTAGTTGAGGCAGGTACTGTCATTATGTTTAAAATATATTCAGACTAGTACATGGATAGGATAGATTTAGAGGGATATTGGCCAAACACAGGCAGTTGGGACAAGTGTAGATGGGGCATGTTTGTTGGCGTGGGTACATTGTGCCAACGGGCTTGTTTCCACTCCATATGACTTTATGACTCCAATGCATTATTGCAGGCAACACTGAAGCATTGGGTTGGTTCGAAGATCAAGGGTAAACGTTTTAGGAGGGTGGTGTATGTCTGATTACAACCTTTGTTGCAAACTGTGGATAAATCTGACATTGTCTGTGGCACAATAACACAGGAAGAGAATTACCATTTATGAATGTGCTCATCAGCAAGGTATACATGTCAAAAAGTATCCAAGTATACAGCCAAAACGGTCAGAAATAAAGCCAATGCAATCAAAGTGCTATATTGGCATTTCTATTTTAAGGTTTTGTAATTAGAAGTTCAATATCGTTTGAGAGCAATAATGAAACCAGAACTCTGTTATTGGAGAACTAGGAACTTGGATTTAGTTCTTGTGTGAGTGGCGTGAACCTGTCTAATATATTTATATTTTAATTAGCAGCATTAGTGTTAGCGAGTGCCACCAGGCCGCAGAGGCCGATTGTCCTTTCAGAGTTGAGAGTCAGGGGGTCGCCGTCTTTCTCAGTCCCCCAACAATATTTTACCCAACTTGACTTCTGAATATGTTGAGTCAAGGCAGGAAAAAGTGCAGACATATGAAACATGTCTGTCTTTCCAGTTGTCCCTGGAGAGAATTAAAAATCGTGCTTCATGTTACACGTTTGGACGATGGACAATGTGTTATTTCAGCTTTCAAACGGGTTGGAATTAGGGCGGCACAGTGGCGCAGCGGGTGAGTTGCTGCCTTACAGTGCTTCCAGTGCCAGAGAGCTGGGTTCGATCCCGAACACGGGTGCTGTCTGTACGGCATTTATACATTCTCCCCATGTCTGTGTGGATTTTTTAATGTGATCTTCTGTTTCCTCCCACACTCCAAATACGTATGGGATTTTAGGTTAATTGCCTTGGTATCATTGTAAATTGTCCCTAGTGCGTACAGCAACATTTACGCAACGACGCACGACGTGCGCGTTGTGACGCGCACGTGATGCACGCATGGTGTGCATTACGCACGCATGGTGCGTGGTGGCGTAGGCAGCCCTAGGATTTTGGGATGTACAAAATCTTCAGCGGCCATCTGCACGATGTGGGACAGGCCCTTTAATGTGCTGAGATTGCTGGTCGGTGCGGTCTCGGTGGGCTGAAGGGCCTGTTTCTGCGTTGTGTCTCTACACTAAACTAGTCAGAGACAGAGAAGAGATGTGAGCTAAGGTTGTATCAGCTAACCTCTTTGTGAAAATGCTCACTGACACATGTACTCGGATCTGTGTTAAGGACAGCATATTATAGTTAGAAATAAAATAAATAGAAATACCAGATTGAATAATGTTAGTGAAGAGAAAAGCAGTTAACAAACTGTTCTTAAAACTTCTACATCTGCATGTTTTCACTTTTTGTACTGTATATTTAATTTTATTCTGTTTTATGTTTGGAATGTGCATTCCAAGTGAACAGGATTAAAATACCCAGAGACACCAAAGTGATAAACAGTAATGGCATTCTTAATGTGATAATCTGACCATGACACTTGATGCATGTCTCCCTGAAATCCGACTCATAATGGGTGCAGTTAAATCATGTATTTGGTATGTGGTGAGTTGATAAACTAGGGGGGAGCCAAAAGTGGAATTAATATAAGACTTGTATAAATGGGTGGTTGATGGTCGGTAAGGACTTGGTGGACAAAAGGGCCTGATTCTATGTTGTATCTCTCTATGCCCCTATAAATGTCTCCCAAATGGCCAGAAAGATCAGGAGTGCTTCTCCTAATGTCTCCAGTTTACCTGCTTCTACGAGATCAAACATCTCCATATCAAAGATAGATACTAAATGCTGGAGTAACTCAGCGGGACAGGCAGCATCTCTGGAGACAAGGAAGGGGTGACGTTTTTGGTCGTAACGCTTCTTCAGACCCTTCCATATCTCTAGTTTCCCTCCCCCCTGACACTCAGTGTGAAGTGGGTCTCAACCGGTCATCCATTCCTTCCATCCAGACATGCTGCTTGTCCCGCTGAGATACTCCGGCATTTAGTGTCTATCTACGGTTTAAACCACCATCTGCAGTTCCTTCCTACACTCTCCATATCAAACCTGAACCCACACAAATGATTTTCCCTTGATTGTGGATTGACGTTATAGCATTGTCCTCCAGTCAGACACTGGATCAAAAGTGATCTGTACCTAGCCAAGAGCCCAGCGTGAAAATGTGAGTTATTTTCAGAGAGTAGAACTTCACAACATCGTGGGAATGAATCCCAGTCAACACTGGTTACCCCCTGGAGCTCAGGATCTCTCCCTCCTCAACCACCGACCGTCTCATTAACATCATGTTACAACATCATGTATTGAGCTCATCAATATTTATAAAGGGAATATCGACACACTTGCCTAGTCTGTCAAAATATTCGGTCCACTGCAAATCAATAAACTTTTGCTTGTGGGGGCTGTAGCACGATGATTTACACTTAGTTCTGTTTCAGATGAGTTTATTGTCACTATTGTCACGTGTACCGAGGCATAGTGAACAGCGTTTGTTGCGTGCTCGTCAGCAGCCGAAAGACTATATATGATTACAATTGAGTCATCCACAGTGTACAGATACAGGATAAAGGGAATAACGTGAATACCATTTAGTGCGAGATAAAGTCCAGTGAAGTCCTATCAAAGAGAGTCAAGATGGTCTCCAATTAGGTAGATAGTAGCTCAGGACCGCTCTCTAGATGCATTTACAGTGTATAGATACATGATAAGGGAATAAGGTTCAATGCAAGGTAAAGCCAGCAAAGTCCGAGCAAGGATAGTCCGGGGGTCACCAAAGAGGGTAGATAGTAGTTCAGCAATGCTCTCTGGTTGTGGACGGCTGATTCAGTTGCCTGATAACAGCTGGGAAGAAACTGTCCCTGAATCTGGACGTGTGCATTGTCAAACTTCTATTCCTTTTGCCTGATGGGAGAGGGGAGAAGAGGGAATGTCCAGGGTGTGACTGGTCCTTGATTATGCTGCTGGCCTTGCAGAGGCACAATATGTTGACTCAGTGTTACGTGATAAAAACATAGAAATAGTGGGACAAGAGGGTTTCACACAGAGGGTGGTGGGTGCCTGGAGGAATGCGCTGCCAGGGGTGGCGGTAGACGCAGATACAATCATGGCTTTTAAGAGGCCTTTAGATAACTATATGGTTATGGAGGAAGTGGATGGATGCGGATGATATGCAGGCGGTGGGAATTAGTCAACTGCATTATGTTCAGCACAGACATTGTGGGCCGAAGGGCCTGTTCGTGCACTGCACTTTTGTACGTTGTATGTTCTATGTAACGCCACATGCCCTTTGCAACCTGCTCCACCCCGTACCAGGAGAATGGTGTATCTTCCACTCTCCTGCACTATCCTTAAATCCCTTGATTTCCTTAAGATCTCTGTTTTGAATGCTCAGTGACTTAACCGCCATAGCACTCTGGTGCAGAGACTCCAAAGATTCATCGCCCTGTGCACAAAGACATTTTTCTCCATCTCATCGACACCTTGCTCTGAAACTGTGACCCACGTTCTAGACTTCGTCAGGGGAAACATTCTCCCTGCATCCATCCTGCAGTCTCTGTTTTATCTGTTTGATTTAGACTTCCTCCCATTCTTCCGGTGAATGCAGACTCAGACAAATTAACTTCTCCTCATGAAACAAAGCTGCCATCACTGGAAATGGTCTAATGAATCTTTGCTGCACTCCCTCTGTGACATGTTTATTGTTCTATTAGGTAAGGAGAATAATACTCTAGACAATACTCCAGGTGCAGTCTCACCAAGCGCCTATATACTTGCAGTGAGCCATCTGTTTTCAATAAAAAGGCCAAAATACCATTTATCTTCATAATAGCTTTTTTACACCTGTTTGTTAGTTTTCAGTCAACAAATTCAAGTAGTTCAAGTAATTCCTCCCTCCCCCTCTTTCCATTCCCAGCCCCTCACTCCGACCGCATTAGTTTGCCATTTCTTTCACCATCTCTCACTCACCCCTACTCTTTTCCCTTCCTTCATATACTCGTCCCTCAACCCCAAGTTCCCCCATTTCTCTTCTTATCTGACACTCTTCTGTCACCTTTTCACCTTTCATTTTTGTCACTTACTCCACCCATCCGCCAATGTGCCCACCCACCCCCACCACCCCTATCCACCTATCACTTGCCAGGCATTGTCCTGCCTCGACTACCTCCATTAAACTGTCCCCCCTCTCAGCTCAGGGTGTCAATGGGCTATGGGGCGAAGGCAGGAGAATGGTGTTGAGAGGGAAAGATAGATCAGCCATAATTGAATGGCAGAGTAGACTTGATGGGCCGAATGGCCCAATTCTGCTCCTGGAACCTATGAACTTATATTAGAAATTCATGACCTTTTTCATTTGAACTCATTCTTTTTCTTTGAAGCTAAAAAACAGTGAACTCCATCAAGCTCTACTTCCTACTTTTACCCATGTAAATTCCAAGCCATGTCACACACAATTGTTGCTTCTGCTGTTTCACCCTTTGTGGTTTCTGGTGATGGAGCCTCGCGGGTGAGAGGTGGACCTGGCTCGCGGCACTTTGTAACTTTATCAGCGCCCTTTATGTGGCGACTATTGCATACCTTGCATAAAGAGTTTCACTGCGACTTGCCACATGTGACAAGATGACGGGGCCATCGGTACAATAAATTCATGCTTCGTTAATATGAATAAGGTTGCATCACAAGGGTATTTTGAGCAGGATTCCAACGCAGCCAATTCCTGTTTTGCTGATTAGAACCTCTTAAAAAGAACTGTATACAGCTGCCTAAGGAGATTAAATACTCTGGAGATGCAGGTGGCCACAGATGCTGAAATGTTTGATGTAACAAGATTATTCACATGATACTATTCTCATTGCTGATGAGTCACTTGCGGAAAGGAACAAGGGAATTGAAAAAATGTGGTCTAGGAGATTGGAGTTTTATTCGTTAGTCTTGCTGGTCAAGGATTAGTTAATGCTTTGAAGATTAGTGTGAGGTTGGCTTCTGTTCTATTTAAGTGTAGAGTTATAGAGCTGTATGGCAAGGAAAGAGGCCCTTCAGCGCAACATCTATTAGTTTAGATATACAGCGCGGAAACAGGCCCTTTGGTCCAAGGAGTCTGCATTGACCAGCGATCTCCACGCATTGACACCACCATACACACACTAGGGCCAATTTTACATTTATACCAAGCCAATTAACCTACAAACCTGCAAGTCTTTGTAGTGTGGGAGGAAACCGAATATCTCAGAGAAAACTCACGCAGGTCACGGGGAGAACGTGATCTCCCCTGGTCATCTTTTCCACCTACACGTCCAATTTCTCTCCAGATTTTTCCTATCCCGTCAAGTAGTCCAAATGTCATGTAAATGTTACAACTGTACCTACTTCTACTATTTCTTCTCGTTGACTGTGCCATATATGTACCACTCTCTGTGTGGAAGAAGTGCCTTTTAAATCTTTCCCCTCTCACTTTAAACTTATACCCTTCAGTTTTAGACACCCCTTCCCTAGGTAAAAGACTGTGAAATTCTATCTTTATCGCTAACATTGGTGTCCTCTTTTGGACAAGCTTATGTTCACGTGCGCCCCAGCACATAGTGTCTGAGTGAGATTGTTTTTTATTTTCCCAAGTATGTATATATATGTAAATCTGAAAGAGGCTATTAACTATTGAGTGCTCCAACGTCAGCCATGGTATTGCCCAACATGTGAAGCTGGAATTTTCAAGATAGGAGTATTGTGATTTAAAATGCCTCCCACGGAGAAGCTGGGCGGTGAAGCCTCACGGGTCGGATCCCGGACCGGAGCCTCGCGGGTCAGAGGTGGACCTGGTACTTTGTAACTTTGTCAGAGCCCTTTATGTGCCGACTATTTGCAAAGAATTTCACTGTGACTTGTCACATGTGACAATAAAGTATTCATTCATTCATTCAAAACACCATTTTTTTTTTGGAACTGCACCAATTATTCAGCAACCTTCTTAATTCTTTTCTGAGCCTAATCACGAACAAAACATTCTTTATTATCTTCTGCCGGCTGAGGGCTGTTTTATATTAGGCGCTAGCTGGAAGAGTTTAATAATCCATTTGAAGCTCTGAACTCCTTGACTACAGAAAAGCAGAATGAATGCAGATATGCAGTAAATGCTGAATAGCCAGATTCCCAACAGACCTTCAAAGGGAACCGTGTAAAAATGATTACAGAATTATTAAAATTTTAGCTCACTTTATTTCCGCACAAAGTCAATCAGCCAGTCTTCCCCAGTATCAATCATTTTAAATTACAAGGTATACGATATTCTAAATCTTCTATTCACTAAAGTCTAAAGCCTTTCCTCTGCTTTCTTCATCATCTTCTTCTTTTGAACTAATCAATGAAGTTTTCACTTACCCAGATAAAGAAGCCATCTATTTACATTTATTTAGTGGAAAAAATTAATCTGTTCCCCAAACAGTATGGACATTGAATAATTAATCATGGCATAATCTTCACTTTGATAGGATGCAACCAGCCCCACAGAGACAGTGGAGAGATGCTCCATTTTTCTTCTTTAATACCTGTGGTTGATTATTGTCAAATACTTTATCTTACTCTATATGCAGCTGAATTTCAAAATAGGTCAGGTCTTCTGGGGTCTGAATAAAATCTCAAGTGTACAGCATGAAATATCTGCAATAGATCTGTGTTCTTACCTAGCAAAATAATCTCATCTCACACTGATTCGCAATATCTGGTCAGATGTATTGGATTCATTAATCACCACCCTTTTATATTAAGTGACCATGTCGTGCATGTACGCGCAACTACATGCTTCCCATTCCGTGTAGTCCACTCTTCTAATGTACGGATGCTATTCATTCTCATTTAACCTTCTTGTAACAATATATTTGGAGCATTTAAAAAAAAAACTAGCAATTTAAGTAAAAGTTGTAAAAGCCGATCTGGTTCACTGATGACATATTTGGAAAACAATATACTGTCCTCACTCGCCGGTGCATGTGTGTGACTCCAGGTACATCAATATGTTTAACTCTGACCTACCTCCTTGTTGAGATGGGTAATAAACCCTGGCATTGCCAGCAGTGTCTACACCATGTGATGAATTATATTAACTGAAGCTTTTTATTTTTCAACTGCATTCTTCTTTGTTTTTGCTTTCCACTTTACGTAATGTCATTTATCCATTCCCCCTTTCCCATCATGTTCCCATAACAGCAGGTAAAAACATCTTTGTCAAACCCAGTTTGCTCATCCTGTCTACCTCCTCCCGCTTTGATTGGGCCTCAAAATAGGAAAGGAGTGGAAGTTCGATGGGTGTCAGGTCCCTTGGAGTTGGTTTAGTGGCAATTTGAGTGTGAAGTTAATGGATTAAAAGATTTGCTTGCATCCAGCTTTGTACTACTAAAAATTTGTATTTGGTTATGAAGCTGAGACGTAACCCAGCCATCGCCAATGATGCAAGTAGAGCAAGTCTAGTATAGATGGGACATGTCTAGTGTAGATGGGACATGTCTAGTGTAGATGGGGCATGTCTAATGTAGATGGGACATGTCTAGTGTAGATGGGTCATGTCTAGTGTAGATGAGGCATGTCTAGTGTAGATGGGGCATGTCTAATGTAGATGGGACATGTCTAGTGTAGATGGGGCATGTCTAATGTAGATGGGACATGTCTAGTGTAGATGGGGCATGTCTAATGTAGATGGGACATGTCTAGTGTAGATGGGTCATGTCTAGTGTAGATGAGGCATGTCTAGTGTAGATGGGACATGTCTAGAGTAGATGGGGCATGTCTAGAGTAGATGGGACAAGTCTAGTGTAGATGGGACATGTCTAGTGTAGATGGGGCATGTCTAGTGTAGATGGGACATGTCTAATGTAGATGGGACATGTCTAATGTAGATGGGACATGTCTAGTGTAGATGGGACATGTCTAGTGTAGATGGGACATGTCTAATGTAGATGGGACATGTCTAGTGTAGATGGGACATGTCTAGTGTAGATGGGACATGTCTAGTGTAGATGGGACATGTCTAGTGTAGATGGGACATGTCTAGAGTAGATGGGGCATGTCTAGAGTAGATGGGACAAGTCTAGTGTAGATGGGACATGTCTAGTGTAGATGGGGCATGTCTAGTGTAGATGGGACATGTCTAATGTAGATGGGACATGTCTAATGTAGATGGGACATGTCTAGTGTAGATGGGACATGTCTAGTGTAGATGGGGCATGTCTAGTGTAGATGGGGCATGTCTAGTGTAGATGGGGCATGTCTAGTGTAGATGGGACATGTCTAGTGTAGATGGGACATGTTGGTCGGTGTGGGCAGGTTGGGCCAAAGGATCTTTTCCAATGCTCTATGACTCGAACCTTTGTGCAGTGCAGAACATGAATGGTATAGAAACAGTGGTATTTACTGACATATTTCATGAATGCATTGTACACTTCCCGCCGGGGATGAATGAAGTTTATCGTATCGTATCGTTTCGTATCGTACATCAGGATTTTTGACTGAAAGCTCTAGGCGAATTCTAAAAGTAGTTCATTGGATTGATTTAAGCATATTTTTATTGCCTTGCTAATGGTCACTATATTTATGAGGCCTATAATTATAATGTTATCATCACACCATTTGTTTTATTGGACTTACTTTCAGTAAATCAGATAACGGTCTGCACCTGCACAGTGCCAAATCTTCTTGCCAAATCCTAGATATATACGTGTTGAATGGATTCTTATAGTGTTCTCATTGGAAGAGTGCATAAGCCCAACACATGAAGGTCATTACAAGAGAAGAAATGTTGTGTTTTAATTTCAAAAATAGCAGTAGTAATGGATTATGAAAAAAAAAAATGCCTGCAGAGAAAGGGTGGTCATTTGAGGAGATATTTTGCAAATTAGTTACAAAGAATGAGAGGAAAACTCGTTGAGGTATATCTGATTGTCAGAATAGATGTTGATTCTCCTCAATATAAGTTAGAGACCTGGGCAACAAGTGTCTTCAGAGAAAGACATTAAGGACTGATATAAGTAGTTATTTCCTTGCCTAAACAAATGTTCAGATAGCCATTGAATTTATTCTCATCAAAACATTGTCATACTTTTACATCCTAAGCAAATCACGTAACATTGGAATCCAACACAAAATATATTTGTGATCGAAGATCAGCCATGATCTTGTGTAGGAAGGAACTGCAGATGGTGGTTTAAACAGACACAAAATGCTGGAGTAACTCAGCGGGACAGGCAGCATCTCTGGAGAGATCTGAAGAAGGGTCTTGACTCGAAACGTCACCTATTCCTTCTCTCCAGAGATGCTGCCTGTCCTGCTGAGTTACTCCAGCATTTTGTGTCTATCCTCAGCCATGTTCTTGTTGATTGTTAGAGCAGCGTCAAAGGGCTCAGGAATGTACTTTGAATTCATGTGCTTCAATGTTTGAGGTAAAATTAATCTGCAATGTGATAATAAATATGTGATGCGACACTAAACATCATTCAGTGTAGCATCACATCTTTCAAGGGATACTACACGTGTAGTGGTGTGATGATTCATCCAATGTGTTGTGTGATACTATATGTTATACATGACTCACTTCAGGTTTTGATCTCTTACTTTATAGTGCGCATCGCTCCATTTAGTGTTTTAATATTTAATTTAATACATGTTTAGTACCAACACTTAATATGTTTTAATGGTGATCCGTTTGATCTTTTGCTTATGATACATAATTGACCCCAGCCATGACCTGTATCTGATAATTGAATTGATTCATTTTTGGTGTTGATGCTTAATTTACTTTTGTTTAATATTGTGCAGTGATCCCTTCCTGTGTTTGTATCTGAGTTATGCAATCCATTTTAATTTAATTTAGTTTAGAGATACAGCACGGACATAGGCCCTTCGGCCCACCAAGTCCATGCCGACCAGTGGCCTCCCGACACACTAGGCACAATTTACAATTTTACTGCAGCCAATTAACCTACAAACCTGTACATCTTTGGAGTGTGGGAGGAAACCAGACCACCCGGAGAATACCCATGTAGTCACAGGGAGAGCGTACAAATTCCATACAGACAGCACTCATGGTCAGGATCGAACCTGGGATTTTGGCGCTGTAAGGCAGCAACTCTACCGCTGCACCACAGTGCCACCCTGACACCCTAGTACTGATACGTGAAAATTGAAGATAAAGTAGGTCAGTTGGGCCCTCAAACCTGCCCTGCAATTCAACGTGATTGTGACTGGTCTGCGCGCAACCACAGCTTTTCACTGCACCTCGGCACACGTGACAATGAACTAAACCGAAACAGTAGTTGGTAAGTAAATTCACCACAGTAGACTGCCCCCGGTGGGCAGGTGAGAGATAAAATCCAGGGAGAGATGATGGGAATTTGGGGAAGCATAAAAAGTAGGATTAATGTGGGATCAGTGGGGTCTGTGGAATTCTCTGCCTCAGAGGGCGGTGGAGGCAGATTCTCTGGATGCTTTCAAGAGAGAGCTAGATAGGGCTCTTAAAAATAGCGGAGTCAGGGCATATGGGGGGAAGGCCGGAACGGGGTACTGATTGGGGATGATCACATTGAATGGCGGTGCTGGCTCGAATGGCCAAATGACCTACTCCTGCACCTATTGTCTATTGTCTATATTGTCTATAGTACGATGGTCAGCATGGATTTGGTGGGCTGAAGGGTCTGTTTTTTGTGCTTTGTGGCAGAATGTTTTTACGTGATTAATATGTGGAGACAATGTTGGTAAATGTGGATATTTTAGCAATCACATTTTTTTTTAATTTCACTATTCAGTTATTATAGTATAATTTGTAAAACATTTAATTCCTCCTTATCCAAAAATAGTTAATTGTGTCTTTACCAAAATATGTGCTTGGATTAATTTGCAGGAGACGCTGAACTATTACGGAAATGGGTCTTTAAGACACTGGGGTGTATAAAGGGGAAATCTATCATTCTAACTCATTTCTACGACATCAATAGGGTCTTCGGCCCACCATACGATATGATAGGATACGATACGACAGAACTTTAATTATCCCAGGAGGGAAATTGATCTGCCAGCAGTCATAAAAACACAAAATACATGAAACATGAAGTGATGGGTGGAAAGGATTGGGATGTGCAAAGATTGGGGGGGGGGGGGGGGGGTGTAGGGGGGGAGAGTCTGTCTCAGTCTACCCCATGACAGAAGGGGGAGTTGTACAGTTTGATAGCCACAGGGTAAAGGATCTCCTGCGGCGTTCTGTCCTGCATATTGGTGGAAGCTGTCTGTTGCTGAAGGTGCTCCTCAGGTTGACCAGTGTGTCATGGAGGGGGTGAGCTGTATTGTCCGCATGACCGATGTGCAATGTGTTTAGTTTAGAGATACAGCGCGGAAACATGGCCTCCGGGCCTCCGGGTCTGCACCGACCAGTGATCCCCGCACACTAACACTACCCTACACACACAGTAGGGACAAATTTCACGCACACCAAACCTACAACCTGTACCACTTTGGAGTGTGGGAGGAAACCGAAGATCATGGAGAAAACCCATGCGGTCACGGGGAGAACGTACAAACTCCATACATACAGCATCTGTAGTCGGGATGGAACCCGGGTCTCTGGCGCTGCAAGCGCTGTAAGGCAACAACTCTAACGCTGCGCCACCATGCCACCCAATGCGGTGCTCGAACACTCAACAATTATGAGTACGATGGGAGCACCTCTGTTATGTCACTTTGTATCTTTATCCGACCAAGCCTACCACGACAACAAGGCTATTACCAGTAGAATCACTTTTTGCTTGGGTAGCTTACAATCCAGCATTATGAACATTGAATTCTCCAATGTTAATTAAATTCATCTTACACTCCTCTCCCCTCCCCCCTCCCTCTTTGTCCCCTTCCTCCCTACCAAGCTGTATCTATAAACTAAACAAACCTGCCCTATAACGCAAAGACCCCTGGCACCGAAGTTACTCTTTTAACTTAATCAAAATGAATTATGGAAGCAGGGACTAATGTGCTTATATTACAGTATATTGTGTTCAGCGCTACCAAAGGGGAATGATTTTCTGTGCAATAATCCCTTCTAACCCCCAGAAAATAGATGGCGATGAAGTTTGACAATGGGGATGCCTTGATGCTGCAGAGGACATTTCACTTATCTAATGAGATATCTTCAGGTGGTGGCCACAGGGACTGCCTAATTGCTTTGTGGTTTCTGTTGATTGGCGGAGGTATAGTTGCTAAGGGAACATTTGTGGTTTAATTCCGGAATAGGTGGTTGCAGTGAAAGCACTTCTTTTTGTTGGATAAATTGAAACTCAAGCGAAGAGCTATCATCTAGGTCACCTTCAAAACAGGCGCTCTTACACGAAAAGCTGGCAATCAGCACACGGCAAGCTCGGGTTTACTGAGCTGCAGGCAGGAGGGGCTGAGGAAATGGTGCCTGCCACGGCTTTAGGAAGCTGAGCAGAAGGAAGAGTCGAGAGTGCTTGATTGTCATCTGCACTGGGAAGGGAGCAATGAAACCTGCCGCAGCATTGCAAGCACGTTAATGTGACATCACAATAATAATAATAGTATTCAATAATACAATAATAATCAATAATACAATAAATTATCTAATACTAGGTAATCACACCAGAATCATGCAAACCAAATTACCTAGTGCAACCTAAACAAAGTCCATAGCCCATCATTGCTGAGATACGGTTTTGGCTGGAGCTATGCAGCGTAGTTTAAGATCCTGATGGTTGATGGGAAGTAGCTGAACCTGGAGCTCACAGTTCTCTGGCTCCTGCACCCTCTTCCCGATGGTAGCAACGAGATGAGAGCGTGGCCAGGGTGACGTGGGTCATAAATTCAAGTTAATAAGCTGTAGGAGCAGAACCAGGCCATTCTGCCCATCAATGTCTAATCCGCCATTCAATCATGGCTGATCTATCTTTCCCTCTCAACTCCATTCTCCTGCCTTCTCCCCATAACCCTTGACACACTTTCTAATCTTTGATATTAGCTGCCCTTTTGAGGCGGTGATTCCTGTAGGTCCCTTCTATGGTGGGGCAGTCAATACCCGTGATGGATGGGGAAATGTCTCGCCTCTCCCTGCTGCCTCCTTCCTTCTCGGGCATGAGTAGGAGATTTAAATGTGATGAAGGGATGGTGACCACCTGGTATATTTACGAGGCAGTAGAAATGTGTCCTCTGTCAGCTGAACGCCAATGGGTTAATGGTACCAGAATTTTGGAAACAAGTGTGTTGTGCATCTAGCTTGTATCAGAGAGGACAGTTTGATGTATTTTTGATTTGAGATGTGGAACGCAAGCAACTCTGTCCAAAGCATCACCTATTATTGCAGTGAGTGGTCCGGAACCCAGGGAGAGAGCATTGCATTTTTTTGCAGATTGCAATAGTGATCTCTTCAAATGTCATCTCATTTCTGTAATGTTCCTCAGACTGACTCTGGTGTTCTCTTCTCCTTCCAGCCCAATGCCAGTCAGTACATTTGGACGAGCTGCTGGCTGCCACGCCTGGATACTGCTCGCTATCTTTCACCTGGTCATGGATTTTTCCTCTTGTGAATCGAAGCTTCAGGGTCAGGTGTTCAGCCACTCTTCGGGGTCACTGCACCCGCCGCCCCGTCACCGAGCTGTTAGTGATCCTCTTTGGGAGTACAAAAGTAGCCGGCACGGGAGAGTTACAAAACCCTGGTGGCACAGAATGTTTTGGCCGGAGACTCATCCTGGAAGACAAATCCCGAACAAGCCGGCCAGGATTCACAAACACAAGGCACTGGCAGGTAGCCTGTGCATCAACTGCCAGTCCAAACAATCTCACAGATTGGACCCTCCAGTCTCAGTGGAGACCAGGGACTCGGTAAAATTGACCCACTTGAAAAGGGCAAGGAGGCAGAGTGATAACTTTGCATTTGACCACTTTGAAAAGCCCAAATGCACTTCATACGACAGTGAGGGGACAGCGACTGTGATGCCTTGTGCCATTGAATGGGGCCCCACGAAGGAGGAGCTGACCGATGTCAACGTGTTTTCAACTCCAGCGAGTCATTCCACCACCACCTTGTTGTCCTCCACCAGAACTACAACTGCCAGAACCACACCCGCCGCCACCACCACAGCCAGCTCCACCACTATGCAAACCACCACCGCCTCAGTCAGCAGCCACATCACAGTGGTGCCGCAGCCAGCTCTGCTCAGCACAACGGACCCAAGCCTTAGGTGGGACCCGCCCAACACAGTCCGCCCCTCCCGCATCGGAGAGACAGGAGGTACTGCCATTACCCTCACCCCTAGAACGTTGATCGGTTCCTTTATGTAGCGTCACATGCAACTTATGGGTTGCTGTTAATATTTTCAGAAGCTCCTTTTTTTGAAATAGTTTATTTGCAAGTGGTCAGGAGCTTTCATGTTTACTGTATTTTAGTCTCAGTCGAAACAGGCCCTTCAGCCCACCGGATCCATGCCGACCACCGCTCCCCGCACACTGACACTAATTTACAATGTTACCGAAGCTAATTAGCTGGAGGCTTTGGAGCGGGTGCAGAAGAGGTTTTTTCCAGAATGCTGAAGAGAGACTCAGTGCTGGGGAAACTCGGCAGGTCAGGCAGCATCTTTAGAAAAGAAGGATGGGTGACGTTTCAGGTTGGGACCCTTCTTCAGACTGAAAGTAGAGGGGAGGGAACTGGAGATAAAAAAATGCCCGAACAAAGCATGACCGGCAACAGATGACCAAGGAACGGTGGAGCCCATAATGGTCCATTGTGGGCTGGAGAAGAGGTGACAACGAAGGGAGACAAGAATGCCAACAGTGGAACTAGAAGGACGTCTAGGGGAGGGGAGGGAGGGAATGCAAGGGTTACTTGAAATTGGAGGTCAACATTCATACCTCTGGGTTGTAAGCAGTGCAAGTGAAATTTGAGGAAATATGAGGAATACCAGAATGCTTCCTGGATTAGAGCTTATTAGCTACATGGGAAGGTTCCACAGACTTGGATTGTTATCTCTGGAGCATCGGAGACTGAGGGAAGGCCTGATAAAATTATGGGATAGGGTATACAGTGAGAACCTTTTTCCAAGGGTGGAAATATCAAAGACTAGAGGCAATAGCCTTAAGATGAGATGGGGCAAAGTTTAATGGAGATGGGCAGAGCAAGTTTGTGGCGTGGCGTGGCGGTTACCTGGAACACGCTGGCAGGAGTGGGGGAGGAAGCAGATACAATAATGATGTATGGTCAGGTGGACATTCAGGGAATGGAGGGACATGGATCACATGCAGTCAGAGGAGATTAGTTCAACTGGGTATTGTGTTTGGCATAGACATTGTGGGCAAAAAGGCCTGTTCTTGTGTGCTGTTCCATGTTCCATAGTTGGCAGGGGAAGGAAGGAGGAGAGGATGGAAGATGAAGAATGGGGATGGCATCGGACCTATGAGAGTCTAAAGGATCCCGGAGATGGTGGAACACTGTTCCTCCTGATCTACAAGAGGACTGAAATAAATAAATGATTTGAGCTTTGACCCTCCCTTGATTTGTAGCCAGTTTGCTGATATCTCAAAACCCTTCCCCTGCTGTGGCGTTCTATTAATATTAACTGACTATGCCAATGATGAATACCATTCGAGTGTGAGCTGTGGTTCAGTTCCCAGCACTCTCACTATTGAGTCAGAGACTTGAAGAGACTTCAGTGCAGGACTGAAGGAATGTGACACCACAGTATCATAATGCCAGAGGACAGACACAAAAATGCTGGAGAAACTCAGCGGGCCAGGCAGCATCTCTGGAAAAAAGGAACAGGTGATGTTTCGTGTCGAGACCCTTCTTCACGGGTCATAGCCTGTTGACCCATTTTAGACAATAGACAATAGATGCAAGAGTAGGCCATTCGGCCCTTCGAGCCAGCACTGCCATTCACTGTGATCATGGCTGATCATCCACATGCTGTACCCCCTTCCTGCCTACTCACCATATCCCCTGACTCCGCTATCTTTAAGTGCTCTATCTAACACTCTCTTGATTTGTTGTGAATTTCATTGTTCCGTTTCGGGATATATGATACCAAAACACTCTTGACTCCTAAATAATTAAAAGAAATTCAGAAACAAAAAAACCACTAAAGTACACGAGGATGAAAAAACATAATTAAACTATATTGAATAAAATAGTACCTAAATAAATAATTTACTTTCTGAAAGAAAAGGTGGAAATCCACTATCAAGTGTTAAAGAAAACTTTAAAACACAACACAAAGATTGGGCAAGACAATCTAGACTTTATTCAAGAGCGCCAAATACAGTGATTACTGGGAGAAATTTATGAGATTGCTCAACGAAGATTCAACAACTCCTTATACACAGAATTTCTCTTTGATCTTTTGTTTATTGCAGAAGCCACTTTAGAACATTTCCTTCTTCCAAATGGTCATAACAAATATACATCATCCAGCTACGAACGACACAGCAGAGTAAACACAGCCCAATTCCGCAGCATTACAGATCAGCAAATGTCCTGTTACTCGTTCAACCTTATTTTATTGTTTTACAATAGACAATAGATGCAGGAGTAGGCCATTCGACCCTTCGACCTAGCACTGCCATTCAATATGATCATAGCTGCTCATCCACAATTAGTACCCTGTTCCTGCCTTCTCGCCATATCCCCTGACTCCACTGTCTTTAAGAGCTCTACCTAACTCTCTCTTGAAAGCATCCAGAGAATTGGCTTCCACTGCCTTCTGAGGCAGAGAATTCCACAGATTCACAACTCTCTGGGTGAAAAGGTTTTCCCTCATCTCTGTTCAAAATGACCTACCCCTTATTCTTAAACCGTGGCCCCTGGTTCTGGATTCCCCTAACATCGGAAATGTGTTTCCTGCCTCTAGCATGTCCAATCCCTTAATAATCTTACATGTTTCAATAAGATCCAATCTCATCCTTCTAAATTCCAGAATATACAAGCCCAGCCGCTCCATTCTATTAACATATGATAGTCCCACCATCCCAGGAATTAACCTTGTCCTTCCTCAAATGTAGAGACCATAACTGCATACAATACTCCAGGTGTGCTCTCACTAGGGCCCTGTGCAACTGCAGAAGGACCTCTTTGCTCCTATACTCAACTCCTCTTGTTATGAAGGCCAACATGCCATTAGCTTTCTTCATTGCCTGCTGTACCTGCATGCTTACTTTCAGTGACTCATGAACAAGGACCCTCAGATCTCGTTGTACTTCCCCTTTTCCCAACTTGACACCATTCAGATAATAATCTGCCTTCCTGTTTTCACCACCAAAGTGGATAACCTCACATTTATCCACATTAAACTGCATCTGCCATGCATCTGCCCACTTACCCAATCTGTCCAAGTCACCCTGCATCCTCATAGCATCCTTCTCACAGTTCACACTGCCATCCAGCTTTGTGTCATCTTCAAATTTGCTAATGTTACTTTTAATCCCTTCATCTAAATCATTGATGTGCATTGTAAATAGCTGCATTTTTTACGATTGCCATTTGTCCTTTGGCAACAGACAACATAATCTGACTAAAGTAGACTGCAGTGAGTGTCATGTACACATTCTTTAAAGCATTGTAACACACAAAGAGGACTTTAAACATTTTTAAGCACTCTATCTAACCCTATCCCTTGCTGTCTTCTTGAAACTTTGCAATTCATCTTTGACACGAGGAAATCCTAAATCAGATCTGATTGGCATTGGATTAGAGAGACGGGCTGCTGGCGCTGTGCCAAGGAACCCCAGCAGTTCTGGGCTCGACTGCAGATGACCCTGTGGAGCCCAGTGGGGGATTGGCTGAACACTGGCAGACGTAAACATTCAACTCATTATTGTTGCATTGCTTGTTGGTGTGGGGGGATTTCTCTGCCTTGCTTTCCTCTGTGTTTCCAACATCAATAGGTTCCAAGAGATGCCCGAGGAAAACTGGAAGTGCGCTGTGAAAATGTGTATGAATAAATCCAGGTTGTTTAACCAGAGTGGCAGGGAAAGTTCACAGAACAATAATTAGGGACAGAACTTCCAGTGAGTTAGACAACTGTGGATCAAATATATAAAGCTGGTAGAGATTTACTGAAGGCAATTCAAGCTGCAAATGGAAATACCCTTTTGGTGAAGACAAACGAAGGTCAACGAGGGAAATCTGGTTATTGCGCTTTCAAAAGGCAGTGCATTATATGGCTTTTCTTCAAGACTGAAGCCAAGGAGTAAAAGGATCTGTAACGGCAGAGCCTCAAAAAAAATCTCTATAATTGGAGACAGAGAGTAAATGTGATGAGTTGCCTCTCAATCTGGAGGGAAGTGAAAGGTAGAAAAAAGAATGGGTTGGTGCAAAGACTTTGTTTTTTTCTAAATATATTTTAAACTATTTAAGATTGAATGTACAAAGGAACATAAGAAATAGGAGCAGGATTTTGCTGTTCGACCCTTCAAACTTGCTCTGCCATTCAGCATTGGGAAGGGTATTGAGTACAACATTTGAGGCCTCATGATACAGGTGTACAAGTCATTAGTGAGACGCTTGGAATAATGTTTGCAGTTCTGGTCATTCAGCTATAGGAAGGATGCCACTAATTTGGAAAGGGTGCAGAACAGATTCACCAGGTTGTTACCGAGACTCAAGGGCTTGGTATGGATAAACTAGGACTTTTTCTATGGAGTGTATGAGGCCAAGGAGTGACCTTATTGAAGTACTTTATATCATGAGGGGCAGGGATAAAATGAATGCTCACGGTCTTTCTCTGCAGATTTAGGATTCTAAAACTGGAGGACATAGAGGGGAGAGATTTAACAGGGACCTCAGGAGCATCCTTATTACTCAGAGGGTAGTCCGTATCTGGAAGGGGCTGCCAGCAGAAGCTGGAGAATTAGATGCCATTATGACTTTCAAAGGAAATTTGGACAGATATATGGATATGAAGGGTTATAGACATATGGGCCAAAAGATGGGATTAGGCAGATGGGATTAGCCCTGATTGCTGAATTGGCCTGCATGAACAGGGTTGGCCTGCTTCTATACTGTATAGATTCACGACACCATGACTTAATGAGGTCTTGGCTAAAATTCTACCTCAACATTTTCCTGCAAGATCCCCATTATTTTTAGATTCCTCTCAGTTGCTGAAATCTATTGATCTATTTTTTGAATGAACTCAGTGACTGACTCTCAATAAATAGGGATGGTATTTATCTTTCCAGTGATTCTTGTCGTTTGCCTCCACTAAGCCAACGTCCCTCTAAAGCTTTCCTAACCAATTACCAGCCCACATGTCTCTTAAATGTTATTGTGCCT
This sequence comes from Raja brachyura, assembly GCA_963514005.1. The sequence continues at coordinate 24,094,041 of OY740811.1, read as the reverse complement.
GCCTCAGCTACTTCCTCTGGCAGCTCGTTCCTCTGTCTGTGCGGAAAATGTTGCCCCTTATGTTCCTATTAAATCTTTCCTTTCTCACCTTAAACCGATGGCCTCTAGTTCTCGATTTCACCTATCCTGGTATAAAGACTCTATGCATTCACACTATTTATTTCCCTTGTGATTTTATACACTGCTGTACAGTAAGATCATCTTTCAGCCCACTGCACTCCAAGGAATAAAGTCCTATCAACCAAACCTTTTCCTGTGGATCTGGCCCTTAAATCCCTGTAAATCTCTGCATTCCTTCCAGCTTAATGGCAAAACTGAAAACATTACTCCAAATGCGGCACCACCAATGTCTAGCACATGTGTAACATAACGTCCCAATTTCTATACTCAGTTCACTGACTGATGCCAAAAGCCTTCTTCACCACCTTATCTGCCTCTGATTCAAAAGCAATCACTGGTTTGGGCAGAATCAGCCTAGATTTATGAATGGAATTTATGTTTGACAAAATCTGTGGGATCTAGAATATAACTTGCCAGAAACTCCCAGGAAAACGACAGTAAATATGATGAATTTGGATTTTCACAAGGTATTTGATTAAGCGCCATACAAAATTAGAACATTTGAGATAAGTGTTAATGCACTGAAATTGCTGAGGAAATAGACATAGTGTAGGTATAGACAGTTATTTTCTGAAGAAAGGTTTCGACCCGAAACGTTGCCTATTTCTTTCGCTCTATAGTTGCTGCTGCACTCGCTGAGTTTCTCCAACACTTTTGTCTACCTTCCAGTTCTTTTTTTCCATTGGGAGCTGGTGAATAGTGGACTGCTGCTGAGATTGGTGATGGAACTTCAGCTGTTAAAATCCATATCCGATTCAGATTCAGATTCAATTTTAATTGTCATTGTCAGTGTACAGTACAGAGACAACGAAATGCAAAGGTTTAACTTTAGGTTTAGAGATACAGCGCGGAAACAGGCCTTTCATCAGCAGTTCCTTCTTACACAAGGAAAGACTTGAGATGGAGGAAGTATAGTGAAAATTAATTTTTGGTATTGAAGTGATTGTTAATGAGAGATTAAGCAGAGAGACCTATACACTCTCAAGTTTACAAAACAAATGGGAATGGTCTCCTTGAGACATACCGAAGACCAGAGGACGTAGATTTAAGGTGAGGGGGGGAAAGATTTAATAGGAATCTGAGGGGTAACCTTTTCACACAAAGGGTGGCAGGTGCATGGAACAAGCTGCCAGTGGAGGTAGTTGAGGCAGGTACTATCGCAACATTTAAGAAACATTTAGACAGGTACATGGATAGGGTGTGTGTAGGAAGGAACTACAGATGCTGGTTTAAACTGAAGGTAGACACAAAATGCTGTAGTAACTCAACGGGACAGGCTGCTTCTCTGGAGAGAAGGAATGGGTGACGTTTCGGGTGGAGAACCTACTTCAGAGGTCTTGACCCAAAACATCACCCATTCCTTCCCTCCAGAGAAGCAGCCTGTCCCGCTGAGTTCTCCAGCTTTATGTGTCTACACATGGATAGGAATATGGGCTAAACACAGGCAGGTGGGACTAGTGTAGATTGGACATGTTGACCAGAGAGCAGTGAATCTTTGTAATTCTCATCCCGAGAGCGTTGTGGAGCGTCACTCCAAATTGAACAGCACTCCTCCTGAGGTAGGAGCCCTGTAGAAAACATACTGTCTCTTCCAAACCTGACCAATCAAGATCTGAAAAGTTAAGCTAATCTACAACTGTGGAACATATGTATTATACAAGGAGAATAGTTTAATGTTGATCATTACAGAACCTTTACTGTAAGAAATTTGCTCTGAAGAACAAATATAAAGTAATGATTGCAGCCCTCTGAAGTTTCTTGCTTTGAGCTTTATGCTACAACCAGGATTAAGTGTTCTCACTCCTTTGGTCTATCTTAATTGTAGTTCATCAAAACTTAAAATCATCTCCAATGCCCTTTGAAAATGATGCTCTGATATAATTTTTAAAGACTCAGAAATGAAGAATAAGACTTTCTTTAAGTCGAGAAATTCAGTTTGGATGTCTGGCTGATAATAAAATCTCTTTTTTCACCAAAGAACAAAATAACAAGTATTTGTGTTTAAGAAGGAACTGTAGATGCTGGAAAATCGAAGGTAGACAAAAGTGCTGGAGAAACTCAGCGGGGGCGGCAGCACCTATGGAGCGAAGGAAACAGTCAACGTTTCAGGACAAAACCAAGGGTTTTGGCCCAAACCTTTGCCTATTTCTTTATTTGTAGACAAGTATTTGTAACTGATCATGGTCAGGTGGGCTAGTACAGGAACCCAACCCCAACAATACCCAAAAGAACACAGGCAGACACAAGGCAAATATCCCTCATTGACCTTAGTTTGTTTTTGGGGTCTCCAAATTAATGTATACATTAATACAGGAGAAACTGTATTTAGTTTAGTAAAGTTTAGAGCCGAAACAGGCTCTTTGGGCCACCGTGTCAGCACCGACCAGCACTCCCCGCATGTTAACACAATCCTACACTGGGAACAATTTTTACATTTATACCAAGCCAATTAATCCACAAACCTGTAGTCTTTGGAGTGTGGGAGGAAACCAAAGTTCTCGGAGAAAACGCACGCAGGTCACGGGGAGAATTTACAAAGTCCATACAGACAGCACCCGTAGCCAGGATTGAACCCGGGTCTCGGGCACTGTAAGCACTGTAACGCAGCAACTCTACTGCTGTGCCTCCCTGTTTTATCTCCAAAGGAAAAGATCTGTCTATGTAGGCAACCAGCCATGGTTGCAATGTGACCAAGATACAATATGAGGCTCAAACTTGCTCGACCGACAGTGAAAAATATAATTCAACTCAGGGGATTCCAGAAAACAACAATGTAATTTTATTTTAAAAAAATGCTAAGCTTTATAAAAGCCATACAAAAATAAGCCTGCCAATTAACTTGATGCTAACAATAGTAAGCAAAATAGATTGAATAAGGAAATGTGAGCTGAGTAAGTAGATAATAAGGCAATGTCAGACTTATTCAGTCTGCTATTTTTCACAGGTGCAGGAGAATAAAATGCCATTGATGGGACGGCAATAAAACATAAATCAGTGAGGGAAAGTTTTTGGAGTCGATAAAAAAAAAAAATTAGATGCTGCTGGTGTGAATGATGAAAATCGAAATAGATAAATCTCCAGGTTTATGTCTTTCACCTAAGAGTAGAAAAATAAATATGTGAAGAATCTGAAGAAAGCATTTCTCATCTTCTTTCTGAGCTCCTTTGGTTTGGAAATCAAGCTATTAAATGGAAAATTGTATTCAAGAGAGAGTTAGATATAGCTTTTAGGGCTAACGGAATCACTGGATATGGGGAGAAAGCAGGAACGGGTACTGATTGGGGATGATCAGCCATGATCACATTGAATGGCGGTGCTGGCTCGAAGGGCCAAATGGCCTACTCCTGCACCTATTTTCTATATTTCTGTTTCTATAAGATGTGTTCGTACAATTTCATTACTTCAGAACGATGAGGCAGAAACAAATATACAGGCTGCTTTGCGTCATATAAAAGGAATCTGTTAGATTTTGCTATTCAGGATAAAGCGAGCACTTGCTTGACCAAAATTGAACTGATTGCTGAAGATAGGCCATGTTGTTGGCAATAAACTAGCATGTGCCTCTGATTCACAACAGCAAACCTAGTTGGCAAAGGTCACGAGAGCGGAACAGAATTTATTGACATGCAGTCGGGTTCAGCCTAGCTGAGGTGAGAGAAAGAAAGAGAGAGAGAGAGAGAGAGAGAGGAAATTTCAGGTTTTGGCCTTTGCGCTCTCTGAAGTACCATTGATAGTCATTGTGTCTGCTTGCAAACAACATTCTTCAGATTTAAAAATATCAATTCTCCAACTCTTCAAAGATATCATGTTTGTTCCATATTCCACACTCAGACTACAGACCCACTCCACCCCCATAGACTCCAGAGGATAGACACAAAAATCTGGAGAAGCTCAGCGGGGTCAGGCAGCAACTCTGGAGAAAAGAAATAGGTGATGTTTCGGGTCGAAACTCTTCTTCGGACCCTAACCCACCCACACTCAGACCGCAAACTCTTTCCTCAGTCAGCTTTATTGTACCTAACTCCATTGATGTCTGAAGAAGGGTCTCGACCCGAAATGTCGCCTATCTCCTTCGCTCCTTAGATGCTGCTGCACCTGCTGAGTTTCTCCAGCCTTTTGTGTACCCTCGATTCTCCAGCATCTGCAGTTCCTTCTTTAACAATATTCCATTGATCCCAGTTGCCCACGTTAGGCCTATATCCTTCCATACTGTGCGTGAAGGAACTGCAGATGCTGGTTTAAATCGAAGATAGACACAAAATGCTGGAGTAACTCAGTGGGATAGGCAGCATCTCTGGAGAGAAGGAATGGGTGACGTTTCGGGTCGAGACCCTTCCTCAGACTGTGTCCACACTGTGCCTTTTTAAGTGCCTGTCTAAATGCCTCTTAAATGTGGTGATTGTGTCTGATTCCATCACCTCCTTTTGTATTGCAGCCTAGATATCAATCACTCTCTGGGTTAAAAAGACACAAAGTGGTGAAGTGACTTAATATTCCAAGAGTGGCCTGACCAGTGTTTCATAAAGTTCCCCTCTTTTATCTTCTATACCCCAACCTATAAAAGCAAACATGCCATGTCCCCTTCTACACCGTCTTATCCATCTGTGCAGCCACTTTCAAGGAACTATGGACTTGCACCCCAAGGTCCCTCTGTTCGTTAACAAACCTTACTATCCCACATTTACTATACATATCCCACCCCCTTTAAACTTCCCAAAATGCTTACCTCACGCTTGTTAGGATTAAATTCAATCTCCAAAACTCCTCCCAAATTTCCCTCTGATCTACAGGTATATCAGGACTTAAGCAACCTTTTTATCCCTGTCACGTTCACAAAAGATATAGGAGTAGAATTAGGCCATTCGGCTCATCGAGTCCATTCAATCATGGCTGTTCTCTGCCTCCTAATTCCATTTCCCTGCCTTCTCCCCATAACCCTTGACACCTGTTCTAATCAAGAATTTGTCTATCTCTGCCTAAATATATCCACCGACGGCCTCCACATCCCTCTGTTGCAATGAGATCCACAGATTAACTACCCTCTGGCTAACCACAACATCACAAATTACTGTGCCAACTTACTAATTAGAAATTCTGACTAGTATGATTAATGACTCAACATCCACAACTATCTGAGCTTGGAAAACCAAAGATTTATAATCCTCTGAGAGAGAAACACTTCCTCCCCTCTGTCGAATTGGTTTAAATATATTACATCCCATTATTCTAAACTCCACACCCAAAGGAAAAATTCCTAACGTAATCTCTCTTGTGGACCCGCCTCAAAACCACAAATTGTATAAAAAGATCATCCCATATTATACAGAATAGTGAAAGGCTTGGATAGAGTGGATGTGGAGAGGATGTTTCCACGAGTGTCCAGGACTAGAGGTCATAGCCTCAGAATTAAAGGATGTTCTTTTGGAAGGAGATGAGGATAAATTTATTTAGTCAGAGGGTGGTGAATCTGTGGAATTCTTTGCCACAGAAGGCTGCGGAGGTCAAGTCAGTAGACATTTTTAAGGCAGAGAAAGATAGATTCTTGATTAGTATGGGTGTCAGAGGTTATGGGGAGAAGGCAGGAGCATGGGGTTAGGAGGGAGAGATAGATCAGCCATGATTGAATGGTGGAGTAGATGATGGACCGAATGGCCTAATTCTACTCCTATCACATGACATTCTGACCTTTTTCGTCTAAACTGGTCCAATTTACTCAATCTCTCCTCCAAAATCAACCCATTCATTCAGGAATCAGTGAAGTGGTTGACCTTTGAGACAAATGTATCCTTTCTTAAATAAAGAGGTCAAAGCTTTATGTGGTGTCCACGTGTCATCTCATGCACCCCTATTAATTCCGTCCAACTTGTTTCAGAAAGTGGGCATTACTGGAAACATTTCCTTTCTACCAAAAAAAACAGCTTCCATGTTTTCTCCACTTTCCGGTCCAGAAGCTGTCAGAGTTCCGACAGACCCTTTCCTCTGCTGTTGCCGATTACTAGCAGCTCCTTGGCTTCAAGCTGAGCTCTCATCCTTTTCCATGGTTCGTGCTACACATCCCCATGCCCTAACTGTTCGCCTTATGGGAGTGCTACGGCCAAATTATGCTCTAGGACTGCCATGTCCAATGGATCAATATTATCACATGTACAGAGGTACGGGTCACAGTTTAAGAATAAGGGATAGGCCATTTAGGACTGAGATGAGGAAAAATGTTTTCACCTCGAGAGTTGTGAATCTGTAGAATTCCCTGCCACAAAAGGCAATGGAGGCCAATTCACTGGATGTATTCAAGAGAGAGTTAGATATAGCTCTTCAGGCTAATGGGATCAAGGGATATGGGGCGAAAGCAGGAACAGGGTACTGGATGATCAGCCATGACTATATTGAATGGCGGTGCAGGCTCAAAGGGCTGAATGGCCTACTCCTGCACCTACTCTCTATGAAATTCTTTTTTTTGCAAGCAGTTCAGGAAAAGATTACTATCCATAAGTACAATGCTTCATTAAGTACAAAGTGTATAGGAATAGTCCATTGAGACTTTCCACAAGGGTCGCCAGGTCTGGTGCCATTTTCAAAATCCAAGTTGCTCTAAGCGCAGCTGGCCATAAAGGCTTGTTGTCCTGGCTGTATGGCAGGGTCGGCCTGGCCAAGCAAAGCAGTAGGCGGCCTCCACCACTGCTCTTCCATTCTGTGCCACAACAGGCTGCGTTTGGTCTGTACGCTCGGTCCCCTGTTTGCTACTGATATTCAGCTGTGTTCTGCCTATAGCCCTAAAAGGGAAAGCCATTGGATTCAAAGGCACATTCTAGGTCTTATGAGCATGAATCCGCACAGTGTTAAGGGCCTGTCCTACCAGCATCCGACTCCATGCGATGAGCGCGACCAAACCGGCAGCGGGGGCCGCGCGGAGGTCGGGTGATCCCCTGTACAGGGCCGTTCCCACCAGCATGCGCCTGCATGCGGCAAGCGCGACCAAAATGGCAGCAAGGGCCAAGCAGAGGTTGGGTGAGTGGCGCAACGCGGCGCAAAGTGAGGCGAACTTGGAGCGAAGTCTGAAGGTAAGTTCGCTAGGACAGAGAGGGACACACAGAGAGGGCCACAGAGCCACACACACAGAGGGTCATGGAGGCACCTACAGAGAGGGTCACGGAGGCACGACGTCGAGACGGTGTGTAATGCGTCGAGGCGACTTCGAGCCGACAAGCCGTTGCCGCGCGGAATTTTTGAACATAGTCAGTTTTTCGGAGCCCCGCGCGATGTCGGGACGAACTCCGCACAATTCCGCACGGCTCCGGCGATCGAAGTGGGACCGGCCCCGCGACGCCGGACGGCTCAAGCGACCATGTTATGTCGCGCTCATTGCATAGATTTGCATGCTGGTGGGACAGGCCCTTTAATGGAGGGCTACATACTTGGACAGGGTCCTTTCCCATGAAACAGTAGACCAGCTGTATCTCCAACATCCCGTTAGTCACTGGTGAACAGAGAAACTAGTGACTGATTTTTTTTTTGGTTCATTATGCTCAAAGTGTGGCTGCTGCAATCGTTATAATTAATTGCAGTTAATTATCGTGTTGCTGGGCCCCAGATTTGACACCAACACCCACGGCATAAGGACAGGCCAATTCTCTGGTGATTGTGAGCAACGCAACTTCCTCTCAGTGTGAAAATTAGAAGTGAGATGCCACAGCTTTGGATTTTCACACGTTCTAAAGATAGACCCTCTGGTAGCACCACTTTCATCCACACAGCAAATTAATTTTATTCTTGTTTGACATACCCTTACTCAAAATAGGAGAGAAACTCACCATGTGTTACTGCCGCTAATTTTATCAAAGGTCGCAATCCCAATCTGTCTAAGGGTTCTTCTACCATAATGTGAATAGTGTAGTGGCTCGTTGCCAGGTTAATATGAGTGATGCAAGACCCAACCAACCCAATGATGGTGGGACCACATTAGGCTATGGAACCCTTGGAATCCAGGTGACCTCTGAGATATTGTTGAGATGTAGACCTCTAGCTTCCATCCTTGTTGCTAAGCAACGGCAACGGAGCAACCCTCATTATCGTCCCCCTTGCATTATGCCCCATTATCCATGTCGGAGTGTCAGCTTGTAATTCTGACTCCTCTTGTAGTAATTGGAAGCCAGTATTTTCGGACCTCATTGAAGAGTTGGCTCTGGTTGGAAAATTAATGAGATAATTGGGTGAGTGAAGGGATGGGGTGGGTGGCAGGGATAATAGGGCACAATCAGGGTTGTAGGGGTCAATGGAGAGGTGGCATGTTTAGTTTAGTTTAGCTTAGGGATACAGCGTGGAAGCAGACCCTTCGGCCCACCGAGTCCTCGCCGACCAGCGATCCCCGCATACTAACACCACCCTACACACACTCGGGACAATGTATAATCATACCGAGCCTATTAACCTACAAATCTGTACGTCTTTGGAGTGTGGGAAGAAACTGGAGGTCTTGGTGAAAACCCACGTAGGTCACAGGGGAGAACGTACAGACAAGCACCCATGGTATGGAACAAACTTGGGTCTCTGGCGCTGTAAGGCAGCAACAAAGAGCTGTATAAAATCATGAGAGAGATAAATCTTGTAGATGCACAGAGTCTTTTGCTCAGACTAGGGGATTCAAGGACCAGAGGACTTAGGTTCAAGGTGAAGGAGGAATGATTTAATAGGAATCTGAGGGGTAACTTTTTCACACAAAGGGTGGTGGGTGTATGGAATAAGCTGCCAGATGAGGTAGTTGAGGCTGGGACTATCCCAATGTTTAAGAAACAGTTAGACAGGTACATGGATAGGACAGTTTAGGATGGATATGGACCAAGCGCAGGCAGGTGGGATTAGTGTAGCTGGAACATGTTAGCTGTTGTTGGCAATTTGGGCCGAAGGGCCTGTTTCCACATTGTATCACTCTATGACTCTATAACTCTACTGCTGTGCCACAGTGTCATTGATACTTGTAATTTGCCATCAGAATTCCATTATTCCATTTGATACAGAAAAACTACATTAAATGAAGGATGATATATTTGTTCGAGTAAAGCAAAACAGGCAAGAAATTATTCAGCAATGTACTTGTTGTGTTTCATGATAAAAATACTACAATCCTTAGGATTAAGAAAGGCCATTAAACTAAACGCACCATTTTCTGATAGTTTGAACCAATGCACCTAATTGTATGCTCTAGTGCTGAGAGCTTGTTGAAGAATTTCACTGTTCATCTGGGACATGTGACAATAAAACACTCTTGACTCTTGTCCTAATTGGATGCTCAAGTGCAGATGGCTTGGTCAGGGAACATGATTATTAATTTGTTATTCATGCCATTTGCACCAGTTTCACGCTCAAGATCATCATTACCCGAGGGAAGATAGCTCAGTTTAGTTTAGATTATCGTCACGTGTACCGAGGTAGAGTGAAAAGCTTTGGTTGCATGCTATGCCATCAGCAGAAAGACAATACATGATTACAATCGAGCCATTTGCACTCTACAGATACATGATAAGGGAATGATTGAGATTGGAGTAACCATTAGTTGTCATCTTTCTTGGGTCCATAATCCCAAAAACAGGATACAAAAATAGAGAAGGTCTCCTGCTTGCAGCACCGTAACTACAATCCCAACTACGGGTGCTGTCTGTACGGAGTTGTACGTTCTCCCCGTGACTACGTGGGTTTTCACTGAGCTCTTCGGCTTCCTCCCACATTCCAAACACGTCCAGGTTTGGAGGTTAATTGGCTTGGTATAAAATGTAAAATTGCTCCTTGAGTGTGTTGTATCGTGTTAATGTGCGGGGATCGCTGGTCGGTGCGAACTTCGTGGGCCGAAGGCCTGTTTCCACTCTGTATGACAGCTCCCATCCTGCATTTGGTCTGTTTGACCTGCTGCCCTCAGGGAGGCGCTATAGGTGCATCAGCACAAGGACAAATAGACTCAAGAACAGTTTCTTTCCAAAATCCATTATCTCCCTGAACTCACACATGCATTGACTCACTGCCTAACCCCCGTACTTTCATCTATCCACCTACTATAATTTGTACTGTAACTATAATTTCCAATATGTGCAATAACCCATACAGGATATAGGAATCCTATTCATTCATTCTATTTATCCATTGTCTTTTTATAGATATGTATATAGCGCCGCAGAAACTGTGCACCTTATCCCACCCCCCCTTTTGTTTTGCACTGAGTAGGAGCAGCTTTTAAGCTCATTGTACATGTGTATAGTGACAATAAAAGGCATTCTGATTCTGATAAATGAAACAAAAACTAATATGATCCTAGCGAACACCACAGAGATATTCAAGATCCTCCAGAGATTTGACAGCCAAGGCTTATTCAGGGGGTAGGGTTCGTGGGTAGGCCTTAATCTGGCCTGCCCATGCGTAACATTGCTTTATTCAAGACTCTGCAAGAATGGGACTCATTGATTATGATTGAACTGGCTTGGCTTTGAGCAACATGGCGGCTCAGTGGCACAGCAGAAGAGTTGCTGCCTTACAGCGCCAGGAACCTGGGTTCGATCCTGACGACAGGGGCTTGTCTTCGGAGATCTTCGGTTTCCTCCCACACTCCAAGGATATACAGGTTTATAGGTGAATTGGCTTGGTATAAATGTTAATAAACCCTAGTGTGTGTAGGATGGTGTTAATGTGCGGGGATCATTAGTCAGTGCGGACTCAGTGGGCCGTAGGGCCTGTTTCCACGCTGTATTTCTAAACTCCAAAATAGATGGAACTACATGATCTTCCGGTTGCTAAACAGTTTAACTCCTTCTCCCATTCCCACACTGATCTTTCTGGCCTGGGCCTCCTCCACTGTCAGAGTGAAGCCAAATGCAAATTGGAGGAACAGCACCTCATATTTGGGCAGATTACAACCCAGCAGCATAAATATTGTCTTCTCTAACTTCGTAACCCTAGATCTTCCTCTTTCTGCATCCCTCCCCCAACTTAGTTCTCCGACCAGTCTGTATGTCCTGATTACAATTTTACATTGTATGCCTTGTTGTCACTGCCCCCTAGCTAACAATTACATTTTTTATCTATATTACTAAAAGTTTCATCTTGACCACTTCCTGTTGTTCTGTATATCGATTTTAGAAAAAACGCTGCCACTTACAGCTGTGATTTTTGGCCATCTTACTCAGAGTCCCCCTTTGCTGCGCAGAACAAGATGATTTTTCCCATTGATTAAAAATAAAGAGTTATTAGTGTTTAAAAAGTGTTGAGATTCCTTCTCCTGTAGGGCACTCCCCTTCCGGAGGAAATATAAAACCCGGAAGTGTTGCGTGCCTCAGTCAGTCTCAGCAAGATGGGGGGGCGAGAGGATCATGTCTCCCAATCTGAGCTGTGAATAACACTGAACACATGTCTACTAAACTGTGAGAGGTTTTACTGACCTGTCAGTGCCCTTAATGTGGTTTGAAAATATAGTTTGGAAATGCTAAAGCTGTGTTGCCTTTGGTTTGGAAATGCTAAAGCTGTTTTGCCTATGGTTTGGAAATCAAAAGCTGCGTTGCCTAATTAAAGTTGCCTTGCCTTCTATATAATTAAAAGTCTAATCTTGACTATTTCCTGTTTGTGCTTTATATTGGCATGTTGGCCTTTATAACAAGAGGAATCAAATGTAGGAGCAAAGAGGTCCTTATGCAGTTGCACAGAGCCCTAGTGAAACCACACCTGGAATATTGTGTGCAGTTTTGCTCTCCTGATTTCAGAATACATTCTTGCTATTGAGGGAGTGCGGCGTAGGTTTACAAGGTTAATTCCTGGGATGGCGGGATTGTCATATGCTGAGAGAATGGAGCAGCTGGGCTTATACACTCTGAAGTTTAGAAGGATGAGAGGAGATCTCATTGAAACATATAAGATTGTTAAGCGTTTCGACATGCTAGAGGCAGGAAACATGTTCCCGATGTTGGGGGAGTCCAGAACCAGGGGCCACAGTTTAAGAATAAGGAGTTAGCCATTTGGAACGGAGACGAGGAAACACTTTTTCTCACAGAGAGTTGTGAGTCTGTGGAATTCTCTGCCGCAGAGGGCGGTGTAGGCAGGTTCTCTGGATGCTTTCAAGAGAGAGCTAAATAGGGCTCTTAAGGATAGCGGAGTCAGGGGATATGGGAGAAGACACGAATGGGATACTAATTGGGGATGGTCAGCCATGATCACATTGAATGGCGATGCTGGCTCAAAGGGCCGAATAGCCTACACCTGCACCTATTGTCTATTGTCTATATTGATTTTAGAAAAAACGCTACCACATATGGCTGTGATGTTTGGCCATCTTACTCAGTCCCCCTCTGCTCATCAGGTGCTGAGGATTTTTCCCATTGTTGAAAATTAAAAGAGTTATTAGTGTTTAAAACAATTTGAGATTCTCCCTCGTGTCAATCACGCCATGAAGGACACGCCCCTTCTGGTGGGAGGCGGGGAGGGACTATAAAACCCAGAAGTGTGGGCATGGCTCAGTCTCTGCAAGATGGAGGAGGGAGAGGTCACGACTCACTGTCTTTAGTGACCTTGCACCTTGCTTGAAATGGTATGAAACTGCACTTGAATTTGATGGCCTTGCACCCTGCTTGAAGTGGTAAGAAACTGCACTTAAATTTGGTGGTCTTGCACCCTGCTTGAAATGGAATTTCAAGGAATAGCCGTGAGTCATCTGCCAGCCCACCAGCCGTGAGTGAGTGAGCTGCCAACACAACAGGCTTGAGTGACTGAGCTGCCAGCCCAAGAATCTATTCGGCCCACAATGTCTATACTAGCCCTCTGGAAACCAGTCCCTTCAGTCCACAACACCCATGAAAGCCCCCCCCCCCCACTGGCCACCAACTGGCCACCCCCCATGAAAGCCCCCCCCCCCCCCCCTACTGGTCACCCCCCACTGACCCCCAACGGGTCCCACTTAGTCTAGTATTTTCCTAGATCTTCATCCCCTATGACTCTCATTTTTACACTTTACCCTTCCACATCTCTTGTTTTTCTCTCTCCCCTGACTATCAGCCTGAAAAAGGGTTCTCGACCCGAAACGTCACCCATTCTTTCTATCCAGGGATGCTGCATGTCCCGATGATTTACTCCAGCAGTTTGTGTCCATCTTCGATGGTTCAAGGGATGGGAGAAATAAAAAAGCCAAAAAACATTGATGGAGAAGATGTAAAAAATAACAAGGAGCCACTGAAAAAATGGATGTGGAAGTTATGGTCTAAAAATATTGAAGTTAATGTTGGGTCCAGCCATTCGTGGAGTGCAGAGATTAAACTGGTATATTGTACTACATGAATGTTCAGTAGTAAACAGAAGAGTTTCCTTAGTTCAAGGTTATGGGTTCAAATTCAACCATGTTGACTTCTCCGACAAGAATTTACTACAGTCTATTAAAATTGATTGGGAAATAATTGACATCCAGAACATTAATTAACATGAATGGTGATGCAAGAATGAGAGTGTAATCACAGTAATAAATAAGTCTGGATATAATCTCTTCAAGTACAGTGATGCGTACAGCAGTTTGGGCTGCTGTGTTATTGCTCAGGGGCAAACTCACTCCAATGTCACTCGTGCAACGGAGCATCTTTCTTGGAGGAGGTTGGACAGACTCAGAAGGCTGGGGTACACAATAAACTGGCCAGGGACAATAAATCTAAGTTCCTGCAGAATCCAGAATCGCCTCCTTCTTCATGAAACGATAGCCTCCGTCTTACTTATACCTTTATACCCAATGCTATCCTAAAGTTTGTAAATTTAGAATTCCAGTGAGTACAATTATGCTGACGAGACGTATTAATGGGTATACTCAGCGATCTAGAATAATCCCCCCCACACACAGACAAACTGAGTACATGTCACAGCTACAACACTGAATCAGTGAACTCTTAACTCCACAACTCCCCCATCAGAAGCAGTGCAGTGACACATTTTCTTTTACACTGGTGTAATATTGTACAACATGGATAGGACAAGTTTGGAGAGATATGGACCGAGCACAGACTGGAGGGACTAGTATAGCTGGAACATGTTGGCCCGTGTGGGCAAGTTGGGCCGAAGGGCCTGCTTCGACACTGTATCACTCTATGACTCTATAACTGCACACCTCTTTCTTTATAATTGGTTCTGACTGCGCTATTTGGAGTTTTAAGTGTGATATTTGTTTTCCCAAATGAGTTCCTGAAAGAGGAGAAGGAATGGGTGACGTTTTGGGTGGAGACCCATCTTCAGACTGAGAGTCAGGGGAAAGAGAGAGACATAGAGATATGGAAGGGTAGGGTGTGCAAATGTTTAAAGCGGACTTTGATCGAGGAAAATCAAGAATGGGTCCATTGTTAGTCGAGTGGAAGATGACAAGCAGGCATACAATCAGTAAAGTTTAATCAGCATGTCAGTGAAACTAGTCGGAGAACTGGGTTGGTGAGGGACGGAGAGAGAGGGAAAACACGAGTTACTTGAAGTTAGGGAAGCACAATTTTGCTTTTGCAACTTGCAACCCAGCGGTATGAATATTGATTACTTCAAGTAACCCTAAAAGGCCTGTCCCACTTGCCGATTTTTTCGGCGACTGCCTCCATCATTGACTGACATATCAGGTCACCAACAAATATGCGGCGTGACGCGGTGTGATGATGTATGCCGTGGTGGTGTCGTGGCTTGATGATGTATGACGTGCGGTGTTTTTTTAAGTGTCATTAACATTTTAACATTTTTTTGTCACCGCTGGATTTTGAAATGTTCAAAATCTTTTGGCGACACCGATATGACGCCGGCAAAATCGCCAAGTGTGACAGGCCCTTTACTTTTCCCCTCTATCCGATCCTCCGCATCTAGTTCCCCGACTAGTTTCACTGTCCTCCTGATTCAATTTTACTGATCGCATGCCTCGTTGTCACCTACCCCTCAGCTATCAGTGAACCATTGTACTTTTTCCTTGATCATCGTCCCCTTTGATCTGTCGTTTTCACACCTTACCCTTCCATATCTCTATGTCACCCTCTCCCCTGACTCTCAGTCTGAAGATGGGTCTCGACAAGAAACGTCACCCATTCCTTCTCTCCAGATATGCTGCCTGTCCAGGCGAGTTACTCCAGCATTTAGTGCCTATCTTCGGTGTAAACCAGCATCTGCAGTTCCTTCCTACACATTAATTCATGTGTGCCTCACTAATTTCATGTAATTTCACCCTCCTTGTCTGGTGCAAGTGGAATGTGCTGTGAATAGCAGTTGTACTGTAACTGAATCCGCAGGTGGTTATTCTATATTTACGGGTCAACTGAGATTGTGGATTGGGAAAGGAATTGATGGGGACTGAGGTATAATTGAAGCCAAGCTAAGTGATACTTTCATGGTAATGGTCAATCCATCATGATTGAGAAGGGAATCTCTGGCCATCTGATTTTCTGAGCCCTGGAATTAATTACAGACTCTGCACAGTTGAATAGCTGAAATTACAGCTTGCTCAGCATAGAATCCAAATCATGCAGCTCACTGTAACATTGTGGACATTAAATATGGACACAGAACCATGTAAACTTAAGAAAGCATTCATTAACTCTGTTTGTATAGTTGGACTATACAAGTAATACCAAATTCTGCAGCACACAAGTGGGTTTT